>CM051364.1:10269858-10869858 GCA_028015245.1 Cardamine occulta | reverse complement strand
AAGAGAAAAATATTTTATGATCCAAATATTCAGCATCATTAACCTTACTAACCATAGCAAAAAGATTAGCTTTACCTTGCTCTTGATTCCCTTTGAGTTTGATTTTGTCAAGGTAAAACTCATGAGCCGGTAATGGTACAAGAGTAGTCTTCTTTTCTTGAAAATGTTTTGAGCTCACCATTGTACAATCTCGGGTTTTTATTTGTGGTGAGGCATCTGGTGGTTTCTGCTTGATCACAATGATGTGTTCAGTTCTTGTTACTCTCTCTGATGGATCCATTGCTAAGCTCCATGTGGATGTGATTCCGCCTAAGCCATTGCACACATCTAAGGTACCTGTATCTTTCTTGGTACTTAAGGGAAAAATCAAGTGCATTATACTTGAAATTTCAACATTCAAAATAGGTTGTTTGAAGCTACGAGTGAAAATAAAATTATTCCAATATCGAATAAACTCGCAAGCTAAACTTACCTGAGTACCTTGTAAGATGTTACCAAACATTTCAGCTTGGTAAGCTTGTGAATGGGTTGACACCGTATGATGATTCTTCTCTTTTGTGCTTTCCTCAGCTTTTTCACAAATGTTATGCTTCTCACTTTCAGAATTTATAGAATTCAAATTTGCTATTCCTTTTCCAAACTGAATTCTGCTCGGACCAGATTCTTCAAAAGGCTCCTTTGGATCTTCTGCTGTGTCTTTAGGAACCTGCAAGACAGAAAAATTATCTAACCGGGCCTTACCTTATTAAAAACCTTGTTGGTAAACCCATTGGAAAAAACCCAACAAGGGAAAAAGAGTATAAGTCCGATTACCTCTCTTGATAAAAGTCTAGGTGGCTTGGATCACAACCAGGGTGGTTGGATTATCACACACTAAAATGCCCTGGATAGTGTTGAAAAGATGTTGCAAAGATGTCTTGAATTGTTGAAGTGATCCTCTTAATATTCCCGGATCAAATGTTGTTGTTGAGCTAATCTATTTCTTCTTAGCTTCCTCGGCTACAAGCTGCTCCGGTTCAAGCTGCTCCTTCATTGTGCTTGGCATGATCACATCACTAAGCTTCAAGGATTCACACACAAGAAGTTTAGAAGACATAATATTTCCTTCCCAGAAATATCAAAGAGAAAACTCTCAAGTTTCTTTTCAAAATAAACAAGCTGAATCAAAAAATGGTCCAACACAAAATAATTAAAAGACAAGTGATAGTCTGCATGAAGGAGAGAGAAAGAGACAACATTAAAATCAGAGTTTGAAAATTCGAAACTGTCTCTTGAACTCTTTGGCCGAGAATGTGTTGTTGGGCTTCGGAAAATCAACTAAATGGGCCGATGATAATGCGATCCATTTCCCTCGTTAAAAACCTTACCAACAAAACCCATTGGGACAAAAATTGGTGAAGGGAAAAAGAGCACAAATGGAGCACATACCCATTTAGTGATTTCTTTGGGCCTCTTGAATTTGCTTGGTAATAGTAAAAATAGCAAATTCCTTGTTTCCTTGAAGAACCGGCAAGAAAGGTGTCGTATGACTCTTGTGTAATTCTTGCACGTCTTCTTGCACTTCCTTAATGATGAGGCTGTTCATGGACTTGATAAATTCCTCTCTCACACGCCTAGTTCCAGCCCTTGTTCTTGGTGCGTGTTCCATGGTTGCTATGTGTACAGCTTCTTCTTTTGATCCAGCTGAGCTTGTATTGATGTCTTCATCATCTCTTCCCTCTTGAAAAGGTTCTGACCTCAGAACAGGTAAATCTGCATGGAAAGGAGCTAAATCAGTAACATTGAAACTATGAGAAATAGTGAACTGACCAGGTAGATCAAGCTTGTAAGTATTATCGTTGATCTTTTCTAGCACTTGAAATAGTCCATCGCCTCTTGGTGCGAGCTTGGATTTTCTTTTCTCCAGAAATATCTCATGCCTCATATGCAACCAAACCCAATCTTCTGGTTCGAATGTGACCTCCTTTCGGTGCTTATCAGCATGTTGTTTGTATTTCTCGGTCTTCTTTTCCAGATTTTTTGTGACCTTTTGATGAAGCTTCTTCACAAAATCTGCTCTGGCTTCTCCTTCATTAGAATAAACAGCTCGGGGCAGAGATATTAGATCAATTGGAGTTTCTGGATTAAATCCATAAACAATCTCAAAAGGAGAAAATTTAGTACCATAATGCTTAGCATGATTATAAGCAACTTCAATGAAAGGTAAGCATGATAACCAATTTCGTAAATTCTTACCAACCGTTGCTCTCAGCAAAGTAGATAGAGTACGATTTACTACCTCAGTTTGGCCATCTGTTTGGGGCTGACAAGTGGTCGAGAAAAGCAGTTTGGTTCCCAACTTTCCCCACAACGTTTTCCAGAAATGGCTTAGGAACTCAGTGTCGCGATCTGATACAATGGTTCTCGGCACTCCATGTAAACGCACTACTTCTTTGAAAAAGAGATCAGCAGTTTGAGTAGCGTCAATAGTCTTGTTGCATGGAATAAAATGAGCCATTTTTGAGAACCTGTCTACAACTACAAAGATGGAATCCTTGTGGTTGATTTTTGGCAGACCCAAAACAAAATCCATAGAAATGTATACCCAAGGCAGGTTAGGAATAGGCAAAGGCATATATAAACCATGAGGATGTGACCTGGATTTTTCCTTTAGACAAGTGATGCACTTGGCGCAGAATCTCTCCACATCTCTTTTCATATGCGGCCAGTAGAAATGCTCCATTAAAACACTCAAGGTCTTGTCTCGTCCAAAATGTCCCATGAGGCCTCCTCCATGAGCTTCTCCAACCAGCAGCTCTCTCATTGACCCTTGAGGAATGCAAAGCCTTTTGTCTTTGAACAAAAACCCATTATGTTGATAGAATGATCTGCGAGCAGCCTTGCTTGTTTCTTGGAAAATTTCTTAAAAATCTGGATCAGTTTCGAATGAGCTCTTGATATGCTCAAAACCCATAATCTTAGCCTTCATTGTACTGATTAGGGCGTGTCTCCTTGATAGCGCATCAGCTACAATGTTCTCCTTCCCTTTCTTATATTTTATCAAGTAAGGAAAAGTTTCTACAAACTCGAGCCACTTAGCATGTCTTTTCTTTAGTGTAGTTTGTCCTCTTAGATGTTTGAGCGTTTCGTGATCTGTATGAATAACAAACTCTTTGGACAATAAATAATGTTGCCAAGTTTCAAGAGATCTTAACAAAGCATAGAGCTCCTTATCGTAGACGGGATAATTAAGAGACGCTCCACTGAGTTTTTCACTGAAATATGCTACTGGTTTGCCTCCTTGAGTAAGAACAGCTCCTATGCCTGTACCAGAAGCATCACATTCAATCTCAAAAGTTTTGTCAAAGTTAGGAAGTACCAAAACAGGCGCATGTGTGAAGCTGTCTTTAAGCTTGGCGAATGCCTCATCTTGTGCTAGCCCCCATTTGAACTCCACATTTTTTTTTATCACTGAGGTTAGGGGTGCAGCAATGGTACTAAAATCTTTTACAAATCTCCGATAGAAACTAGCCAGATCATGGAAGCTCCTCACATGTCCGATAGTAGTTGGAGTCGGCCAGTCTTGTATCACCTTGATCTTCTCTTCATCGACCTTTAAACCATGTGAACTCACAACAAATCCTAAAAAGACAACTTGATCAGTGCAAAACGTACATTTCTTTAGATTTGGATAGAGGATTTCAGCCTTTAGTGTTTCAAGGACCTGTTCAAGATGATTCAAGTGATCTGCAAGGTTAGAGCTATAAATCAAAATGTCGTAAAAATAAACTACTACGAACTTACAGATGTATGCCCATAAGACATGGTTCATGAGTCTCATGAATGTACTTGGCGCATTAGTGATTCCAAATGGCATAACCAGCCACTCGTACAAACCTCTCTTGGTTTTAAATGCCGTTTTCCATTCATCTCCTTCCTTCATCCTCACTTGATGATATCCGCTTCTTAAATCGATTTTTGAGAAGATAGTTGCTCCATGAAGCTCATCTAGCATATCGTCCAGCCTCGGGATGGGATTTCGGTATTTGACGGTGATGTTGTTGATGGCTCTACAATCAACGCACATCCTCCAAGTTTCATCTTTTTGGCACTAGAAGACAGGAACAACACATGGACTTAGACTCTCTCGGATATAGCCTTTAGACATCAAGTCTTGAACTTGTTTTTTCATCTCCTTTGCTTCTTCCGGATTAACCCTATAAGCCACTCTGTTTGGCAATGGTGCTCCAGGGACTAAATCAATTTGATGTTCGATTCCTCTTGTTGGTGGCAGTCCTGGCAGAATTTCTTCAGGAAATTCATTAAAAAATCTGTTAAGTAGCTCTAGAACAGCTGGTGGTAATTCTTGTTCTTCTTGACCTGAAAACAAACCTTCCTTGAAGATCATTAGTAGCACCTCTTCTTTTAATTCAAGAGATTTCAAAATAGTATTAGGTGTGATATAAAGATTGGTTTTACTTAGCATTTTTCCTTTCGACATGGTTTGATGCATTTCAAATGTTTTTTGAGGTATCAATGGCGCCAAACTATGCTTCTTGTTGTTGTGCGAGAAGGTATAATGATTGGTCCGCCCATTGTGTAATGCTTCTTTATCAAATTGCCACGGACGCCCTAACAGCAAATGTCCAGCTTGCATAGGCACTACGTCACACACAACTTGATCCGCATACTTACCAATACTGAATGGAATTGTAACTTGCTCGGAAATTTTAAGCTCGAGGGTGCTTGGTCTTTGGAATTCCTAACTTATCAACTAAATATTTGCTGGCCACGTTAGTACAAGAATCACCGTCAATAATTAAGCTACATACCTTGGAGTTAATTGTGCAGCGAGAATGAAAAATATTCTCTCTTTGAATAGTTTCTGGTTCAAAAAGAGCGCTGAGTACCCTTCTCGTAACCAACAGCTCTCCGGTGTCAGCATAATCCACAATATCTTCTTCAGACTCTTTTTGTTCGTATTCTGCCTCGTCTTGAGATTCATACTCTCCATTTGCTTTTAGAATCATAACTCTCTGATTTGGACAGTCCCTTGCGTAATGTCCTTTTCCCTGACATTTGAAACAAGTTATATCTCTAGTTCGTTGAGTTTGAGTATTACCTTGTTCCCGTTTATTGAATTTAGACGGTTCTGGTGTAGATTTTTTGAATATAGAATCCGCTTCTTTAGTCTTTCCTTTGTCTAAAACTTTTTGCGGTTGCTGGTTCCAAACAGGTTTGCTACGGCTTGTTGACAGCGTTTTCTTTTTAACGTGTTGCTCAGCCTGAGTAGCTAAGTACAGCAGCTCGTTTAAATCATGGTAAGTCTGTCTCTCCACCTTTCTAGCAATACGATCATGAAGACCATCAATGAACTGTGCCATTAGAGTTTCATCAGAATCTTCACTCTCCAATCTGTTTCGAAGTGTTTCAAACTCGTCAAAATATTCTTCTACGGATCTGGATCCTTGAGTGAGCTTTCTGAATTTCTTTTGCAGCTCTCTATAGTAGTATGCAGGGACGTATCTCTTTCTCATAGCAAATCTCATATCTGCCCAAGTAGTAATTTTTCCATTTTTTTCCCTTTTTTTTCCCCGCCCCCCCTCCCCCCCCCTAATAAAAAAATTTTATAAAAAAAAAAAACCCCAAAAAAAAAAACTTTCTTTAATCAGAATAACTGTAATGGTCAAAGATGTACTTTTGTCCATGATAAGCATCGGGATTACCTTTTCCAGCAAAAATTAAGGCGTGAGATTAAATTAAATTAATTTCTGTGTCGCCTCTACTTCTCCTTCTCTGTCACGGTGCTGTTGTCTTCCGTCTGTCCTTGGTTCGGCTTCTTCCGAGTCAAATTCATCACCATCTTCCAAAATTATTCTTTGTGGATTAATATTTCTGGCGCCTTCATTTATGCTGGTAGTGGCGGTTGCTCTATTCGAGTCATGTGCTCTCCTAGGGCCTGTAACTGAGTTTGAATGGCAACAAGAGCTTGGACCAAATCGTTGGGTCCCTGGTCACCCATGTCTAGAGTTTTTCCTGTCTCACAACTCAACAAGATAGATCAAATGCAAAGGGAAACTGAAAGACACAATAAACACAAGCAAAACTTTGATGAAGGATCTGTTACTCCTAACAGCGACTGTACTCAGAAATCAATCTCAAAAAAATATCAAAACACATCCAAAAATTCCGAAACCAATTTTAACAAATACTACACTCGTCGTAGGTTCAGATGAAACTGGTTTCACGATTTTATCACAAGCCAGTTATTTTTAAAAACTCAGACAATAACACAGACGAAAACAACTTAACTTCTCAAAATTAAGGAGATGAACAGACACACACAAAATGATGAACAGATTCGATTAGATGAGAGATAGAGCGATATTACCAAGCTTCTAACCGTGCTCTGATACCAGATGATATAGGAACCCATGTGAATCAGATCCTAAATGATAGATTGATGGAGGAATTGTTCCTGGACTAAGGTCACACTCAACAGTTCTGATTGAATGGATGGTGAAGTGGTTCGATGGTGAAGGTGTTGCTGGACTAAGGTCACTCTCAACAGATTCAAAGGGATGAATGGACGTGATAGGGGATTGAGAGACGCCACACAGATCTGTGAAAGGATCTATGATAAGTCTAATACACTCTAAGCTTCAAGGATTCACACACAAGAAGTTTTGAAGACATAATATTTCCTTCCCAGAAATATCAAAGAGAAAACTCTCAAGTTTCTTTTCAAAATAAACAAGCTGAATCAAAAAATTGTCCAACACAAAATAATTAAAAGACAAGTGATAGTCTGCATGAAGGAGAGAGAAAGAGACAACATTAAAATCAGAGTTTGAAAATTCGAAACTATCTCTTGAACTCCTTGGCCGAGAATGTGTTGTTGGGCTTGCGGAAAATCAACTAAATGGGCCGATGATAATGCGATCCATTTCCCTCGTTAAAAACCTTACCAACAAAACCCATTGGGACAAAAATTGGTGAAGGGAAAAAGAGCACAAATGGAGCACATACTCATTTAGTGATTTCTTTGGGCCTCTTGAATTTGCTTGGTGATAGTAAAAATAGCAAATTCCTTGTTTCCTTGAAGAACCGGCAAGAAAGGTGTCGTATGACTCTTGTGTAATTCTTGCACGTCTTCTTGCACTCCCTTAATGATGAGGCTGTTCATGGACTTGATAAATTCCTCTCTCACACGCCTTGTTCCAGCTCTTGTTCTTGGTGCTTGTTCCATGGTTGCTATGTGTACAGCTTCTTCTTTTGATCTAGCTGAGCTTGTATTGATGTCCTCATCACAGATCCTAATAACAATCCTGATAGTTTATTCAACCTGTAATTCTTAATTACCTGAGAATTTCCCTAACCCTAGCTCTTTTCCCATCTAAATTTACTTCAATTTTAATTGCCTGCTATTTTTTTTTAATTACAATTTCTCTTGTTTAGCTTAATTCATAAACTGAAAGTCTATTGTGTGAACTTGAGTCTCTGTGTAATTCAAGTACTACAGACGATCTCTTAAGTTGAGAGAGTTGCTCTAGGGTAAGTTTGAGCATATCACCAGACTAACCTAATCGCTGTCTGAGATAGGATAAATCATCCCAGTTCTAGGAGTTTCAAAATCTCCTTCTTGACAACATCCTTCAGATTCGGATTCAACCTCCTCTGATGCTCAATTGATGATTTTGTCTCATCCTCAATATGTATCCTATGCATGCACAAGTCTTGAGATATATCTGAAATATCATCAAGAGAATAGCCAAGAGCTTTGCGATACTTGTGCAGCTTACTTAGCAATAGGATGAGCTCTGCGTTGTTTAAAGAAGCATTAACGATGACAGGATAAGTTGAGTTAGGTCCTAGAAATGCATACTTTAGCTGGAAGAGTCATGCTTCACCTCGGACAAGAATCAAAGCAATCCATTCAGCTGTTTGGAAGATATAAGCCAAAGAATGACGACCTGTCAAACTCAGTCACAAGTCCCATGACCGAGGCCAACCTTCCTCACCACCTTGGTCACAAGTCCCGTGACCGAGGCCAGCCTTCCTCCCCACCTCGGTGACAAGGCCCGTGACCGAGGCCCATGCTCCTGCCTCCAAACTTATTAAAACGCCAAGTTTACCCTCCAAAACCCTAAAACTGACCTCTTGGACCCCAAACCTTATAAATAATAAACCTAATCATTTAGGGTTTCGGGTGTCTTCATAGTGCTTCCAAAGTGCCTCCAAAGTGCCTCCAAAGTGCTTATACAGAGACTTGATAGAAACCCTAGAAACGACCAGAGGAGCCGCATCAAGCCTCTCTTGCTCGTGGAAGCCCTAAAAGATCACCAACACTTATCTCCTTTAATCTCTTGTTACTTTGTAATCTCTAAAGCTTTTCTTCTATATTTTATGCAATTTATGAATTACTTAAATCTTGCTTTGATGACTCCTTTAAACATTCTTGAGTAGTTTACTTGTTGGGTTTAAAGGGGTAATCAGAAGGGGGAGATGATCTAGTTAGTTTAAGTGGCGAGTTCATTGTCTTTGCATCATCGTATATACTGTTCTTTCGTTCTGAGCTTTCTCTTACTGCATGTAGCTAGTGTCGTGAACTAGCCACTGATCTCAGGCATCTAGGTTTTGCTAACCACTTTCTTAGTTTGTTAGAATCTAGTTTGGATGAGTATTGCATCATAACAAGCACATACCCCTTAGTTATGGAGTTTTATAGATTAGGATTGAACTTGATATTAATGCTTTGATAAATGTATTATTTTCTGCGAAAGTTGAGTAATAGGATATATTGATCTCAGTCGGTTTTCTCTGTGAACTATAAGTTAATCAATCTTTCTTGTTTCATAGTCCGAGACTTACGAGTAGACATGCATTACATGAACTTATTTTGAATGAACTTGATGAGATCCTGACCAGCAGCATGTTTGAGGAAGCTAAGGAGATGGAGGAGCAGCTTGAACCAGAGCTTAAGGAAGCTAAAGAGGAAGCCACAAAGCAACATGAACTCGAGGAAGCAAACGACAAAGATCTACATGTGCCCCTTGGTCCGATGACTCGATCCAAGCAAGCAAGATTCCATCAAGCACTCTACACTCTCTTACACCATATTCAGGGCCGACGTGAGTGTGCTAATCCTGTCACCTTGATTGTGATTCACGCCACTTAAGCATTCATCAAGAGAGGTGTGTGGACTTGTACTCTTTTTCCCTCCTCTTGGTTTTGTCCCAATGGGTTTTCCAAGAGAGGTTTTTAATGAGGCCAGCCCACACACTTTATCATTGCCTCTTGATGAAATCAAGCCCACTCCATTCACTTCATTCTTGCCACTTTGAAGCTGAAGAGTTTACTTGCCTTAGTCTTTTGTACACTTAATGATCAGATTTGACTCATTAAGTATTATCTATTTTCTATGTATTTTAGTTCTAAGTATCTTAAACTCTATAAGTACTTGTATTCTCTTTCTTTTCAGATTTATCAAACCTTTCTTATTCTCAATCATCTTTGAAACTGTTTGATCAAGTTCGATTAGTGTATTCGAAATCTCCTTGCACTACTTAACACCCTTGATAGTCTAAGAGTGATTCCATGACTCTTAGAAGTTTCATTCAATCCATTTTCGTGACTTACTCATCCATCTTGACCGATCTATTCCACTTCTCACTCGCCAATCATCATCAAACCGATACATCCGAGGGTTTCATCGCTTCAAGGACTTCACCTAGCATTTGGAGAGCATTCAAGGACGTGATCCTCCCTTAGGATCACATCAAGTGGTATCAGAGCCCATGTGCCATGCCCGTTTTGTTCGTCCCTAAGAAAGATGGAAGCTGGAGGATGTGTGTCGACTATCATGCGATCAACAATATCACTGTAAAGTATCGACATCCTATACCTAGATTAGATGATATGCTTGATGAATTGCATGGTTCTAGCATCTTTTCTAAGGTAGATCTTAAAAGCGGATATCATCAAATTAGGATGAAAGAAGGGGATGAATGGAAAATCGCATTTAAAACTAAACATGGTCTATATGAGTGGTTAGTCATGCCTTTTGGATTAACCAATGCACCTAGTACTTTCATGAGACTAATGAATCATGTTCTTAGAGCATTCATAGGTCATTTTGTGGTTGTGTATTTCGATGACATCCTAATCTATAGCCGTAGCTTGGACGATCATGTGGAGCATCTTAGAAAAGTTTTGGAAGTCCTTAGGAAAGAAACCTTGTATGCTAATCTTAAGAAATGTACTTTTGGAACGGATAACCTTGTCTTTTTAGGTTTTGTTGTGAGTACGGATGGCATTAAGGTTGATGAGGAAAAGATCCAAGCGATCAAAGAATGGACAAGTCCTAGAAATGTCGGCGAAGTGAGAAGCTTTCATGGCCTTGCCGGTTTTTATCGGAGATTCGTCAAAGACTTTAGCACTCTAGCAGCTCCACTCACTGAAGTTATCAAAAAGAATATTGGATTTAAGTGGGAGCAAGCTCAAGAAGATGCTTTCCAAGCTTTGAAAGACAAGCTCACACACTCTCCGGTGCTATCTCTTCCTAACTTTGATAAAACATTTGAAATTGAATGTGATGCCTCAGGATTTGGTATTGGCGCTGTACTTATGCAGGAAATGAAGCCCATAGCCTACTTTAGTGAAAAACTTGGAGGATCCACGCTCAATTACCCCACTTACGATAAAGAGCTCTATGCGCTTGTTCGAGCCTTGCAAACATGGCAACATTATCTTTGGCCCAAGGAATTTGTTATCCACACGGACCATGAGTCTCTAAATCATCTAAAAGGACAACAAAAGCTGAAAAAAGACACGCAAGGTGGGTTGAATTCATTGAAACTTTCCCTTATGTGATCAAATACAAGAAAGGTAAAGAGAATGTAGTAGCCGATGCTCTTTCTCGGAGGTATGTTCTCTTGAACTCTTTAGAAGTTAAGCTACATGGTTTCGAGCATATCAAGACTTTATATGCTTCTGATCCTGATTTTAAAGATGTCTATGCTTCTTGTGAGAAGTTCGGTAGCGGCAAATATTTTCAATGTGACGGTTTTCTTTTTTATGAAAATAGATTGTGTGTACCTAACTCTTCTTTAAGAGATTTGTTTGTGAAGGAAGCTCACGCAGGTGGCCTCATGGGACATTTTGGCGTAGCTAAGACCTTGAGTGTGATGCAAGAACATTTCTTCTGGCCACACATGCGGAGAGATGTAGAGAAAGCTTGTGAAAGATGTACAACTTGCAAATAAGCTATGTCTAAAATCCAGTCTCACGGTTTGTATACCCCTTTACCCATTCCCTTGCATCCGTGGCATGACATCTCTATGGATTTTATTGTTGGATTACCTAGGACTAAGACCGGAAAAGATTCTGTTTTTGTGGTAGTAGATAGGTTCTCCAAAATGGCACATTTCATCCCTGGTCATAAAACCGATGATGCCATGAATATAGCCGGATTGTTCTTTAGGGAAATTGTTAGGTTGCATGGTATGCCTAGGACCATTGTATCGGATAGAGACACTAAGTTCCTTAGCTATTTTTGGAAAACGCTTTGGTCTAAGTTAGGAACTAAGCTTTGTTTCTCTACGACTTGTCACCCGCAATCCGATGGTCAAACCGAAGTAGTTAATAGGACTTTATCTACTTTGTTGCGTGCATTGATTAAAAAGAATCTAAAGACTTGGGAAGAATGTTTACCTCATGTAGAGTTTGCTTATAACCGTGCTAGACATTCTGCATCTAAGTTTTCTCCATTTGAAATTGTCTATGGGTTTAATCCTATATCACCTTTGGATCTAATGCCTTTACCTGTGAGTGAAATAGCTAGCTTAGATTGAAGAAAGAAAGCAGAACTTGTCAAGCAGATTCATGAGAAAGCTCGGATCAACTTGGAAAGCAAGACCAAACTCTATGCTAAGTACGCTAACAAAGGCCGAAAGGAAAAGATTTTCGAAGAAGGCGATTTGGTTTGGATACATTTGAGAAAGGAAAGATTTCCCAACGAAAGAAAGTCCAAACTCATGCCCCGAATCGACGGTCCTTTCAAAGTCATCAAGAAACTTAACAATAATGTCTATCAGCTGGACCTCCAAGGTAAGTACAATGATGAGATCCTGACCAGCAGCATGTTTGAGGAAGCTAAGGAGATGGAGGAGCAGCTTGAACCAGAGCTTAAGGAGGCTAAAGAGGAAGCCACAAAGCAACATGAACTCGAGGAAGCAAACGACAAGATCTACATGTGCCCCTTGGTCCGATGACTCGATCCAAGCAAGCAAGATTCCATCAAGCACTCTACACTCTCTTACACCATATTCAGGGCCGACTTGAGTGTGCTAATCCTGTCACCTTGATTGTGATTCACGCCACTTAAGCATTCATCAAGAGAGGTGTGTGGACTTGTACTCTTTTTCCCTCCTCTTGGTTTTGTCCCAATGGGTTTTCCAAGAGAGGTTTTTAATGAGGCCAGCCCACACACTTTATCATTGCCTCTTGATGAAATTAAGCCCACTCCATTCACTCCATTCTCGCCACTTTGAAGCTGAAGAGTTTACTTGCCTTAGTCTTTTGTACACTTAATGATCAGATTTGACTCATTAAGTATTATCTATTTTCTATGTATTTTAGTTCTAAGTATCTTAAACTCTATAAGTACTTGTATTCTCTTTCTTTTCAGATTTATCAAACCTTTCTTATTCTCAATCATCTTTATTTTGCCCTTGAACTCAAAGGTATACCTGTTGGTGAACCCATCATGCATTACTTTACGATCAGATTGCCAAGGTCTTCCAAGAAGTATATGCCCAACATCCATTGGTAAGACATCACATAAGACCTCATCTTCATATTTTCCTATAGACAAGGGAACTAAGACCTGGTTCTTAACTTCCAACTCTCCTTCATCATTAAGCCATTGCAATTTGTAAGGCTTAGCTCTCTTAATGACTGCTAGCCCAAGTTTTTCAACCATGGACTCACTCGCAACATTGGTGCAACTCCCCCCATCGATCACTAAGCTGCAAACCTTTTCTTTTACTAGACAACGAGTATGGAATAGATTCTCCCGTTGCTCATATTTCTCAAAATTAGTATGCAGATTCAAAGTTCTCCTTGTGACTAAGAGTTGTCCTACCGTTGGCATTGCAACATGCTCTTCTATAGACTCAGCTTCAGAATGTTCTTCTTCCGATTCTAGCTCTCCATTGGCTCGAATGACTATGGTTCTCTTATTGGAGCAGGCGTTTGAATAGTGACCAAAACCCTTACACTTGAAGCATTGTATTTCCCTGGTCTTGGTGCTTGAACCCTTATCAATGCCCTTAAGACGTAGCTCTTCTGTCCTAGATTTAGAAAGGGGCTGGTGGGCCTTGATAGGTTTGTCATCTCGGGTTTGGTTGAATCTTGTGGAAACATAACCAGGTTTAGGGTTCCTTCTCTTAAGCTGTTTCTCAAACATGTTAGCTTTATGAAGAAGCTCTTCCATTTCCACATAATGATGTACTTCAAGCCGTTCCATAATATCCCTATTAAGACCGCCCATAAATCTGGCCATAGTAGCTTCACCATCTTCTCGAATATCGGCTCTAAGCAACAAAGTTTCCATCTCCTTATAGTATTCTTCCACGGACTTACTTCCTTGAGATAGATTCTTCAGCCTTAGATGCAACTCTCTATGATAATGACTAGGTATAAACCTCTTCCTCATAATAATCTTCATTTGATTCCAAGGTTCAATAGGAAGATCTCCAACCCTTCTCCTAGAGGTTACCAACTGATCCCACCAACTTAGAGCATAATCCTTGAATGCGGTTGGAGCTATCCAAGCCTTGTGGTCTTGCGTGAATTCTCTGCAGTCAAAGACGATCTCAATCTTTTTCTCCCATTCTAGATATTCTTCTGGATCATTAGTTCCATGGAAAGATGGATTTTAAGACCGGCTAAGGGGTCTCGGGAATTAGTTTGGTTGATCCTAAGGGTTTGTTCCTCTCTTGGTCATCTTCTCCTTGAATGATGTGATCTAGAGGAGTGACTATAGTATTGCTCAGCCTCAGAAGGTTGTGATTGCCTCCTAAGTCAGTCATTGATGGATCTGTCGAACTCAGCTCTCATCTCTGCCCTCATGGTTGCTATACTTTCGTTCATCATTGCTTTAAAGGAGTCAAGAAGTTGCTTGTTGGAGCTTGCGGATTCCTCTTCACCATTGCTGGTTTCTGCCATGCTACCTGTTCAGATTCAAACAAATAACAAGTAAAATGCCCAAAGATAACACAACAACAATACTTGGCAAGCTTGCTTGGATTCCAAGAGACAGTTTGGTTTGATCGATTCGAAAAATGTCCAAACACGTTCAAAAATTCTAGAAACAATTTTCTAAAATACCTGACTCGTTTTAAAAACATATCCAACCGATCTCACCATTTTAGCAATTAAAACGGATTTATGAAAATCAAAACACTGAAAATCGCAGAAATCTTTTTTTTTTTTTTTCTCAAAAACACTTGAAGATGATCGGTCAGATTAAAATATCAAATCATGTCCAAAAATTCCGAAATCAATTTTAACATTAACTAGACTCATAATATGTTCTTTGAAAACTGATTTCACGATTTTATCTATTACCAAAGATTTATGAAAATTCCGACAATCAACAGACAAATCGATTCAAATGTTATGAAGAATATGAAAGGGGACAATAGATTTGAAAAGACACAACCTGAGATGGAGTCAGGTCGGATACCACTTGATATGATCCTAGGGGAGGATCACGTCCCTGAATGCTCTCCAAATACTAGGTGAAGTCCTTGAAGCGATGAATCCACGGATGCACCGGTTTGGATGATGATCGGCGAGTGAGGAGTTGAATAGATAGATCAAGATGAATGAATGAGTCACGAAAAAAAAATGAAATGATTGAAACTTCTAAGAGGTGCGGAATCACTCTTAGACTATCAAGGTTACTCGTAATGCAAGGAGATCTTCCAAGTACATTAATCGAGCTTTGATCAAACAGTTTTCAAAAGTGATTGAGAATAAGAAAAGGTTTGATAGATTGAAAAGAACCAAAAATACAAGTACTTATAGAGTTTAGGATACTTAGAACTAGAAAGCATAGAAAATAGATAATACTTAATGAGTCAAAGCTTGACCATTAAGTGTACAAAGACTAAGACAAAGTAGACTCTTCAACTTCATATTGGCGAGATTCTTGATAGATTGGAGTGGGCTTTGATTTCATCAAAAGGCTAATGGTAAAGAGTGTGTGGGCTGGCCTCATTAAAAACCTCTCTTGGAAAACCCATTGGGACAACACCAAGACGAGGGAAAAAGAGTACAAGTCCACACACCTCTCTTGATGAATGCTCAAGTGGCTTGAATCACAACCAAGGTGGCTGGATTAGCACACTCAAGTCGGCCCTGAATATGGTGTAAGAGAGTGTGGAATGCTTGATGTAATCTTGCTTGCTTGGATCGAGTCATCGGGCCAAGGGGCACATGTAGGTCTTAGTCGTTTGCTTCCTCGGGTTCATGTTGCTCCGTAGCTCCCTCTTTAGCTTCCTTAAGCTCTGGTTCAAGCTGCTCCTCCATCTCCTTAGCTTCTTCAAATATGTTGCTGGTCATGATCTCATCAGTCTCGTAACTCCACAAGCTTTTATTGCTTCTTCTCTTCTCCTCCCTTCATATTTCGGATTTGAACTCATTGGAGATTTTCATCAAACATTTTTATTCTAAAACACCTTTTTTTAACTTGTTTGATCTGAGTCTTGTGTGTGTAATATCACAACTCTCAATTCGTTTTTGCTGTTGGTGCGTCATATCCTCAGCAAATCCAAACTTCAAAAGTCCAAGGATCTTCCGCAATCCTTTGGAAGTTTCACCTCAATCCATCGAACCATCATTTCATCGAGTCTCACCATTGTTCCGCAAGCTTTATATCAACCACACGAAGGGCATCAAGGGGCTGACCCATTCATCACGATCAAGAGTCTATCAGGTGGTATCAGAGCCGCTTTGTGTCAGGTTGTGTCGATCTGAATCAAAAACGTTTAATTTGTGACTTTTCATTGATCATCAAAACGTTTTTGCCAAAAACTGTTTTATGTCTGATTCAATCACTAGGTTGCTAGAATTGTTTAAAATCGAATATTAATTTTCAAATCGTGATATCTGTTGTGTTCGAACCTAGATTGAGTCTAGTTTTTGTTAAAATTGAAACTGGAATTTTTGAAGGTGTTTTGATATTTTTCCTGAGTCGATTTCGTCGAACGGTCACCATTAGGTTTTCTCGGCAGTTGAAGAGTTATTTTCTTATTTGCTCTGTTGATTGCGATTTTTCTTCCAAGAAAAATTTACTGGGAGTCTCTTGTGTTGATTTTCAGGATGGTAACGCCACCAGTTGAGGAAGAAGAAGGGGGTAGCAACAGCGTTAACCAGAAGTAAATGTATGAAGCTCTCACGACTAATATGGGCAGACTAATTGCTGCACGATTTGAAGCCTATAGACTTGATCAGGAAAATTTAAGAAGAGCACGGAAGGAACGTGATAAAAAAAGTCAAGCCGAGGCTAGCAATCACTTAGATTACTACAGTCAATCTTCTAAGTCAAGTAGTCACTGAAGAAGAAGACAAGATAGAGAAGAGCGAGTGGTTCCTAGAGATAATCTGGCTGGAGTGAAAGTTTGTATCCCTCCTTTTTAAGGCACCAGTGACCCTGACTAGTATCTTGAATGGGTAAAGAAGATGGAAATTGCCTTCAATTGTCATGATTATACTGAAGAGAGCAAAGTAAAAGTTCCACCTACCGAGTTCACCGGTTATGCTCTTAGTTGGTGGGATCAGTTAACTCTGACTAGGAAACGTGTAGGAGATTATCCAGTGGAGACTTGGACTCAGATAAAGAATATTATGAGGAAAATATTCGTTCCAAGTCACTATAATAGAGAGCTACACCATCGGCTGAGAAACTTGGTACAAGGCAATACGTCCGTTGAAGAGTATTTCAAAGAGATGGAGACTTTGTTGATAAGAGCCGACATTCAAGAGGATCAAGAAGCCACTATGTCTAGATTCATCGGAGGATTAAGTCGAGATATTGTTGATAAACTGGAGGTTCAAAACTATAAGGACATTGAAGAATTGCGGCACAAGGCAATTATGTTCGAAAAAGCAACTTAAGAGGAGAAGCTCCAAGACAAGTTTTGTTGGGAAAATCTAGTTATCATCAGGAAGAGAAGTCCGGAACTCAAAAAGGTTACAAATATTTTGTCAAGCCTAAGGTTGAGGGTCTGGATATCAAAGGAAAAAGTACTAATGTTGCATCAAGAACTAGAGACATCTAGTGCTTTAAGTGTCACGACATTGGACATTATGCTAGTGAATGCTCCAACAAGAGAGTTATGATCATCATGGCAAATGGGGAAGTTGAGTCTGAGGATGAGATGCCAAAGGATAAACAACTTGAGGAGGATTCATCGGCAGAAGAATATGAACCAGCCGCTAAGGGACAAATGATGGTGGGAGTCGCCATAAGAGCTTTGAGTATCATCGATAAATCTAATGAGCAAAAACAAAGAGAGAACCTATTCCATACAAGGTGTTTGGTTAAGGATCAGATTTGCAGTGTGATCATTGATAGTGGAAGCTGTACAAACGTTGCTAGTGAGACTATGGTTGTGAAGCTTGATTGCAAGTAATCAAGCACCCGAAACCATACAAGCTGCAATGGCTGAACGAAAATGGAGAGATGGATGTGGATAATCAAGTCAAGGTACCTCTGTCTATTGGAAAATATGAGGATGAAGTCTTATGTGATATTTTGCCAATGGAGGCCAGCCATATATTGTTAAGAAGACCATGGCAATCGGATAAGAAGATTGTGCATGATGGATTCACCAATCGCCATAAACTTGAATTCAAAGGAAGAAAAACTATGTTGCTTCCTATGACTCCTCAAGAGGTATACCAAAATCAGTTCGTCATGAAGATGTGTAGAAAGAAAGCTATTAAACCATCCAATCTTGCTATTGCTCCGAGTAAACCCAAGGGAAGTGATCCGCGTAAACCAAAGTCACTCTTTGTCTATAAAGAAACGCTTATGCGCATCACTAACCCTGAGCAGGGAATCCCTAGCATTCTTAAACATGTATTGCAGGAATATAGGGATGTGTTTCCCGAAGAGAATCTGGATGGATTACCACCCATTAGAGGCATAGAACATCAAATTGATTTCGTCCTGGGAGCATCATTTCCGAACAAACCAGCTTATCGAACTAATCCCGTGGAGACCAAGGAACTGCAGAAGCAAGTCACATAACTTATGGACAAAGGACACATCCGTGAAAGCATGAGTCCATGTGTTGTGCCCATATTACTTGTACCAAAAAAGGATGGAAGCTGGAGGATGTGCGTCGATTGCAGAGCCATCAATAATATAACGGTTAAGTATCGCCATCCTATACCTAGATTAGATGACATATTCGACGAGTTGCATGGGTCTTGCATCTTTTCTAAGGTTGATTTAAAAAGTGGGTATCATCAGATTAGGATGAAAGAAGGCGATGAGTGGAAAACCGCGTTTAAAACTAAGCAAGGGTTGTATGAATGGTTAGTGATGCCATTCGGGCTTACAAATGCACCTAGTACATTCATGAGATTAATGAACCATGTTCTTAGGGCATACATAGGGCATTTTGTTGTTGTATACTTTGATGATATCTTAGTTTACAGCAAGAACTTAGAAAATCATGTTCAGCATTTGCGTAAGGTGTTAGATGTACTTAGAGAGGAGAAACTTTATGCTAATATGAATAAGTGTACTTTTGGAACGGATAACTTGGTTTTTTTAGGTTTTATTGTAAGTGCAGATGGTGTTAAAGTGGATGAAGAAAAGATAAAAGCAATTAAAGAATGGCCGAGTCCAACTTCCGTAGGAGAAGTGAGGAGCTTTCATGGACTTGCTGGATTTTACCAAAGATTTGTTAAGGACTTTAGCACCTTGGCTGCTCTACTTACTGAAGTTATCAAGAAGAACGTTGGGTTTAAGTGGGAAAAGGCTCAAGAGGATGCATTTCAGACCTTGAAAGAAAAACTTACTCAAGCTCATATCCTTTCTCTCCCTAATTTTATTAAGACTTTTGAAATCGAATGTGATGCATCTGGTGTTGGGATTGGTGCTGCGTTAATGCAGGACAAGAAGCCAATAGCCTATTTCAGCGAAAAGCTAGGAGGAGCAACGCTTAACTATCCAACCTACGACAAAGAACTCTACGCATTGGTGAGAGCTTTACAAACGTGGCAATATTACCTCTGGCCTAAGGAGTTCGTTATCCACACCGACCATGAGTCTTTAAAACATCTCAAGGGACAGCAAAAGCTCAATAAGAGACATGCTCGGTGGGTGGAGTTCATTGAAACCTTTCCCTATGTTATCAAGTACAAAAAAGGTAAGGACAATGTCGTCGCCGATGCATTGTCCCGAAGGTACGTGTTACTTTCATCCTTAGATGCCAAGCTACATGGTATTGAGCACATTAAAACTCTCTATGAAAATGATTATGAATTTGGAAAAATATTTGCTGCTTTTGAGAAATTAGCATTCGGAAAATATTATAGGCATGAAAGATATTTGTTTATGATAACCGTTTATGTGTCCCTAATTCGTCTTTGAGAGATTTGTTTCTAAGGGAAGCACATTGTGGAGGTTTAATGGGACACTTCGGTGTGTCTAAAACTCTGCAAGTCAAGCAAGATCACTTCCATTGGCCGCATACAAGACGTGATGTTGAGAAAATGTGTGAGAAATGTTCAACTTGTAAACAAGCGAAAGCTAAGTCACACCTCCACAGTTTGTATAATCCTCTCCCTATTCCTTTGCATCCTTGGAATGACATTTGAATGGACTTTGTATTAGGATTGCCTAGAACTAGAACTGGTAAGGATTCAGTCTTTGTGGTTGTGGATAGATTCTCTAAGATGGCGCATTTCATTCCATGTCAGAAAACTGATGATGCTAAGCATGTAGCCGACCTATTCTTTAGAGAAGTTGTACATTTACATGGCATGCCTAGGACCATCGTATCTGATAGAGACACTAAGTTTCTTAGTTACTTTTGGAAAACGCTTTGGTCTAAGCTAGGAACTAAGTTGTTATTTTCCACTACTTGCCACCCCCAAACTGTTGGCCAAACCGAAATAGTTAATAGGACCCTATCCACACTCTTACGTATGTTGATTAAGAAGAACCTAAAGTCCTGGGAGGATTGTTTACCACATGTAGAATTTGCTTATAATCATTCCATGCATTCTGCTTCTAAATTCTCACCGTTTCAAATTGTATATGGGTTTAATCCCATTACTCCTTTGGATTTGATGCCTTTACCTTTGAGTGAAAGGAGTAGTACATATGGAAAGAAGAAAGCGGAGATGGTTCAGTGAATCCATGTGGCGGCTAGGAAAAATATTGCGATAAGACAAAGCAGTACGCCAAGTATGATATTAAGGGCCGCAAGGAACTTATCTTCGAGGAAGGAGACTTAGTTTGGATTCATCTTTGAAAAGAACACTTTCCTAATGAAAGGAAGTCCAAGTTAATGCCAAGGATGGACAGACCTTTTAAAGTGCTTCAAAGGATCAACCATAACGCCTACATACTCGATTTGCAAGGTAAGTATAATGTGAGTAATACTTTCAATGTTGCTGATCTTGTACCTTTTATTGCAGATGAGTCGGATTTGAGGACAAATCCTTTTCAAGTAGGAGAGCCTGATGTGAGCATGGAGAGTTTGGAGCATGATGTGAGCATGGAAAGCTTGGAGAATAGAACTAAACCGCAGCTTGAACCCGAGGAGCTTGGAGCTGAAGAGGATGCAACACTTATTGTTTCTGTTGGTCCCATGACAAGGACTAGAGCCAAAGAGTTCAATCAAATCATCAACAGTTGTCTACTTACCATTCAGGGCAGTCTTAGATGTGATGCTTGTCCAGCCACATTGGTTGTAATTCAAGCCATCTAAGCGATGATAATGGAGGTATGTGCACTTGTACTCTTTTTCCCTCTCTTTGGTTTTTCCCATTGGGTTTTCTAAGGGAGGTTTTTAATGAGGCAAGGCGACATACTTTACCCCAGCTCATTGTTATCACTCGGCCCATTCTATCTTGTTTTCCTTTGTAATATTTCTATCTATTTTGAATTTAAACTATCTCTTTAATTCTGCATTGGTCTTGTGTGAGTTTCGAGGTATGTCTCGTAACTCCACAAGCTTTTATTGCTTCTTCTCTTCTCCTCCCTTCATATTTTGGATCTGAACTCATTGGAGATTTTCATCAAACATTTTTATTCTAAAACTCTTTTTTTAACTTGTTTGATCCGAGTCTTGTGTGTGTAATATCACAACTCTCAATTTGTTTTTGTTGTTGGTGCGTCATATCCTCAGCGAATCCGAACTTTGAAAGTCCATGGATCTTCCGCAATCCTTTGGAAGTTTCACCTCAATCCATCGAACCAACATTTCATCGAGTCTCACCATTGTTCCGCAAGCTTTATATCAACCACACAAAGGGCATCAAGGGGCTGACTCATTCATCACGATCAAGAGTCTATTACATTACCTCAATCTTTGCACGGTCAACCTCAATCTCGTCTTGCGAAACCCTGTGTCCTAGAACGATACCACCTGGAACCATACAGTGGCATTTCTCTCAATTCAAAACCAAGTGTTTCTCTTCGCATCTCACAAGCACTTTACACAGATTATCCAAACATTCATGATAAGAGGATCCATAAACTGAGAAATTATCCATGAATACTTCCATGTAATCCTCTATTATATCTGTGAATATGGACATCATACATTGCTGAAATGTCACTGGAGCATTTTCCATAATCTAAATGGCATTCTGCGGTACGCGAAAGTGCCATAGGGGCATGTAAACGTAGTCTTCTCCTGATCGTCGGGGTGGATAGGGATCTGAAAGAAACCTGAGTATCCATCCAAAAAGCAATGCTAAGGATGATTGGCTAACCTCTCAAGCATCTGATCAATGAATGGAAACGGGAAGTGATCTTTCCGTGTCGCAACATTCCACTACAAGAAATCTACCGCGTAACTGACGGCAATTACCGTCGGAAATCCGTCGGAATCAGCAAAATCCATCGGTTATCCGTCGGGTTTTTCCGTCGCTTCTATCTCGTCGGAAATAAAAATATCGTCGGAAAGCCGTCGGAATTTCCGACGGAATTCTGACGGAATAGGGAAATCAGAAATCCGTTGGAAATCCGTCGGTTTTAATGCCGTCGGTGTTCCGTCGGTTAACACCGACGGAAATCTGATTCTTATAAACCGACGGATTTCCGACGGATCTATAACCGACGGCAAACCGACAGATTTAAACCGACGGATTTCCGACGGACTTCTGATTTTTATAAACCGACGGATTTCCGACGGATCTATAACCGACGGAAAACCGACGGTTTTAAACCGATGGATTTCCGACGGAATTCTGATTTTTTTAAACCGACGGATTTCCGACGGAATTATTGAATTTTTTTTAATTATAAAATCGAATATATAAAAATAAATTTATTAATTTGTAAAATTTGTTTTATACTTAAAATTAAAACAAATTGTGAAATTAAAGACATAGTAATAAGGCAATAATTCAATATTTCTAAAATAATTCAAATAAAAAGGAAAAAAAACTAAAACTACGAAGGCGGGAAGCGAGATAAGAATTCCGCCATTTGTTGCTGCAATAACCGGTTATCCGCCTCCAATTTGCGTGATCTCTCGCGTTCCGCTTCTTGTTGGAGGCGATCCGCTTCTCGTTGGAGGCGATCCGCTTCTCGTTGGAGGCGATTTGCTTCTTGTTCTTCTGCGAGCTGTTGCAGCTGCATCTTCATAGCTTCCATGTCAGCGTCTCGTTGTGCGAGCTGTGCCCTAATATCTGGAGAATCGCCGAAGAAACGCGAAGTTGCAGAAAAAGAGTCGTCGTCCGGAAGACCAAATACACGACCTTTTGTCTTCGGAGTACACTGCGGTAAGAAACGAAAATCTTGTTAAAAATTAGAAATTACAAAAAACGATATAAATATATATTTTACTTACCTCGTAGACAAATTCGTTAATCTTCTCGATTGGAAGATCGGTCATTGGAGGCGTTCGCCGATGATTGGCTGAGAAAGGAGGAAGTCTTCCTTCATCTTCTCATAGTTGTCAATGATCTCCCGAGCCAGCGGATCTTGGATTTCATGGTTCTTCCTGCTGGTATCGCATCTTTGAGCAATGTGATAGCGGAAGGTGGGACACCGTTTTGGCGAAACTACAAAAATGAAAATTTAGTAAACTATAAAATTATAAAATTTTAATTAAATAAAAAACTTACCAGTTGTTTGGCCCGTGTGACCAAACTAACCGCTCCTAGATTGTGCGTCGCCTTGCCTTTTCCTTTTCGATCGCTGTTTTGACGCTAGAATGAGTTGTGGAGCTTGTCTTGGTCGGTTCTTCACTCCAATAAGTGCATAACCCGCTCCATAGGCCGGGTTAGAAAGCAACTCCCTTGGGACATCATTCTTGTGCCACTTCTCCTTCCACTCGTTCAGCTTCCACGAATACATTCTAGCTGCTTTTTTATCGAAGCATCGTCTAACGGAGGCGGTCATGTGGCTATCCCAAGTAAATTCTTGCTGCAAATCAAAAATTCAAATAAAATAAATATATTAAATAAAAGTTAAAATTTTTTTAATATGAAGTACTTACCGCAAATTGGCGAAACCACAATTCCTGATCCGCTATCGGCATTTGGTTGTAAGTCGGGTACGGATGACGAAGCATTCCATTGAGCATCCGATTAATGGACTTAGAAATCCCATTTCCGGAATCTCCAAACCTACAAAAGAAATTAGTGCAAATAATTTGAAATGTAACTAAAATAATTTAAATTTAAAAATACTTACCATGTGTCTCTGCCTCGCATTCGGATGGAGACGCGGCAATCTAACTCGTCCTGGTTGAGCGACAAAGTCCTCAACGCTCATCTGCGATGGTGCAGTAGGTGAAGGCATCGGCAGAGACGCTGTCTCCGGGATCTGTGTCTCCGGGATCTGTGTCTCCGGGATAGGTGTCTCCGGTATAGGAGAACTCCTCAAAGCGGAAGTACCTCCCGACTACTACGTCCACCGTGACCTGAACGGACAAACCTACCGTAATCCCTATAAAAATTTTAAAAAGTAACAAACATTATATGAAAAAATAAATAATAATGAAAATAAAAAAAAGTTTGAAAAAATAATTTAAATTCATTATTAGACCAAAACAATTCTACTTTTATGGAAAAACTAATAAATTACTAAAATAAAATAAAAAAATTATTTATAAGTATTAATTCCAAAACAATTGAAAATTTGTTAATTCTTGATTTATAAAAAAATGAAAAATTCATGAATATAATTATAAATTACTAAAATGATTAAAAATTATCAATAAAATAATGATAATTTTCTAAAAATTATAATAACATACCAAAATTAAGAAAATATTAATGCATGAAAAAAATTATAAATATTTCAATTAATAAATAAAATAAGAAAACAAATAATTTTAATAAACATAACAATCCTAAATCTAACAATTACAAACCTAAATCTAACATTACAACTCTAAATCTAACAATTAAAACATAAATCTAACATTACAAACCTAAATCTAACAAATCTAATTTTCTAAACAATCAATCTAACTAAAAACTTAACAATCAATAATATAAACTTCAAAACTTACAAGTTTGGGGGATTTTGAGACATAATGATGATATATTGACGGAAATCCGGAAGATTGGGAGAGGTTTGGCGATTTTGGAAGTTTTCAACTCGTCTGCGAAAGTGAGAAGGAAGAAGACGAAGTCTGTATATATTACGATATTTCCGACGGATATTTCCGTCAGAAATCCGTCGGTTTTAAAAAAATTAAATTACGCACGTTCTCGATAAGGTTTCGGAAAGGTTACCGCCTAAATTTTTGGGAATCCGTCGGAAATCTGTCGGAAATTTCCGACGGATTTCCGACGGATAGGTGAAAATTTAGGCATCGCGGGAAACGGAAAGAGTTTCGCGGTTACATTTTTATTTTCCGTCGGAAATCCGTCGGAATATTCCGACGGATTTCTGACGGATAGTCAAAATATGCATGCTTTCCGATTGGCCAGTCAATCCTTAAACAGGGACACGTGTAACCACAAACCCGCCGAAATCCGTCGGAAATTTCCGCGGATTTCGACGAGTTTGTGGTTTTAGTGGTTTTTTACGCACCGTTTCAGTAAACATATGTTTATAGTATTATAAATTCATGTTTGCAAACACAAATAACTTATAGAAATCTTTAATTTGACAAATTTCAAAAGTTTAGATGATTATTTCGTATTTGGTAAACTTGTACATTAACTATATGTTTATCTATGAAACACTTTCGATCGAACCATGTCTAAAAACAAAATCTTTTTAAAATATGTTATATATCACATAATTTAGTTTATTTTGTCAAAGTTTGTTGTTAACATTGTCTTGATGTACAAGAAATTATAATTTGACCATGTAAACCCCAAACCCGTAAAATCCGTCGGAAAACCGACGGATTCCGACGGTTTTAAGGTTACACGTGTCTTTTGAAAGATAAGGGAATGCGTAATTTGACAAAAAAGTCCTGAACCGTCGAAATCCGTCCGGAAAAACCGTTTCCGACGGGACTATTCTTTTAACGAAAACACGTGTCCGTTTTTAAGGTTTAAATTATATTACCGTCGGAAATCCGTCGGAAAATCCGACGGATTTTCGACGGTTTTGGGGGTCATTTTAAAGTTAATTTTAACTGGTTTAATGAGTTGTGTGGGTTTGTTAATGGGTTTGTTTAGGGAATTTTTAATTTCTGGCAAAATCTTATTTTATTAAAATTTGTTAAAATATACAAAGCTGAAGTTGAGCTTATAAAATGCTCGGCAGCTGCGGTTTTCGAGGACCTATGGTTTACACCGTAATGTCAAAATTAAATAAAATACAAAATAACAAATTTACAACTTTCATGTAATACCAAAAAATAATACAAACCACGTGTATAACTAGTCTTCATTAGATGATGATGATGACCCCTCAGATGGAATTGAGTCTGAATCCTCATAAAATTCACCTTGTTCTTCTTCTGAGTCAGAAAAAACTAAACCAAATTGTGTGAAATCAACAACAAGATCCAGAGCACAAGAAGGCTCAACTGGATCCATTGGAACAACTTCTGCTGGCTGTAAAGGATCATGTTCTGCAACTCCATAAATTCTTCCTCGCGGGGTCACTTTAGTAATCGTCAAGGATCCGTCCGCCGTGTAACTCGAGGGTAACGAATATAGCACACCTAAAAATAAAATATTAGTTTTGTAATTATTATACCTAAATAAGGAATTGAGTATTAATTACACTATTATTAGTACCCTACCTGCTCAGCTTGTGATCCTAGAATGAATGGGTCATACGTTTCTAGTCTCTGACTTGAATTAACAGACGTAACACCAAATTGGTCTACATGAAGCCCACGACCGAGTGTTGAATCATACCAATCACACTTGAAAACAATGCACCTCAAGTCTAACATTCTCGGGTACCGACTTCCAAAATTTCTTGAAGAACGCCGTAGTAAACATCATTACCAGATTTCCATCGAAATACCAGAATCTGAAGTTTGCGTTGTTCTTCTCTCGTCATGAACCCTAAACCCATATCCACGACTGTAGTATCTACGATAAGAAGTTGCAATGTAGTTTGGACCATTAACAAATTCCAATAACCATGTGGGAAATGTCTGTCCCTTATTACTCCTTCGAAACCTACAAAAATAAGTTAGATATTAGTATTTAAAAATAGTTTATTAAATGATTTAGTGTTTTTAAACACTTACGTAAAATTGCAACCAAGACATAAATTCCTCCTCCTTATGGACTTGAAGCTCGTCTTCTGTCTTATCCATATAGTACCAGCGTATTAATGCCATGTAAATCATCGAAAACCAAAATAGTTGACAAGTTAATAATAACATATAAAATAATCAATTATACATTAAATGACACAAAAGAATCCTTGTTTACCTTTTAGTATTCCGTAATTTCTTCACAATTGGTTAGGATATACGTATGCAAGGTGTAAACTCCTGTTGAGATAATTCGCCTTTTTCCTTTGCCATTGACTCTGACTTGGGAAAATAACTCTGGAACAACGACGGGTAAATCGCTCTCTCACCACGATCATCATGGCGACTAGGACGTCTACTCTTCGTACGAACTACTGACGGGAAGTAATATTCAGCAAACTGTGAGGCCTCTTCGTTGATGCTCTGGGCGATAATAGATCCCTCTACTCTACTCAAATTCTTAACCTTTTTCTTCAGATGAAACATATACCGCTCAAATGGATACATCCAATGGTATTGAACCGGGCCTCCTAGTTCAGCTTCTCGTGGGAGGTGGATCGGAAGATGTTCCATCACATCAAAGAAAGATGGTGGAAATATCTTCTCCAAATTACAAAGGATCACCGGGATATTGGCCTGTAAATTTTGGATTCCCTCAACAGTAAGTGTTCTTGTGCATAAATCGCGAAAAAAACACCTACTCCTGCAATTGCTTGGTGGACGTCTTTATGGAGAAGATGAGCAAAAGCGAATGGAAGAAGCCTCTGCATCACAACGTGATAATCATGACTCTTCATTCCAGTAAACTTTCCTTCTCCATAATCGATGCAGTTACGCAGATTAGATGCGTATCCATTAGTGAATTTAACATCGTCGTGAATCCAATCAAAAAATTCTGTTTTCTTTGCTACTTCTAACCGGTATAATGGAAATGGACATTGACCATTTGGGAGCACTTCAAGAAAACCTCGATCGCAATATGCTGGCAAGTCTAATCTAGATTTCATATTGTCTTTCGTCTTCCCTTGGACGTTTAAGACTGTGTTCATGATGTTCTCAAAGAAGTTCTTCTCAACGTGCATCACATCAAGATTATGCCGCAATAAATGGTTCTTCCAGTAAGGCAATTCCCAAAATATGCTCTTCTTGTGCCAGCTATGAAATTCACCGACACCATAAATAGGTTCATGTCCATTACCCCCACAATAAGGAGTCGTCTCAGCACCAAAATCTCTCAACTGTTCCAATAAAGTTTCACCGTCTATCTCAGGCGGTGGACCATCAAAAACTTGCCTACCCTTCGTAAACATTGTTCTCGAACAACGATACGGATGATCACTCGGTAAAAATCTCCTATGACAATCAAACCAACAACTTTTTCTACCATGCTTTAGTTGGAATGCATCTGTGTTGTCTTGGCAATACGGACACGATAATCTCCCATGTGTTGTCCATCCAGATAACATACCATATGCTGGGAAATCGCTTATGGTCCACATAAGCACCGCACGCATCTTAAAGTTTTGCTGGGTCGAAACATCATACGCTTCCACACCATGCTCCCATAGCATTTGTAACTCATAGATCAATGGCTGGAGGAATATATCAAGTGATCTCTTCGGATGCTCTGGGCCGGGAATAAGAATCGATAGATATAAAAATTCTCTCGCATGCATAGAGATGGAGGCAAATTGTAAGGGGTTACAATTACGGGCCATAACAATACTTCCTTCCATGCTTCCCAAATGGGTTAAAACCATCTGTACATAACCCGAGGTACACATTCCTTCGTCATACGCAAACTCTAGATACAATGATTGAAAATGTTTCCAAGCTTTGCGTCTGAAGGATGTGTAATATCTCCATCTTGACGATGTTCGCATGCCATCTCATTGGCTCTGCTTTGAGAAGTATATAACCTCTTCAACCTCTCTGTTATTGGTAAATACCACATACGTTTATATGGAATTTGAATTCTGCCACTACTTTCCCGATACCGTGGTTTACTGACAAAATCTACATCTTTTGCGGTTTTCCTCTTCTCTCCCATATAGCATACAGTTTTCGATGCCCCCATCTATTACCTTATCGGTAACCCAAGACCAGATACAAGTTTTTGTACCTCGTAGTATGATCCGGGTAAAAGATTATCTTCTGGCAATAAATCTTTCGCCCAATCTGTTATCGCATCAACGCACTCCTCCGCCAAATTGTAATCCGTCTTAATCGTCATCAATCTACTTGCAGCTGATAAAGGCGAATGACCTTCTTTACACCCTTTATATAGTGGCTGCTTTGCAGCATCTAACATATCAAAAAATCTTCTTGCTTCTACATTAGGTGCTGTGAACCGATATCTTTCTTCACCGCTAAACTCGACATTCTCTCTAAACGCATCATTCACCATCTGCACGCTCCCTACACCTACATCTACTTCCGTGCTACCTCCTAAACTATCTGAGACAGTTGGTTCACTAGTACTACCATACTCAACATTTGTTTCTCCATGTAAATACCATATCTTGTAACCCGGCGTAAACCCATTACTATACAAATGATGCCAAACTATCTCTATCGCAACATTACGAGAATTCCTACAAATTGAACATGGACATTTTAACTTACCTGATTTTTGAACACGCGGTTGCTTTCCGCCACTTCCATGAACTTCATATATGCCTCGTGCATACTCCTCGTTCAAGTTGTTCGTCTCGGATCCATTAATGGTTCGTCCATCCATGATCGAAAATATCTAGACATATTTTTCACTTTTTTTATAGAATTAAGTATTAAGTAAACAAGAAATGAGAGAGAGATATGAAATTAAGATTGTTGTGTAATGGGATAGAGAATGGGAGAAACATATATATAAACTTCGTTTCATTCGGATTTCCGCCGAAATCCGTCGACTTAACGGTAAATTCAACGGATACATTAACGTTCATATTTTCCGACTTTTTTCCATGAGCCGTCGGAAATCCGTCGGAATATAACGGCATGGATATCCGTCGTAAATCCGTCGGAATACAAATATCCGTCGGAAATTCCGTCATAAATCCGTCAGAATATAACACCTCGGATTTCCAACAGAATTTCCGTCGGAAATCCGTCAGAATTTTCCGACGGAAATATTTCCGTCGGAAAATTCCGTCATAAATCCGTCAGAATATAACGCCTCGGATTTCCAACGGAATTTCCGTCGGAAATCTGTCGGAATTTTCCGACGGAAATATTTCCGTCGGAAAATTCCGACGGATTTCCGACGGATTCCCAGAATTTTCAAATCTCAGGAATCCATCGGTAAGCCGTCGTAAATTTCCGACGGAATTCTTTTCCGTCGGAAAATCCGTCGGTTTTGCGGTAGATTTCTTGTAGTGTTCAACTTCCTGTAATCAATACACATCCTGTGCCCAGTCACATTTCGCATAGGGATCAACTCATCCTTCTCATTCTTGACCACTGTGACTCCTCCCTTCTTAGGAACCATATGCCCCGGATGATATATCATGGTTTTTACCAGTTTTTAGCTATGATATATAGAGTCTTTATCGAGTATTCTCGGTGTTTTTCGAGTCTTTTAGAGTGTTTGCAGTTTCTTGCATGATTTAAATCATTATGGAGCTTTTGGAGGCTTTTGGAGTCAAAGAGATCAAAGCACATTTGAAGAGGAGTAATCGGAGAAGGATGGTGGTGTCGAACGACACCAAGTGTGGTGTAGATCGACATAGACACCAGGAAATAAAAAAAATTAGAGAATATTTATTTTTCGCCCAAAAATCTACAGAGTCTTCTGGGACAAACATAGGCTCGTGTTTAGGTATATTTTTAGGGTTTTGGCCACTTGTTTAGGCCACGTTTTTACTACTCTTTATTCTGGACGGCAGCCACCTTTCCAGAGATTTTTGGAGAAGATTTCTAAACTCTTAATTCTTCTCATGATTTCTTTTATGCAATCTATTCAATCTATGATTTATGTTTCATTGATCATGTCTGAGTAGTTTGTTTGTTAGGTTTAGGGTTTTCAAAGGTAGAAGATGAATTGCTAGGTTGATGATTATTTAGAATATAATCAATAGAGTTCTTCATCTGGATTGTGTTTATTGCCTATTCTAGGTTTGGGACCTAGAATTTGATCTTAGGTTGATTAGTTGACAAGAAAGTGTAATTAATTGCCTGAACTATCCTAGAAAATAATTATTCACAAAGGAATTTGGTTTAGATATTTTGTGAACAATCGAACATGATCATAAATGCTTGTCTAAATTGAGGAATTTAGCAAAGAAATTTGAAATTCTACATTTAGACATAGATAATCTCTACAGCGAGAGTTGATTGATTTTACCATTGTGTTTCGAGTTCGAGAACAGATCTTAATAACAATCCTGATAATTTATTCAACCTGCAATTCTGAATTACCTGAGAATTTCCCTGACCTTAGCTCTTTTCCCATATGAATTTACTTCGATTTTAATTGCCTCCTGTTTTTTTTTAATTACAATTTCTCTTCTTTAGCTTAATTCATAAATTGAAAGTCTATTGTGTATATGAGTCTCTGTGGAATTCGATACCTAAGTACTACAGACGATCCCTTAATTTGAGAGAGTTGTTCTAGGGTAAATTTGAGCATATCAAATTTTGGCGCCTTTGCCGGAGACTCTTTGATTCACCATTAGATTTAAGTTAGAATTTAGTCTAAGCTTTTCTTTTATTTTGTTACTTACGCGTTCTTTCTTTTCTTTTTCTTGTGTGTTTCAGGTGCATGCATAAGCACGGCACCAGGAGCAATAGAAGTCTTCCGATTGTGAATCTTTCTACTCAAGAACTAGGAAAGCTAAAATGAGCCATCCGGAAAGCACAACGGGAAGCAGAGATGAATAACATACTGGTGCTGGTAAGGGATGAGGCTGGAGTTTTACGTGATCAAGAGGGCTAAGTGCACAATGAGCAGGGTCAGAAACTTGATACAGATGGAAACGTGATTGCAGGAATCAATGGTGTCGAAGCGACACCCACCTCCTGGTGTCGATGAACACCGACGTATCAATGATGGTCCGCTGGGCAATAATGAAGTTGATGCAGCTTATCTAATGAGAACACTTGCTGATTACAAGACACCGGATCAATTATATGCTAATAGGTCTGCTATTCAAACTCCTGCATTTTAGTGGAATGACTTTGAGCTGAAACCCGCATATTACACTCTTGTGGGACAGCATCCTTTTCCTGGTCTTTCTAATGAACATCTGATGGATCATATTGAGAAGTTTGAGGATCTGGTGACAAGCATCAAAGCAAATGGGGTATCCAATGATTATCTTTTCTGCAAGCTCTTCCCATACTTTCTTGCTGGGGAAGCAGCTTATTGGCTTAAATAGCTGAAGCTGGGATCATTAATAACTTGGGAAGCAACAAAGACAGCTTTCCTAAACAATTTCTACGATGATGCAAGGTCTGAGGATCTGAGAATGAAGATATATGCATTTACACAAGGACCAACTAAAGCATTTAAGGCAGCTTAGGTGAGATCCAGAGCATATCAGAGAGATTGTCCACATCATGGTTTCAGTGAGATTCAGTTATTGGATATTTTTTTCAGAGGGATTGATTGGAGATATCAGATGGTTTTGGATGCTGCTAGCAACAGGAATTTCAACAGGAATGCTAATGTGTTGATTGAAAACTTGGCTTCTAGCAATAGTACCAAAAATGCAGACTTTAAGAGGAAGAAACAAGCAGCGAACGTGGATGGTAGTCAGATCACTGAGGTGAATGCTAAGTTGGACACAATTCACAGTCTTCTTGTGGGTAAGAAATCAATTCAATTTGCTGCGGAAGTTGAGACCTATGATCCAGTGAAATTGATACATGCCAAGGCCTGAGTACCATAAGTCTTATCCTAGCAGTAACTTCACAAGGAACTATGGAAACTCTTCTTACCAAGCCCCTCCTCCAAAAACTGAAGAAAGTGAGATGAAGTCTATGTTGGAACAGACTCTGGAAGGTCAGCAGAAGATCACGGTGGACTTTAATGGGAAGATTGATAATCTTTACACCGACTTGAATGGGAATTCGAAGCTTTGAGTACTCATGTCAAGAAGTTGGCTGTTCAGGGTGCACAGACTGCTGGGAAAGACTGAGAACAATCCTAACCATGCCAAGAAGCTGGTTGTTCAAGAAGGATTCCTTCTGGGAAAGACTGAGAACAATCCTAACCATGCATGCAATGCCATTTTCGAGGAATTGGAAAAATTTGAAGAAGATATTGCAGCAGAGGTACCAGTGTCGATAGACACACTCCTTGGTGTCGATCGACACCAGCAGCAAGTTAAGGATACTCCACGTTATGAAGAGCCAGTGTCGATCAACACCACCTCTGGTGTCGGTCGACACACTCAGCTGAGGCACCAAGTTCCAAGAAATAACCATCTTCAGAAGAACGGGACTACAAACCAAAGGTTCCTTTCCCAAGAACTCCTGGGAAGCTTAAACAAGAGATGAAGGAAGCCAGATGCAAAGCAATGATGAATAAAGTGATGATTGAACTCCCTCTGGTTGATGCAGCCAAGCTTTCACCTTCACTGAAGAGGAATGTTAAGAGAATGGTTATTAATGGTGTGATTCTTGATGAAGGAGCTTTGCTTACCAGAGACATCATTGCGATTTTCTTGAACCAAACTTCACAGAAGAGGAAAGGAAAGCAAAAGAAAGTGATTGTCTCTTAACAAGTTAGTGCCATGATCAAGAGTACGAATATTCAGAAGCTACCTGATCCATAAAGTTTTGTGCTCGATTGCTCTATCTCCGCAGGAAGATTTTCTCAATATCTTTGTGATCTTGGCTCAAATTATAACTTGATACCTCATACTGTTGCTGTTAGACTTCGGATAACTGATTTCAAGCCGACGAGGACCTATCTTATCTTGGCTGATTGATCCACAAGGATTCCATAAAGTGTTTTAGAAGATATTCCAGTAAGAATTGGTGATTGCTTGATTCCCACAGACTTTGTGGTGTTGAAATATGAGGAAGAACCTAGAGATCTTCTAATTCTGGGAAGACCTTTCTTGGCTACAGCTGGTGCCATGATTGATGTAAAGGGAGGAAGGATATGCTTGAATTTGGGTGATCTGGTCATGAACTTTGACCTGGACAAGCTGAGAAAGACACTCACCATTGATGGTCAAACATTCTCTGTAGAAACCTCCACAGACATTACTGCTGGATATGTCAAGGAGTTGGGTCCTAGGGAGCAAGTGAATAACTAAGCTTATGAGCTTGAGGATTGGAGTGGTGATCATATCTTCCGGACTAGGCTCCAAGATGAGGCACTATTCAATGATAAGTTGCTGGAGGAAGATGTTTTTTGTGATGGAAACAGGGATTGCACAGCTGAATTGCAGAAAAGTGCAGATATCTGAGTTGCAGGCTCACTGTCGATCGACACCACTCTTGGTGTCGGTCGACACCCTACGTGTTGGCCCAGATATTTCAGAAATAGCTGGTTTTCGAGATGATTTCACTACTGCAAATCGGAGAGCTATTGTCAAACAAAAAGCTCCACTTCCCACACACCATCCACCCGGGAAAAGCCAAGGTACGCACTTTCTGGACCCAAACCCTCTAATATCATCAATAAGAATTTTTAAGGTACAAAGACTGTTTTACAGTTAACCAAGCCACAAGATTATCGTAGAGCACTTGTTTCTTCTTTTGTTGATTTTACAGGGACAAGAAGTGTCCCACCCAGACAAACGTCCCACCCTGGTGCTATTCCTCTATTTCTTGATCGGCCTCATGCGCTCAACGCATATACACCACCATGAGTGTAACGACTGTCGCTTATCCGATCCACCAGATGCTTGAGCTCCTGCCAAGTCAAGCTAATGACTTTGAAAACAAGCGCTTAGTGAGAGCAACCCACTGGTACGTTTTTCTTTTTCTTTTGATATTTCTTTTCTTTTCTTATCTATTTTATTTTTGCCAACCCACTATAGCCTGAGCTAATTTCTGATTTTTCCTTTTACCTCATGGATGTGATTGATGATCTTAGGGCTTGACTCCTCATTCATACTTGACAGCAGAACGATCTATGTATACGAAATGGTACTCCTCTCCCTTATTCAAAAAAAAAAGATCAGATGAATTTCTTTCAAGTAAAGGGGTAGAAAAATTTCTGATAACCCCATTATTTTATTTTGAAAGAGACGATCACACGAAGGTTGGAAGCGAGGTTAGGAAAATTTTCCATGATGCCATTATGCGCCTACACCTTTGTCAAAAAACAAAAAGAATAAAGAAAATAATAATGGTTGCTGCATTATTGTATAGTTTGAGAATGAGTCTATAAGGTCTTTGACATTGAGATCAGAGATGAGACCCAGCGATGACATTGAGATCTGATCTTAGGTTGAAGATAACATTGCATTTTGGCATGTTTTTACTACTGTTTTATTGCAACTTAGCATAGGTTTTAGGCATTACTCTTATCACTTATTGCATTTATTTGACATTTAGGATATTTAGTCTCTTTGCATTAGTTTGCATGCATTTTGCATACATGAGGTACTTTCAGGTACTTGGAGCTGCAAGGAGTCATCACTTGTGTGACCTCTCAGGCTATGAAGCGATATGAGGATTTCTGCAAGGAGTCATGACTCGAGTGACATGGAGCCATAGAGTTGAAGACTGCAAAGGAAGCTCAAGTTACTCGAGGAGGCTACTCGGATGAAGACTCGAGGAGGCTACTCGACCAGACCACTTGACTGCTAGGTCGTGTGGTGAGCACCGCTTCGAGAAGATTCCGCAAATTATGGCGAATTCTCATTATCCCTAATTCTTATGTATAAATACCGAGGTTAATGATAACGCGGAGGGGGGCTATTTTTTACACAACTTTTATTTCGCGCCGCTTTAGCATAATTAGTTTATCTCTTAGTTTTCTCTCTCTAGTTTATCTTTAGATTTCGATTTAGATTTTCTATGACTCTTTGAGATTTAATAAGATCGAGTTTTGATTTACTGTTCCTTTTTCGAAATTTCTTTATCATCAGATCATCCTTCATCTATGATAAGTCTTAGCTTTTCTGGGCTTTTGGCTTCGATGATGATCTCGATGAGTGAGTAGTCGTTTTAGGGTTTTCGGAGATGGATTAGACAATATCACTCGATTGCCATGGGTTTTTATTGATTTATGCTGATTCAGTTTTAAAATTCCTCTTGGGTTCTTGTTTTTAATGCTTGTTCTTCTCTGATGAAGAGGATCATGATTTTAGATGACTTCATGAGCATCAAAAATGCCTTGAACCATCAGATCTAGTTTTTCCAGGGATTAAGACACAATAGCGTGAGAGTTGGTGCATCAGATGTTGATTTACGTCACGACCCAACTACTCACTTGTTATGAGTCTTTCTTGGCTTTGACGGATCGATCCTTAGTCACTTGTTGAAACCCTTCACCACGACAGTGGGTTGGATTGGAAGTGAGATCCGTCGTCAAGGGATTCACCCTGAGTTTAGTAAATTAGCACCCATGGCGTGAGAGTGTAGATGATCCTATGAGTCTATCCCCAAGATCCATTGGTCTTTTATTTGAACTAGTTGTCATTTTTAGATCTCTTGTTTACTGCTTTCATTAGAGTTCTTATACCACTCGACTAGTCCACTCGAGTGCACCACTCGAGTGACCCACTTGAGTACACCAATCGAGTGACCCACTCAAGCTACTTTAGTTTTCACAACTAGTCTTTGATTTCGCATGTTTAGTTCATGATTTGTAAGAGTGTGACAGGCTCTGTTTCTGTAGTTTAATTTTCTGTATTTTAGGTTGTTAGTAAGAAAAACCCCTAAAATATATTGCTTGACTTGCTAGCTTAATCCACATGTTAAGTGCTACAGACATGCTCTAGATTAGGTTCGACATTTCACCCTCTATACTATCTATCGATTGTAACTGAGAAAAAAAATAATAAGTTTCAATTTGGCGTCGTTGCCAGTTTAGAGTCATTGTCTGCACATTTATCATTTTTAAGCTTACTAGATCAAGTTTCTTTTGCATAAAAGATCTGAGATTTTCATCTAGCAAGGATTGTTCTTGCTACTAGACTTCTCAGATCGATATTCTATTTGCATTAGCCTTTTGTTTAAAGTCTTACTGATTTGTGTTGAAGTTCTGTTTGTGTTGCATCGGGTACCATTTTACTCGGTTTGTCTACTCGAGTGTTTCTCTCGAGTCGTCCTTACACCGCATGTGAACACGCTCTCAGACTCGCTTAGATTAATCCACGAAGGAGACACCAGTTGAAATGAAAGAGCAACCTGCACCTCGAGTCGTTGGAGCTGGTGATGCACCAAGCACACACTCCACCAGGCAAGGGATTGTGGCACCTCCTGTTGCCAACAACAACTTCGAGATCAAATCCGGTCTCATCAGCATGGTCAAGAGCCACAAATTTCACGGTCTCCCCATGGAGAACCCATTGAAACATTTTGACCAATTCGACCGTTTGTGTGAGCTCACGAAGATCAACGGTATATCTGAAGACGGGTTCAAGCTTCGTCTATTCCCCTTCTCTCTAGGCGACAAGATGGGAACGAGCTTTGCCCCAAAATTCTATCACTACTTGGGATGATTGCAAGATGGCGTTTCTCCTGAAGTTCTTTTCCAACTCCAGAACTGCAAAGCTGAAGAATGACATCTCAAGCTTCACTCTGAGGAACAATGAAAGCTTCTCAGAAGCTTGGGAGAGGTTCAAGATGTATGCCACTCAATGCCCTCATCATGGATTCAGCAAGGAATCACTCTTTTGCACACTATATCGAGGCGTAAGTCCGAAGATCAGGTTCAGACCTGACACTGCCAGCAATGGCAACTTCCTGAACCAAGATGTCACTTCTGGATGGGATTTAGTTGAAAATCTAGCCATTTCTGATGGAAACTACAATGAAGACTTCGATAGAACAATCAGGGGATCTTCTACCTCTGCTACTTCCAACAGCAAGGATCCTCGCTCAGCCCAAACAAGTCCACTTTGTGGGAGAGTCATCCTCACCTCAGGATCCAACCATTGACGACGATCAGGATAAAGAGATACTCTATATTCAGAATCAAGCTAGTTTCAACAGAGGCTTCATTAACGACAGGAGCAACCCCAACTTAACTTACCGTAACACCAACGTTGAAAACCCTCAAGACCAGGTGTATCATACTCAGCAACCTGCTCCGAACAAGACTTTTGTTCAAAATCCTCCAACAAATCCACCTGGATTTGCCCCAAGACCTGCTCCGCAGTTTGATAGTGAGCTTAAGGCATTACTTCTCCAACTTCTTTATGGTCAAAATGCTGCAACTCAAGATACTACCAAGCGGTTCACTAAGCTTCGAACTCACATTGATTGCTCTTACGATGATTTGAACCACAAGCTCAAAATCTTGAACAGCAGATTGAAGCATGTTGAGTCCAACTCTCCCTCAGCTTCCACTAAGTCCACAGGTCAACTTACTGGGAAACTCGTGCAAAACCCCCAAGACTCTGCAAATGTCTATGCAGTCTCCACAGCCCCAGCTATCCATCTCTTTCCTTTCAAGAAAAGATTCTCACACATCACTTGGGACGGTGATCTTCAAGGTGGGGGGGTATCCTATCAAGCTGCTACTGTGATCGCTGAGAGCACATCACTCGAGTAAGTGATCGAGTCGACTTTGTCTCAGTGAACGAGAAGCAAATTCTAGACCTGAATGCCATGATCACGAGTCATTTCCCAGAAAGATTCACCGAAGATATTGAGAAGGAATATGAGATCATGTTGGAAAAGAACTTCTGGAGCTCGAAGAGTCAATGACCTTCGACGAAGCTGTTGAGAAACTGGGACCTTTTGGGTATGGTTTGAGAGAAAGAACCTTGAAGAGAATTCAAAATAGGAGAGCAACAGCTGCTAAGTCTCAGGAATGCCAAGTAATTGCTCAGCAGGAGGTTTTGGTACAAGAGAAGTTAGAAGATCCCGGATCTTTCACTTTACCATGTTCAATCAACAACCAGGCATTTGGTAAGTCTCTTTGCGACTTGGGTGCTTCTGTTAGCATCATGCCTTTGTCTATGGCAGAAAGGCTTGGTTATCACAAGCTTTTGCCAAGCATGTTATCACTAATCTTAGCTGATAGAACGGTGAGATCTCCACATGGACTACTTGAGAATGTTCCAGTAAGGATAGGAAAACTTGAAATACCCACGGATTTCATCATCATGAAGATGGACGAAGAACCCGAAGATCCTTTGATTCTAGGGAGACCCTTTCTAGCATCCTCGCAAGCCGTCATCGATGCCAAGACTGGAGAGATACTTCTTCGAGCTAGAAACGGTTTAGAGGTGAGATTCAACACTTCATCTAGATTGGAGAGCTCAACCTTTGAAGGTCAGCTATACTCCGTAATTGTCGACTCCTTGGTTATTCAGTCAACACGAAAAGTCATTCTGCAGGAGTAGTGCAACCTTTTGTCACATTTGCTGAAGATGGGACACCGAATGAGGGAATCGCACAGGTCACTCGACCATCTGACTCGAGTGACCACTCGAGTGATATAGCAAACCACTTGACTCGACTTGGTCGAGTATACCACTCGGACACTTCTCACCATATGCTCCACTCGGACTCTTCTCATCATGTAGTTGTGCCAACATCTACAACTCAATATGGTGCAGATAAGGGTACAATTCTTGCCCTACAGAGTTTGGTAGCTGAACTCTCACTCTCAGTGGAAAGGTTTCAAAGCTTAAGCAGATTCAGACTCCACCAGAAGAGTTCAACAAGAAGCCTAAGCCACCAGAGATGAGTCAAAGGTTCTATAATGCTAACAGATCATCATCTTACCATCATTCCAAGCCAAGTCCAGAGAGGTCAACACCGACTCTCAAGGACACTTTTCAAACCTAAAAGAGTAAGAACTGAAGCTATGTGACTATAAACAAGCTCACTTGGGAGGAAGTCCCTTGACTATCCTTGTGATGTGATCCTAGGTAGGCTCACAAGCCCATTCACGCACGAGAGAAAGTCCAAGGGGATATTCCTAGACTTGAGATCGAATCACACGACACAAGTAGAGGATAGGGGGATTGATAGACGCCACGGGAGGTTGCGGAAGGCCTCACGATAAGTCTAACTCAAGGATCTCGACCTCACACCGAAGAACCAAGAGGGTTTTTGTTCGAATCACTCGAAACAAAGAAAACAAACACAAGGTTTGAAGAAAATATATGTCCGTAGAGCTAGCCGGGATCATATCATACCCCCTTTCTTGAAAAGGATTTGTCCTCAAATCCAGACAATCTGCAACAAAAAGAAACAAGTTAATATCATCATAAACAATAATCTTAAACATCATACCTTGGTATCCAAAAGGATAGAACTTGTAGCCGTAATTCCTAGAACAGCCCTTCATTTGGTTTTTGTCATGGAAACAACTCAAGCGTCTTCGCCAATTTCCTTTAGTTGAGTTTCTATTTTGCGACTCAAATGGCCGTTCCTTGTAAGCTCGATTGTTTCCCTCTCCAAATCTGTTTTTAAGATAAAAATCTCCACGAAGTTTGTTAGTGATAAGAAAATCGAAATTTGGACCAGTTCGGAACATATCCTCGGAGATGGTCGGCGATAATTCTTGGAGTTTCCTTCTAGGTAAAGCTCCATGCTTCGTGTCTTGATAGCTTTGGGAGGTGTTCAACTCCTTTCTCAAGACAACTCTAATTCCAGTCCTTACAAAGAAATGGGTCGAATAAACTTCTAAGTCCGGTGGCTCCTCTTTTAGGCCTGCAATGTTTTCAACACCTTTGGCAAAGAACAAGCGTATTATCACAGTCGTAGAGTCACTATAAACAAGTAGACAAGTTTCATTTCGGACCCCATAATTTTCTTTATCATGTTCCTCTTTTATTGGCGTCCTAAGACAAGAGTTTGGTTCCGAATATTCTTTGAATACACCTAACTTTTTCTTAATAGTTTCTGGAGATGATAAACTCTTACTCACAACCTTGGAATCATGAGAATCAAATTGAGTTAAAGAGTTACTTACCTGAAGAAGGTCCTTGCTGTATTCGGTGCATGTAATTGTCACGGCAAATGGAAGTGATTTTGGATCCAGTTTGACACATGCGACAGCTAGATTGGTTTGCTCATGGGATGGTGTGGTTGGGATGGATGTATCATACCCTATTCTTTGACAAAGTTGTGACCTCAAAATTATACAATCTGCATCAAGAGAAAGAAGGTTAGCTCTCATTCTTTTTTGCGAGTCTAGATAGTTACCTCGGGTTTGAATTGGTGGCTGAGCATCGGGTGGTTTCTCTTTGATAGCTATGAGGTTGGTGACATCCTCTCTTTGTTTATTGGCAGGAAAACACGTCAAGAGCTCTGAGTTTGATGGCATGTCATTGCACTTAGTTACTTTCTCCGTTTGCTCCGTTGTTAAGCTCAATGTCGATGTGTTTTCTTTTAGGTCTTTGCGCACATCTAAGGTACCTGCATCTTCCTTGACACTTAAAGGAAAAATCAAGTGCATTATACTTGAAATTTTAATATTCAAAACAGGTTGTTTGATGCTACGAGTGAATGTAGAATTATTCCAGTATCGAACAAACTCGCTAGCTAAACTTACCTTAGTACCATGTAAGATGTTTGATAACTTTTCAGCTTTGAAGATGGTGAAATCTGATTCACAGGTAGCTGGTGCTGGACATGGTTTAGACATCACACGGTTTTCATAATTAATTTGCTCACACTTGTTATCTCGGAAAGCTTGTGAAGTGGTTGACACCGAATGTGGATTCTTCTCTTTTATGGATCCTTCAGCTTTGTCATTCTCATGCTCCATAGTTTGACCTGAATCAACATCCTTTGACAAGACCAAGTGCATTATACAAGAACTGGAAGTTTCTACACCTTGATTAAATACTTCACTACTTGAGTTTTGTGAGCTCAGTTTTGATCATAATGAAGTGATATTCAGCTCGTGTTATTCAGGGCAAGTGGCAGCAAAATTTCCTTTCTTACGAGAGTCATAACAAGTAACTTCCTTGGATTTTGAAAGATTAGAGGACTTACATTGTTTTGGTTCACCGCTTGAGTCAAGTGATGGATTTCGGCTTTGCTTGTGAACCACGACTTGTTCAGTGGCCTTCTTGGGTTGAGATGTTGACTTAGCCTCCATTTTCTCACTTATAACGTGGTTGAACACTTCCTTGGGCGGAGGGCTGTAAGTTTCTTTTGATGCTAAACCCCTTGGTCCATACTTATGCCATAGTAGCTCCTTAAGCAATATGGATTGACTTGTGTCTTGAGTTTGTTCCTGGTCCATTGCTTCTTCTTTGGACATGTGCTCTTTGGCAGGACCTGTTTCAAAACTCTTTGACAAAGACAAGTGTATCAAACTAGAATTGGAAAGTTCAAAATTGGATTGAGCTAGACTTTCACTTCCTTTAGAAGGTTTTGGTTCCTGTTCTAGAGATGTGTTTTCCTTCAATTTCCTAGATGGGCATATTATATAGCAAAGTGTCCTGTCTTATGACATCTATAACAAGTTAGTTCACTTAGAGTTTTAGAGGACTTACATTGCTTTGTCTTACCGCGGAGTGCAAGTGATGGTGTAGAGATCACCTCTTCACTTAGCTTTTGTTGAGCCGGTTCTGCTAGCACATTATGGACCTTAACTAGCTCCTTATCCTTTAGTTCTTCTCCATGGCGTCCTAGTTCATTCCCAAAATGATATGGGATTCAGTTTCTTTGATTTACGAGTCTCCTTCTTCTTTATTCAAACTCTTGGCATTGTCTAGCACATAATCTGGTGGTTCTGGTTCGAAGTCTTCACCAATATCTTCTTGACATGTTTGAGTTGAATTTTTTCTACACATATGGGTGGTGACTCCTTCGGAATATTTCTTTGGAATATGTCCTTGCATTCAAATTGTCTTACTCTTTGCTTTAGAATGAGCTGATCTTGTTGAATCTCGTGTGGTGACATTGAAACCAGATGGATCTTGCCTCTTTTGTACTTGAATGAATATCGGTTCTTGTGACCATCATAGATTGCTCTTCGCTCATTCTGCCATGATTTTCCAAGAAGGATGTGACAGGTTTCCATTGGTTGAACATCACACAGAATCTCGTCTTCATACTTTCCAATGGTTATGGAAATCTTCACTTGGTGGCTCACTCTTAATCTGTAATCTTCATCGAGCCATGGGTGCTCCTTCACAGTCAGTCCAAGCTTCTTGACCATATATTCACTTGCAACGTTGTTAGGACTCTTTTCATCAATCTTGAGGCTGCATATCTTGCTTTGAACATGGCACCTTGTGTAGAACATATCCTCTCCTTTGTGATTAGACATTGCTGTACCTGAAAAAAAACAAACACAACTAACCCAGTAAATAGTTCAAAGGAAACAAACCAAACAGATCATGCAAAGAAATCGAAATCAAACTGTGACACACACGCAAGCGATCCAGCGAGGGACCAAATCGACACCTTTCAACAATCGATTGAATTCGTCAACCAAATCAAATCCAAAATTTTTAAAAACAATTTTCCTGTAAACTAGACTCAAAACCGAAGCAGATTCAACCAATCTAGTATTTTTAGCGATTAAAACGAAGTTTTGAAAATTCCTGCACTGAAAATCAACGGAAAACCCTTCGCGAAGAACATGTGAAGATGATCGGTCAGAATAAAATATCAAAACGTCTCCGAAAATTCTAAAACCAATTTTAATAGAAACTAGACTCCTACACGAAATCAAATCACTTGAAATCGCAATTTTAGAAGCACCCTAGAATTTATGAAAATTGATCGAAGTGGACTTAACTTTCGAGCGGCTCTGATACCACTTGATGTGATCCTAGGTAGGCTCACAAACCCATTCACGCACGAGAGAAAGTCCAAGGGGATATTCCTAGACTTGAGATCGAATCACACAACACAAGTAGAGGATAGGGGGATTGATAGACGCCACGGGAGGTTGCGGAAGGCCTCACGATAAGTCTAACTCAAGGATCTCGACCTCACACCGAAGAACCAAGAGGGTTTTTGTTCGAATCACTCGAAACAAAGAAAACAAACACAAGGTTTGAAGAAAATATATTAATAAAAAGATGGTTGTTATTAGATGTAGAAATGAGAAAGACATATAAAGAGAAGAAGGGGAAGAAGCCGAGGAGGCATTCTCGAGACAACTCCTCGAAAAGCCACAACTCGGAAAACACAACAACAACAATAACTAAAGTTTGAACAAAATAAAACATTAAAATTCAAAGTCTGGCGCCTAAGAAAGAAGAAGAAAGAAATGGGCCAAGGCCCGAACCATGGAGACAAATGGGCAAATGATGGAACAGATCCAAGTGTGAAGTTGAGGCTGGTGAAAAACCTTGTCATGGAAAACCCGTGGGGACAAAACCGTTACGAAGGAAAAGAGCACTTAACCTCACACTTCCATTTATCATCCATCTCGGGTGAGTGACAAAACCAGTGTAGTCTCGCCACAAACAAACCCCGAGTGGTTCTCATGAGATGTGATCAAGGTGGTGATATGATCGGTGAGCTTCTTAGTCCGGGAACGAGTGACGGGTGGCGTGTACTCGTACTTCATGTCTTGAGCTCCATAATCCTCAAGTTCCAGCTCCTTAGCTTCCAATTCTTTAGCTCCAAGCTGCGTATCCTCAAGCTCCATCCGTGCTCCTTGTTCCATGTCCGTAGAGCTAGCCGGGATCATATCACCTTGTATATATCTTTTTAAGTTTTTATGAATCTTGTTATTTTGATGTTTTTCCTTAGTGTTTTTGAACTCAAGGATATGAGATCAGCTTAGTATGCGTGAAGAGACGGAGTCTTAAAGATGCCAAAGCACTCGACTACTCCACTCGACAACAACACGGAGTCTTGTCGAGTGGTCCAGGTTTTTCTAAAAATCTCAACTTTTACTCTCAACCACTCGATTCATCTAACCTATCCTCTTTATTTCACTCGACTTCATCTTTCATCATTTACACGATTTCTCAAAAAAAAAAAAAAAAAAAAAAAAAAAAAAATCTCTGTAGAAATTTTCTTTAAATTTTCAAATTTTACATCAAATCATCATCATGTCATTTCACTCAACTAATTCCGACACGAACTTGTAAGTTTTTTTATAACTTTGTGATCTATTTTGTCGCAAAAATCTGGGTTTGAAGTTTTCAAAATTTTTGAAAATTTTCTTCAAATTGTTTTTACTTGCATGTTGATTAATTGGGTTGATTATGAGTAGAACTTGGCATAGGAAGTGACCCCCATGGTTTAATTGCTTAGAATTGTGAAATTTTTGTTCTAATTGGTGCATAAAATTTTCGGAACTACATATTGAGTTAGAACATAAAGTTTTACCATTGCTATTTGCTTGTTTGTTGATATGAGAACTCACTAGTAGTTTTCGTTGTCAAATTTAAGCAAAATCTTGAAATTTATAACTCAACCTCATAGAACTCGTGATGAACATTGAAAATTTATGAAATTCTTTAACTTTGGGTGTTTATACATGAATTGCTTTAAACTTTCAATGTCTTTGATTGTTTGTTTAGTTGCTTGAGTCAAGCACTCGGTTTAGTCAAGTCGAATACAAAAATTATTTGTAACACCTGACTGATCGAGTGACTTACTCGAGTGGTCCAAATTTTTGCTAAAACTTACAATTTCTGCCATTGTTTCAGGTACTCAGGTAACACCAGAACTCGAGCAACTCGAAGCACTACATACGCTGAGAGTGGATTCTCGAGATCCCGAAGAGACATAGCTCGCGGGAAGAGAGTTTTAGAAGAAGAATCAATGCAAAGGGATGTCGAAGACAGTGATGATTCCGAAACTTCAGATGGGAGTAAGAGTGATAACTCAGAGGAGGATCAGATCGTCTCAATACTGAAGCGGATGAAGTTCTTAGGTACTAGATACCCACACCGCCCCACTATGCAAACTCTGGGAATTTGTAGAGAAGTTGGGAAGCTTTACCAAGCAGCTGACATCATTGGGCTCACTCAGAGACTCTTTGATGGTTTCCAGGACGAAACTTGCAACTTTTTGGCAACGGTGAAGCTTCATCTCTATGAGGTGTGATATGATCCTAGGTGAGGATCAAGTCCCTGAATGCTTCTCCAAGAGGTTGTGATGATTGGTGACAAGGTGAGTGATGCGGAAGAGATGAAAGGTGAAGAACTAGGAAGGGATCCGATGAGTTTGGGGGGTTGATGCGAAACTTCCAAAGGAGATGGAGATCCTCTGGACTTTCAGGCTTGCTCTGAACGTGGGTGAAGACCCTAGACGAGGTGAACAAGGGGTGGATCGAGATGAAACTTCCTAGGAGTGTGAAAGATCCTAAGACTTTCGACTTGCTTGGTGTGAAGGATGAAGATCCGAACACTTTAAGCAAGGATGAACAAACAAATTTCAGAGAGTTTAAGAAGTTGAAAAGATGTTTGATAATTAGAAAATGAAGCCTTACATGAGTTTAAATCAACAAGAGAGTAAATGAGAAATCTCGAAAGTTACAAACATTAAAGACCAAAGTTGACAAGAAAATAACTCTTCATGTTCTTCAAGATTTCGGCTGAACTCTTGTTGGACTTGGGCTGTGCTTCACTTGGATAGTAGATAGAAATGGGCTTAAGCTTTATCAAGAGGCTGATGAGTGAGTGATATGGCTTACCTCATTAAAAACCTTATTTGGAAAACCCATTGGGACAAAACCAAATGAAGGGAAAAAGAGTATAAGTCATATCACCTCTCTTGATAAATGTTTAGGTGGCTTGTATCACAACCAATGTGGCTGGATTAGCACACACCAAACTGCCCGAGATGGTGTTGAGGAGATGTTGCAAAGTGGTCTTGAGCTTCTTTTGTTTAGATCGAGTGATAGGACCCGAAGAAATGCATAAATCTTCAGCTCCTTGTAGCTCTGGTTCAAGCTGCTGCATTTGCTCCTCTTTGTCGTCGCCTTGCTGCATAGGTTCCTTCTCCTTGCTGGCCATAATCATATCATCCTCTCCCTCTTGAAAAGGATTTGACCTCAAATCTGTTTCTTCTGCAAAATAAGGAACCAAATCAGTAATATTAAAACTCGAACTTACATGGTACTTACCTTGGAGATCAAACTGGTAGGCGTTGTCTAGTTTTTCTTTAGCTCCCAGCTCCTCAGGTTTAAGCTGTTGATTAGTTCCAAGCTCCAAGCTATCCATGCTATCCATCCTCAAATCCGAACAATCTGCAAGGAAAAAAGATGAAAGTAGAATAGGTGAAGTAAGTCGGAATATACTCACCTTGCAAGCAGATTTTGTAGGAATGGATCTGTTCTATGACGCGAAGTGAACAATATCCTTCTGGCATTAGTTTGAACTCCTCTTGGTCTGCAAAACGTTTCTCCTTCATACTGAATCCAAAACTGGTAACCAATCTCAAAGTTCTTAATATTCTCCTCTTGCTTTGCTGGCTTTTGATGCTCTATGTCTAGCAAACGCTCCTTTGGTTTAAGAACAATTTGAACAACAGTTTTCTTAAGCCAAACATGGTAGAGCCACGTCCTAGGTGCATGAAAATTTAGCTCTCCATCCTGTATATCCTGTATCCACACAACAAAGACTCGAAACGAGAGATCAGAGGGTGCAAAGAACATAGTCATTCCGACTAGCACACAATTTATTACTTAGATCATCTAAAACAGATTTCAAAGGTTCAATATGATCATCTAAGTGTTTATTAAAATTCAGAATGCTATCATAATAAACAATTTCTCCAAAGAATAATTCAGCATTGGGTGAAGCACTAGCAAAATTAGAGAAATTAGCAATATCTATGAGCACATAATTTCTATTAGGTTCACACATTTTATCAAACAAAAATCCTCCATGCCTAAAGAATTTCTTATGCTCAAACTCCTCGCAAGATGGAAACATATTTTTAAAATTATCATTTAAACCATAAAGCCTCTTAATGATTTCAACTTCCATTAACCTAGCTTCATGAGCAAAAAGAAACACATACCTTGGAATTATTGCATCATACACAATAATTTCATTACCTTTTCGAATGCCAAAAGAATTCACCTCAATGTTTGCTCGCTGTTCCTTTCTCCATTGTTTCAACGGGTCATAATCAACGTTGACAGTAAACCGCATTAGCCACAAGTAAATTAACCACGTTTCTGGTGTATGAGCTTTCATTTCTTCAGCTTGTTTATCCTGTGCACTTTCAACAAAAATTCGAAACAAGAAATCATAGGTGCAAAAGGTATTATCCTTTGATTCATTAAGCAACTTGTTATCGACCAGAATGTCAAAACTTTCAGTGAATGGTCTCGAAACAGAAAAAGCCTCTCTAGTGTTAGGATATGAAGTGCAGTGTGTTATCCTAGAGAGTCTGTCTATCAGCACAAGATGTATACTCGGTTCATACCTTTTATCAAACAGAAATCCGCCATGCCTAAAATTCTTTGTATGCTCAAATTTCTCACAATAATGAATCACATCATTAAAATCAACAGTCGACATATAAATCTTTTTGATGTGTTCATATTCCAGCAACTTAGATTTAAGAACAAAAAGAAATGCATACCTTTGAACTGTTGCATCAGGCACAACAATTTCCTTACCTATCTTGTTTCCCATGTCATAAGGAAATGCTTTAACGGATGCTCTCGGCAGCACCGGTGCAAGGTTAGTGACAAGAAAATCAAAAATTGGACCAGTTTGGAACATATCCTCGGGGATGGTCGGCGATAATTCTTGGAGTTTCGTTCTAGGCAAAGCTCCATGCTCCGTGTCTTGATAGCTTTGAAAGGTGTTCAACTCCTTTCTCAAGACAACTCCAATTCCAGTCCTCACAAAGAAATGGGTCAAGAGAACTTCTAAGTCTGGTGGCTCCTCTTTTAGACCTGCAATGTTTTCAACACCTTTGGCAAAGAGCAAGCGATTATCACAGTCGTAGAGTCACTATAAACAAGTACACAAGTTTTATTTCGGACCCCAGAATTTTCTTTATCATGTTCCTCTTTTATTTGCGTCCTAAGACAAGAGTTTGGTTCCGAATATTCTTTGAATACACCTAACTTTTTCTTAATAGTTTCTGGAGATGATAAACTCTTACTCACAACCTTGGAATCATGAGAATCAAATTGAGTTAAAGAGTTACTTACCTGAAGAAGGTCCTTGCTGTATTCGGTGCATGTAATTGTCATGGTAAATGGAAGTGATTTTGGATCCAGTTTGACACATGACAGCTAGATTGGTTTGCTCATGGGATGGTGTGGTTGGGATGGATGTATCATACCCTATTCTTTGACAAAGTTGTGACCTCAAAATTGTACAATCTGCACCAAGAGAAAGAAGGTTAGCTCTCATTCTTTTTTGCGAGTCTAGATAGTTACCTCGGGTTTGAATTGGTGGCTGAGCATCGGGTGGTTTCTCTTTGATCACTATGAGGTTGGTGACATCCTCTCTTTGTTTATCGGCAGGAAAACACGTCAAGAGCTCTAAGTTTGATGGCATGTCATTGCACTTTGTTACTTCCTCCGTTTGCTCTGTTGTTAAGCTCCATGTCGATGTGTTTTCTTTTAGGTCTTTGCGCACATCTAAGGTACCTGCATCTTCCTTGGCACTTAAAGGAAAAATCAAGTGCATTATACTTGAAATTTTAATATTCAAAACAGGTTGTTTGATGCTACGAGTGAATGTAGAATTATTCCAGTATCGAACAGACTCGCTAGCTAAACTTACCTTAGTACCTTGTAAGATGTTACCAAACATTTCAGCTCGGCAAGCTTGTGAATGGGTTGACACCGCATGATGATTCTTCTCTTTTGTGCTTTCCTCAGCTTTTTTCACAAATGTTATGCTTCTTACTTTCAGAATTCATAGAATTCAAATTTGCTATTCCTTTTCCAAACGGAATTCTGCTCGGACCAGATTCTTCAAAAGGCTCCTTTGGATCTTCTGCTGTGTCTTTAGGAACTTGAAACTGGGATCCATCAAATGGAATTCTGGCTTGACCAGAATCTTCTTTATGCATGGTTGGTCGAAGAAAATTTCCTCCCTCGGTTGATTTGATGATCGGGACCTTCGGTTTAGTTTTTGCAGGGTGGGCGGCGATCTTGGCTACAACATCTAGTGGCGTATCTCCAAATTTGTAGCTGTGTTCTCCTCTGCCTTCCTTCACACTTCTAGGCTTTCTTTGACTGTCATGAGACGATTTACCATCAGGTCTACAGTATTCATAGGCTGCTTCTTCCCTTTGTTGTCTCGGCTTGTCTCTCCATGGCTCTCTCCTCGGTTTTTCTTTTAGACGACCATGCCGTTGTGGATTTACTTCTTCAAATCGTCGGTTCCTGGCTGTTAAACTTTCACACAACTTATGAGCCCTCTTAGCCATCATAGCCTCAAATCGTTCTTGTTCAGCATCATTGATGGATCTTTCTAGTTCAGCTCTCATGGTTGCCATACTTTCGTCCATTATGGCTCTTAAGGAATCAAGGAGTTCTTTGTTGGAGTTTGACGATTCCTCTTCACCATTGCTGGTTCCCACCATGGTACCTGTTCAGATTCAAACAAGTAACAAGTAAAAATGCCCAAAGAAACACAACAAAGAAAACTCAGAAACTTTTCCGGAATCCTAAACGACTGTTTGACTTGATTGAACAGAATAAAATATCAAATAACGTTTAAAAATTCCAGAGTCAATTTTAACAAATACTAGACTGAATCATGGTTTCAATGCAACAAATTTCACGATTTTAGGATTAACCAATGATTTTTAACAATTCTAGCACGTTACACGACAATAACTGTTCAAATTCTGATAACCTCTAAATGTGACTGTTCGACGAAATCAGCTTCGGAAAATTATCAAAGCATGTTCAAAAATTCTAGAATCAATTTTAACAAATACTAGACTCTTTTTTGAAGCAGATTCAACAGATCTCACGATTTTATCAGATAAGACGTATTTACGAAAATTCCAACAGTCAGCAGATAAATACAGATCGGAATGTGAAAAGGTATCACAGATCGAAAGAGATACAACCTGGCGTGGAGTCAGCTCTGATACCACTTGATATGATCCTAGGTGAGGATCAAGTCCCTGAATGCTTCTCCAAGAGGTTGTGATGATTGGTGACAAGGTGAGTGATGCGGAAGAGATGAAAGGTGAAGAACTAGGAAGGGATCCGATGAGTTTGGGGGGTTGATGCGAAACTTCCAAAGGAGATGGAGATCCTCTGGACTTTCAGGCTTGCTCTGAACGTGGGTGAAGACCCTAGACGAGGTGAACAAGGGGTGGATCGAGATGAAACTTCCTAGGAGTGTGAAAGATCCTAAGACTTTCGACTTGCTTGGTGTGAAGGATGAAGATCCGAACACTTTAAGCAAGGATGAACAAACAAATTTCAGAGAGTTTAAGAAGTTGAAAAGATGTTTGATAATTAGAAAATGAAGCCTTACATGAGTTTAAATCAACAAGAGAGTAAATGAGAAATCTCGAAAGTTACAAACATTAAAGACCAAAGTTGACAAGAAAATAACTCTTCATGTTCTTCAAGATTTCGGCTGAACTCTTGTTGGACTTGGGCTGTGCTTCACTTGGATAGTAGATAGAAATGGGCTTAAGCTTTATCAAGAGGCTGATGAGTGAGTGATATGGCTTACCTCATTAAAAACCTTATTTGGAAAACCCATTGGGACAAAACCAAATGAAGGGAAAAAGAGTATAAGTCATATCACCTCTCTTGATAAATGTTTAGGTGGCTTGTATCACAACCAATGTGGCTGGATTAGCACACACCAAACTGCCCGAGATGGTGTTGAGGAGATGTTGCAAAGTGGTCTTGAGCTTCTTTTGTTTAGATCGAGTGATAGGACCCGAAGAAATGCATAAATCTTCAGCTCCTTGTAGCTCTGGTTCAAGCTGCTGCATTTGCTCCTCTTTGTCGTCGCCTTGCTGCATAGGTTCCTTCTCCTTGCTGGCCATAATCATATCAAGGTGAGACCTGGCATGGGATCTGATGAAGAACTTGGGTTTGTCAGCTTCAAGATCAGAGGCTCGGAGTACACATTGCCTCTGAGTGTGGTTGATAGTGAGTTTGGGTTTTGAAGAGGGTCAGAACAAGCTCAAGACTTTGACAAGAAAGAGCTCAACGAGTTGTGGTTGGAGTTGGGAGGCAAAGACAAGTATCAGTCTTCCTGGGCTAAAAGCAGTGAGATTAGGCATCCCTCCGTGAGATATCTCCACCGGCCACTTGCAAACACCTGGTGAGGATCAACGTCCATGAATGTTCTCCAATGGTTGTGATGAGTATAGTGAAGAGATATGAGTGCGGAAGTGATGAAATGGAGTGATGGTGATGAATCGGATTGAATGAGTGATATTCCAAAGGTGATGAGTAGCCTTTGAACACTCGGGGCTTGTTTCGCGAGTGGGTGAAAACCAAACTCGGCAAGAACAAGGGGTGGATTGATGTGAAACTTCAAAGAACTATGAAGCGATCCAATGATTTCAAACATGTCAAGGTGTGGATGATGATCCTCTACACCATAGAACAAGGCGATCAAACAAGAAAGAGTTTTGAGTATAAAATGTTTGATGATTAAAATGTAGAGTTTAGATCAGAATATAAAGGGGGAGAAGGAGAAGACGAGGAGGTGGTCATCAAGACATGCCTCGAAACACCACTCCTCAGAACACAACAAAAATAAATACAAAGTTTGTATGAAACATAGAATTAAAAGATAGAATTTGGGCCTGGTTTTATCAAGAGGTTGGGGTAGAGTAACCGGGCCTTACCTCATTAAAAACCTTGTTGGTAAACCCATTGGAAAAAACCCAACAAGGGAAAAAAAGTATAAGTCCGATTACCTCTCTTGATAAAAGTCTAGGTGGCTTGGATCACAACTAGGGTGGTTGGATTAGCACATACTAAACTGCCCTGGATAGTGTTGAGAAGATGTTGTAAAGATGTCTTGAATTGTTGAAGTGATCCTCTTAATATTCCCGAATCAAACGTTGTTATTGAGCTAATCCATTTCTTCTTAGCTTCCTCGGCTACAAGCTGCTCAGGTTCAAGCTGCTCTTTCATTGTGCTTGGCATGATCACATCATCCTCTCCCACTTGAAAAGGATTTGACCTCAAATCCGAACAATCTGCAATGAAAGGAAGAAGAAAATAAGTAACATTGAATAAGGAAATTTCTCTATACTTACCTCTGAGAAAGGTGTTGTCGCCATTGATCCTTTTGATGATTGTGAATAGGCCTTCAATCTTTGGTGCTGGGTTGAATCTCCCTTCAGCCAGAACTCGTTCTTTTCCCCAATAATTTCTCATGGATTCTCCAATTTCAAAGATCATTTGGGAATAAGCAGGGGGTTTCTTGTCCTTCATGATATCATCTCCAATTCCAGTCCTTGCAAAGAAACTAAATGAGATAACATTTATGTCCGGTGGCTCCTCTTTTGTACCTGAAAATTTATTAACACTTTTAGAAAAGAGCAAGCAAGTTATCACAGTCATGGACTCACAATAAAAAAGTAAACATATCTCAGCTTGAGTCAAAACATTATCCTTATCATGTTTCTCTTTTACTTGTGTTTTACAACAATGATTTGATTCCAAATATTCCTTGAATAAATCTAAATTTTCTCAATGGTTTCTGGAGATAACAAACTCATACTCACAGACCTTAAATCATGGGAAACAAATCGAGTTAAAGAGATACTTACCTGGATAGGATCCTTGGAGTGTTCGGTGCTCCAAATTATCTCGGTAAATGAAAGCGGTCTTGGATCCGGGGGCTCTTCTTTGATCAGAAAATTGTTGGTGAGAATGCTTTCCACTCTAGAGGTTAACTTGCACAATGAGAACGCTACTGGTCGCCATTGATAATTTTGGAATGAACAAAATGATGAAAAATCCATTTTAGGTTCTACGGAGAACATGTGAAGTGAAGAGGTCCAAATCTCGTGGGGTAAGAGTCTTGAACGTCCTAGATAGTGTCCAGGTCTCCAAATGTGGTTATGAGATGCATCACAGATGGGTGGTAGTCCAATGGGGTCATCCACTGGAAACACGTTCTTATGATTCTGCAAAAGACACATCATCTCACTCGACAGCACCGGTGCAAGGTTAGATACACAAGAGAATTTATCTAAAGAGACAAATATTTTATGATCCAAATATTCAGCATCATTAACCTTACTAACCATAGCAAAAAGATTAGCTTTACCTTGCTCTTGATTCCCTTTGAGTTTGATTTTGTCAAGGTAAAACTCATGAGCCGGTAATGGTACAAGAGTAGTCTTCTTTTCTTGAAAATGTTTTGAGCTCACCATTGTACAATCTCGGGTTTTTATTTATGGTGAGGCATCTGGTTGTTTCTGCTTGATCACAATGATGTGTTCAGTTCTTGTTACTCTCTCTGATGGATCCATTGTTAAGCTCCATGTGGATGTGATTCCGCCTAAGCCATTGCACACATCTAAGGTACCTGTATCTTTCTTGGTACTTAAGGGAAAAATCAAGTGCATTATACTTGAAATTTCAACATTCAAAATAGGTTGTTTGAAGCTACGAGTGAAAATAAAATTATTCCAATATCGAATAAACTCGCAAGCTAAACTTACCTGAGTACCTTGTAAGATGTTACCAAACATTTCAGCTCGGTAAGCTTGTGAATGGGTTGACACCGTATGATGATTCTTCTCTTTTGTGCTTTCCTCAGCTTTTTCACAAATGTTATGCTTCTCACTTTCAGAATTTATAGAATTCAAATTTGCTATTCCTTTTCCAAACTGAATTCTGCTCAGACCAGATTCTTCAAAAGGCTCCTTTGGATCTTCTGCTGTGTCTTTAGGAACCTGCAAGACAGAAAAATTATCAAACCGGGCCTTACCTTATTAAAAACCTTGTTGGTAAACCCATTGGAAAAAACCCAACAAGGGAAAAAGAGTATAAGTCCGATTACCTCTCTTGATAAAAGTCTAGGTGGCTTGGATCACAACCAGGGTGGTTGGATTATCACACACTAAAATGCCCTGGATAGTGTTGAAAAGATGTTGCAAAGATGTCTTGAATTGTTGAAGTGATCCTCTTAATATTCCCGGATCAAACGTTGTTGTTGAGCTAATCCATTTCTTCTTAGCTTCCTCGGCTACAAGCTCCTCCGGTTCAAGCTGCTCCTTCATTGTGCTTGGCATGATCACATCACTAAGCTTCAAGGATTCACACACAAGAAGTTTAGAAGACATAATATTTCCTTCCCAGAAATATCAAAGAGAAAACTCTCAAGTTTCTTTTCAAAATAAACAAGCTGAATCAAAAAATGGTCCAACACAAAATAATTAAAAGACAAGTGATAGTCTGCATGAAGGAGAGAGAAAGAGACAACATTAAAATCAGAGTTTGAAAATTCGAAACTGTCTCTTGAACTCTTTGGCCGAGAATGTGTTGTTGGGCTTGCGGAAAATCAACTAAATGGGCCGATGATAATGCGATCCATTTCCCTCGTTAAAAACCTTACCAACAAAACCCATTGGGACAAAAATTGGTGAAGGGAAAAAGAGCACAAATGGAGCACATACCAATTTAGTGATTTCTTTGGGCCTCTTGAATTTGCTTGGTAATAGTAAAAATAGCAAATTCCTTGTTTCCTTGAAGAACCGGCAAGAAAGGTGTCGTATGACTCTTTTGTAATTCTTGCACGTCTTCTTGCACTTCCTTAATGATGAGGCTGTTCATGGACTTGATAAATTCCTCTCTCACACGCCTAGTTCCAGCCCTTGTTCTTGGTGCGTGTTCCATGGTTGCTATGTGTACAGCTTCTTCTTTTGATCCAGCTGAGCTTGTATTGATGTCTTCATCATCTCTTCCCTCTTGAAAAGGTTCTGACCTCAGAACAGGTAAATCTGCATGGAAAGGAGCTAAATCAGTAACATTGAAAGTATGAGAAATAGTGAACTGACCTGGTAGATCAAGCTTGTAAGTATTATCGTTGATCTTTTCTAGCACTTGAAATAGTCCATCGCCTCTTGGTGCGAGCTTGGATTTTCTTTTCTCCAGAAATATCTCATGCCTCATATGCAACCAAACCCAATCTTCTGGTTCGAATGTGACCTCCTTTCGGTGCTTATCAGCATGTTGTTTGTATTTCTCGGTCTTCTTTTCCAGATTTTTTGTGACCTTTTGATGAAGCTTCTTCACAAAATCTGCTCTGGCTTCTCCTTCATTAGAATAAACAGCTCGGGGCAGAGATATTAGATCAATTGGAGTTTCTGGATTAAATCCATAAACAATCTCAAAAGGAGAAAATTTAGTACCATAATGCTTAGCATGATTATAAGCAACTTCAATGAAAGGTAAGCATGATAACCAATTTCGTAAATTCTTACCAACCGTTGCTCTCAGCAAAGTAGATAGAGTACGATTTACTACCTCAGTTTGGCCATCTGTTTGGGGGTGACAAGTGGTCGAGAAAAGCAGTTTGGTTCCCAACTTTCCCCACAACGTTTTCCAGAAATGGCTTAGGAACTCAGTGTCGCGATCTGATACAATGGTTCTCGGCACTCCATGTAAACGCACTACTTCATTGAAAAAGAGATCAGCAGTTTGAGTAGCGTCAATAGTCTTGTTGCATGGAATAAAATGAGCCATTTTTGAGAACCTGTCTACAACTACAAAGATGGAATCCTTGTGGTTGATTTTTGGCAGACCTAAAACAAAATCCATAGAAATGTATACCCAAGGCAGGTTAGGAATAGGCAAAGGCATATATAAACCATGAGGATGTGACCTGGATTTTTCCTTTAGACAAGTGATGCACTTGGCGCAGAATCTCTCCACATCTCTTTTCAGATGCGGACAGTAGAAATGATCCATTAAGACACTCGAGGTCTTGTCTCGTCCAAAATGTCCCATGAGGCCTCCTCCATGAGCTTCTCCAACCAGCAGCTCTCTCATTGACCCTTGAGGAATGCAAAGCCTTTTGTCTTTGAACAAAAACCCATTATGTTGATAGAATGATCTGCGAGCAGCCTTGCTTGTTTCTTGGAAAATTTCTTAAAAATCTGGATCAGTTTCGAATGAGCTCTTGATATGCTCAAAACCCATAATCTTAGCCTTCATTGTACTGATTAGGGCGTGTCTCCTTGATAGCGCATCAGCTACAATGTTCTCCTTCCCTTTCTTATATTTTATCAAGTAAGGAAAAGTTTCTACAAACTCGAGCCACTTAGCATGTCTTTTCTTTAGTGTAGTTTGTCCTCTTAGATGTTTGATCTGTATGAATAACAAACTCTTTGGACAATAAATAATGTTGCCAAGTTTCAAGAGATCTTAACAAAGCATAGAGCTCCTTATCGTAGACGGGATAATTAAGAGACGCTCCACTGAGTTTTTCACTGAAATATGCTACTGGTTTGCCTCCTTGAGTAAGAACAGCTCCTATGCCTGTACCAGAAGCATCACATTCAATCTCAAAAGTTTTGTCAAAGTTAGGAAGTACCAAAACAGGCGCATGTGTGAAGCTGTCTTTAAGCTTGGCGAATGCCTCATCTTGTGCTAGCCCCCATTTGAACTCCACATTTTTTTTTATCACCGAGGTTAGGGGTACAGCAATGGTACTAAAATCTTTTACAAATCTCCGATAGAAACTAGCCAGATCATGGAAGCTCCTCACATGTCCGATAGTAGTTGGAGTCGGCCAGTCTTGTATCGCCTTGATCTTCTCTTCATCGACCTTTAAACCATGTGAACTCACAACAAATCCTAAAAAGACAACTTGATCAGTGCAAAACGTGCATTTCTTTAGATTTGGATAGAGGTTTTCAGCCTTTAGTGTTTCAAGGACCTGTTCAAGATGATTCAAGTGATCTGCAAGGTTAGAGCTATAAATCAAAATGTCGTAAAAATAAACTACTACGAACTTACAGATGTATGCCCATAAGACATGGTTCATGAGTCTCATGAATGTACTTGGTGCATTAGTGATTCCAAATGGCATAACCAGCCACTCGTACAAACCTCTCTTGGTTTTAAATGCCGTTTTCCATTCATCTCCTTCCTTCATCCTCACTTGATGATATCCGCTTCTTAGTTGCTCCATGAAGCTCATCTAGCATATCGTCCAGCCTCGGGATGGGATTTCGGTATTTGACGGTGATGTTGTTGATGGCTCTACAATCAACGCACATCCTCCAAGTTTCATCTTTTTGGCACTAGAAGACAGGAACAACACATGGACTTAGACTCTCTCGGATATAGCCTTTAGACATCAAGTCTTGAACTTGTTTTTTCAACTCCTTTGCTTCTTCCGGATTAACCCTATAAGCCGCTCTGTTTGGCAACGGTGCTCCAGGGACTAAATCAATTTGATGTTCGATTCCTCTTGTTGGTGGCAGTCCTGGCGGAATTTCTTCAGGAAATTCATTAAAAAATCTGTTAAGTAGCTCTAGAACAGCTGGTGGTAATTCTTGTTCTTCTTGACCTGAAAACAAACCTTCCTTGAAGATCATTAGTAGCACCTCTTCTTTTAATTCAAGAGATTTCAAAATAGTATTAGGTGTGATATAAAGATTGGTTTTACTTAGCTTTTTTCCTTTGGACATGGTTTGATGCATTTCAAATGTTTCTTGAGGTATCAATGGCGCCAAACTATGCTTCTTGTTGTTGTGCGAGAAGGTATAATGATTGGTCCGCCCATTGTGTAATGCTTCTTTATCAAATTGCCACGGACGCCCTAACAGCAAATGTCCAGCTTGCATAGGCACTACGTCACACACAACTTGATCCGCATACTTACCAATACTGAATGGAATTGTAACTTGCTCGGAAATTTTAAGCTCGAGGGTGCTTGGTCTTTGGAATTCCTAACTTATCAACTAAATATTTGCTGGCCACGTTAGTACAAGAACCACCGTCAATAATTAAGCTACATACCTTGGAGTTAATTGTGCAGCGAGAATGAAAAATATTCTCTCTTTGAATAGTTTCTGGTTCAAAAAGAGCGCTGAGTACCCTTCTCGTAACCAACAGCTCTCCGGTGTCAGCATAATCCACAATATCTTCTTCAGACTCTTCTTGTTCGTATTCTGCCTCGTCTTGAGATTCATACTCTCCATTTGCTTTTAGAATCATAACTCTCTGATTTGGACAGTCCCTTGCGTAATGTCCTTTTCCCTGACATTTGAAACAAGTTATATCTCTAGTTCGTTGAGTTTGAGTATTACCTTGTTCCCGTTTATTGAATTTAGACGGTTCTGGTGTAGATTTTTTGAATATAGAATCCGCTTCTTTAGTCTTTCCTTTGTCTAAAACTTTTTGCGGTTGCTGGTTCCAAACAGGTTTGCTACGGCTTGTTGACAGCGTTTTCCTTTTAACGTGTTGCTCAGCCTGAGTAGCTAAGTACAGCAGCTCGTTTAAATCATGGTAAGTCTGTCTCTCCACCTTTCTAGCAATATGATCATGAAGACCATCAATGAACTGTGCCATTAGAGTTTCATCAGAATCTTCACTCTCCAATCTGTTTCGAAGTGTTTCAAACTCGTCAAAATATTCTTCTACGGATCTGGATCCTTGAGTGAGCTTTCTGAATTTCTTTTGCAGCTCTCTATAGTAGTATGCAGGGACGTATCTCTTTCTCATAGCAAATCTCATATCTGCCCAAGTAGTAATTTGTCCATGTCTATGCCTTCTTCTCTCGGACACGTCTCTGTCCCACCATGCTAAGGCATTTTCACTAAGTTGAGCAGCAGCTAGAGACACCTTTCTTTAATCAGAATAACTGTAATGGTCAAAGATGTACTCGATACGCCTTTCCCAGTCAAGATAAGCATCGGGATTAACTTTTCCAGCAAAAATTGGTGCCGTGAGCTTCATATCATTATTTCTGTGTCGCGCGTCTACTTCTCCTTCTCTGTCACGGTGCTGTTGTCTTCTCTGCCTTGGTTCAGGGTCTGGTGGTTCTTCTTCCAAGTCAAACTCATCACCATCTTCCAAAATTATTCTTTGTGGATTAATATTTCTGGCGCGAACTCTTCATGCTGGTAGTGGCGGTTGCTCTATTCGAGTCATGCGCTCTCCTAGGGCCTGTAACTGAGTTTGAATGGCAACAAGAGCTTGGACCAAATCGTTGGGTCCCTGGTCACCCATGTCTAGAGTTTTTCCTGTCTCACAACTCAACAAGATAGATCAAATGCAAAGGGAAACTGAAAGACACAATAAACACAAGCGCAACTTTGATGAAGGATCTGTTACTCCTAACAGCGACTGTACTCAGAAATCAATCTCAAAAAAATATCAAAACACATCCAAAAATTCCGAAACCAATTTTAACAAATACTACACTCGTCGTAGGTTCAGATGAAACTGGTTTCACGATTTTATCACAAGCCAGTTATTTTTAAAAACTCAGACAATAACACAGACGAAAACAACTTAACTTCTCAAAATTAAGGAGATGAACAGACACACACAAAATGATGAACAGATTCGATTAGATGAGAGATAGAACGATATTACCAAGCTTCTAACCGTGCTCTGATACCAGATGATATAGGAACCCATGTGAATCAGATCCTAAATGATAGATTGATGGAGGAATTGTTCCTGGACTAAGGTCACACTCAACAGTTCTGATTGAATGGATGGTGAAGTGGTTCGATGGTGAAGGTGTTGCTGGACTAAGGTCACTCTCAACAGATTCAAAGGGATGAATGGACGTGATAGGGGATTGAGAGACGCCACACAGATCTGTGAAAGGATCTATGATAAGTCTAATACACTCTAAGCTTCAAGGATTCACACACAAGAAGTTTTGAAGACATAATATTTCCTTCCCAGAAATATCAAAGAGAAAACTCTCAAGTTTCTTTTCAAAATAAACAAGCTGAATCAAAAAATTGTCCAACACAAAATAATTAAAAGACAAGTGATAGTCTGCATGAAGGAGAGAGAAAGAGACAACATTAAAATCAGAGTATGAAAATTGAAACTATCTCTTGAACTCCTTGGCCGAGAATGTGTTGTTGGGCTTGCGGAAAATCAACTAAATGGGCCGATGATAATGCGATCCATTTCCCTCGTTAAAAACCTTACCAACAAAACCCATTGGGACAAAAATTGGTGAAGGGAAAAAGAGCACAAATGGAGCACATACTCATTTAGTGATTTCTTTGGGCCTCTTGAATTTGCTTGGTGATAGTAAAAATAGCAAATTCCTTGTTTCCTTGAAGAACCGGCAAGAAAGGTGTCGTATGACTCTTGTGTAATTCTTGCACGTCTTCTTGCACTCCCTTAATGATGAGGCTGTTCATGGACTTGATAAATTCCTCTCTCACACGCCTTGTTCCAGCTCTTGTTCTTGGTGCTTGTTTCATGGTTGCTATGTGTACAGCTTCTTCTTTTGATCTAGCTGAGCTTGTATTGATGTCCTCATCACAGATCCTAATAACAATCCTGATAGTTTATTCAACCTGTAATTCTTAATTACCTGAGAATTTCCCTAACCCTAGCTCTTTTCCCATCTAAATTTACTTCAATTTTAATTGCCTGCTATTTTTTTTTAATTACAATTTCTCTTGTTTAGCTTAATTCATAAACTGAAAGTCTATTGTGTGAACTTGAGTCTCTGTGTAATTCAATATCTAAGTACTACAGACGATCTCTTAAGTTGAGAGAGTTGCTCTAGGGTAAGTTTGAGCATATCACCAGACTAACCTAATCGTTCTAGGAGTTTCAAAATCTCCTTCTTGACAACATCCTTCAGATTCGGATTCAACCTCCTCTGATGCTCAATTGATGATTTTGTCTCATCCTCAATATGTATCCTATGCATGCACAAGTCTTGAGATATATCTGAAATATCATCAAGAGAATAGCCAAGAGCTTTGCGATACTTGTGCAGCTTACTTAGCAATAGGATGAGCTCTGCGTTGTTTAAAGAAGCATTAACGATGACAGGATAAGTTGAGTTAGGTCCTAGAAATGCATACTTTAGCTGGAAGAGTCATGCTTCACCTCGGACAAGAATCAAAGCAATCCATTCAGCTGTTTGGAAGATATAAGCCAAAGAATGACGACCTGTCAAACTCAGTCACAAGTCCCATGACCGAGGCCAACCTTCCTCACCACCTTGGTCACAAGTCCCGTGACCGAGGCCAGCCTTCCTCCCCACCTTGGTGACAAGGCCCGTGACCGAGGCCCATGCTCCTGCCTCCAAACTTATTAAAACGCCAAGTTTACCCTCCAAAACCCTAAAACTGACCTCTTGGACCCCAAACCTTATAAATAATAAACCTAATCATTTAGGGTTTCGGGTGTCTTCATAGTGCTTCCAAAGTGCCTCCAAAGTGCCTCCAAAGTGCTTATACAGAGACTTGATAGAAACCCTAGAAACGACCAGAGGAGCCGCATCAAGCCTCTCTTGCTCGTGGAAGCCCTAAAAGATCACCAACACTTATCCCCTTTAATCTCTTGTTACTTTGTAATCTCTAAAGCTTTTCTTCTATATTTTATGCAATTTATGAATTACTTAAATCTTGCTTTGATGACTCCTTTAAACATTCTTGAGTAGTTTACTTGTTGGGTTTAAAGGGGTAATCAGAAGGGGGAGATGATCTAGTTAGTTTAAGTGGCGAGTTCATTGTCTTTGCATCATCGTATATACTGTTCTTTCGTTCTGAGCTTTCTCTTAATGCATGTAGCTAGTGTCGTGAACTAGCCACTTATCTCAGGCATCTAGGTTTCGCTAACCACTTTCTTAGTTTGTTAGAATCTAGTTTGGATGAGTATTGCATCATAACAAGCACATACCCCTTAGTTATGGAGTTTTATAGATTAGGATTGAACTTGATATTAATGCTTTGATAAATGTATTATTTTCTGCGAAAGTTGAGTAATAGGATATATTGATCTCAGTCAGTTTTCTCTATGAACTATAAGTTAATCAATCTTTCTTGTTTCATAGTCCGAGACTTACGAGTAGACATGCATTACATGAACTTATTTTGAATGAACTTGATGAGATCCTGACCAGCAGCATGTTTGAGGAAGCTAAGGAGATGGAGGAGCAGCTTGAACCAGAGCTTAAGGAAGCTAAAGAGGAAGCCACAAAGCAACATGAACTCGAGGAAGCAAACAACAAAGATCTACATGTGCCCCTTGGTCCGATGACTCGATCCAAGCAAGCAAGATTCCATCAAGCACTCTACACTCTCTTACACCATATTCAGGGCCGACTTGAGTGTGCTAATCCTGTCACCTTGATTGTGATTTATGCCACTTAAGCATTCATCAAGAGAGGTGTGTGGACTTGTACTCTTTTTCCCTCCTCTTGGTTTTGTCCCAATGGGTTTTCCAAGAGAGGTTTTTAATGAGGCCAGCCCACACACTTTATCATTGCCTCTTGAAGAAATCAAGCCCACTCCATTCACTCCATTCTTGCCACTTTGAAGCTGAAGAGTTTACTTGCCTTAGTCTTTTGTACACTTAATGATCAGATTTGACTCATTAAGTATTATCTATTTTCTATGTATTTTAGTTCTAAGTATCTTAAACTCTATAAGTACTTGTATTCTCTTTCTTTTCAGATTTATCAAACCTTTCTTATTCTCAATCATCTTTGAAACTGTTTGATCAAGTTCGATTAGTGTATTCGGAAAATCTCCTTGCACTACGAACACCCTTGATAGTCTAAGAGTGATTCCGCAACTCTTAGAAGTTTCATTCAATCCATTTTCGTGACTTACTCATCCATCTTGACCGATCTATTCCACTTCTCACTCGCCAATCATCATCAAACCGATACATCCGAGGGTTTCATCGCTTCAAGGACTTCACCTAGCATTTGGAGAGCATTCAAGGACGTGATCCTCCCTTAGGATCACATCAAGTGGTATCAGAGCCCATGTGCCATGCCCGTTTTGTTCGTCCCTAAGAAAGATGGAAGCTGGAGGATGTGTGTCGATTGTCATGCGATCAACAATATCACTGTAAAGTATCGACATCCTATACCTAGATTAGATGATATGCTTGATGAATTGCATGGTTCTAGAATCTTTTCTAAGGTAGATCTTAAAAGCGGATATCATCAAATTAGGATGAAAGAAGGGGATGAATGGAAAACCGCATTTAAAACTAAACATGGTCTATATGAGTGGTTAGTCATACCTTTTGGATTAACCAATGCACCTAGTACTTTCATGAGACTAATGAATCATGTTCTTAGAGCATTCATAGGTCATTTTGTGGTTGTGTATTTCGATGACATCCTAATCTATAGCCGTAGCTTGGACGATCATGTGGAGCATCTTAGAAAAGTTTTGGAAGTCCTTAGGAAAGAAACCTTGTATGCTAATCTTAAGAAATGTACTTTTGGAACGGATAACCTTGTCTTTTTAGGTTTTGTTGTGAGTACAGATGGCATTAAGGTTGATGAGGAAAAGATCCAAGCGATCAAAGAATGGCCAAGTCCTAGAAATGTCGGCGAAGTGAGAAGCTTTCATGGCCTTGCCGGTTTTTATCGGAGATTCGTCAAAGACTTTAGCACTCTAGCAGCTCCACTCACTGAAGTTATCAAAAAGAATATTGGATTTAAGTGGGAGCAAGCTCAAGAAGATGCTTTCCAAGCTTTGAAAGACAAGCTCACACACTCTCCGGTGCTATCTCTTCCTAACTTTGATAAAACATTTGAAATTGAATGTGATGCCTCAGGATTTGGTATTGGCGCTGTACTTATGCAGGAAATGAAGCCCATAGCCTACTTTAGTGAAAAACTTGGAGGATCCACGCTCAATTACCCCACTTACGATAAAGAGCTCTATGCGCTTGTTCGAGCCTTGCAAACATGGCAACATTATCTTTGGCCCAAGGAATTTGTTATCCACACGGACCATGAGACTCTAAAGCATCTCAAAGGACAACAAAAGCTGAAAAAAAGACACGCAAGGTGGGTTGAATTCATTGAAACTTTCCCTTATGTGATCAAATACAAGAAAGGTAAAGAGAATGTAGTAGCCGATGCTCTTTCTCGGACGTATGTTCTCTTGAACTCTTTAGAAGTTAAGCTACTTGGTTTCGAGTATATCAAGACTTTATATGCTTCTGATCCTGATTTTAAAGACGTCTATGCTTCTTGTGAGAAGTTCGGTAGCGGCAAATATTTTCAATGTGACGGTTTTCTTTTTTATGAAAATAGATTGTGTGTACCTAACTCTTCTTTAAGAGATTTGTTTGTGAAGGAAGCTCACGCAGGTGGCCTCATGGGACATTTTGGCGTAGCTAAGACCTTGAGTGTGATGCAAGAACATTTCTTCTGGCCACACATGCGGAGAGATGTAGAGAAAGCTTGTGAAAGATGTACAACTTGCAAACAAGCTAAGTCTAAAATCCAGTCTCACGGTTTGTATACCCCTTTACCCATTCCCTTGCATCCGTGGCATGACATCTCTATGGATTTTATTGTTGGATTACCTAGGACTAAGACCGGAAAAGATTCTGTTTTTGTGGTAGTAGATAGGTTCTCCAAAATGGCACATTTCATCCCTGGTCATAAAACCGATGATGCCATGAATATAGCCGGATTGTTCTTTAGGGAAATTGTTAGGTTGCATGGTATGCCTAGGACCATTGTATCGGATAGAGACACTAAGTTCCTTAGCTATTTTTGGAAAACGCTTTGGTCTAAGTTAGGAACTAAGCTTTGTTTCTCTACGACTTGTCACCCGCAATCCGATGGTCAAACCGAAGTAGTTAATAGGACTTTATCTACTTTGTTGCGTGCATTGATTAAAAAGAATCTAAAGACTTGGGAAGAATGTTTACCTCATGTAGAGTTTGCTTATAACCATGCTAGACATTCTGCATCTAAGTTTTCTCCATTTGAAATTGTCTATGGGTTTAATCCTATATCACCTGATGCGGACATCGATTTGGTAACTGAACTAACTGACAAGGACACACGTGAGGCGCATACTGAAGTGACAAATATTCAAGAGAAGATTCCAGAAGGTCCAATAACCCGAGCAAAAGCCAAGGAGTTGAATATAGGATCACACAAGAAGCAAGTAGCGGACCAAGTGCATCAAGTGGAGGATGACCATGTCATCAAGATTCCAGAAGTAGCTGGACCTATCACAAGAGCTAGGAGGGATAAACTAAGAGAAGAATTCAACGTATCCATACAAGCTCTACTCGACACAGCTGAAGATGTCTCGGACAACGGACCAACCATAGACCTATCTGCGATGACTTCTCGTCCAAGTCAGGTACGATTTGTGTTTAATTATTTCTGTTTCCTTGCAGGTGATATGGCCTCGGCCTAGTGGCTCTAGTAAGCCCACAATGAGTCTAGTTCGAGTCCCAGTAGAGTCTTTTATTTTATTTCTTTTTATTTTGTGTCTGTAGCTACACTTTCCATATAAGGAAACAGCATGTTGTTTCCATTGAGAGTGTGTGTCGTTTTCTTTTATTTTCGTACAAGTCCTGTTGTTTTTGCTTTGAGTCGCAACCCTAGAGGTTGTAGCCATAAGGATCAAAATATAAGATCCCCGGCCGTGTATCTTTTTATTTACCCTACATCAATAAAGAACCGAATTTCTTCTAGCTTGAAAGTTGCTGAAACTTTTGTCTCAGATCTTGTCTTTGTGTGTGATTCACAAAGCCACGATTCTTAAGCTGTATCAAGGAGCCTTTCACACTCCCTGTGGTGCTTATCGATCCACCATCACGACCCCATCCATCAGGTTTCACAAGAGGAGCTTCGAGCTGCTTGTCTAGCCTTCCACACCGGTCTTTGTGAGCTGTAACGGAGGAGGAGCTTCGAGCTAACTTCGTTTCCACTTCAGATCCGGGCTCAAAGACTTGTGCAACTCGAGTCTTATATCATTGGTATCAGAGCCTAACCAGCTCCTATCCCAGGTTGTTTCTTTTCAATCTTAGTTTTTTTTTTTTTTTTTTCTTTTCTTTCTTTTCTGTTTCTAGATTTTCCAGCTTTTACATCTGACTTGTCAGATTTTTATAAAATCAACAAAAACTCAAAAAAATATTTCGTCTTTTGTTTTAGTTTCTTAAAACATACAAAAAATCATAAAAATTGTCGTTTTCAAATTAGGAGTTCATTTAGTATTTTTCGTTCATCAAAACTTAAAACCCTAGAAAGTTTCTGTTTCTGTTTTGTCTGCTTCAGTGTTTCAATTTTATAAAATCCAAAAAAAACTCATAAAAATATTTCGTCTTTTGTTTTTGCTTCTTTAAACTCTTCAGAAAATATAAAAATTGTTATTTTGATTTTTGGACATTATTTCGTATTTTTCCCATATCGAAACCTAAACTGCGATTCCCTTTGCTGTTTAACTGTTTGTTTGAGAAGATTTGATTCTTGTGTGATTCTTTTTGCTAGGAAAATTTACATTATTATTAGCACTTTGAATTCGATTCGGATTGGAGTAAAACATGGCTGACGGAGGTCCCGAACGTCAACAAGATATGATGGAGGTTTTACGTGCAATGCAAGCCGACATGAGGACTATGACCCAACGCATTGTTGATAATCACCAAGAACTTGGCACTCGCCTCACCCACTTGGAGCAACCACAACAGCACCCTCCTGATCCTGAAGAGGAAGTTCTCTCAGAATCCGATGGAGACTCACTCGACACGCTAGCTCGACAACCACGTCGAGTTGATCCTCTACGGAGACACCGACCAAGAGAGGTAGAACCTAGAGAAAATAACCACGATATCAAGCTCACTCCACCATCTTTTGCAGGCAAAACTGATCCCGAAGCTTACTTGGATTGGGAAAGGAGACTTGAGTATATCTTTGAATGTTATGGGTACCGAGAGAACAAAAGGGTGGCTGTAGCTGCGGCTCAACTTACGGGAAACGCCCTAGCATGGTGGGACAGAACAGTAGCTGAGCGGAGACGACTTCACTTTGGAGCTGTCACCAACTGGCCCGACATGAAGTACCTAATGAGGTTAAGGTATGTCCCTGAACATTTTCATCGAGACTTACAAAAATGTTTCCGTAAGTTGACACAGGGAACAAGGAGCGTGGAGGACTATTTTGAGGAGTTTGAAAAGTTAATGGACTCGCTGGAGTTGGAAGAATCCGAGGAGGCTATGATGGCTCAATTCATCGATGGATTACAAGATAGGATTCAAAGAAAAGTTGAGCGTGCCAAGTACAAGAGTTTACATGAACTACTACACCTATCGGTCCAGATAGAGCAGCAGATTAAGCACAAGAATAACAGCAACAATCGTAGCAAAAAATGTTCCACAAACATGGAAGAATGATGTGTCCAAAGTACAAGACAAAGGAAAAGCTGTTGAGATAGATTCCAGGTTCAAATCAAGGGCATCCGAACAGCAAAGGAGTTTCCGTGACGAACAAGGTAAGTCTTCTAACCAATATAATCGAACTCGTGACATTACTTGTTTTAAGTGCCAGGGAAGAGGGCATATATCAAGAGACTGCCCAAACCGAAGAGTAATGATCGTCACCAACACGGGAGATTACGAGTCACAAGATGAGGCTGTAGACGAGTCCGAAGAACACGGGGAAGACATCGAGTATCCGGACACTGGGGAATCACTCATGATAAGACGGGTTCTAAATGTCCAAGTAGGACCTGAGGAGACCGCACAAAGAGAAAATCTATTTCATACACGGTGCACCATCAATGGCAAGGTTTGCAATTTAATTATAGATGGTGGTTCTTGTACTAACGTGGCCAGCAAGCTTCTTGTTGAGAAATTAGGTCTCGTGAAAACCAAGCATCCACGCCCATACAAGCTTCGGTGGCTCAATGACAAGGCCGAGATGAAGGTCTCCGAACAGGTAACGGTTCCATTTAGCATTGGTAAGTATGTTGATCAAGTTACTTGTGATGTAGTGCCCATGCAAGCTGGCCACCTCCTCTTAGGGAGACCCTGGCAATTTGACCGAGAAACTCAACATGACGGACGTACTAACCAATACTCGGTGACACACCAAAACCGTAAGTTCACTCTTGCACCCCTTAGTCCCTCCCAAGTTCATGCACTTCACGCAAAAATGGCTAAGGACGGAGAGGTAAGTACATCGAACCTTTACGTAAGCTACGGATCAGTTGGTAAGTCCCTTGGTGCCAAGGGCGCCCTACTACTAATGTTCTACCAAGAATGTCTAAGTACAGATACAGGTGACCTAGAAATTCTGGAGGAAGTCCAACCCTTACTCCAGAGTTACTTGGACGTATTTCCCGAAGAACTACCACCCGGACTACCACCACTTAGAGGTATAGAACATCAAATCGATTTGGTTCCGGGAACAGCTCTGCCGAACAAACCCGCTTATAGGACGAATCCGGAGGAAAGCAAGGAATTGGAGAAACAAATCAGTGACTTATTAGACCAAGGTTACATCCGAGAAAGTCTTAGTCCATGTGCTGTGCCCGTTTTGCTCGTACCAAAGAAAGGAGGCACTTGGAGAATGTGTGTAGACTGTCGTGCCATCAACAACATAACCATCAAGTACCGGCACCCTATCCCACGTCTCGACGACATGTTAGACGAGCTCTGCGGTTCCACACTCTTCTCAAAGGTGGATCTTAAAAGTGGATATCATCAAGTACGTATCTTGTGGGCGAATAATGGAAAACTGCTTTCAAAACAAAACAGGGGCTATACGAGTGGCTTGTCATGCCCTTTGGTCTCACCAACGCCCCCAGCACCTTCATGCGCTTGATGAACCAGGTTCTTCGTTCTTATATTGGAAAATTTGTAGTAGTTTATTTTGATGACATATTAATCTACAGCAAAAATCTTAAGTATCATTTAGCACACCTAGAACTTGTATTTAAATCACTTGGAAGGAAAGCTTATATGCTAACCTAGAGGAGTGTGTCTTTTTTACTAACAAACTTGTGTTCTTAGGTTTTGTTATTAGTGAACAAGGAATACAGGTGGATGAAGAGAAGATAAAAGCTATCCGAGATTGGCCCACTCCCACTACCATCGGACATGTTCGGAGTTTCCACGGACTAGCTAGCTTCTATAGACGATTCGTCAAGGATTTTAGCACAGTAGCTGCACCACTCACAGCCGTGATCAAGAAGAATCAGCCATTTAAGTGGGGAGTTGCTCAAGAACAAGCCTTCAATACTTTGAAGGAGAAGCTAACACAAGCACCGGTTCTTTCTTTACCTAACTTTGACCTTATTTTCGAGATTAAATGTGATGCTTCAGGTCTAGGAATTGGAGCCGTGCTACACCAGAACAAGAAGCCCGTGGCATTCTTCAGTGAGAAACTCAACGGAGCTGCACTCAACTACCCGACATATGACAAAGAGTTGTACGCCCTAGTCCGAGCCTTACAAACCTGGCAGCACTACCTACTGTCCAAGGAGTTCATCATCCACACCGATCATGAAACTCTCAAGCATCTCCGAGGACAAACAACACTCAAGAGGCGACATGCAAGATGGCTGGAGTTCATAGAAACGTTTCCTTACATCATTAAGTACAAGAAGGGCGCAGAAAATGTGGTAGCTGATGCCTTATCCCGACGATACATACTAATCACCACGCTAGAAGCCAAGATCATGGGGTTTGAGCATCTCAAGGATCACTATGCCACGGATCCTAATTTTTCCGAGGCTTATGAAGCCTGTGGTAAGGGTGAATTCCATTCCTACTATTTGCATGATGGATTTCTTTTCAGGGATAAAAGACTATGCATACCAAGAGGATCCATGCGTGACTTGTTGCTCAAGGAGGCTCACGGAGGTGGTCTTATGGGTCATTTTGGCGTTGACAAGACGTTGGCTGTAGTGACGGATCATTTCTATTGGCCTCATATCAAGAAGGACGTCGAGAAGACTTGTGCTAAATGTGTGACTTGCCACAAAGCCAAATCCAGGTCCCATCCTCACGGATTATACTTACCTTTGCCTGTCCCTAACGCTCCTTGGGAAGATATTTCCATGGATTTTGTCTTAGGGTTACCACAGGTTCAGCACAAGGATTCAATCTTCGTGGTGGTTGATAGATTCTCGAAGATGGCACATTTCATACCATGCAACAAGACCAATGATGCCTCCCAAATCGCCGATCTGTTCTTCAAAGAAGTGGTAAAATTACATGGTATTCCTAGAACTATTGTCTCTGACCGTGATGTCAAATTCTTAGGACACTTTTGGAGAACCTTGTGGAGAAAGATGGGGACAAAGCTCTTGTTCTCAACTACTTGTCATCCACAAACGGATGGACAAACGGAAGTGGTAAACCGAACCCTTTCCACTTTACTTAGAGCCACACTCGGAAAGAACTTAAAAACATGGGTTCATTGTCTACCATTTGTTGAGTTCGCCTATAATCATGCCAGGCACTCTACTACTAATCTTTCTCCCTTTGAGATTGTCTATGGTTTCAGGCCCTTAACACCGATTGATTTAACTCCTATACCACACACCGAACAAATCAATGTCGATGGCAAGAACCGAGGCGAATACATCAAGAAACTACATGAACAAGTACGAGATAAGATTCTCAAGAAGAATGAAAAGATCAAAGCCCAAAGGGACAAAGGACGCAAGCGAGTCATCTTTGAGCCCGGAGAATGGGTATGGATTCACATGCGACCGGAGAGGTTCCCTCGGAAGAGAAGTTCCAAACTAGCACCTCGAGGCGATGGACCGTTCAAAGTACTTGAGAAAATCAACGACAACGCCTACAAGCTGGAGCTTCCAGGTGAGTTCAACATTTCACATAGCTTTAATGTTGCTGACCTTTCACCTTATGTCTCAGATGAACAAGTTTTGAGGACAAAACTTTCTCAAGAGGGAGAGTATGATGCGGACATCGATTTGGTAACTGAACTAACTGGCGAGGACACACGTGAGGCGCATACTGAAGTGACAAATATTCAAGAGAAGATTCCAGAAGGTCCAATAACCCGAGCAAAAGCCAAGGAGTTGAATATAGGATCACACAACAAGCAAGTAGCGGACCAAGTGCATCAAGTGGAGGATGACCATGTCATCAAGATTCCAGAAGTAGCTGGACCTATCACAAGAGCTAGGAGGGATAAACTAAGAGAAGAATTCAACGTATCCATACAAGCTCTACTCGACACAGCTGAAGATGTCTTGGACAACGGACCAACCATAGACCTATCTGCGATGACTTCTCGTCCAAGTCAGGTACGATTTGTGTTTAATTATTTCTGTTTCCTTGCAGGTGATATGGCCTCGGCCTAGTGGCTCTAGTAAGCCCACAATGAGTCTAGTTCGAGTCCCAGTAGAGTCTTTTATTTTATTTCTTTTTATTTTGTGTCTGTAGCTACACTTTCCATATAAGGAAACAGCATGTTGTTTCCATTGAGAGTGTGTGTCGTTTTTTTTATTTTCGTACAAGTCCTGTTGTTTTTTGCTTTGAGTCGCAACCCTAGAGGTTGTAGCCGTAAGGATCAAAATATAAGATCCTGCCGTGTATCTTTTTATTTACCCTACATCAATAAAGAACCGAATTTCTTCTAGCTTGAAAGTTGCTGAAACTTTTGTCTCAGATCTTGTCTTTGTGTGTGATTCACAAAGCCACGATTCTTAAGCTGTATCAAGGAGCCTTTCACACTCCCTGTGGTGCTTATCGATCCACCATCACGACCCCATCCATCAGGTTTCACAAGAGGAGCTTCGAGCTACTTGTCTAGCCTTCCACACCGGTCTTTGTGAGCTGTAACGGAGGAGGAGCTTCGAGCTAACTTCATTTCCACTTCAGATCCGGGCTCAAAGACTTGTGCAACTCGAGTCTTATATCATCACCTTTGGATCTAATGCCTTTACCTGTGAGTGAAAGAGCTAGCTTAGATTGAAGAAAGAAAGCAGAACTTGTCAAGCAGATTCATGAGAAAGCTCGGATCAACTTGGAAAGCAAGACCAAACTCTATGCTAAGTACGCTAACAAAGGCCGAAAGGAAAAGATTTTCGAAGAAGGCGATTTGGTTTGGATACATTTGAGAAAGGAAAGATTTCCCAACGAAAGAAAGTCCAAGCTCATGCCCCGAATCGACGGTCCTTTCAAAGTCATCAAGAAACTTAACAATAATGTCTATCAGCTGGACCTCCAAGGTAAGTATACATGGAGGCTAAAGAGATCCATGAACCGGGGAGCAAGCATAGATAAAGGAAGGTAAGGGGAGGGAGGGGAAGAAAAAAAAAAGGAAAAAAGGTGAAAAAAAAGGAAAAAAAAAAAAAAAAGATCTACATGTGCCCTCTGGTCCCCAAGCAAGCAAGACTCCATCAAGCACTCTACACTCTCTTACACCATATTCAGGGCCGACTTGAGTGTACTAATCCTGTCACCTTGATTGTGATTCACGCCACTTTCATTTCACTCCTCTTGGTTTTGTCCCAATGGGTTTTCCAAAAGAGAGTTTTTAATGAGGCCAGCCCCCCCATTTATCATTGCCTCTTGATGAAATCAAGCCCACTCCATTCACACTTTTAATGATCAGATTTGACTCATTAAGTATTATCTATTTTCTATGTATTTTAGTTCTAAGTATCTTAAACTCTATAAGTACTTGTATTCTCTTTCTTTTCAGATTTATCAAACCTTTCTTATTCTCAATCATCTTTATTTTGCCCTTGAACTCAAAGGTATACCTGTTGGTGAACCCATCATGCATTACTTTACGATCAGATTGCCAAGGTCTTCCAAGAAGTATATGCCCAACATCCATTGGTAAGACATCACATAAGACCTCATCTTCATATTTTCCTATAGACAAGGGAACTAAGACCTGGTTCTTAACTTCCAACTCTCCTTCATCATTAAGCCATTGCAATTTGTAAGGCTTAGCTCTCTTAATGACCGCTAGCCCAAGTTTTTCAACCATGGACTCACTCGCAACATTGGTGCAACTCCCCCCATCGATCACTAAGCTGCAAACCTTTTCTTTTACTAGACAACGAGTATGGAATAGATTCTCCCGTTGCTCATATTTCTCAAAATTAGTATGCAGATTCAAAGTTCTCCTTGTGACTAAGAGTTGTCCTACCGTTGGCATAGCAACATGCTCTTCTATAGACTCAGCTTCAGAATGTTCTTCTTCCGATTCTAGCTCTCCATTGGCTTGAATGACTATGGTTCTCTTATTGGAGCAGGCGTTTGAATAGTGACCAAAACCCTTACACTTGAAGCATTGTATTTCCCTGGTCTTGGTGCTTGAACCCTTATCAATGCCCTTAAGACGTAGCTCTTCTGTCCTAGATTTAGAAAGGGGCTGGTGGTCCTTGATAGGTTTGTCATCTCGGGTTTGGTTGAATCTTGTGGAAACATAACCAGGTTTAGGGTTCCTTCTCTTAAGCTGTTTCTCAAACATGTTAGCTTTATGAAGAAGCTCTTCCATTTCCACATAATGATGTACTTCAAGCCGTTCCATAATATCCCTATTAAGACCGCCCATAAATCTGGCCATAGTAGCTTCACCATCTTCTCGAATATCAGCTCTAAGCAACAAAGTTTCCATCTCCTTATAGTATTCTTCCACGGACTTACTTCCTTGAGATAGATTCTTCAGCCTTAGATGCAACTCTCTATGATAATGACTAGGTATAAACCTCTTCCTCATAATAATCTTCATTTGATTCCAAGGTTCAATAGGAAGATCTCCAACCCTTCTCCTAGAGGTTACCAACTGACCCCACCAACTTAGAGCATAATCCTTGAATGCGGTTGGAGCTATCCAAGCCTTGTGGTCTTGCGTGAATTCTCTGCAGTCAAAGACGATCTCAATCTTTTTCTCCCATTCTAGATATTCTTCTGGATCATTAGTTCCATGGAAAGATGGAATCTCGATTTTAAGACCGGCTAAGGGGTCTCGGGAATTAGTTTGGTTGATCCTAAGGGTTTGTTCCTCTCTTGGTCGTCTTCTCCTTGAATGATGTGATCTAGAGGAGTGACTATAGTATTGCTCAGCCTCAGAAGGTTGTGATTGCCTCCTAAGTCAGTCATTGATGGATCTGTCGAACTCAGCTCTCATCTCTGCCCTCATGGTTGCTATACTCTCGTTCATCATTGCTTTAAAGGAGTCAAGAAGTTGCTTGTTGGAGCTTGGGATTCCTCTTCACCATTGCTGGTTTCTGCCATGGTACCTGTTCAGATTCAAACAAATAACAAGTAAAATGCCCAAAGATAACACAACAACAATACTTGGCAAGCTTGCTTGGATTCCAAGAGACAGTTTGGTTTGATCGATTCGAAAAATGTCCAAACACGTTCAAAAATTCTAGAAACAATTTTCTAAAATACCTGACTCGTTTTAAAAACATATCCAACCGATCTCACCATTTTAGCAATTAAAACGGATTTATGAAAATCAAAACACTGAAAATCGCAGAAATCTTTTGTTTTTTTTCTCAAAAACACTTGAAGATGATCGGTCAGATTAAAATATCAAATCATGTCCAAAAATTCCGAAATCAATTTTAACATTAACTAGACTCATAATATGTTCTTTGAAAACTGGTTTCACGATTTTATCTATTACCAAAGATTTATGAAAATTCCGACAATCAACAGACAAATCGATTCAAATGTTATGAAGAATATGAAAGGGGACAATAGATTTGAAAAGACACAACCTGAGATGGAGTCAGCTCGGATACCACTTGATATGATCCTAGGGGAGGATCACGTCCCTGAATGCTCTCCAAATACTAGGTGAAGTCCTTGAAGCGATGAATCCACGGATGCACCGGTTTGGATGATGATCGGCGAGTGAGGAGTTGAATAGATAGATCAAGATGAATGAATGAGTCACGAAAAAAAAATGAAATGATTGAAACTTCTCAGAGGTGCGGAATCACTCTTAGACTATCAAGGTTACTCGTAATGCAAGGAGATCTTCCAAGTACATTAATTGAGCTTTGATCAAACAGTTTTCAAAAGTGATTGAGAATAAGAAAAGGTTTGATAGATTGAAAAGAACCAAAAATACAAGTACTTATAGAGTTTAGGATACTTAGAACTAGAAAGCATAGAAAATAGATAATACTTAATGAGTCAAAGCTTGACCATTAAGTGTACAAAGACTAAGACAAAGTAGACTCTTCAACTTCATATTGGTGAGATTCTTGATAGATTGGAGTGGGCTTTGATTTCATCAAAAGGCTAATGGTAAAGAGTGTGTGGGCTGGCCTCATTAAAGACCTCTCTTGGAAAACCCATTGGGACAACACCAAGAGGAGGGAAAAAGAGTACAAGTCCACACACCTCTCTTGATGAATGCTCAAGTGGCTTGAATCACAACCAAGGTGGCTGGATTAGCACACTCAAGTCGGCCCTGAATATGGTGTAAGAGAGTGTGGAATGCTTGATGTAATCTTGCTTGCTTGGATCGAGTCATCGGGCCAAGGGGCACATGTAGGTCTTAGTCGTTTGCTTCCTCGGGTTAATGTTGCTTCGTAGCTCCCTCTTTAGCTTCCTTAAGCTCTGGTTCAAGCTGCTCCTCCATCTCCTTAGCTTCTTCAAATATGTTGCTGGTCATGATCTCATCAGTCTCGTAACTCCACAAGCTTTTATTGCTTCTTCTCTTCTCCTCCCTTCATATTTCGGATTTGAACTCATTGGAGATTTTCATCAAACATTTTTATTCTAAAACACTTTTTTTAACTTGTTTGATCTGAGTCTTGTGTGTGTAATATCACAACTCTCAATTCATTTTTGCTGTTGGTGCGTCATATCCTCAGCAAATCCAAACTTCAAAAGTCCAAGGATCTTCCGCAATCCTTTGGAAGTTTCACCTCAATCCATCGAACCATCATTTCATCGAGTCTCACCATTGTTCCGCAAGCTTTATATCAACCACACGAAGGGCATCAAGGGGCTGACCCATTCATCACGATCAAGAGTCTATCAGGTGGTATCAGAGCCGCTTCGTGTCAGGTTGTGTCGATCTGAATCAAAAACGTTTAATTTATGACTTTTCATTGATCATCAAAACGTTTTTGCCAAAAACTGTTTTATGTCTGATTCAATCACTAGGTTGCTAGAATTGTTTAAAATCGAATATTAATTTTCAAATCGTGATATCTGTTGTGTTCGAACCTAGATTGAGTCTAGTTTTTGTTAAAATTGAAACTGGAATTTTTGAAGGTGTTTTGATATTTTTCCTGAGTCGATTTCGTCGAACGGTCACCATTAGGTTTTCTCGGCAGTTGAAGAGTTATTTTCTTATTTGCTCTGTTGATTGCGATTTTTCTTCCAAGAACAATTTACTGGGAGTCTCTTGTGTTGATTTTCAGGATGGTAACGCCACCAGTTGAGGAAGAAGAAGGGGGTAGCAACAGCGTTAACCAGAAGTAAATGTATGAAGCTCTCACGACTAATATGGGCAGACTAATTGCTGCACGATTCGAAGCCTATAGACTTGATCAGGAAAATTTAAGAAGAGCACGGAAGGAACGTGATAAAAAAAGTCAAGCCGAGGCTAGCAATCACTTAGATTACTACAGTCAATCTTCTAAGTCAAGTAGTCACTGAAGAAGAAGACAAGATAGAGAAGAGCGAGTGGTTCCTAGAGATAATCTGGCTGGAGTGAAAGTTTGTATCCCTCCTTTTTAAGGCACCAGTGACCCTGACTAGTATCTTGAATGGGTAAAGAAGATGGAAATTGCCTTCAATTGTCATGATTATACTGAAGAGAGCAAAGTAAAAGTTCCACCTACCGAGTTCACCGGTTATGCTCTTAGTTGGTGGGATCAGTTAACTCTGACTAGGAAACGTGTAGGAGATTATCCAGTGGAGACTTGGACTCAGATAAAGAATATTATGAGGAAAATATTCGTTCCAAGTCACTATAATAGAGAGCTACACCATCGGCTGAGAAACTTGGTACAAGGCAATACGTCCGTTGAAGAGTATTTCAAAGAGATGGAGACTTTGTTGATAAGAGCCGACATTCAAGAGGATCAAGAAGCCACTATGTCTAGATTCATCGGAGGATTAAGTCGAGATATTGTTGATAAACTGGAGGTTCAAAACTATAAGGACATTGAAGAATTGCGGCACAAGGCAATTATGTTCGAAAAGCAACTTAAGAGGAGAAGCTCCAAGACAAGTTTTGTTGCGGGAAAATCTAGTTATCATCAGGAAGAGAAGTCCGGAACTCAAAAAGGTTACAAATATTTTGTCAAGCCTAAGGTTGAGGGTCTGGATATCAAAGGAAAAAGTACTAATGTTGCAACAAGAACTAGAGACATCTAGTGCTTTAAGTGTCACGACATTGGACATTATGCTAGTGAATGCTCCAACAAGAGAGTTATGATCATCATGGCAAATGGAGAAGTTGAGTCTGAGGATGAGATGCCAAAGGATAAACAACTTGAGGAGGATTCATCGGCAGAAGAATATGAACCAGCCGCTAAGGGACAAATGATGGTGGGAGTCGCCATAAGAGCTTTGAGTGTCATCGATAAATCTAATGAGCAAGAACAAAGAGAGAACCTATTCCATACAAGGTGTTTGGTTAAGGATCAGATTTGCAGTGTGATCATTGATAGTGGAAGCTGTACAAACGTTGCTAGTGAGACTTTGGTTGTGAAGCTTGATTGCAAGTAATCAAGCACCCGAAACCATACAAGCTGCAATGGCTGAACGAAAATGGAGAGATGGATGTGGATAATCATGTCAAGGTACCTCTGTCTATTGGAAAATATGAGGATGAAGTCTTATGTGATATTTTGCCAATGGAGGCCAGCCATATATTGTTAAGAAGACCATGGCAATCGGATAAGAAGATTGTGCATGATGGATTCACCAATCGCCATAAACTTGAATTCAAAGGAAGAAAAACTATGTTGCTTCCTATGACTCCTCAAGAGGTATACCAAAATCAGTTCGTCATGAAGATGTGTAGAAAGAAAGCTATCAAACCATCCAATCTTGCTATTGCTCCGAGTAAACCCAAGGGAAGTGATCCGCGTAAACCAAAGTCACTCTTTGTCTATAAAGAAACGCTTATGCGCATCACTAACCCTGAGCAGGGAATCCCTAGCATTCTTAAACATGTATTGCAGGAATATAGGGATGTGTTTCCCGAAGAGAATCTGGATGGATTACCACCCATTAGAGGCATAGAACATCAAATTGATTTCGTCCTGGGAGCATCATTTCCGAACAAACCAGCTTATCGAACTAATCCCGTGGAGACCAAGGAACTGCAGAAGCAAGTCACATAACTTATGGACAAAGGACACATCCGTGAAAGCATGAGTCCATGTGTTGTGCCCATATTACTTGTACCAAAAAAGGATGGAAGCTGGAGGATGTGCGTCGATTGCAGAGCCATCAATAATATAACGGTTAAGTATCGCCATCCTATACCTAGATTAGATGACATGTTCGACGAGTTGCATGGGTCTTGCATCTTTTCTAAGGTTGATTTAAAAAGTGGGTATCATCAGATTAGGATGAAAGAAGGCGATGAGTGGAAAACCGCGTTTAAAACTAAGCAAGGGTTGTATGAATGGTTAGTGATGCCATTCGGGCTTACAAATGCACCTAGTACATTCATGAGATTAATGAACCATGTTCTTAGGGCATACATAGGGCATTTTGTTGTTGTATACTTTGATGATATCTTAGTTTACAGCAAGAACTTAGAAAATCATGTTCAGCATTTGCGTAAGGTGTTAGATGTACTTAGAGAGGAGAAACTTTATGCTAATATGAATAAGTGTACTTTTGGAACGGATAACTTGGTCTTTTTAGGTTTTATTGTAAGTGCAGATGGTGTTAAAGTGGATGAAAAAAAGATAAAAGCAATTAAAGAATGGCCGAGTCCAACTTCCGTAGGAGAAGTGAGGAGCTTTCATGGACTTGCTGGATTTTACCAAAGATTTGTTAAGGACTTTAGCACCTTGGCTGCTCTACTTACTGAAGTTATCAAGAAGAACGTTGGGTTTAAGTGGGAAAAGGCTCAAGAGGATGCATTTCAGACCTTGAAAGAAAAACTTACTCAAGCTCATATCCTTTCTCTCCCTAATTTTATTAAGACTTTTGAAATCGAATGTGATGCATCTGGTGTTGGGATTGGTGCTGCGTTAATGCAGGACAAGAAGCCAATAGCCTATTTCAGCGAAAAGCTAGGAGGAGCAACGCTTAACTATCCAACCTACGACAAAGAACTCTACGCATTGGTGAGAGCTTTACAAACGTGGCAATATTACCTCTGGCCTAAGGAGTTCGTTATCCACACCGACCATGAGTCTTTAAAACATCTCAAGGGACAGCAAAAGCTCAATAAGAGACATGCTCGGTGGGTGGAGTTCATTGAAACCTTTCCCTATGTTATCAAGTACAAAAAAGGTAAGGACAATGTCGTCGCCGACGCATTGTCCCGAAGGTACGTGTTACTTTCATCCTTAGATGCCAAGCTACATGGTATTGAGCACATTAAAACTCTCTATGAAAATGATTATGAATTTGGAAAAATATTTGCTGCTTTTGAGAAATTAGCATTCGGAAAATATTATAGGCATGAAAGATATTTGTTTATGATAACCGTTTATGTGTCCCTAATTCATCTTTGAGAGATTTGTTTCTAAGGGAAGCACATTGTGGAGGTTTAATGGGACACTTCGGTGTGTCTAAAACTCTACAAGTCATGCAAGATCACTTCCATTGGCCGCATACAAGACGTGATGTTGAGAAAATGTGTGAGAAATGTTCAACTTGTAAACAAGCGAAAGCTAAGTCACACCTCCACAGTTTGTATAATCCTCTCCCTATTCCTTTGCATCCTTGGAATGACATTTGAATGGACTTTGTATTAGGATTGCCTAGAACTAGAACTGGTAAGGATTCAGTCTTTGTGGTTGTGGATAGATTCTCTAAGATGGCGCATTTCATTCCATGTCAGAAAACTGATGATGCTAAGCATGTAGCCGACCTATTCTTTAGAGAAGTTGTACATTTACATGGCATGCCTAGGACCATCGTATCTGATAGAGACACTAAGTTTCTTAGTTACTTTTGGAAAACGCTTTGGTCTAAGCTAGGAACTAAGTTGTTATTTTCCACTACTTGCCACCCCCAAACTGTTGGCCAAACCGAAATAGTTAATAGGACCCTATCCACACTCTTACGTATGTTGATTAAGAAGAACCTAAAGTCCTGGGAGGATTGTTTACCACATGTAGAATTTGCTTATAATCATTCCATGCATTCTGCTTCTAAATTCTCACCGTTTCAAATTGTTTATGGGTTTAATCCCATTACTCCTTTGGATTTGATGCCTTTACCTTTGAGTGAAAGGAGTAGTACATATGGAAAGAAGGAAGCGGAGATGGTTCAGCGAATCCATGTGGCGGCTAGGAAAAATATTGCGATAAGACAAAGCAGTACGCCAAGTATGATATTAAGGGCCGCAAGGAACTTATCTTCGAGGAAGGAGACTTAGTTTGGATTCATCTTTGAAAAGAACACTTTCCTAATGAAAGGAAGTCCAAGTTAATGCCAAGGATGGACAGACCTTTTAAAGTGCTTCAAAGGATCAACCATAACGCCTACATACTCGATTTGCAAGGTAAGTATAATGTGAGTAATACTTTCAATGTTGCTGATGTTGTACCTTTTATTGCAGATGAGTCGGATTTGAGGACAAATCCTTTTCAAGTAGGAGAGCCTGATGTGAGCATGGAGAGTTTGGAGCATGATGTGAGCATGGAAAGCTTGGAGAATGGAACTAAACCGCAGCTTGAACCCGAGGAGCTTGGAGCTGAAGAGGATGCAACACTAATTGTTTCTGTTGGTCCCATGACAAGGACTAGAGCCAAAGAGTTCAATCAAATCATCAATAGTTGTCTACTTACCATTCAGGGCAGTCTTAGATGTGATGCTTGTCCAGCCACATTGGTTGTAATTCAAGCCATCTAAGCGATGATAATGGAGGTATGTGCACTTGTACTCTTTTTCCCTCTCTTTGGTTTTTCCCATTGGGTTTTCTAAGGGAGGTTTTTAATGAGGCAAGGCGACATACTTTACCCCAGCTCATTGTTATCACTCGGCCCATTCTATCTTGTTTTCCTTTGTAATATTTCTATCTATTTTGAATTTAAACTATCTCTTTAATTCTGCATTGGTCTTGTGTGAGTTTCGAGGTATGTCTCGTAACTCCACAAGCTTTTATTGCTTCTTCTCCTCCCTTCATATTTTGGATCTGAACTCATTGGAGATTTTCATCAAACATTTTTATTCTAAAACTCTTTTTTTAACTTGTTTGATCCGAGTCTTGTGTGTGTAATATCACAACTCTCAATTCGTTTTTGTTGTTGGTGCGTCATATCCTCAGCGAATCCGAACTTTGAAAGTCCATGGATCTTCCGCAATCCTTTGGAAGTTTCACCTCAATCCATCGAACCAACATTTCATCGAGTCTCACCATTGTTCCGCAAGCTTTATATCAACCACACAAAGGGCATCAAGGGGCTGACTCATTCATCACGATCAAGAGTCTATTACATTACCTCAATCTTTGCACGGTCAACCTCAATCTCGTCTTGCGAAACCCTGTGTCCTAGAACGATACCACCTGGAACCATACAGTGGCATTTCTCTCAATTCAAAACCAAGTGTTTCTCTTCGCATCTCACAAGCACTTTACACAGATTATCCAAACATTCATGATAAGAGGATCCATAAACTGAGAAATTATCCATGAATACTTCCATGTAATCCTCTATTATATCTGTGAATATGGACATCATACATTGCTGAAATGTCACTGGAGCATTTTCCATAATCTAAATGGCATTCTGCGGTACGCGAAAGTGCCATAGGGGCATGTAAACGTAGTCTTCTCCTGATCGTCGGGGTGGATAGGGATCTGAAAGAAACCTGAGTATCCATCCAAAAAGCAATGCTAAGGATGATTGGCTAACCTCTCAAGCATCTGATCAATGAATGGAAACGGGAAGTGATCTTTCCGTGTCGCAACATTCAACTTCCTGTAATCAATACACATCCTGTGCCCAGTCACATTTCGCATAGGGATCAACTCATCCTTCTCATTCTTGACCACTGTGACTCCTCCCTTCTTAGGAACCATATGCCCCGGATGATATATCATGGTTTTTACCGGTTTTTAGCTATGATATATAGAGTCTTTATCGAGTATTCTCGGTGTTTTTCGAGTCTTTTAGAGTGTTTGCAGTTTCTTGCATGATTTAAATCATTATGGAGCTTTTGGAGGCTTTTGGAGTCAAAGAGATCAAAGCACATTTGAAGAGGAGTAATCGGAGAAGGATGGTGGTGTCGAACGACACCAAGTGTGGTGTAGATCGACATAGACACCAGGAAATAAAAAAAATTAGAGAATATTTATTTTTCGCCCAAAAATCTACAGAGTCTTCTGGGACAAACATAGGCTCGTGTTTAGGTATATTTTTAGGGTTTTGGCCACTTGTTTAGGCCACGTTTTTACTACTCTTTATTCTGGACGGCAGCCACCTTTCCAGAGATTTTTGGAGAAGATTTCTAAACTCTTAATTCTTCTCATGATTTCTTTTATGCAATCTATTCAAACTATGATTTATGTTTCATTGATCATGTCTGAGTAGTTTGTTTGTTAGGTTTAGGGTTTTCAAAGGTAGAAGATGAATTGCTAGGTTGATGATTATTTAGAATATAATCAATAGAGTTCTTCATCTGGATTGTGTTTATTGCCTATTCTAGGTTTGGGACCTAGAATTTGATCTTAGGTTGATTAGTTGACACGAAAGTGTAATTGATTGCCTGAACTATCCTAGAAAATAATTATTCACAAAGGAATTTGGTTTAGATATTTTGTGAACAATCGAACATGATCATAAATGCTTGTCTAAATTGAGGAATTTAGCAAAGAAATTTGAAATTCTACATTTAGACATAGATAATCTCTACAGCGAGAGTTGATTGATTTTACCATTGTGTTTCGAGTTCGAGAACAGATCTTAATAACAATCCTGATAATTTATTCAACCTGCAATTCTGAATTACCTGAGAATTTCCCCGACCTTAGCTCTTTTCCCATATGAATTTACTTCGATTTTAATTGCCTCCTGTTTTTTTTTAATTACAATTTCTCTTCTTTAGCTTAATTCATAAATTGAAAGTCTATTGTGAATGTGAGTCTCTGTGGAATTCGATACCTAAGTACTACAGACGATCCCTTAATTTGAGAGAGTTATTCTAGGGTAAATTTGAGCATATCAAATTTTGGCGCCTTTGCCGGAGACTCTTTGATTCACCATTAGATTTAAGTTAGAATTTAGTCTAAGCTTTTCTTTTATTTTGTTACTTACGCGTTCTTTCTTTTCTTTTTCTTGTGTGTTTCAGGTGCATGCATAAGCACGGCACCAGGAGCAATAGAAGTCTTCCGATTGTGAATCTTTCTACTCAAGAACTAGGAAAGCTAAAACGAGCCATCCGGAAAGCACAACGGGAAGCAGAGATGAATAACATACTGGTGCTGGTAAGGGATGAGGCTGGAGTTTTACGTGATCAAGAGGGCTAAGTGCACAATGAGCAGGGTCAGAAACTTGATACAGATGGAAACGTGATTGCAGGAATCAATGGTGTCGAGCGACACCCACCTCCTGGTGTCGATGAACACCGACGTATCAATGATGGTCCGCTGGGCAATAATGAAGTTGATGCAGCTTATCTAATGAGAACACTTGCTGATTACAAGACACCGGATCAATTATATGCTAATAGGTCTGCTATTCAAACTCCTGCATTTTAGTGGAATGACTTTGAGCTGAAACCCGCATATTACACTCTTGTGGGACAGCATCCTTTTCCTGGTCTTTCTAATGAACATCTGATGGATCATATTGAGAAGTTTGAGGATCTGGTGACAAGCATCAAAGCAAATGGGGTATCCAATGATTATCTTTTCTGCAAGCTCTTCCCATACTTTCTTGCTGGGGAAGCAGCTTATTGGCTTAAATAGCTGAAGCTGGGATCATTAATAACTTAGGAAGCAACAAAGACAGCTTTCCTAAACAATTTCTACGATGATGCAAGGTCTGAGGATCTGAGAATGAAGATATATGCATTTACACAAGGACCAACTAAAGCATTTAAGGCAGCTTGGGTGAGATCCAGAGCATATCAGAGAGATTGTCCACATCATGGTTTCAGTGAGATTCAGTTATTGGATATTTTTTTCAGAGGGATTGATTGGAGATATCAGATGGTTTTGGATGCTGCTAGCAACAGGAATTTCAACAGGAATGCTAATGTGTTGATTGAAAACTTGGCTTCTAGCAATAGTACCAAGAATGCAGACTTTAAGAGGAAGAAACAAGCAGCGAACGTGGATGGTAGTCAGATCACTGAGGTGAATGCTAAGTTGGACACAATTCACAGTCTTCTTGTGGGTAAGAAATCAATTCAATTTGCTGCGGAAGTTGAGACCTATGATCCAGTGAAATTGATACATGCCAAGGCCTGAGTACCATAAGTCTTATCCTAGCAGTAACTTCACAAGGAACTATGGAAACTCTTCTTACCAAGCCCCTCCTCCAAAAACTGAAGAAAGTGAGATGAAGTCTATGTTGGAACAGACTCTGGAAGGTCAGCAGAAGATCACCGTGGACTTTAATGGGAAGATTGATAATCTTTACACCGACTTGAATGGGAATTCGAAGCTTTGAGTACTCATGTCAAGAAGTTGGCTGTTCAGGTTGCACAGACTGCTGGGGAAAGACTGAGAACAATCCTAACCATGCCAAGAAGCTGGTTGTTCAAGAAGGATTCCTTCTGGGAAAGACTGAGAACAATCCTAACCATGCATGCAATGCCATTTTCGAGGAATTGGAAAAATTTGAAGAAGATATTGCAGCAGAGGTACCAGTGTCGATAGACACACTCCTTGGTGTCGATCGACACCAGCAGCAAGTTAAGGATACTCCACGTTATGAAGAGCCAGTGTCGATCAACACCACCTCTGGTGTCGGTCGACATACTCAGCTGAGGCACCAAGTTCCAAGAAACAACCATCTTCAGAAGAACGGGTCTACAAACCAAAGGTTCCTTTCCCAAGAATTCCTAGGAAGCTTAAACAAGAGATGAAGGAAGCCAGATGCAAAGCAATGATGAATAAAGTGATGATTGAACTCCCTCTGGTTGATGCAGCCAAGCTTTCACCTTCACTGAAGAGGTATGTTAAGAGAATGGTTATTAATGGTGTGATTCTTGATGAAGGAGCTTTGCTTACCAGAGACATCATTGCGATTTTCTTGAACCAAACTTCACAGAAGAGGAAAGGAAAGCAAAAGAAAGTGATTGTCTCTTAACAAGTTAGTGCCATGATCAAGAGTACGAATATTGAGAAGCTACCTGATCCATAAAGTTTTGTGCTCGATTGCTCTATCTCCGCAGGAAGATTTTCTCAATATCTTTGTGATCTTGGCTCAAATTATAACTTGATACCTCATACTGTTGCTGTTAGACTTCGGATAACTGATTTCAAGCCGACGAGGACCTATCTTATCTTGGCTGATTGATCCAAAAGGATTCCATAAAGTGTTTTAGAAGATATTCTAGTAAGAATTGGTGATTGCTTGATTCCCACAGACTTTGTGGTGTTGAAATATGAGGAAGAACCTAGAGATCCTCTAATTCTGGGAAGACCTTTCTTAGCTACAGCTGGTGCCATGATTGATGTAAAGGGAGGAAGGATATGCTTGAATTTGGGTGATCTGGTCATGAACTTTGACCTGGACAAGCTGAGAAAGACACTCACCATTGATGGTCAAACATTCTCTGTAGAAACCTCCACAGACATTACTGCTGGATATGTCAAGGAGTTGGGTCCTAGGGAACAAGTGAATAACTAAGCTTATGAGCTTGAGGATTGGAGTGGTGATCATATCTTCCGGACTAGGCTCCAAGATGAGGCACTATTCAATGATAAGTTGCTGGAGGAAGATGTTTTTTGTGATGGAAACAGGGATTGCACAGCTGAATTGCAGAAAAAGTGCAGATATCTGAGTTGCAGGCTCACTGTCGATCGACACCACTCTTGGTGTCGGTCGACACCCTCTGCGTGTTGGCCCAGATATTTCAGAAATAGCTGGTTTTCGAGATGATTTCACTACTGCAAATCGGAGAGCTATTGTCAAACAAAAAGCTCCACTTCCCACACACCATCCACCCCAGGAAAAGCCAAGGTACGCACTTTCTGGACCCAAACCCTCTAATATCATCAATAAGAATTTTTAAGGTACAAAGACTGTTTTACAGTTAACCAAGCCACAAGATTATCGTAGAGCACTTGTTTCTTCTTTTGTTGATTTTACAGGGACAAGAAGTGTCCCACCCAGACAAACGTCCCACCCTGGTGCTATTCCTCTATTTCTTGATCGGCCTCATGCGCTCAACGCATATACACCACCATGAGTGTAACGACTGTCGCTTATCCGATCCACCAGATGCTTGAGCTCCTGCCAAGTCAAGCTAATGACTTTGAAAACAAGCGCTTAGTGAGAGCAACCCACTGGTACGTTTTTCTTTTTCTTTTGATATTTCTTTTCTTTTCTTATCTATTTTATTTTTGCCAACCCACTATAGCCTGAGCTAATTTCTGATTTTTCCTTTTACCTCATGGATGTGATTGATGATCTTAGGGCTTGACTCCTCATTCATACTTGACAGCAGAACGATCTATGTATACGAAATGGTACTCCTCTCCCTTATTCAAAAAAAAAGATCAGATGAATTTCTTTCAAGTAAAGGGGTAGAAAAATTTCTGATAACCCCATTATTTTATTTTGAAAGAGACGATCACACGAAGGTTGGAAGCGAGGTTAGGAAAATTTTCCATGATGCCATTATGCGCCTACACCTTTGTCAAAAAACAAAAAGAATAAAGAAAATAATAATGGTTTCTGCATTATTGTATAGTTTGAGAATGAGTCTATAAGGTCTTTGACATTGAGATCAGAGATGAGACCCAGCGATGACATTGAGATCTGATCTTAGGTTGAAGATAACATTGCATTTTGGCATGTTTTTACTACTGTTTTATTGCAACTTAGCATAGGTTTTAGGCATTACTCTTATCACTTATTGCATTTATTTGACATTTAGGATATTTAGTCTCTTTGCATTAGTTTGCATGCATTTTGCATACATGAGGTACTTTCAGGTACTTGGAGCTGCAAGGAGTCATCACTTGTGTGACCTCTCAGGCTATGAAGCGATATGAGGATTTCTGCAAGGAGTCATGACTCGAGTGACATGGAGCCATAGAGTTGAAGACTGCAAAGGAAGCTCAAGTTACTCGAGGAGGCTACTCGGATGAAGACTCAAGGAGGCTACTCGACCAGACCACTTGACTGCTGGGTCGTGTGGTGAGCACCGCTTCGAGAAGATTCTGCAAATTATGGAGAATTCTCATTATCCCTAATTCTTATGTATAAATACCGAGGTTAATGATAACGCGGAGGGGGGCTATTTTTTACACAACTTTTATTTCGCGCCGCTTTAGCATAATTAGTTTATCTCTCTTAGTTTTCTCTCTCTAGTTTATCTTTAGATTTCGATTTAGATTTTCTATGACTCTTTGAGATTTAATAAGATCGAGTTTTGATTTACTGTTCCTTTTTCGAAATTTCTTTATCATCAGATCATCCTTCATCTATGATAAGTCTTAGCTTTTCTGGGCTTTTGGCTTCGATGATGATCTCGATGAGTGAGTAGTCGTTTTAGGGTTTTCGGAGATGGATTAGACAATATCACTCGATTGCCATGGGTTTTTATTGATTTATGCTGATTCAGTTTTAAAATCCCTCTTGGGTTCTTGTTTTTAATGCTTGTTCCTCTCTGATCAAGAGGATCATGATTTTAGATGACTTCATGAGCATCAAAAATGCCTTGAACCATCAGATCTAGTTTTTCCAGGGATTAAACACAATAGCGTGAGAGTTGGTGCATCAGATGTTGATTTACGTCACGACCCAACTACTCACTTGTTATGAGTCTTTCTTGGCTTTGACGGATCGATCCTTAGTCACTTGTTGAAACCCTTCACCACGAGAGTGGGTTGGATTGGAAGTGAGATCCGTCGTCAAGGGATTCACCCTGAGTTTAGTAAATTAGCACCCATGGCATGAGAGTGTAGATGATCCTATGAGTCTATCCCCAAGATCCATTGGTCTTTTATTTGAACTAGTTGTCATTTTTAGATCTCTTGTTTACTGCTTTCATTAGAGTTCTTATACCACTCGACTAGTCCACTCGAGTGCACCACTCGAGTGACCCACTTGAGTACACCAATCGAGTGACCCACTCAAGCTACTTTAGTTTTCACAACTAGTCTTTGATTTCGCATGTTTAGTTCATGATTTGTAAGAGTGTGACAGGCTCTGTTTCTGTAGTTTAATTTTCTGTATTTTAGGTTGTTAGTAAGAAAAACCCCTAAAATATATTGCTTGACTTGCTAGCTTAATCCACATGTTAAGTGCTACAGACATGCTCTAGATTAGGTTCGACATTTCACCCTCTATACTATCTATCGATTGTAACTGAGAAAAAAAATAATAAGTTTCAATTTGGCGTCGTTGCCAGTTTAGAGTCATTGTCTGCACATTTATCATTTTTAAGCTTACTAGATCAAGTTTCTTTTGCATAAAAGATCTGAGATTTTCATCTAGCAAGGATTGTTCTTGCTACTAGACTTCTCAGATCGATATTCTATTTGCATTAGCCTTTTGTTTAAAGTCTTACTGATTTCTGTTGAAGTTCTGTTTGTGTTGCATCGGGTACCATTTTACTCGGTTTGTCTACTCGAGTACTCTACTCGAGTGTTTCTCTCGAGTCGTCCTTACACCGCATGTGAACACGCTCTCAGACTCGCTTAGATCAATCCACGAAGGAGACACCAGTTGAAATGAAAGAGCAACCTGCACCTCGAGTCGTTGGAGCTGGTGATGCACCAAGCACACACTCCACCAGGCAAGGGATTGTGGCACCTCCTGTTGCCAACAACAACTTCGAGATCAAATCCGGTCTCATCAGCATGGTCAAGAGCCACAAATTTCACGGTCTCCCCATGGAGAACCCACTGAAACATTTTGACCAATTCGAGCGTTTGTGTGAGCTCACGAAGATCAACGGTATATCTGAAGACGGGTTCAAGCTTCGTCTATTCCCTTTCTCTCTAGGCGACAAGGCTTCTCAATGGGAACGAGCTTTGCCCCAAAATTCTATCACTACTTGGGATGATTGCAAGATGGCGTTTCTCCTGAAGTTCTTTTCCAACTCCAGAACTGCAAAGCTGAAGAATGACATCTCAAGCTTCACTCTGAGGAACAATGAAAGCTTCTCAGAAGCTTGGGAGAGGTTCAAGATGTATGCCACTCAATGCCCTCATCATGGATTCAGCAAGGAATCACTCTTTTGCACACTATATCGAGGCGTAAGTCCGAAGATCAGGTTGCATCTGGACACTGCCAGCAGTGGCAACTTCCTGAACCAAGATGTCACTTTTGGATGGGATTTAGTTGAAAATCTAGCCATTTCTGATGGAAACTACAATGAAGACTTCGATAGAACAATCAGGGGATCTTCTACCTCTGCTACTTCCAACAGCAAGGATCCTCGCTCAGCCCAAACAAGTCAACTTTGTGGGAGAGTCATCCTCACCTCAGGATCTAACCATTGACGACGATCAGGATAAAGAGATATTCTATATTCAGAATCAAGCTAGTTTCAACAGAGGCTTCATTAACGACAGGAGCAACCCCAACTTAACTTACCGTAACACCAACGTTGAAAACCCTCAAGACCAGGTGTATCATACTCAGCAACCTGCTCCGAACAAGACTTTTGTTAAAAATCCTCCAACAAATCCACCTGGATTTGCCCCAAGACCTGCTCCGCAGTCTGATAGTGAGCTTAAGGCATTACTTCTCCAACTTCTTTATGGTCAAAATGCTGCAACTCAAGATACTACCAAGCGGTTCACTAAGCTTCAAACTCACATTGATTGCTCTTACGATGATTTGAACCACAAGCTCAAAATCTTGAACAGCAGATTAAAGCATGTTGAGTCCAACTCTCCCTCAGCTTCCACTAAGTCCACAGGTCAACTTACTGGGAAACCCGTGCAAAACCCTCAAGACTCTGCAAATGTCTATGCAGTCTCCACAGCCCCAGCTATCCATCTCTTTCCTTTCAAGAAAAGATTCTCACACATCACTTGGGACGGTGATCTTCAAGGTGGGGGGTATCCTATCAAGCTGCTACTGTGATCGCTGAGAGCACATCACTCGAGTAAGTGATCGAGTCGACTTTGTCTCAGTGAACGAGAAGCAAATTCTAGACCTGCATGCCATGATCACGAGTCATTTCCCAGAAAGATTCACCGAAGATATTGAGAAGGAATATGAGATCATGTTGGAAAAGAACTTCTGGAGCTCGAAGAGTCAATGACCTTCGACGAAGCTGTTGAGAAACTGGGACCTTTTGGGTATGGTTTGAGAGAAAGAACCTTGAAGAGAATTCAAAATAGGAGAGCAACAGCTGCTAAGTCTCAGGAATGCCAAGTAATTGCTCAGCAGGAGGTTTTGGTACCAGAGAAGTTAGAAGATCCCGGATCTTTCACTTTACCATGTTCAATCAACAACCAGGCATTTGGTAAGTCTCTTTGCGACTTGGGTGCTTCTGTTAGCATCATGCCTTTGTCTATGGCAGAAAGGCTTGGTTATCACAAGCTTTTGCCAAGCATGTTATCACTAGTCTTAGCTGATAGAACGGTGAGATCTCCACATGGACTACTTGAGAATGTTCCAGTAAGGATAGGAAAACTTGAAATACCCACGGATTTCATCATCATGAAGATGGACGAAGAACCCGAAGATCCTTTGATTCTAGAGAGACCCTTTCTAGCATCCTCGCAAGCCGTCATCGATGCCAAGACTGGAGAGATACTTCTTCGAGCTAGAAACGGTTTAGAGGTGAGATTCAACACTTCATCTAGATTGGAGAGCTCAACCTTTGAAGGTCAGCTATACTCCGTAATTGTCGACTCCTTGGTTATTCAGTCAACACGAAAAGTCATTCTGCAGGAGTAGTGCAACCTTTTGTCACATTTGCTGAAGATGGGACACCGAATGAGGGAATCGCACAGGTCACTCGACCATCTGACTCGAGTGACCACTCGAGTGATATAGCAAACCACTTGACTCGACTTGGTCGAGTATACCACTCGGACACTTCTCACCATATGCTCCACTCGGACTCTTCTCATCATGTAGTTGTGCCAACATCTACAACTCAACATGGTGCAGATAAGGGTATAATTCTTGCCCTACAGAGTTTGGTAGCTGAACTCTCACTCTCAGTGGAAAGGTTTCAAAGCTTAAGCAGATTCAGACTCCACCAGAAGAGTTCAACAAGAAGCCTAAGCCACCAGAGATGAGTCAAAGGTTCTATAATGCTAACAGATCATCATCTTACCATCATTCCAAGCCAAGTCCAGAGAGGTCAACACCGACTCTCAAGGACACTTTTCAAACCTAAAAGAGTAAGAACTGAAGCTATGTGACTATAAACAAGCTCACTTGGGAGGAAATCCCTTGACTATCCTTGTGATGTGATCCTAGGTAGGCTCACAAACCCATTCACGCACGAGAGAAAGTCCAAGGGGATATTCCTAGACTTGAGATCGAATCACACGACACAAGTAGAGGATAGGGGGATTGATAGACGCCATGGGAGGTTGCGGAAGGCCTCACGATAAGTCTAACTCAAGGATCTCGACCTCACACCGAAGAACCAAGAGGGTTTTTGTTCGAATCACTCGAAACAAAGAAAACAAACACAAGGTTTGAAGAAAATATATGTCCGTAGAGCTAGCCGGGATCATATCATACCCCCTTTCTTGAAAAGGATTTGTCCTCAAATCCAGACAATCTGCAACAAAAAGAAACAAGTTAATATCATCATAAACAATAATCTTAAACATCATACCTTGGTATCCAAAAGGATAGAACTTGTAGCCGTAATTCCTAGAACAGCCCTTCATTTGGTTTTCGTCATGGAAACAACTCAAGCTTCTTCGCCAATTTCCTTTAGTTGAGTTTCTATTTTGCGACTCAAATGGCCGTTCCTTGTAAGCTCGATGGTTTCCCTCTCCAAATCTGTTTTTAAGATAAAAATCTCCACGAAGTTTGTTAGTGATAAGAAAATTGAAATTTGGACCAGTTCGGAACATATCCTCGGAGATGGTCGGCGATAATTCTTGGAGTTTCCTTCTAGGTAAAGCTCCATGCTTCGTGTCTTGATAGCTTTGGGAGGTGTTCAACTCCTTTCTCAAGACAACTCTAATTCCAGTCCTTACAAAGAAATGGGTCGAATAAACTTCTAAGTCCGGTGGCTCCTTTTTTAGGCCTGCAATGTTTTCAACACCTTTGGCAAAGAACAAGCGTATTATCACAGTCGTAGAGTCACTATAAACAAGTAGACAAGTTTCATTTCGGACCCCATAATTTTCTTTATCATGTTCCTCTTTTATTGGCGTCCTAAGACAAGAGTTTGGTTCCGAATATTCTTTGAATACACCTAACTTTTTCTTAATAGTTTCTGGAGATGATAAACTCTTACTCACAACCTTGGAATCATGAGAATCAAATTGAGTTAAAGAGTTACTTACCTGAAGAAGGTCCTTGCTGTATTCGGTGCATGTAATTGTCACGGCAAATGGAAGTGATTTTGGATCCAGTTTGACACATGCGACAGCTAGATTGGTTTGCTCATGGGATGGTGTGGTTGGGATGGATGTATCATACCCTATTCTTTGACAAAGTTGTGACCTCAAAATTGTACAATCTGCATCAAGAGAAAGAAGGTTAGCTCTCATTCTTTTTTGCGAGTCTAGATAGTTACCTCGGGTTTGAATTGGTGGCTGAGCATCGGGTGGTTTCTCTTTGATAGCTATGAGGTTGGTGACATCCTCTCTTTGTTTATTGGCAGGAAAACACGTCAAGAGCTCTGAGTTTGATGGCATGTCATTGCACTTAGTTACTTTCTCCGTTTGCTCCGTTGTTAAGCTCCATGTCGATGTGTTTTCTTTTAGGTCTTTGCGCACATCTAAGGTACCTGCATCTTCCTTGACACTTAAAGGAAAAATCAAGTGCATTATACTTGAAATTTTAATATTCAAAACAGGTTGTTTGATGCTACGAGTGAATGTAGAATTATTCCAGTATCGAACAAACTCGCTAGCTAAACTTACCTTAGTACCATGTAAGATGTTTGATAACTTTTCAGCTTTGAAGATGGTGAAATCTGATTCACAGGTAGCTGGTGCTAGACATGGTTTAGACATCACACAGTTTTCATAATTAATTTGCTCACACTTGTTATCTCGGAAAGCTTGTGAAGTGGTTGACACCGAATGTGGATTCTTCTCTTTTATGGATCCTTCAGCTTTGTCATTCTCATGCTCCATAGTTTGACCTGAATCAACATCCTTTGACAAGACCAAGTGCATTATACAAGAACTGGAAGTTTCTACACCTTGATTAACTACTTCACTACTTGAGTTTTGTGAGCTCAGTTTTGATCATAATGAAGTGATATTCAGCTCGTGTTATTCAGGGCAAGTGGCAGCAAAATTTCCTTTCTTACGAGAGTCATAACAAGTAACTTCCTTGGATTTTGAAAGATTAGAGGACTTACATTGTTTTGGTTCACCGCTTGAGTCAAGTGATGGATTTCGGCTTTGCTTGTGAACCACGACTTGTTCAGTGGCCTTCTTGGGTTGAGATGTTGACTTAGCCTCCATTTTTTCACTTATAACGTGGTTGAACACTTCCTTGGGCGGAGGGCTGTAAGTTTCTTTTGATGCTAAACCCCTTGGTCCATACTTATGCCATAGTAGCTCCTTAAGCAACATGGATTGACTTGTGTCTTGAGTTTGTTCCTGGTCCATTGCTTCTTCTTTGGACATGTGCTCTTTGGCAGGACCTGTTTCAAAACTCTTTGACAAAGACAAGTGTATCAAACTAGAATTGGAATGTTCAAAATTGGATTGAGCTAGACTTTCACTTCCTTTAGAAGGTTTTGGTTCCTGTTCTAGAGATGTGTTTTCCTTCAATTTCCTAGATGGGCATATTATATAGCAAAGTGTCCTGTCTTATGACATCTATAACAAGTTAGTTCACTTAGAGTTTTAGAGGACTTACATTGCTTTGTCTTACCGCGGAGTGCAAGTGATGGTGTAGAGATCACCTCTTCACTTAGCTTTTGTTGAGCCGGTTCTGCTAGCACATTCTGGACCTTAACTAGCTCCTTATCCTTTAGTTCTTCTCCATGGCGTCCTAGTTCATTCCCAAAATGATATGGGATTCAGTTTCTTTGATTTACGAGTCTCCTTCTTCTTTATTCAAACTCTTGGCATTGTCTAGCACATAATCTGGTGGTTCTGGTTCGAAGTCTTCACCAATATCTTCTTGACATGTTTTGAGTTGAATTTTTTCTACACATATGGGTGGTGACTCCTTCGGAATATTTCTTTGGAATATGTCCTTGCATTCAAATTGTCTTACTCTTTGCTTTAGAATGAGCTGATCTTGTTGAATCTCGTGTGGTGACATTGAAACCAGATGGATCTTGCCTCTTTTGTACTTGAATGAATATCGGTTCTTGTGACCATCATAGATTGCTCTTCGCTCATTCTGCCATGATTTTCCAAGAAGGATGTGACAAGTTTCCATTGGTTGAACATCACACAGAATCTCGTCTTCATACTTTCCAATGGTTATGGAAATCTTCACTTGGTGGCTCACTCTTAATCTGTAATCTTCATCGAGCCATGGGTGCTCCTTCACTGTCAGTCCAAGCTTCTTGACCATATATTCACTTGCAACGTTGTTAGGACTCTTTTCATCAATCTTGAGGCTGCATATCTTGCTTTGAACATGGCACCTTGTGTAGAACATATCCTCTCCTTTGTGATTAGACATTGCTGTACCTAAAAAAAAACAAACACAACTAACCCAGTAAATAGTTCAAAGGAAACAAACCAAACAGATCATGCAAAGAAATCGAAATCAAACTGTGACACACACGCAAGCGATCCAGCGAGGGACCAAATCGACACCTTTCAACAATCGATTGAATTCGTCAACCAAATCAAATCCAATATTTTTAAAAACAATTTTCCTGTAAACTAGACTCAAAACCGAAGCAGATCCAACCAATCTAGTATTTTTAGCGATTAAAACCAAGTTTTGAAAATTCCTGCACTGAAACTCGACGGAAAACCCTTCGCGAAGAACATGTGAAGATGATCGGTCAGAATAAAATATCAAAACGTCTCCGAAAATTCTAAAACCAATTTTAATAGAAACTAGACTCCTACACGAAATCAAATCACTTGAAATCGCAATTTTAGAAGCACCCTAGAATTTATGAAAATTGATCGAAGTGGACTTAACTTTCGAGCGGCTCTGATACCACTTGATGTGATCCTAGGTAGGCTCACAAACCCATTCACGCACGAGAGAAAGTCCAAGGGGATATTCCTAGACTTGAGATCGAATCACACAACACAAGTAGAGGATAGGGGGATTGATAGACGCCACGGGAGGTTGCGGAAGGCCTCACGATAAGTCTAACTCAAGGATCTCGACCTCACACCGAAGAACCAAGAGGGTTTTTGTTCGAATCACTCGAAACAAAGAAAACAAACACAAGGTTTGAAGAAAATATATTAATAAAAAGATGGTTGTTATTAGATGTAGAAATGAGAAAGACATATAAAGAGAAGAAGGGGAAGAAGCCGAGGAGGCATTCTCGAGACAACTCCTCGAAAAGCCACAACTCGGAAAACACAACAACAACAATAACTAAAGTTTGAACAAAATAAAACATTAAAATTCAAAGTCTGGCGCCTAAGAAAGAAGAAGAAAGAAATGGGCCAAGGCCCGAACCATGGAGACAAATGGGCAAATGATGGAACAGATCCAAGTGTGAAGTTGAGCCTCGTTAAAAACCTTGTCACGGAAAACCCGTTGGGACAAAACCGTGACGAAGGAAAAGAGTACTTAACCTCACACCTCCATTTATCATCCATCTCGGGTGAGTGACAAAACCAGTGTAGTCTCGCCACAAACAAACCCCGAGTGGTTCTCATGAGATGTGATCAAGGTGGTGATATGATCGGTGAGCTTCTTAGTCCGGGAACGAGTGACGGGTGGCATGTACTCGTACTTCATGTCTTGAGCTCCATAATCCTCAAGTTCCAGCTCCTTAGCTTCCAATTCTTTAGCTCCAAGCTGCGTATCCTCAAGCTCCATCCGTGCTCCTTGTTCCATGTCCGTAGAGCTAGCCGGGATCATATCACCTTGTATATATCTTTTTAAGTTTTTATGAATCTTGTTATTTTGATGTTTTTCCTTAGTGTTTTTGAACTCAAGGATATGAGATCAGCTTAGTATGCGTGAAGAGACGGAGTCTTAAAGATGCCAAAGCACTCGACTACTCCACTCGACAACAACACGGAGTCTTGTCGAGTGGTCCAGGTTTTTCTAAAAATCTCAACTTTTACTCTCAACCACTCGATTCATCTAACCTATCCTCTTTATTTCACTCGACTTCTTCTTTTATCATTTACACGATTTCTCCAAAAAAAAAAAAAAAAAAAAAAAAAAAAAATCTCTGTAGAAATTTTCTTAAAATTTTCAAATTTTACATCAAATCATCATCATGTCATTTCACTCAACTAATTCCGACACGAACTTGTAAGTTTTTTTATAACTTTTTGATCTATTTTGTCGCAAAAATCTGGGTTTGAAGTTTTCAAAATTTTTGAAAATTTTCTTCAAATTGTTTTTACTTGCATGTTGATTAATTGGGTTGATTATGAGTAGAACTTGGCATAGGAAGTGACCCCCATGGTTGAATTGCTTAGAATTGTGAAATTTTTGTTCTAATTGGTGCATAAAATTTTCGGAACTACATATTGAGTTAGAACATAAAGTTTTACCATTGCTATTTGCTTGTTTGTTGATATGAGAACTCACTAGTAGTTTTCGTTGTCAAATTTAAGCAAAATCTTGAAATTTATAACTCAACCTCATAGAACTCGTGATGAACATTGAAAATTTATGAAATTCTTTAACTTTGGGTGTTTATACATGAATTGCTTTAAACTTTCAATGTCTTTGATTGTTTGTTTAGTTGCTTGAGTCAAGCACTCGGTTTAGTCAAGTCGAATACAAAAATTATTTGTAACACCTGACTGATCGAGTGACTTACTCGAGTGGTCCAAATTTTTGCTAAAACTTACAATTTCTGCCATTGTTTCAGGTACTCAGGTAACACCAGAACTCGAGCAACTCGAAGCACTACATACGCTGAGAGTGGATTCTCGAGATCCCGAAGAGACATAGCTCGCGGGAAGAGAGTTTTAGAAGAAGAATCAATGCAAAGGGATGTCGAAGACAGTGATGATTCCGAAACTTCAGATGGGAGTAAGAGTGATAACTCAGAGGAGGATCAGATCGTCTCAATACTGAAGCGGATGAAGTTCTTAGGTACTAGATACCCACACCGCCCCACTATGCAAACTCTGGGAATTTGTAGAGAAGTTGGGAAGCTTTACCAAGCAGCTGACATCATTGGGCTCACTCAGAGACTCTTTGATGGTTTCCAGGACGAAACTTGCCACTTTTTGGCAACGGTGAAGCTTCATCTCTATGAGGTGAGACCTGGCATGGGATCTGATGAAGAACTTGGGTTTGTCAGCTTCAAGATCAGAGGCTCGGAGTACACATTGCCTCTGAGTGTGGTTGATAGTGAGTTTGGGTTTTGAAGAGGGTCAGAACAAGCTCAAGACTTTGACAAGAAAGAGCTCAACGAGTTGTGGTTGGAGTTGGGAGGCAAAGACAAGTATCAGTCTTCCTGGGCTAAAAGCAGTGAGATTAGGCATCCCTCCGTGAGATATCTCCACCGGCCACTTGCAAACACCTGGTGAGGATCAACGTCCATGAATGTTCTCCAATGGTTGTGATGAGTATAGTGAAGAGATATGAGTGCGGAAGTGATGAAATGGAGTGATGGTGATGAATCAGATTGAATGAGTGATATTCCAAAGGTGATGAGTAGCCTTTGAACACTCGGGGCTTTTTTCGCGAGTGGGTGAAAACCAAACTCGGCAAGAACAAGGGGTGGATTGATGTGAAACGTCAAAGGACTATGAAGCGGTCCAATGATTTCAAACATGTCAAGGTGTGGATGATGATCCTTTACACCATAGAACAAGGCGATCAAACAAGAAAGAGTTTTGAGTATAAAATGTTTGATGATTAAAATGTAGAGTTTAGATCAGAATATAAAGGGGGAGAAGGAGAAGACGAGGAGGTGGTCATCAAGACATGCCTCGAAACACCACTCCTCAGAACACAACAAAAATAAATACAAAGTTTGTATGAAACATAGAATTAAAAGATAGAATTTGGGCCTGGTTTTATCAAGAGGTTGGGGTAGAGTAACCGGGCCTTACCTCATTAAAAATCTTGTTGGTAAACCCATTGGAAAAAACCCAACAAGGGAAAAAGAGTATAAGTCCGATTACCTCTCTTGATAAAAGTCTAGGTGGCTTGGATCACAAATAGGGTGGTTGGATTAGCACATACTAAACTGCCCTGGATAGTGTTGAGAAGATGTTGTAAAGATGTCTTGAATTGTTGAAGTGATCCTCTTAATATTCCCGAATCAAACGTTGTTATTGAGCTAATCCATTTCTTCTTAGCTTCCTCGGCTACAAGCTGCTCAGGTTCAAGCTGCTCTTTCATTGTGCTTGGCATGATCACATCATCCTCTCCCACTTGAAAAGGATTTGACCTCAAATCCGAACAATCTGCAATGAAAGGAAGAAGAAAATAAGTAACTTTTAATAAGGAAATTTCTCTATACTTACCTCTGAGAAAGGTGTTGTCGCCATTGATCCTTTTGATGATTGTGAATAGGCCTTCAATCTTTGGTGCTGGGTTGAATCTCCCTTCAGCCAGAACTCGTTCTTTTCCCCAATAATTTCTCATGGATTCTCCAATTTCAAAGATCATTTGGGAATAAGCAGGGGGTTTCTTGTCCTTCATGAAAACATCTCCAATTCCAGTCCTTGCAAAGAAATTAAATGAGATAACATTTACGTCCGGTGGCTCCTCTTTTGTACCTGAAAATTTATTAACACTTTTGGAAAAGAGCAAGCATGTTATCACAGTCATGGACTCACAATAAAAAAGTAAACATATCTCAGCTTGAGTCAAAACATTATCCTTATCATGTTTCTCTTTTACTTGTGTTTTACAACAATGATTTGATTCCAAATATTCCTTGAATAAATCTAAATTTTCTCAATGGTTTCTGGAGATAACAAACTCATACTCACAGACCTTAAATCATGGGAAACAAATCGAGTTAAAGAGATACTTACCTGGATAGGATCCTTGGAGTGTTCGGTGCTCCAAATTATCTCGGTAAATGAAAGCTGTCTTGGATCCGGGGGCTCTTCTTTGATCAGAAAATTGTTGGTGAGAATGCTTTCCACTCTAGAGGTTAACTTGCACAATGAGAACGCTACTGGTCGCCATTGATAATTTTGGAATGAACAAAATGATGAAAAATCCATTTTAGGTTCTACGGAGAACATGTGAAGTGAAGAGGTCCAAATCTCGTGGGGTAAGAGTCTTGAACGTCCTAGATAGTGTCCAGGTCTCCAAATGTGGTTATGAGATGCATCACAGATGGGTGGTAGTCCAATGGGGTCATCCACTGGAAACACGTTCTTATGATTCTGCAAAAGACACATCATCTCACTCGACATCACCGGTACAAGGTTAGATACACAAGAGAATTTATCTAAAGAGACAAATATTTTATGATCCAAATATTCAGCATCATTAACCTTACTAACCATAGCAAAAAGATTAGCTTTACCTTGCTCTTGATTCCCTTTGAGTTTGATTTTGTCAAGGTAAAACTCATGAGCCGGTAATGGTACAAGAGTAGTCTTCTTTTCTTGAAAATGTTTTGAGCTCACCATTGTACAATCTCGGGTTTTTATTTGTGGTGAGGCATCTGGTGGTTTCTGCTTGATCACAATGATGTGTTCAGTTCTTGTTACTCTCTCTGATGGATCCATTGTTAAGCTCCATGTGGATGTGATTCCGCCTAAGCCATTGCACACATCTAAGGTACCTGTATCTTTCTTGGTACTTAAGGGAAAAATCAAGTGCATTATACTTGAAATTTCAACATTCAAAATAGGTTGTTTGAAGCTACGAGTGAAAATAAAATTATTCCAATATCGAATAAACTCGCAAGCTAAACTTACCTGAGTACCTTGTAAGATGTTACCAAACATTTCAGCTCGGTAAGCTTGTGAATGGGTTGACACCGTATGATGATTCTTCTCTTTTGTGCTTTCCTCAGCTTTTTCACAAATGTTATGCTTCTCACTTTCAGAATTTATAGAATTCAAATTTGCTATTCCTTTTCCAAACTGAATTCTGCTCGGACCAGATTCTTCAAAAGGCTCCTTTGGATCTTCTGCTGTGTCTTTAGGAACCTGCAAGACAGAAAAATTATCAAACCGGGCCTTACCTTATTAAAAACCTTGTTGGTAAACCCATTGGAAAAAACCCAACAAGGGAAAAAGAGTATAAGTCCGATTACCTCTCTTGATAAAAGTCTAGGTGGCTTGGATCACAACCAGGGTGGTTGGATTATCACACACTAAAATGCCCTGGATAGTGTTGAAAAGATGTTGCAATGATGTCTTGAATTGTTGAAGTGATCCTCTTAATATTCCCGGATCAAACGTTGTTGTTGAGCTAATCCATTTCTTCTTAGCTTCCTCGGCTACAAGCTGCTCCGGTTCAAGCTGCTCCTTCATTGTGCTTGGCATGATCACATCACTAAGCTTCAAGGATTCACACACAAGAAGTTTAGAAGACATAATATTTCCTTCCCAGAAATATCAAAGAGAAAACTCTCAAGTTTCTTTTCAAAATAAACAAGCTGAATCAAAAAATGGTCCAACACAAAATAATTAAAAGACAAGTGATAGTCTGCATGAAGGAGAGAGAAAGAGACAACATTAAAATCAGAGTTTGAAAATTCGAAACTGTCTCTTGAACTCTTTGGCCGAGAATGTGTTGTTGGGCTTGCGGAAAATCAACTAAATGGGCCGATGATAATGCGATCCATTTCCCTCGTTAAAAACCTTACCAACAAAACCCATTGGGACAAAAATTGGTGAAGGGAAAAAGAGCACAAATGGAGCACATACCCATTTAGTGATTTCTTTGGGCCTCTTGAATTTGCTTGGTAATAGTAAAAATAGCAAATTCCTTGTTTCCTTGAAGAACCGGCAAGAAAGGTGTCGTATGACTCTTTTGTAATTCTTGCACGTCTTCTTGCACTTCCTTAATGATGAGGCTGTTCATGGACTTGATAAATTCCTCTCTCACACGCCTAGTTCCAGCCCTTGTTCTTGGTGCGTGTTCCATGGTTGCTATGTGTACAGCTTCTTCTTTTGATCCAGCTGAGCTTGTATTGATGTCTTCATCATCTCTTCCCTCTTGAAAAGGTTCTGACCTCAGAACAGGTAAATCTGCATGGAAAGGAGCTAAATCAGTAACATTGAAAGTATGAGAAATAGTGAACTGACCTGATAGATCAAGCTTGTAAGTATTATCGTTGATCTTTTCTAGCACTTGAAATAGTCCATCACCTCTTGGTGCGAGCTTGGATTTTCTTTTCTCCAGAAATATCTCATGCCTTATATGCAACCAAACCCAATCTTCTGGTTCGAATGTGACCTCCTTTCGGTGCTTATCAGCATGTTGTTTGTATTTCTCGGTCTTCTTTTCCAGATTTTTTGTGACCTTTTGATGAAGCTTCTTCACAAAATCTGCTCTGGCTTCTCCTTCATTAGAATAAACAGCTCGGGGCAGAGATATTAGATCAATTGGAGTTTCTGGATTAAATCCATAAACAATCTCAAAAGGAGAAAATTTAGTACCATAATGCTTAGCATGATTATAAGCAACTTCAATGAAAGGTAAGCATGATAACCAATTTCGTAAATTCTTACCAACTGTTGCTCTCAGCAAAGTAGATAGAGTACGATTTACTACCTCAGTTTGGCCATCTGTTTGGGGGTGACAAGTGGTCGAGAAAAGCAGTTTGGTTCCCAACTTTCCCCACAATGTTTTCCAGAAATGGCTTAGGAACTCAGTGTCGCGATCTGATACAATGGTTCTCGGCACTCCATGTAAACGCACTACTTCTTTGAAAAAGAGATCAGCAGTTTGAGTAGCGTCAATAGTCTTGTTGCATGGAATAAAATGAGCCATTTTTGAGAACCTGTCTACAACTACAAAGATGGAATCCTTGTGGTTGATTTTTGGCAGACCTAAAACAAAATCCATAGAAATGTATACCCAAGGCAGGTTAGGAATAGGCAAAGGCATATATAAACCATGAGGATGTGACCTGGATTTTTCCTTTAGACAAGTGATGCACTTGGCGCAGAATCTCTCCACATCTCTTTTCATATGCGGCCAGTAGAAATGCTCCATTAAAACACTCAAGGTCTTGTCTCGTCCAAAATGTCCCATGAGGCCTCCTCCATGAGCTTCTCCAACCAGCAGCTCTCTCATTGACCCTTGAGGAATGCAAAGCCTTTTGTCTTTGAACAAAAACCCATTATGTTGATAGAATGATCTGCGAGCAGCCTTGCTTGTTTCTTGGAAAATTTCTTAAAAATCTGGATCAGTGTCGAATGAGCTCTTGAGATGCTCAAAACCCATAATCTTAGCCTTCATTGTACTGATTAGGGCGTGTCTCCTTGATAGCGCATCAGCTACAATGTTCTCCTTCCCTTTCTTATATTTTATCAAGTAAGGAAAAGTTTCTACAAACTCGAGCCACTTAGCATGTCTTTTCTTTAGTGTAGTTTGTCCTCTTAGATGTTTGAGCGTTTCGTGATCTGTATGAATAACAAACTCTTTGGACAATAAATAATGTTGCCAAGTTTCAAGAGATCTTAACAAAGCATAGAGCTCCTTATCGTAGACGGGATAATTAAGAGACGCTCCATTGAGTTTTTCACTGAAATATGCTACTGGTTTGCCTCCTTGAGTAAGAACAGCTCCTATGCCTGTACCAGAAGCATCACATTCAATCTCAAAAGTTTTGTCAAAGTTAGGAAGTACCAAAACAGGCGCATGTGTGAAGCTGTCTTTAAGCTTGGCGAATGCCTCATCTTGTGCTAGCCCCCATTTGAACTCCACATTTTTTTTTATCACCGAGGTTAGGGGTGCAGCAATGGTACTAAAATCTTTTACAAATCTCCGATAGAAACTAGCCAGATCATGGAAGCTCCTCACATGTCCGATAGTAGTTGGAGTCGGCCAGTCTTGTATCGCCTTGATCTTCTCTTCATCGACCTTTAAACCATGTGAACTCACAACAAATCCTAAAAAGACAACTTGATCAGTGCAAAACGTGCATTTCTTTAGATTTGGATAGAGGATTTCAGCCTTTAGTGTTTCAAGGACCTGTTCAAGATGATTCAAGTGATCTGCAAGGTTAGAGCTATAAATCAAAATGTCGTAAAAATAAACTTCTACGAACTTACAGATGTATGCCCATAAGACATGGTTCATGAGTCTCATGAATGTACTTGGCGCATTAGTGATTCCAAATGGCATAACCAGCCACTCGTACAAACCTCTCTTGGTTTTAAATGCCGTTTTCCATTCATCTCCTTCCTTCATCCTCACTTGATGATATCCGCTTCTTAAATCGATTTTTGAGAAGATAGTTGCTCCATGAAGCTCATCTAGCATATCGTCCAGCCTCGGGATGGGATTTCGGTATTTGATGGTGATGTTGTTGATGGCTCTACAATCAACGCACATCCTCCAAGTTTCATCTTTTTGGCACTAGAAGACAGGAACAACACATGGACTTAGACTCTCTCGGATATAGCCTTTAGACATCAAGTCTTGAACTTGTTTTTTCAACTCCTTTGCTTCTTCCGGATTAACCCTATAAGCCGCTCTGTTTGGCAACGGTGCTCCAGGGACTAAATCAATTTGATGTTCGATTCCTCTTGTTGGTGGCAGTCCTGGCGGAATTTCTTCAGGAAATTCATTAAAAAATCTGTTAAGTAGCTCTAGAACAGCTGGTGGTAATTCTTGTTCTTCTTGACCTGAAAACAAACCTTCCTTGAAGATCATTAGTAGCACCTCTTCTTTTAATTCAAGAGATTTCAAAACAGTATTAGGTGTGATATAAAGATTGGTTTTACTTAGCTTTTTTCCTTTGGACATGGTTTGATGCATTTCAAATGTTTCTTGAGGTATCAATGGCGCCAAACTATGCTTCTTGTTGTTGTGCGAGAAGGTATAATGATTGGTCCGCCCATTGTGTAATGCTTCTTTATCAAATTGCCACGGACGCCCTAACAGCAAATGTCCAGCTTGCATAGGCACTACGTCACACACAACTTGATCCGCATACTTACCAATACTGAATGGAATTGTAACTTGCTTGGAAATTTTAAGCTCGAGGGTGCTTGGTCTTTGGAATTCCTAACTTATCAACTAAATATTTGCTGGCCACGTTAGTACAAGAACCACCATCAATAATTAAGCTACATACCTTGGAGTTAATTGTGCAGTGAGAATGAAAAATATTCTCTCTTTGAATAGTTTCTGGTTCAAAAAGAGCGCTGAGTACCCTTCTCGTAACCAACAGCTCTCCGGTGTCAGCATAATCCACAATATCTTCTTCAGACTCTTCTTGTTCGTATTCTGCCTTGTCTTGAGATTCATACTCTCCATTTGCTTTTAGAATCATAACTCTCTGATTTGGACAGTCCCTTGCGTAATGTCCTTTTCCCTGACATTTGAAACAAGTTATATCTCTAGTTCGTTGAGTTTGAGTATTACCTTGTTCCCGTTTATTGAATTTAGACGGTTCTGGTGCAGAGTTTTTGAATATAGAATCCGCTTCTTTAGTCTTTCCTTTGTCTAAAACTTTTTGCGGTTGCTGGTTCCAAACAGGTTTGCTACGGCTTGTTGACAGCGTTTTCCTTTTAACGTGTTGCTCAGCCTGAGTAGCTAAGTACAGCAGCTCGTTTAAATCATGGTAAGTCTGTCTCTCCACCTTTCTAGCAATACGATCATGAAGACCATCAATGAACTGTGCCATTAGAGTTTCATCAGAATCTTCACTCTCCAATCTGTTTCGAAGTGTTTCAAACTCGTCAAAATATTCTTCTACGGATCTGGATCCTTGAGTGAGCTTTCTGAATTTCTTTTGCAGCTCTCTATAGTAGTATGCAGGGACGTATCTCTTCCTCATAGCAAATCTCATATCTGCCCAAGTAGTAATTTGTCCATGTCTATGCCTTCTTCTCTCGGACACGTCTCTGTCCCACCATGCTAAGGCATTTTCACTAAGTTGAGCAGCAGCTAGAGACACCTTTCTTTGATCAGAATAACTGTAATGGTCAAAGATGTACTCGATACGCCTTTCCCAGTCAAGATAAGCATCGGGATTAACTTTTCCAGCAAAAATTGGTGCCGTGAGCTTCATATCATTATTTCTGTGTCGCGCGTCTACTTCTCCTTCTCTGTCACGGTGCTGTTGTCTTCTCTGCCTTGGTTCAGGGTCTGGTGGTTCTTCTTCCGAGTCAAACTCATCACCATCTTCCAAAATTATTCTTTGTGGATTAATATTTCTGGCGCGAACTCTTCATGCTGGTAGTGGCGGTTGCTCTATTCGAGTCATGCGCTCTCCTAGGGCCTGTAACTGAGTTTGAATGGCAACAAGAGCTTGGACCAAATCGTTGGGTCCCTGGTCACCCATGTCTAGAGTTTTTCCTGTCTCACAACTCAACAAGATAGATCAAATGCAAAGGGAAACTGAAAGACACAATAAACACAAGCGCAACTTTGATGAAGGATCTGTTACTCCTAACAGCGACTGTACTCAGAAATCAATCTCAAAAAAATATCAAAACACATCCAAAAATTCCGAAACCAATTTTAACAAATACTACACTCGTCGTAGGTTCAGATGAAACTGGTTTCACGATTTTATCACAAGCCAGTTATTTTTAAAAACTCAGACAATAACACAGACGAAAACAACTTAACTTCTCAAAATTAAGGAGATGAACAGACACACACAAAATGATGAACAGATTCGATTAGATGAGAGATAGAACGATATTACCAAGCTTCTAACCGTGCTCTGATACCAGATGATATAGGAACCCATGTGAATCAGATCCTAAATGATAGATTGATGGAGGAATTGTTCCTGGACTAAGGTCACACTCAACAGTTCTGATTGAATGGATGGTGAAGTGGTTCGATGGTGAAGGTGTTGCTGGACTAAGGTCACTCTCAACAGATTCAAAGGGATGAATGGACGTGATAGGGGATTGAGAGACGCCACACAGATCTGTGAAAGGATCTATGATAAGTCTAATACACTCTAAGCTTCAAGGATTCACACACAAGAAGTTTTGAAGACATAATATTTCCTTCCCAGAAATATCAAAGAGAAAACTCTCAAGTTTCTTTTCAAAATAAACAAGCTGAATCAAAAAATTGTCCAACACAAAATAATTAAAAGACAAGTGATAGTCTGCATGAAGGAGAGAGAAAGAGACAACATTAAAATCAGAGTTTGAAAATTCGAAACTATCTCTTGAACTCCTTGGCCGAGAATGTGTTGTTGGGCTTGCGGAAAATCAACTAAATGGGCCGATGATAATGCGATCCATTTCCCTCGTTAAAAACCTTACCAACAAAACCCATTGGGACAAAAATTGGTGAAGGGAAAAAGAGCACAAATGGAGCACATACTCATTTAGTGATTTCTTTGGGCCTCTTGAATTTGCTTGGTGATAGTAAAAATAGCAAATTCCTTGTTTCCTTGAAGAACCGGCAAGAAAGGTGTCGTATGACTCTTGTGTAATTCTTGCACGTCTTCTTGCACTCCTTTAATGATGAGGCTGTTCATGGACTTGATAAATTCCTCTCTCACACGCCTTGTTCTTGGTGCTTGTTCCATGGTTGCTATGTGTACAGCTTCTTCTTTTGATCTAGCTGAGCTTGTATTGATGTCCTCATCACAGATCCTAATAACAATCCTGATAGTTTATTCAACCTGTAATTCTTAATTACCTGAGAATTTCCCTAACCCTAGCTCTTTTCCCATCTAAATTTACTTCAATTTTAATTGCCTGCTATTTTTTTTTAATTACAATTTCTCTTGTTTAGCTTAATTCATAAACTGAAAGTCTATTGTGTGAACTTGAGTCTCTGTGTAATTCAATATCTAAGTACTACAGACGATCTCTTAAGTTGAGAGAGTTGCTCTAGGGTAAGTTTGAGCATATCATCAGACTAACCTAATCGCTGTCTGAGATAGGATAAATGATCCCAGTTCTAGGAGTTTCAAAATCTCCTTCTTGACAACATCCTTCAGATTCGGATTCAACCTCCTCTGATGCTCAATTGATGATTTTGTCTCATCCTCAATATGTGTCCTATGCATGCACAAGTCTTGAGATATATCTGAAATATCATCAAGAGAATAGCCAAGAGCTTTGCGATACTTGTGCAGCTTACTTTGCAATAGGATGAGCTCTGCGTTGTTTAAAGAAGCATTAACGATGACAGGATAAGTTGAGTTAGGTCCTAGAAATGCATACTTTAGCTGGAAGAGTCATGCTTCACCTCGGACAAGAATCAAAGCAATCCATTCAGCTGTTTGGAAGATATAAGCCAAAGAATGACGACCTGTCAAACTCAGTCACAAGTCCCGTGACCGAGGCCAACCTTCCTCACCACCTTGGTCACAAGTCTCGTGACCGAGGCCAGCCTTCCTCCCCACCTCGGTGACAAGGCCCGTGACCGAGGCCCATGCTCCTGCCTCCAAACTTATTAAAACGCCAAGTTTACCCTCCAAAACCCTAAAACTGACCTCTTGGACCCCAAACCTTATAAATAATAAACCTAATCATTTAGGGTTTCGGGTGTCTTCATAGTGCTTCCAAAGTGCCTCCAAAGTGCTTATACAGAGACTTGATAGAAACCCTAGAAACGACCAGAGGAGCCGCATCAAGCCTCTCTTGCTCGTGGAAGCCCTAAAAGATCACCAACACTTATCTCCTTTAATCTCTTGTTACTTTGTAATCTCTAACGCTTTTCTTCTATATTTTATGCAATTTATGAATTACTTAAATCTTGCTTTGATGACTCCTTTAAACATTCTTGAGTAGTTTACTTGTTGGGTTTAAAGGGGTAATCAGAAGGGGGAGATGATCTAGTTAGTTTAAGTGGCGAGTTCATTGTCTTTGCATCATCGTATATACTGTTCTTTCGTTCTGAGCTTTCTCTTAATGCATGTAGCTAGTGTCGTGAACTAGCCACTGATCTCAGGCATCTAGGTTTCGCTAACCACTTTCTTAGTTTGTTAGAATCTAGTTTGGATGAGTATTGCATCATAACAAGCACATACCCCTTAGTTATGGAGTTTTATAGATTAGGATTGAACTTGATATTAATGCTTTGATAAATGTATTATTTTCTGTGAAAGTTGAGTAATAGGATATATTGATCTCAGTCGGTTTTCTCTATGAACTATAAGTTAATCAATCTTTCTTGTTTCATAGTCCGAGACTTACGAGTAGACATGCATTACATGAACTTATTTTGAATGAACATGATGAGATCCTGACCAGCAGCATGTTTGAGGAAGCTAAGGAGATGGAGGAGCAGCTTGAACCAGAGCTTAAGGAAGCTAAAGAGGAAGCCACAAAGCAACATGAACTCGAGGAAGCAAACAACAAAGATCTACATGTGCCCCTTGGTCCGATGACTCGATCCAAGCAAGCAAGATTCCATCAAGCACTCTACACTCTCTTACACCATATTCAGGGCCGACTTGAGTGTGCTAATCCTGTCACCTTGATTGTGATTCACGCCACTTAAGCATTCATCAAGAGAGGTGTGTGGACTTGTACTCTTTTTCCCTCCTCCTGGTTTTGTCCCAATGGGTTTTCCAAGAGAGGTTTTTAATGAGGCCAGCCCACACACTTTATCATTGCCTCATGATGAAATCAAGCCCACTCCATTCACTCCATTCTTGCCACTTTGAAGCTGAAGAGTTTACTTGCCTTAGTCTTTTGTACAATTAATGATCAGATTTGACTCATTAAGTATTATCTATTTTCTATGTATTTTAGTTCTAAGTATCTTAAACTCTATAAGTACTTGTATTCTCTTTCTTTTCAGATTTATCAAACCTTTCTTATTCTCAATCATCTTTGAAACTGTTTGATCAAGTTCGATTAGTGTATTCGGAAATCTCCTTGCACTACGAACACCCTTGATAGTCTAAGAGTGATTCCGCAACTCTTAGAAGTTTCATTCAATCCATTTTCGTGACTTACTCATCCATCTTGACCGATCTATTCCACTTCTCACTCGCCAATCATCATCAAACCAATACATCCGAGGGTTTCATCGCTTCAAGGACTTCACCTAGCATTTGGAGAGCATTCAAGGACGTGATCCTCTCTTAGGATCACATCAAGTGGTATCAGAGCCCATGTGCCATGCCCGTTTTGTTCGTCCCTAAGAAAGATGGAAGCTGGAGGATGTGTGTCGATTGTCATGCGATCAACAATATCAATGTAAAGTATCGACATCCTATACCTAGATTAGATGATATGCTTGATGAATTGCATGGTTCTAGCATCTTTTCTAAGGTAGATCTTAAAAGCGGATATCATCAAATTAGGATGAAAGAAGGGGATGAATGGAAAACCGCATTTAAAACTAAACATGGTCTATATGAGTGGTTAGTCATGCCTTTTGGATTAACCAATGCACCTAGTACTTTCATGAGACTAATGAATCATGTTCTTAGAGCATTCATAGGTCATTTTGTGGTTGTGTATTTCGATGACATCCTAATCTATAGCCGTAGCTTGGACGATCATGTGGAGCATCTTAGAAAAGTTTTGGAAGTACTTAGGAAAGAAACCTTGTATGCTAATCTTAAGAAATGTACTTTTGGAATGGATAACCTTGTCTTTTTAGGTTTTGTTGTGAGTACAGATGGCATTAAGGTTGATGAGGAAAAGATCCAAGCGATCAAAGAATGGCCAAGTCCTAGAAATGTCGGCGAAGTGAGAAGCTTTCATGGCCTTGCCGGTTTTTATCGGAGATTCGTCAAAGACTTTAGCACTCTAGCAGCTCCACTCACTGAAGTTATCAAAAAGAATGTTGGATTTAAGTGGGAGCAAGCTCAAGAAGATGCTTTCCAAGCTTTGAAAGACAAGCTCACACACTCTCCGGTGCTATCTCTTCCTAACTTTGATAAAACATTTGAAATTGAATATGATGCCTCAGGATTTGGTATTGGCGCTGTACTTATGCAGGAAATGAAGCCCATAGCCTACTTTAGTGAAAAACTTGGAGGATCCACGCTCAATTACCCCACTTACGATAAAGAGCTCTATGCGCTTGTTCGAGCCTTGCAAACATGGCAACATTATCTTTGGCCCAAGGAATTTGTTATCCACACGGACCATGAGTCTCTAAAGCATCTCAAAGGACAACAAAAGCTGAAAAAAAGACACGCAAGGTGGGTTGAATTCATTGAAACTTTCCCTTATGTGATCAAATACAAGAAAGGTAAAGAGAATGTAGTAGCCGATGCTCTTTCTCGGAGGTATGTTCTCTTGAACTCTTTAGAAGTTAAGCTACTTGGTTTCGAGCATATCAAGACTTTATATGCTTCTGATCCTGATTTTAAAGACGTCTATGCTTCTTGTGAGAAGTTCGATGGCACAAATATTTTCAATGTGACGGTTTTCTTTTTTGTGAAAATAGATTGTGTGTACCTAACTCTTCTTTAAGAGATTTGTTTGTGAAGGAAGCTCACGCAGGTGGCCTCATGGGACATTTTGGCGTAGCTAAGACCTTGAGTGTGATGCAAGAACATTTCTTCTGGCCACACATGCGGAGAGATGTAGAGAAAGCTTGTGAAAGATGTACAACTTGCAAACAAGCTAAGTCTAAAATCCAGTCTCATGGTTTGTATACCCCTTTACCCATTCCCTTGCATCCGTGGCATGACATCTCTATGGATTTTATTGTTGGATTACCTAGGACTAAGACCGGAAAAGATTCTGTTTTTGTGGTAGTAGATAGGTTCTCCAAAATGGCACATTTCATCCCTGGTCATAAAACCGATGATGCCATGAATATAGCCGGATTGTTCTTTAGGGAAATTGTTAGGTTGCATGGTATGCCTAGGACCATTGTATCGGATAGAGACACTAAGTTCCTTAGCTATTTTTGGAAAACGCTTTGGTCTAAGTTAGGAACTAAGCTTTGTTTCTCTCGACTTGTCACCCCTAATCCGATGGTCAAACCGAAGTAGTTAATAGGACTTTATCTACTTTGTTGCGTGCATTGATTAAAAAGAATCTAAAGACTTGGGAAGAATGTTTACCTCATGTAGAGTTTGCTTATAACCATGCTAGACATTCTGCATCTAAGTTTTCTCCATTTGAAATTGTCTATGGGTTTAATCCTATATCACCTTTGGATCTAATGCCTTTACCTGTGAGTGAAAGAGCTAGCTTAGATTGAAGAAAGAAAGCAGAACTTGTCAAGCAGATTCATGAGAAAGCTCGGATCAACTTGGAAAGCAAGACCAAACTCTATGCTAAGTACGCTAACAAAGGCCGAAAGGAAAAGATTTTCGAAGAAGGCGATTTGGTTTGGATACATTTGAGAAAGGAAAGATTTCCCAACGAAAGAAAGTCCAAGCTCATGCCCCGAATCGATGGTCCTTTCAAAGTCATCAAGAAACTTAACAATAATGTCTATCAGCTGGACCTCCAAGGTAAGTACAATGATGAGATCCTGACCAGCAGCATGTTTGAGGAAGCTAAGGAGATGGAGGAGCAGCTTGAACCAGAGCTTAAGGAGGCTAAAGAGGAAGCCACAAAGCAACATGAACTCGAGGAAGCAAACGACAAAGATCTACATGTGCCCCTTGGTCCGATGACTCGATCCAAGCAAGCAAGACTCCATCAAGCACTCTACACTCTCTTACACCATATTCAGGGCCGACTTGAGTGTACTAATCCTGTCACCTTGATTGTGATTCACGCCACTTAAGTATTCATCAAGAGAGGTGTGTGGACTTGTACTCTTTTTCCCTCCTCTTGGTTTTGTCCCAATGGGTTTTCCAAGAGAGGTTTTTAATGAGGCCAGCCCACACACTTTATCATTGCCTCTTGATGAAATCAAGCCCACTCCATTCACTCCATTCTCGCCACTTTGAAGCTGAAGAGTTTACTTGCCTTAGTCTTTTGTACACTTAATGATCAGATTTGACTCATTAAGTATTATCTATTTTCTATGTATTTTAGTTCTAAGTATCTTAAACTCTATAAGTACTTGTATTCTCTTTCTTTTCAGATTTATCAAACCTTTCTTATTCTCAATCATCTTTGAAACTGTTTGATCAAGTTCGATTAGTGTATTCGAAAATCTCCTTGCACTACGAACACCCTTGATAGTCTAAGAGTGATTCCGCAACTCTTAGAAGTTTCATTCAATCCATTTTCATGACTTACTCATCCATCTTGACCGATCTATTCCACTTCTCACTCGCCAATCATCATCAAACCGATACATCCGAGGGTTTCATCGCTTCAAGGACTTCACCTAGCATTTGGAGAGCATTCAGGGACGTGATCCTCCCTTAGGATCACATCAAGTGGTATCAGAGCAGACTCCATCTCAGGTTGTGTCTTTTCAAAATCGATTATACCCTTTCATATTCTTCATAATCTTTGAATCTATTTATCTGTTGATTGTCGGAATTTTCATAAATCGTTGGTAATAGATAAAATCGTGAAATCAGTTTTCAAAGAACATATTATGAGTCTAGTTTCTGTGAAAATTGATTTTGGAATTTTTGGACACGATTTGATATTTTAATCTGACCGATCATCTTCAAGTGATTTTGAAAAGAGAATTTCTGCGATTTTCAGTGTTTTAATTTTCATAAATCCGTTTTAATTGCTAAAATGGTGAGATCGGTTGGATATGTTTCGAAAATGAGTCAGGTATTTTAGAAAATTGTTTCTAGAATTTTTGAACGTGTTTTGTTAATTTTTCAAGGTCGATTTCTGAAAACAGTCGCTGTTAGGGTTCATCAGATCAAATTGAATACCAAGAGTCATTTTCGTGTCCTTAAGTGTTAGGGTCCCTTCTGTTGTCAAAAGAACTTTTACTGGGTTTCTTTTGTGTTCTTTTCAGGCAGAGATGGCCGATCATTAAGAAGAATTCAGTACAGCAATGACTACTCACGAAGGAAAGGATCTGTTCTACACTAGGTGTCATGTTCAAGGCAAAGTATGCAGTATCAAGATCGATGAAAGGACTTGCAACAACGTGGCAAGTGAGTATATGGTCCTGAAGCTTGGATTAAAGGTGAAGCAGAACCCATGGCTCGATGATAATTACAACATAAGAGTGAGCCATCAAGTGACGATTTCTATACGCATTGAAAAATATGAAGACGAAGTTTTGTGTGATGTTCAACCAATGGAATCATGTCACATTCTCCTTGGAAAACCGTGGCAGAACAAACATCAAGCGATCCATGAGTATTCTGGTTCCAAAAACCGATATTCATTTAAGTACAAAGGAAGAAAGCATGGTTTAGTTGCAATGAAACCACATGAGATTCAACAAGATCAGCTCATCGTAAAGCAAAGAGTAAGACAGTTTGTAAGTGAATCTCTAAACTCTCTTCCTCCAAAAGAAAAGATTCTTGCGATTGATAAAGAAACTCCTATGAGTTTAACCAACGTTGCACCGGAGCTACCATCTCCGAGTAAGCATTCTTCTCATTTGCAGGATCATAAGGACACCACAGAAGGTCTAAAGGAGTTATCAACCACCCTGAACTACCTGGACGTAATGAGAAGAAAAGCTAGTTCGAGCTCTAGGCATGCAGAAACTGAGAAGCATCACATGTGTGACAAGCTGAAACAAATTCCAAAGGTCCTCACGGTTCAAAAAGAAAATATGCCTAGCAAGGAACTTATAACTATTCACTCTAACTCCGCAAAGGCTGGTGAGATGAAACAAAATTTACTCTCTAAACCACATGTGCGTAAGTTTGTCTATAGAAAAACTCTTTTGAGCTTTACTAACCTTGCACCGGTGCTGCCGAGTGAGATATCTTGTAATTTTCAGGATTTCAGAAGTGTCGTTCAAAAAGAAAAATCTCGTGACTTGTTACTTCCAGTCCGTGACACAGAACGACCAGAACTTCATTCACAAATTCACATCCAAGGAGAAGCACTAGCTCTGCTCAAAATTTCATCAATGGATGCAGGAAGTGTCAATAACACCTTGATGATCAAAGAAAGAATTTTCCCATTGATCCGTCGAAAGGAGCATCAGATCGTATTTGATCCAGGATCCCTATTTGAAATTTTTCCTCATGACATCCGAAACAAACAAGGTAAGGAAATTATTGTGGTTGATGCAATAATTCCAAGGTATGCAATTCTTTCTATTTTTAATGATAATTTGCTAGATATGTTTCAATCTAGTGAGAAATTTATCCTTGGACAGTTCTTTAAACGAAAAGGTTTCCTATTTGATAAACGTGAAACGTGGTACCCTTGTTACTTCTTGATTAATTCTGTTTTGATGAGTATTGATAAATTCACTACTGCTGCTACTACTTCGAATGATGCTGAACTATTCTTTGGAGAGATTGTTTACTATGATAGCTGTCTGAATTTTAATAAACACTTAGGTAATCATGCTGAACATGTGAATTTTATTTTAGATGATCTAAGTAATAAAATGTTTGCTGAAACAGAGAAGTTTGTATTTGATGTGTTTGATCTTGTGTTCCAAGTTATTGTTGTGAAAGCACAGGATATACAGGACAAAGAGATGAGTTTTCATGCACCAAAAATATGGCTCTACCATGTTTGGCTTAAGAAAAATGTTGTTCTTGAACGAATGAAGCATTTGAGAATGGAGCAGCAAGCAAACAAGAAGCAATGCCGAATGATCTTTAAGCCTGGTGAAAATTTGTTGATCCAAATGAAAAGAGGACGTTTGCCAATCCAAATGAAGACTATGCTGATGCCACAAAGTTTCCAAGGTAAGTACAACGTAAGCTCAAGCTTCAACATAACTGATTTAGTTCCTTTTTGCGCAGATGAAACGGATTTGAGGTCAAATCCTTCTCAAGTGGGAGAGAATGATGAGATCCTGACCAGCAGCATGTTTGAGGAAGCTAAGGAGATGGAGGAGCAGCTTGAACCAGACCTTAAGGAAGCTAAAGAGGAAGCCACAAAGCAACATGAACTCGAGGAAGCAAACGACAAAGATCTACATGTGCCCCTTGGTCCGATGACTCGATCCAAGCAAGCAAGATTCCATCAAGCACTCTACACTCTCTTACACCATATTCAGGGCCGACTTGAGTGTGCTAATCCTGTCACCTTGATTGTGATTCATGCCACTTAAGCATTCATCAAGAGAGGTGTGTGGACTTGTACTCTTTTTCCCTCCTCTTGGTTTTGTCCCAATGGGTTTTCCAAGAGAGGTTTTTAATGAGGCCAGCCCACACACTATCATTGCCTCTTGATGAAATCAAGCCCACTCCATTCACTCCATTCTCGCCACTTTGAAGCTGAAGAGTTTACTTGCCTTAGTCTTTTGTACACTTAATGATCAGATTTGACTCATTAAGTATTATCTATTTTCTATGTATTTTAGTTCTAAGTATCTTAAACTCTATAAATACTTGTATTCTCTTTCTTTTCAGATTTATCAAACCTTTCTTATTCTCAATCATCTTTGAAACTGTTTGATCAAGTTCAATTAGTGTATTCGGAAATCTCCTTGCACTACAAACACCCTTGATAGTCTAAGAGTGATTCCGCAACTCTTAGAAGTTTCATTCAATCCATTTTCGTGACTTACTCATCCATCTTGACCGATCTATTCCACTTCTCACTCGCCAATCATCATCAAACCGATACATCCGAGGGTTTCATCATTTCAAGGACTTCACCTAGCATTTGGAGAGCATTCAGGGACGTGATCCTCCCTTAGGATCACATCAGAACTGATCATCGAACCCTTGAGATCCCTTGAATGCCCAAAGCCTTTCTTTATTGCTTTACATCTCGTTTTATTTGCTTTATTTACTTGTTGTCGTGACACAACAACAAAACCCTACTTTTATATTTTAGTTCTAGCCTTACTTGTTCCTCTAGATTCATAATACAACTTCTCTCTCTGTGGGATCGATATACCTTACGTACTACAATTGATTTGGCAGTGCACTTGCAGCTTTGTCATTGTGATGTTTGAGGAAAACTTGACTACACATTTATTTTACAACCTCACAAAAAGCAACACATCATAACCTGTAAGCTAAGAGAAACAACTCAAAACCAATCATAAGAACTGCAACATAACTTGATAATCAATTCCCAAAGTTAAAAGACAAAGATAAAGCTAAAAGAAAACATAAAAAATGTCATAAAGCTAAAGAAAGATAAAGAAAAAAAATAAAAACTAAAGGGAAAGAAAAGAAAAACCAGAAAAAGAAAAGCAGAAAAAGACTAATCCTCGTCGTCATACTCATAAGCTGAAGCGGTAGTGGTGGGGTCGGGTGTCGGAGAACGATGACGTCTGCGAGTAGAAGGAGGTGGACATGTAAAAGTGATAGCAGCAGCTATCATCCTCCACATCTGGCGCATAGTGCTGACCATATACCGGCGGAAAGCGGGACCATCCTCATCATAGCGGTCGTCAACCACATCATCCTCAGTAGTGGATGGTGCAGAATTGGAAGAAGCTCCCTCATCCTTCTTCCCTGCAAATGCCTTTGTCTTCAGTGTGCAGAGATGGTTGGCGAAAACTGCGCCCATGTTGAGATCCTCGCATGGCTCTCCCCATTCCCAAACCTCCTCGGGAATCATATGACCAATACCATGGTACAGTAGGATGAGCTTGGACTTCCTCATCTTGACGAGCTCGGCTTTGTAAAGGATAGTTTTCCCTAAAACACGCAAGACATACCTCAGGACCAGATGTCTAACCTCTGTCAGTTTACTCTCTTTGGAGTCATATACTTCGTTACCAAAGAAGGACCAGAAAGTCTGAATGTCGTGCCACTCGGGGGTGAAAACCACTCGCTGCGGGTTCTTTCTGAAACCATACAAACCACAGAGGTCATGAATAGGGATGCGGTACCTCACTCCTTTGCACATGAAGGACATGACCCCTTCTTGTGCGACCTTGGCCCGCTCATTGGTGTAGGAAATCCGGCAGATAGCTAGAAACTACCTCACCAAATCCGGATAGAGGTCGTGCTGCTTCGTTACCAACGTGCCTAACCCGATCCGATATAGAATTCTTAGAACATCATCGCATATGCCCATCGCCTTAATGGTGTTCTGATCATTGAAGCAGGTTGCCTTGATCTCCACCGATAACCATGCATTGTAGAAAAGTGTGTCATACTCACCCCAGCTGTCCGAGATAGGTCGGTTAGAACTTTCCAGTTTCTCGGTCTCCGTCTTTGGATCATGGGCCCAATTGGTCCTGCTCTGAATCTTGCGATGTTTCGCTTTAGGCCACGGGGCGCGGATATGCGCGAAAAAGGTATCTTGACTAGATAGACAAGATTCAACCAACAAATCAAGCTATAAGAGACCAAAATGGGAGATCCAACCTTTAGGGTTCAAAATGCAAATTGGAAGATTTGAAAAACATACCTTGGATTTGGAGTAAATAGATTGTAGAAATGGATTAGGCATGAAGAACTAATGAATTTAGCACTTTGAATCACTCAATTTGATGAAAAATCAGAGTTTTTCGGAAATTTGGGGGTGATAGCGGCGAGGTATTCGCGTGGAGAAGAAGTGAGGAAGAAGAAGAAGAAAAAAGAAATTTATAGGTTTTACCTCATGGGGGTTGGTGTCGACCGATACCAGGGGTGGTGTCGATCGACACTAACACTCTGATTTGATGGGTTGTTTCTTTGCACTGGTATCGACCGACACCGACCCTTATAGATTCATAACATTTTAGTTTTTATACACACCACTCCATATTATAGTCTGATTTTGACTATTCATAATAGCATATGTTACTGCATATCATTGTTTGCTGTAGTGCATGCTTTTGTTTGCTGGGTACTACAGTCTGAATATGTGCTTACCAAAATACTAGTAAGCACGGTCTGATCCGAAACGTAACGACCACCCTATGTTTTTTTTCTCTCTTTTGGGTTATGTTTATGGGGATATCTACTTATTCTGGCGATGTAATACCATCATGTATTTTTCTTTGGTTTAATAATAATATCCAGAGAACAACAAACAAAAAGAACATCACCTAAGTAAAGGGGTATTTGGTATTAAAATAAATAATGGGCTCAATTTAGTAAACTAGTTAAAGGTGGAGTACTGATCTCAAATATCACTCAATTCCCTTCCCAAAACCCTAAATCTACCTTCCGTTTCAGATCACGAACCGACAGTTTCAATCCATTCACCAATTCCTCTGCTCCGCTCTTCTTCATTATGATTCTGTAAGCTTCCTCAAATCTATCTCACTTTAATACATAAAGTTACAATTTTTCGAGGAATTGGATTGGTATTGGCCTGGGTTCTCGAATCTGGATTTAGAAATTTCTGTTTCAAAGCTTAGGTTTAATCCAAGATTGAGCTGATAACTTTGTTCTCTGGGTTGTACTTTATTCTGCAGATTCATGGCGGCTTAGCTCATGATTTTGGATGTTTTAAGAACTATTAGAACTTCTTACAGAACTCGAAATCTTCCAAGTTCTGGTTTTTATTCGATAAGTAAAATGAGAGAAGTCAAAGTCAAAGCTAATTCTAGGGAGTTTATAAATGGCGAAGAGGAAGAAATTGAGATATCTTCGTCATTCAGTAGTGTTAAATCGACGCCTGAGATTGAGAAAAACTATGTTCATCGGGTTTACGATGCGATTGCTCCGCATTTTAGCTCAACAAGGTTTGCTAAATGGCCTAAAGTTGCTGCCTTTCTTGAATCATTGCCTTGTGGATCTGTGATTCTTGATGCTGGTTGCGGTAATGGAAAGTATTTGGGGTTAAACCCGAGTTGTTTCTTCATAGGTTGTGATATAAGTCATCCATTGATTAAAATCTGTTCTGATAAAGGGCAAGAAGTTTTGGTTGCAGATGCTGTGAATCTTCCGTATAGAGAGGAGTTTGGTGATGCAGCTATTTCTATAGCGGTTTTGCATCATTTAAGTACAGAGAATAGAAGGAAAAAAGCTATTAAAGAATTGGTTCGGGTTGTTAAGCCCGGTGGATTTGTTCTCATTACGGTTTGGGCTGCGGAACAGGAAGATACATCGTTGCTTAACAAATGGACACCTTTGTCTCCAAAGTATGTTGAGGAATGGGTTGGACCAGGTAGTCCAATGAACAGCCCTCGTGTGAGGAATAACCCGTTCTTTAGTCTTGAGAGCATTCCAGAGACTGAGGTGAGTACAAAGGAGCAGAAGGTTGAGAACAGCCTGTGCTTCGGTCTTGAGAGTATTCCAGAGAGTGAGGAGAGCACGAGAGAGCAAAAGGCTGAGAGTATCATCCCAGAGAGCGAGGAGAGCACAAGAGAGCAAAAGGCTGAGAGTAACATCCCAGAGAACAAAGACAGTAAGGGAGAGGAAAACAATGAGAACTCTGTTGAAGACACATTAGAGGCTCTGAAGAAGAATCAACAAGAGTACTTTGTTCCATGGCATTTACCGTACCACCGTGCTGAAGTAAGTGGTGCATCTGCGTCTGCACTTGCAAGCGGGCTTGCAAAGAAAGACGATAGAAAAGGAGCTGTTGTGTATAACAGATACTACCATGTGTTCAGTGAAGGCGAACTTGAAAGGTATGTGAGTTTTATCGTGAAGTTAGCTTTTTGGTTCTCACCATAGATTCTATGGATTATTTGTTAATCTTGCTTGTTAAAACTGTTAACATGCTTTAATTATCTTTCATAGGTTGGCATCTGGAGTAGGCAATGCAATGATAGTTGATAGATTTTACGACAAGTCGAATTGGTGTATTGTTCTTCAGAAAGCAGCTTTAAACCAAGATTGACCAGACTCTCTGGTTTCAAGTTCAGTTATACTTTTTGCAATCATATTCTGACATGGGAACTCCACTGCATATGTATTCGAAGAATTATCATTGCATTTTTCATGGTTGTAGTTCATTTGTCTTGAAATTTGTTGGCTTAAGGGTTTTGTGTTGTGTAACAATGAAAGAAAGAACTCAAATGCAGAAATGTGATTTATACAAAAAAAAATATGGTACGATTGATTCCGATGTTGGGCCAATTCAATTTGTTTTTTAGTTTTGAGTTGCAAACCGATTGGCATCTTTTCAAATTTATTCCGGTTCTCGGTTACGATATTTTTGGGAAATTTTTAAAAGATATTTGTAAACTTGTTTTCTAATTTATCTAATTTTTTTCTAATTTAATTTTGAAAAATGAAAATTTAATTTATCTAATTGGTGTCAGCCAAATTAGCTGATGAACCAAACTAATCGATACTTAACTGAGGAACCAAATTAACCGAAGAACCAAAAGATGGTTTATTTCGAAATTGCCAAAATGTATCAATTTAAAAAAAAAATGATTAAAAACCAAACCGGATTTTTCACGGAATCCTCTATTGGAGGCGATTTTCGGTTAACGAGAGTTTTTTTTTTATCTATGGAAAGCCTTCATGGACTACTTCCAATTAATGAAAATTGGAGTTGTCGACAAAAAAAAACAAAAAACAAAAAAACAAAAAAATTGCCTCATAACCAAATCAAATCAAACCAAACCAAATCGACTTTAGTTTTTGTCTTTTTGGATTTATTCGACAGGGTTTATTCTAACCGGAACAACAAACCGAGTGGAAACCAACCGAACCGACCCAATATCCAGACCAACTCAAAAAATGTGATACGTTATAGTTGGGCCATGTTAATGGGTCGAGTGCAGTAACTAAAAGGTCCTCTCAAAAAGCCCTTGAATTTCAAATAATATTACAAAATTACCATTAGAACTTCCTCTTCCACTTAAGAATCTCTCCAGCTAAAACCCCTTTCTTCTATCTTATGTAAAAGTTTGACTTCTTTCAAAGAAAAATGGTTTCCGTTTTATTTCAATCTTCTTGCTCTTGTTCACTTTCTACGCTCCACTCCATAAAATCGAAAGCTCGTACCGTCACTCCTCTGTTTCTCGCCGGAACTCATGTCCGATTCACTTCCAGTGGTCTTCGAGTCAGAGAAGGTAAAGGCATTCAAATTTCGAAACTTTGTGACTTACTTGCTTCTATGTTCTTGATTTTAAAGGATTGAAGACTTAAATCTTTGTGTAATTGTTTATTAATTGAAATATTTACCTCAAAGCTTCTCTCTTTTTTCTAGTTAATGATTTATTGCGTTACAATGAAATATAAATTTAGCTTCTTTACATCATCAGATGTGATTTGAAAATCTCTGAACTTGCACATCAAAGAATCTTATTGCTATATCATGTAGTATTGGAATTTAATGATTATTGCGTTAAAATGATATAAAATTTAGCTCTTTTGCATCATCGAATGTTATTGTAAATCTCTTAACTTGCTTAGAGACCAAACAATCTTATTGCAGTATCAGGTATTTTTGGTTTTAGCTTTATTTGTCTGTAATTGTTAGAAAATTGTGAAATTTCAGGACGTTTCCTAAACTTCAAGAGTGAAAGACATCAGAGATGCTTTACTATCTCTGCTCTTGTGGATGATAAAAGTGTTGTTACACCTAAAGAGAAGAAGAAAGACGAAACAGATACTGAAAAGTTTGTAGATAACGAGAGAATGATCAAAGTTTGTGATAAGCTCATTGAGGTTTTCATGGTTGATAAACCTAAACCATCTGATTGGAGAAGACTATTAGCTTTTAGCAAAGAATGGGATAGTATCCGGCCACATTTCTTTAAACAGTGTCAAGAACGAGCGGATTCTGAGGATAACCCTGAGATGAAGCACAAGGTTCATCGCCTTGCAAGGAAGCTCAAGGAGGTGATAAAAGTTTGAAACATTAGGAATGAACTGAAAATCAGTTTTATTATGTTGTATGCGATTTAATTGTGAGTTTTCGTTTTTAATCAGGTGGATCAAGATATTCAAAGGCACAATGAGCTTCTGAATGTTATTAAGAGGACTCCACCGGCTGAAATTAGTGAACTTGTTGCTAGGCGACGTAAAGATTTCACAAACGAGTTTTTCGAGCATTTGCATACAGTTGCAGAATCCTACTAAGAAAATCCGGATGAGCAAAATGGTAAAGTGTGTGCCTCTTGTCTAATAATTGAAACTCTTTGTCTAATCTCGAAGGGATGAAACAATACTGGTATTGGTTTCAATGAACACTTATTCTTTTTGTCAAGCTCTTGCAACACTTGGGAAGTTGTCTATTGCGGCTGTACAAGCCTACGACACTGCAGCAGAAAGCATCGATGCTCTAAACGCTGCGGAATTGAAGCTCCAGGACATAATCAACTCTCCTTCGCTTGATGCTGCCTGTAAAAAGATTGATAGTTTGGCTGAGAAGAATCAACTTGATTCCGCATTGGTTCTTATGATCACAAAAGCTTGGTCTGCTGCAAAGGAATCTAACATGATGAAAGATGAGGTACCAAACTCTTAAAACCTTAAACTTTTCCTCTTAACCAACAATTGCATTGGAAGAGAGTTGAAATTAGTTACCAATGAATGAACATTTTCTTTGAATCATATGACCTAAGATCAGTCCATAAAACCCACTATGTAATATCTTCGATCCATCTGGTGTTGGTTCTTGACAGGTAAAAGACATATTGTATCATTTGTACTTAACAGCAAGAGGAAATCTACAGAGGCTAATGCCGAAAGAGGTGAGAATACTTAAGTATCTACTGTCAATAGAGGATCCCGGGGAACAGATGAGCGCTCTGCAGGACGCTTTTACCCCTGGGGAGGAGCTCGAAGGGACTGATGTGGACTACTTATATACGTAAGAACGAGAAAACTTGATCGGGTTATCTTATATACATGTAATGTAGATATGGAATCTCAGGATGTGTATCTGTCGGTGTACAATGTAGGACGCCTGAGGATTTGCAGAGCTTGATAAAGACAGTGTTGGAGGCGTATCATTTCAGCAGAGAAGGGAGTCTAGTGAAGGAAGCAAAGGACCTTATGCATCCTGAGCTTATTGCTAAAATTGAACAACTTAAGAAACTTGTTGAAAAGAAGTACATGTGATCAAAGATTTTACTATGTATGTGTTGTGTTGTATATGGTGTGTGAGATTCTTCAGGTTTCATACATATATTTGATACCTTTTTTAGATTAGACTATCTTGACATGTTCTAGTTTTCTTCGTTATAAAGTGGATCTTCACATACTTCTAAGAAAGAAATAGAATCTCTTTCATATTTTGGACACGCGTTTCACGCACTTTTTTTTCTCTCCCTTTCTTTCAAACAAGGTCAGCTGCCTCAAATCCCGATTTGCGGCCAGAGTGCGGTGGCTCTCTCAGCACCGGCTCTGGTCGCCCGCCTTGCCGGCACCAGTGTCTTTGGTCTTTCTTCTCGGCGGTGGAGCTTTTGCCGTTTCTGAATCTGAGTTGTTTCGTTGCTGCTTGAGGCTTGGGGATTACGCTCATCTTTACCGCTCTTCTCACTCTGATCTACGACGGGATCAAATGCTGTAATAACCTTATGAAAAAAAGGGATTTGTATGACTTCTATGTGATCTACATGACCTTCATTAATCCAACATATGTGATATTCCCATTTTAACCTTGATTTAATTTAAAAAAAACAAAAAAGTCAGCTTCTGCATTCTGCATTTGGTCCGACGACTTCGTCATCTCCGACGACGACGAGAAGAAACTGCTGCGAGCTTCCTCAGACGAGCCTCCTCCGTCGCTGGCAATCTTACTTCCTCTTCTCCGGTCATACAGCTCCGAAACTCCCACCTCTTCTTCGGTCATACTGCTCTGAAACTTCCGCCATTAACAACGAGGTGAGTCCGCTTGCAATCTCTTCAATATGTTGTTTATGAGTTTTAATCTCTTCAATATAAGTGTTATATATGAGTAATAGCTTAAATTCGAGTTTGGAATTGAGCTATTTTCAAATCTTGTTTTTGAATTCGTCGATCGGATGTGGGATCTGGGTAGAATCGCAATTACTGTTGGTAAAGTAAGTTCGAAAGTTAAACTGAAGTTAAACTGTGCTACAGGGTTAAAATAAGTTAAACTAAGTTAAACTATGTTGCAGGAGGTAAACTAAGTTAAACAAAGTTAAACTATGTTTCAGGAGTTAAACTAAGTTAAACTATGATAAACTATGTTTCAGGAGTTAAACTAAGTTAAACTATGTTGCAGGAGTTAAACTAAGTTAAACTATATTGCAGGAGTTAAACTATGTTGCAGAAGTTAAACTAAGATAAACTAAGTTAAACTATACAGACGATAGACTGATTTTTTATTATTATTTGTTTGCAGGGGACAATGACGCTCATTTATTTTGATTATGATGGATATTATTCACATAGGGGAGATGTTGTTAAATGGAATCCAAGAGAAGTTCAAATATATTCTATATTTACTTATGGGGGTGCGGAGGAATTCACTTACTCATCGTTGCTTGAGAAAATTCATAGAAAAGTGAATGTAGACGACGCGACGAGGCTGAAATTAAGTTACATTCATGGAGTATTGCAGAGAGTATCATATATCTACGATGACAATGATGTCTTGGGATACATATGGTTATGTGAAAATAAAGAGCAAGTTGTTTTGCACGTCAAGGTAGTGGAAGGTGTTGAACAAACCCGGAAAAGTTCACAAGCTTCAAGACATGAGATATCATCTGGTAAATCAAGTAGAGTTATGGAAATTTGTGACGATGTTAGGAATGATGCTGGAGATAATGTTGATAGAGTTGGTTGGTTACCAGAAATTGGGGAATCATCAGAAAGTATTGCTCGATGGGATATTATTCCTTGTAATCCAGATATTGGAAACAATGAATTGGGTGTCGATGATTGTGAAGGTACACATGTTGATTTGGATGTCGGAGACTATCAAGGCACAATTGCTTATCCGGATGTGGATAACTATCAAGGTTCACCTGTTGTAGTACCAGATGAGGTTGTGGATGTTGTAGAGGTTGAATGGGATGATGGTATTGATATGAGGGTAAAACAAGAATTTGATAGTAAGCGTGAAGTCCAAGATTTAGTTGATAGAGCTGTACACAAGCATTGCTTCGAGGTCGCTATGATCAAGTCAACACGTAAGTTGTTAGTGTATAAATGTCGAGGTATTGGTTGCAAATGGTCAGTACGAGTTGCGACGGAAAAGGGTTCAGATCGTTGGTCTGTTAGAACATACAACAAGATGCATACATGCTCTCGGCTAACTACGAGTACAAGCAACATTAAAAAAAAAAAGGAACACCGCGATTAGTTGCATCAGTTGTGCATGATGATTATCCGGATGAATATGAAACTCCAACCCCAAAAATGTTGATTGGTTTAGTGCAAAGAAGGCTAAGTTGTGAGGTCTCATATAGTACCGCTTTGAGAGGGAAAAAACTAGCGGTAGCTTACTTGCGCGGCAGCCCAGAAGATTGCTATAAAATGTTACCTTCTTATTTGCACATGTTGGAGAAGATGAATCACGGTACGTTAACACGGCTGGAATGTGGTGAAGGAAACAAGTTTAAGTATGTTTTCTTCGCATTGGGTGCTAGTATAGAAGGATTTCAAGTAATGCGGAAAGTTATCATTGTGGATGGGACTTTTCTTAAGACTGTATATGGTGGAGTTCTTATTGTTGCAACTGCTTAAGATCCAGAGCATCACAATTATCCTCTTGCTTTTGCTTTAGTAGACAGTGAAAACGATGCAAGTTGGAGATGGTTTCTCCAAACGTTGAAAACAGTAGTGCCAGATCACCCTGAGCTTGTGTTCGTTTCTGACAGAAATAAAAGCATCATAAAAACTGTAGGGGAAGTGTATCCCAATGCTAAGCATAGATATTGTTTGTGGCATATGTCTCAGAATGTGAAATCACGTGCTTATGGCGTTAACAAAAAAGAAGTTGCAGCCCAGTTTAGAGAATGTGGTCGTATTTACACAGAGGTTGAGTTCCTCCGAGTTTATCATGAATTTAGGATAAGGCATCCTAAATGTGCTGAGTATTTAGATGAAAGTGTTGACGATTGTAAGTGGGCAAGATGCTATTTTTCAGGAGAAAGATACAACATATGCACCACCAATTCTGTTGAAAGTATCAATGGTGTGTTCAAAGATCAAAGAAAATACTCGTTGCTACCATTGTTTGATTCGATTATTGCCAAGATTTGTGAATGGTCCAACAAGCATAGGAAGGCTGTCGCAGAGGTACCACCTACACAAAAACTAGTACCTTCTCTGTATAAGTTATTGCAGACGAGATGTGAGATTGCAAAGAAGCTACCTGTAACTGAGCTAAACCGTTTTATGCTCGAATACACGGTGATTGGAGAAGATGGAAAACATCACATGGTTGATCTGAGAAGCAAAAGTTGTAGTTGTAGGCGTTATAATATAGACAAATATCCGTGTAAACATGCGATTGCTGCAACTATGTACTACACAAAAACGTCAGAGGTCGATCTACACGAGTGCTGCTCACGGTATTATTTTTCTGAGAATTGGGTGATGGCATACTGTAAGACCATTTATCCTGTACCGAATACATCTGCATGGGAAGTGCCTACTCATATTTCTGGTAGATGCGTTCTGCCTCCAGATTACCCAAAAAAAAAAGGGAGAACTCAAGAGGCTAGGTTTCCGTCAGTTGGGGAACACCGAGGAAGACAGAGATCCCGAGGAGTTGGAGGTTACTTTAATATGTCCACTTAATTTATTTATTTTAATTTGTTGAAATAAGACTTGTGGTTGTTTTTGTTGTTGGTGGATGTGTATTTGATATATCAGGTATAACTTCTTAAATCAAGTAAACTATATCAAATTTAGTATTACCAAGTTAAACTGCTGTTAAACTATGTTAAATTGCGGCTACGGTTAAACTAGTGTTCGGCTACAGTTAAACTACTTTTAAACACGGTCATATTCTTAACGGTTTAACAAATAATAATTGCTACATATGGTTAAGGTTAGTTAATTGCTACATATGGTTAAACGTGGTAAAAATAAATTTTATATTATGATATATTAAAAATAAAGTTATAAAATAAATGATATATTATGCATGTTCACCAATATATCTTGGTAAAAACCATGTACAATGTATGTTACTTATCTATTAGTGTCATATCATTTTTAAAATAAAATATAACTTCTATTTAGTATACATAGCATCATAAGACGATTTTAAATGTGTGTGAAAATACTAATTCTGTACGGTAAACTAGACAAACTCATTTTAAATATGGTTAAACTAGGTTTTATGGTTTCAGCGTGAAAGTTAAACTATGTATAAAATTGTTAAACTAGAAAACTAGTTCTACTAGGCAGTTAAACTATATGAAAATTTTATAGGGAATGACGGCGCCGTTTTTTTATGGAATGACGGCACCGTGTTTTTGTAATGGAATGACGGCGCCATTTTTTTTATGGAAAGACTGAGCCATTTTTTGTTAAACTACAGTTAAACTAAAGTTAAATAACATTAATATGGAATGTAATAACATAGTTAAAGTAGAGTTAAACTACAATTAAAAAAATCATCGTTAATTTGAAAAAGTGAAGCTACACAATATCATAATCAAGCACTTATGTCTTTTGTTTCTTGCTAGCCCTCCCACCTCTTCCTCCTCTTCCTCCTCTTCCTCCTCTTCCACCTCTACCTCCTCGACCTCCTTTTTCCCCAGTGTACGGAGTGCTCACGTGTTTGGACTGCTTCCGTTTCCTCTTCTTGCCTAAACCTTCATCCTCATTCTCAGGAAGATCAGACGTAACCACGTCAGGAGGAGGAATCCAAATAACCATGGCAGTTTGAGGATCTACAACTACACAAATAGTTGAAATGAAGGTAAAGTAAAGCAAAATGACTAGGTTCAACCATATACAAAACAGAAGTTAACTTCTTTACCATATTCATGAAGTCTGTCGACGGTAGCACCAGCAGTTGCAAAAGCATGTGGACTTGAGCCACTAAAGTAAGACCAATCTGTAAAACCAACTGAACCATGAGGAGTAGAATGGTCAACAGTGGCTTCCACCTCCTCCTCATCTACAGCTGCGCGTGCCTCAGCATCCTCCTCCTCCTTCTCCTTCTCCTTATCCTCCTCCTCCTTCTCCTTATCCTCCTCCTTATCCTCGACCTCCTTACCCTCATCATCCTCCTGCTCCTCCTCCTTACCCACCTCTACCTCCTCGACCTCCTTATCCTCATTCTCCTCTTCTTCCTCCTTATCCTCCTCCTCCTCCTCCTTCTCCTCTTCCTCCTCCTCCTCCTCCTCCTCCTTCTCCTTATCCTCCTCCTCCTCTTCATCACCATCATCACTTATCTCCATAACTTTTTTCCAACCGGTTTCAGATTATAATTAGCCATACTCTCATCAGCAGTTAAACTAGATAAACTTTGAAAAATTATTTGGAAAATTATTTGCAAAATTTAACTTACATCTCCCAGGACTCTCGTTGTGAAACTCTTGCTCCACAAAAGATGGTTCACCACTCTTGGATTTCTCTAGGTTTTCAATCCTACTTGTTAAACCACCAACCTTATCATTCAGTTCACCAACCTTACCATTAAGGGTTTTGAACCCTTCCATCATTGCCTTTGCCATTTCCATAATAGAGTCTTGAAGGCCGGGGGGTGGGACTTGAGCGTCAATAGCAGGAGGAGCATCATCAGAATCAATATTCGCAGTACCAAGAGTAGGATGGTTTCTATGAGCCAGATCTCTTTCTAAGAGATCCATCCACAATATAGTCTCACCATTCGCTAGAATGGTCGTCCAACCATCAACTATCATGTCATACTGTAAATCATCCTCCTCACCCATGATTTCTGCCATCAGATCCCGCTCCTCACCTTTAGCCTCCAAGATGCTTGAAATATCCTGTGACATATAGTTAAACTGTAGTTAAACTGTAGTTTAATTAAACCTAGTTCAACAACACATGTTAAACTCAAGTTACACTCTACTAAAATTAAAGTTAAACTCTAGTTAAATTAAAGTTAAGCTAACCGTAGAATTCCCGAGACCTTTGTAGATATCTCCCAACCCAAAACCCTTTGTGCTAAAATCCTTGAACCTTCCCTTGCACATCCTAGGGCATTGGTCTTCACATGGGACTTTCTCTCTAAAATGAATCTTCAAATTAGGAATGGCTTCAAATGGGAGTAGTTGTACATAACACATAGTTTAAGACGTAGTTTAACATATAGTTTAACAAATATTTTAACTTGTTTAAAAAATTAAAATGTACCTCAATTGGCAATATAAATCCTGGCAATGTCGTACTTGGCCTGACAATACCCTTCATCCGCTCACAGATATTCAGGATCTGGGTTTCACAATCCTCAAATGTGAAACGTCCCCATGGGAAAGTCTCACATTTGGGTAAATCATCAACAATCCTTAGAAGAAACGAATCTATTGGTCCTGCGACCTTCGTTTTACCCTTAATCACTGTGGCAAGAAACCACAAAACAACCATCTTCACTCTATCCTCTGAAGGACTCATCGAGCGCAACTTAGTCTCCACATGCTCCACCCAAGGCTGAGCATCCTTCCCAAAATATTTACTGACAAGTCGCTTCCCCCCGAGATTTTTATAGTTCTTCGGGTATTGGTGGCAGTAAAATCAGCAGAGAAGTCCATGTTCGCTAAGACTGTACCTTATAGGGACTCCGTTTACAACAAACCACATTTGTTGTGGCTTCTCCATCTTCGCCAACCGCTGGATGAAGCTCCAAGCACCCATGACCTTCCGGTTGTTCTCCGTATGCATATGGAAGATGTGCTTAAACTGGGGATGTCTCAGGAACCACCTCAGCACATTTCCGTCAAGCGTCCTTATGTATTCGACACACCTATGCGGATCACACCGTGTACCAATCTTCGGAAACTTTGCCAATTGGCTAGGCTCAAAGAAGAACCCCAAAGGTTGTACAGGTACCTACATTCAAAACAGTATAATAAGTATTTGAACGGTACTTTAACAGTACTTTAACGATAGTTTTTCTTGAGTTTAACTTGAGTTTAACGCTTGTTTAACTTTAGTTCAAGTTTAACAGTTTTTTAACCTTATTTTACCGTAAGGAAAAAGATATATAAACATGTTAAAAAGGCTTAAAGTTTAACTCTATTTTAACTCAATTTTAACTCTACTACTTACTATTTCTTCCTCAGCACCACCACTATATGTACTCGATTGGCCTACTTCTTGAGAATGCTGCAAGAGAAACGATATAAAAACATGTTAAACTAGTTTAATTACATGTTAAACCGATTCTTAATTACTAATCGTAATCACAAAATTCATAAAATCTTACCCTTTGTTTTTTGTTTTTCGTCGATTTCTTTTTTTTTCTTCAAACGGGAACTATTTCCACGTTTGGTTGTCTTTACCAACTCTACTCCATCTACTGGATCTTTAGGACCTTCAACATTTGCATTTCTCGTCCTCGCCATGGTCTTCACTCTTTAAATCGATCCCAAATCTGCAAAACATCTGAATATATCAATACAATTCATACATACATAGAGAATTGAAGACTTTTAAACCTAAATTGAAGATAACAAATCCCTAAATTGAAGAGTTGTAACCCTAAATCGAAACCCTAAATTCATAATTTCCGCTTCAACGAAGCCTTAACCAAACAATTACTAATCTCTAAACCCAAATTGAAGTTTCTGTAGTTTTCAATTGAACAAGTAAACATTAGTTTACCTTTAGTTTAACCGAGAACAATACACTAGTGGGAAACTGAAATCGAACAAAAATAATCTGAAATCGAAGAACGAAGACAACGAGAAGAAAAAGAAACGGAAGAAGAGAAGAAAATGGGAGAGATTGATTTGTGATTTTGAAATTAAAGTTACCGAAGATGCTGAATTTAAGTTGCAGAGAGATTTTGGGTTGAATCAAATCGCGAAGATGGAGGAGCTACATTAAAGGGCGAGTGCCGCGAGTGGGAAGGGGTTACGCGAGTAGGGATAGTGGGAGGGAAGGAAGCGGTGGTTTTTTTGTAATAACCAAAACTGCAGCTGGTTATTTTGTCTTTCACTCAATTTTAACATTAAAAGAAAATCAAAACAAAAATATTTAAATTTGAAGGTCATTGTGGCAAACTTAAAAAGAAGGAAGGTCATTCCAGCTTTTGATCCTCTACGACGTCTTCTTCTCTACATCACTCTTTTTTGTCTTCCGGAGCTTTAAGTCGTCGTTCGTGGTCTGGTTCGTCTTGGTCGGTTGATGGGGCCTTTTCCTAGTCATCCGGTCTCCTCTTCGCTCTCGATCTGAAGGTTAGCGGTTCCTCTTTCTCTTCGGCGTGGTTTCGTGAGAGCAGTTGCAGATCTGTTCTTCGGTTGTGACGGTGGTTCCTCCTTGGGTCTTCCGGTGGTTGAGGACATCACCGTTAGGGCTGAGGATTTCTGTCTCTCGTTTGTTGGCTCAGATCTGACATCTCTGTTCTTGCTTCTCCTCCGCTCGGTTTGCTCCGGCGAAGTGGCCATCCGATGTCTTTCGACTGTTCCGGCTCCGGATGGGCTTTGGTTTCCGTGGTGGCGTTGGTGTGAGTGGACAATTCCGGTCCTCTGTGCATTCCTTTGTTCCTCTTTGGTTCTGGTCTCTTTCCATTCGTTTGCTGCTTCTTTAGGCGGTGGTTGTCGGCTCCTTGGTGTAGCTCAGTGGGAGTGGAGCTGTGTGGTGGATGTTTTGGTAGTTGTCCTCTGTCTCCGGTGGTTTTGCTCCTTGTGCCATGGTTGCTTGTGCGGCCTGGTTGTGTTTGAGTTGGAGGGGCTTTGATGGGGGCGAGGCACGTTTGCACCATCTCTATGCTTCTCCCATGCCATGGACTACATTGTCGCCTTTGGAGAGAGGGGGTTGCATGGTTTATTGCTCGGACCCGAGCTTCTTTCTGTGTGTGACATGCTCAAAATTACCCTAGAGCTACTCTCTCAAATTAAGAGATCGTTTGTAGTACTTAGGGATCGAATTTCACAAAGACTCACGTTCTCACAATAGATTTTCAGTTTATGAATTAAGCTAAACAAGAGACATTGTAATTAAAAGAAAACATCAATCAATTAAAATCAAAGTAAATTCAGATGGATAAAGAGCTAAGGTTAGGTAAATTCTCAGGTAATTCAAAATTGCAGGTTGAATAAATTATCAGGATTGTTATTAAGATCTGTTCTCGAACTCGAAACACAATGGTAAAATTAATCAACTCTCGCTGCAGAGATTATCTATGTTTATATCTAGAATTTCAAATTTTCTTTGCTAAATTCCTCAATTCAGATAAGCATTAATAATTAGGTTCGATTGTTCACAAAATATCTAAACCAAATTCCTTTCGGAATAGTTATTTTGCTCATCTAAGATAGTTCAGGCAATCAATTACACTCTCGTGTCAACTAATCAACCTAAGATCATATTCAAGGTCATGAATCTAGAATCAGCAATAAGCACAATCTAAATAAAGAACTCTATTGATTCAATCCTAAATAATCATCAACCTAGCAATTCATCTTCTACTTTTGAAAACCCTAAACCTAACAAACAAACTACTCAGACATGATCAATGAAATAGAAATCATGGTTTGAATAGATTGCATAAAATAAATCAAGAGAAGAATTAAGAGTTTAGAAATATTCTCCAAAGGTGGTGTAGTGTAGAATAAAGCGTAGTGAAAACGTAGCCTAAACAAGTGGCCAAAACCCTAAAAATATAGCTAAACACAAGTCTAGGTGGCCCCGGAAGATTCTGGAGATTCTTGGGCAAAAAGGAAATATTCTATAAATCTTTTTGATTTCCTGATGTCTGTGTCGATCGACACCACACGTCGACACCAACCTCCTTCTGCGTTCTTGGCACTGGTGTCGATCGACACCAGGGTAAAAATATAGAATTTCTTCTGTGATCACTCCTCTTCAAATTTGATGTGATCTCTTTCACTCTAAAAGCCTCCAAAAGCTCCATAATGGTGTAAATCATGCAAGAACCTACAAAGACTCGAAAAACACCGAAAAGACTCGATAAAGACTACATATATCATCGCTAAAACCGGTAAAAACCATGATATATCAGTGTGGCGTTTTTAAGCTCTTCGGGTCTTGCTTCCAGTGGTATGGTAGGTTTCTACGGGGGCTACGCTGGCAGTTGGAGGATCGCAGGGGTGTGATTTTCTCTTCAGCTGGGGCTCCGCGCATTGAGTAGGCTTGGCTCTTGGGTGCTTGTGTTCTAGCTCTAGAGCTATTGGGGTCGTAACTTCCGGGGGTATGGTAGTTTGTCTATAGGGGCTGCGTTTTCTTGTGGACTCATCTTCAGCTAAGTGTCACGGGCTTATCCCGGAAGACCGTGCGGCAGTCGATCATATCCACAATTCTCAACTAAGCTTTCATCTCACGAACCATCTTCGACTGGTTTTGTCCTACCTAGGACTTATCAAGGGATCAGCTCCAGATCCTGACCAGTTTGTGTAGTGATGGCCTAATCCCTTCTTCGTAGTCAGATGCTCGATCAGCGATAGACTCCCCCAACACAACCGAGTCGGTCTGTCTAAATCCAAAGTGACTCTCAAACCTGAGTCCTGCATGCTCCTCACTAAAGCACGACACCCGGTCCCAATAAAAATGCTCCCGCAGATGCAACGTAACCCATCACGTACCATCCCAAGAAAATGGTGCGTGAAATTTCTCCCACCGATAAATGTGCGTCCTCGTGTACGAGAAGAATCCTTGATCGCACGTTGTTTCATTGTGAGATAAATCTTACCCCCACTCGATACACTGACTCGGCACCTCGCCATAGTCTTCAAGCAACTGGCTCATCCCAAAGCACTTACTCTTCGTCTCTCAGATGACATGCCTGGGTTTAAAACTTACATGTTCGCCCTCGACTTCTGACGCCAGCAAACGAGGCTCCTGCCTACCTGTCTACACGCATACTCGCCACAGGTGCTAGGCTCAGACAATACACAACATTCTTGGCTCTGATACCACTTGTCACAAGCTTTTCCTGAAAGACCGTGCGGCAGTTGATCATCTCCACGATAATTGATTCAGCTTTCTTCTCACGGACCATCTTCGACTGGTTTCGTTCTGCCTATGACTCATCAAGGGATCGGCTCAAGATCCCGACCAGTTTGTGCATGGATGGCCTAGTCCGCTGTCTAACTCCAAAGGGACTCTAAATCCTGAGTCTTGCATGCCCCTCAGTGAAGCACGAAACCCTGCCCCAGTAAAAATGGCCCCGCATATGCAACGCAACACGTCTTGTACCATCCAAAAAAAATGGTGCAAGACATTCTCCCCTATCGATAAATGTGCACGTCTTCAGGTAATTGGCTCATACTCTTCGTCTCTCAGACGATAGGCATGGGTTTAGCACTTACCACTTCTCCCTCGACTTCTGACGCCAGCAAACGAGGCTCCCCGCCTACCCGTCTCCACGCATACTCGCAACGAGCGCTGGACACAGACAATACACAACGTTCTTGGCTCTGATACCATTTTTCACGAGCTTTTCCCGAAAGACCATGCGCCAGTCGATCATCTCCATGATTCTTGACTCATCTTTCGTCTCATAGACCATCTTCGACTAGTTTCGTCCTACCTAGAACTCATCAGGGGATCACCTCTAGATGCCGACCAGTTTCAGCATGCATGGCTTAATCCCTTCTTCGTAGTCAGATCTTCGATAAGCGAAAAACTCCCCAAACTCAATTGAGTCTGTCTACCTAGCTCCAAAGGAATTCTTCAACTTGAGTCCTACATGCCCCTCACTGAAGCATGACACTCTGACCCAGTCAAAATGGCCCCACATATGCAAAGCAACCCGTCACGTACCATCCTAGGAAAATAGTGCATGATATAAGGCTCCGGTTTCTTAGCTGGTTCGACTTTTGTTTGTTTTCGGGGCTGGTCAGGGTGTCTGGGGTTTTCATCTCGGCGGTCTTGGTGGAGGTTTCTCTGGTTGGTTGCGGTAGTACAAGGCCGGTATCGTGTTCGGCTATGGCTCTTTGTGGCGAGTTGGCAAGGCTTTTGTTTGTTCTGTTTCTTTGCATTATGTATCCTTGTTGTCCGTCAGCTTTAATCTTGTGTTTTCTTCTATTTTTCTATAGTTTTTCGGTCTTTCCGTCTTCTTATTATCCCTATAACTTCTGTCAAAAACGTTTAAAATGGTATCTAATGTTAACATTTTTACCAAAAAAGAAAAAAAAAAAGGAATCTAATATGAGATTACTAATGAATAAAACGCTGTGTAAAAGTTGACTATTAACTAACATTTTACTTTGCAACTAGGTAGGCAAGCCATGCCCGGTTATGAGGTTGTTTCAAACTATTGAAAATTTTGAGAGTGTTGAAAATTTTCAATTGTATTATCAAAAATTGAACATAAATGTCACAATATTATGGTTTCAGTGAAACAAATAAACATAATAAGATATTCAAAAATAATTTAATTATCAACAATAATTAAAAGTTTAAAAACTAATGATTGTTCAAAGAGTAAAATAACTTAACGCGACCTTTGCTTTATTCCTTAGGATTGTTTACTGGTTTATCCGTAGTCTTTAATCACAGAAACATATTTATATAAAGATTAATAATGTACATCTTTTAAATCACTTATCTTATAAAGCACATAAGAATCTGGCACATAGATTTTGATTTAAAATTTAAATCCAATTAAAATTTTAATAACGAAATTTAATATGGAAACAGAAAATAAAGAATCTTTTTTTCTTTTTTTTTCTCTGTAACTTTTTTTTTAATTCTTTTTCAAATTATTTTTTAAAAAACTACATTCCCTAAATTAGCTCCCACTACATCACGTAGAAGTAGATAAAATTTCACGATTATCCATTTTTTTTTGGTAATAATGTTAAGATTAAATACCGAATTTTAACGTTTTGACATAAAATACAGAGAAACCCAGAAGACGGAAATATCAAATATCTACAGAAATAACTGAGAAACTACAGAACAAAATAGATGGACCAAAGGATACAAGGAGCACAAAACTCTAACCACCGAAAGCCTAGTCCGCTCTCCGCAATGAACCTTAGACGAAGGTGATACCACCACCGAACTACCGCAACCGTGCTAAAACCCCACCACGCCGCCGGAAGCAATAACTCCCAATTGCCCAAAACAAACCACATAAACAATCAAAAGCCGTGCCTGCTCAAAACTGAGCCTTAGCTTAAGATGAGACCACAGCGCTATAGCCACCACCAACGAGCTATCGTAGCCCCAGTAGAAACCTACCATACCACCGGAAATACAACCCCAACTGCCCCGGATCAACCCCAGATGCAACAAAAAGTCTTGCTTGTTCACTACTCGGAGCCCCAGAAGAAAGAGGAAACCGCAAGGATAACCCCGTCAAACTACTGCAGCAAAGCTAAACCCTACCAAAGCTGCCGGAAGCGAGACCCCAACTGCCCGGAATTACAACGCTAAGAACCAAAGAACCGCTCTTTGAAATAAAGAATCCCAGCCGCACAAAATAACCCAAGATGCACACGGAAGAGTCACGAAGAGGTAGGTCTCACATGGGCCCAATAGCCCAACCCAACTCTCCCCCAAACCACCGCTCAACTCAATGGAACTGGCGATTCCCCACAACAGACCACCAAAGAGGAAAGAGCTTCCCAGCCGCCAAGGAACCAAACCCGAGAGCAAGGAACTTCCAGCCAACGAAGTAACCCTCCACGAGCTCTGCCGAGCACACAACCTAGCTGCAAGAAGAACAACCCACGAAAAGCACCGGATCTGAACAAGAAGAAGGAACCAGAGTCACTCAGAGGACGGGTACCGTCCTCTCACACCAGCACCACCGAGCTACCTTCTACAAGACCCATAGTGGAGAAGGCCAAGATTTCTCGAAGCCGAACCCTCGTCAGAGAAAAGAAGAGAAAAGGTGAGCTGCCGCAGATCCGACACCAAGAAGATGAAGAGGTCGATGACGCGGAGTGGCCACGATCCTCAAGCGACTGAGACCACACCGTTGCCTCAAATACCAATGCCGCCGGATCCGAAGAAGTCACCATCTCTGGAATGCAAATGAGCTTGAAGCTGTAAAGGCACAAGAACAGCGGTGAGGCAGCCAGAGCCGGTGCTAAGTGAGCCACTGCACTCTGGCCTCAAAACTCAGCAAATCGACGGTGGCTATGAGAGATTAGGGTTTGGGAGAGACTTGAGTCGCGCATGGCTTCTATGCATCAAAAAAATATCTACTCCATTTTCTTTTTATTTGTTCTTCTTCTTTAAATTATATTTCTCTCCATTTTTATTAAAGATTTTTCTTTTTCTCATCTCTATTTTGGCACTTCATGCTATCAAAAGTCAATTAAGATATATGACAACTCTTTATTCATTCATATTCATTTAGTTCTTTACCTCATACTAATTTTCTGTGATTCATTTATATTCACTTCTTTAATTTATATTTCTCTCCATTGTTATTACAGATTTTTATTGTTTTAATCTCTATTTTGGCACCTTTTATTCAACTTCATGCTATCAAAAGTCAATTCAGATATATGACAACTCTTTATTCATTTATAGTCATTTATTTCTTTACCTCATGCTAATTTTCTATGATTCATTTATATTCATTTATTTCTTTACCTCATACTAATTTTCTGTGATTCATTTATATTCATTTATTTCTTTACCTCATACTAATTTTCTGTGATTCATTCATGATTAAGATGCCTTTGTATTATAGGCATGTTTCTTAACTCAATTCTTCAAGTGCTCTAATATCATGGATTTGAGATTTCCATCCCAAAGATAAAGCAAGATAAATTTTCAGCATGGAATGAAAAGGTAATAATTTTATTTGACTTTACAATTAAATTTAGTTGATTGATTCAACAATTTCTATGTTCATAGAATTAGTGATGTTATTCTGATTCATATTGGAGTTTACAAAACAAAATAACAATTTTAAAATCCTTTTATATTTACAATTAATAACCATCCAAATAACATTTATTTAATATAGTAAATATATGTTGCATTTAGAATACTATTTTAATTTAAACAAAATTTTATTTAGTATACTTTTAAGAACACTACGTCCTTGCATAGCACGGAAGATGTACTAGTCTGTTATAATTTAGAGAAGACAAAGTATACACAAACATCCAAAAGCAATGTTTTATAGAGCAAAAGACACATAGGAAAAATACAAATTTAGATACTCAAAGATCATGTTATTTGGATTTGCTTGAAGCTGCTCTTTTGTTGGAGGTGGGCCGAACACCGGATCCAAAGCTCGATCAAATTTCGCCAGTTCTCTCTTGGATAGGTCCAAGAAGACCAAAGACCCCGAAGAAGGATCTTCAGCCCAAATCGGAAGCTCAAATCCCGAGGTACCTGCTAAATAAGTAGGATTAGGTGAAGATTAGGTAGAAAAAAACTTTTATAAATAAGGAGGATCATTGTCATATCAATCTAATCGAAAATTAGGGAGAGATTCAAGCAAAGCATTTAATTCGGATCACAAGTAACCCGACTTCTACAGGAAACTCGACAAGTCAAAGCTCAGTGGAAAACTCAACTTTGGTTTCTGAACCTCAGCCAAACTATCAACCTCGGCTTGCTCTGACCTTCTGCCAATCCAACCTCCGTACCATACCCCTTTCCGAAGCTTAAAATCCTCTCGACAATCAAGCATCAGCATTTACTTGTTAATCTTTGTTTCGAACCTTGGAACTTGTAATTCCCGAGTCTTGTTTTATTAAGAAACTCTACGAACCCTTCTTAACATTACTAACTACCCCTTGGTGCAATTCACCACCAGCAATTGGCACCGCCTGTGGGGACTTAGATATTTTCAGATGCATAAAGAAGGCCCGAGCTATGACAGGAAGACCTACCACCGTCAGAACGGGACCCAATGTTATGACACGTGCAGCGATACAGCGAGCAACTACCTCATCCGATACCGAGATCCCCATATGTCACATGGAGGGTGAGGCAAGGAACACCTCAGGTATCAAACATCCTGAATAACCTTCTGTGATTAACAGAGTCGATCACGTCAAAACCGAGCCTCGGGTACCTGCCGAAGTCGAAGAACCCAAATCTGCCGAAGTCAAAGAACTTACATCAATAGAGGTGCTTGAGCCCATAGTCGGCCAAACGCAGGTCGTGTCTAATAACTTGATCTAGAGTCTGATCCTTCAAATGGGTGAATTTGTAAGTTTAACTAATAATAAGCGCCTCGATGAAATTTTGGTAGAACAAACCCACTACAACATCCGCGTCAACTACACCCACTCTGCAAAAGTCTGGTTGTCGGGTCAATCATCGGACAGTGACACGCTGCACCCACAGTACAACCTCGGTTGGAAGCTACAGTCATATGTCCTTGGAATCTCCAAGCACTACCATATGTTCATACTATTAAACGCGTCAGTCACCGACCTCTGGGCGCAGGACGTTGTAGTGCCAAACCCTACAACACCAACTGATCTCCAAGTATTAACAGGAAGAAAAGGCAAAAAATTGGGAAGGACAAATCTCAGAGGCCAAGCAATTCAGAGCGGTAGAAACTAACAACTAGTGCCAAGAAGACATACCACAGCCGAAAGCCCAGCCTTTGCTACCAGTTTTCCCTGTGCTTGAAGGACCAAAGAGAAAGCGACTAAACAACAAAAACTGGTACCCACAAAATACGAAGAGGGTCATAATGATCATGGGAGGCCTAACGAGTTGTAATAATTCGGTCAGATCAATCAAACAGCACAACTGAAAAGTCTTAACCAAGGTGAAATGGAAACTACCTGAGTCAATCATCTTGCATAATAGTTCTCAAGCCTGACGTTCTCCGATGTGGATATCCAAAGAGTCAACATTCTCCCATAATGACCCCTTTAGTGGTGGAAATCATGGTGGCTGGGTACTCGGTAGCTGGATCTCTTATCGATATAGAAAGCTCGGTTGACGTCATCTTCCAAGAAATATTGTATAAAATGGATCTCAAGAACTACACCGTCAAACCCTTATACCGACCTCTGACCGGCTTTGACAGCGACACAACGTTAATATTCGGCACGATTAAGTTATCCATCATGGTAAGAGACGAGTGCTGGAATGTTATGTTCTTGATAGTAGATAAACTAGGCTTCTAGGTTTTGAAAGAGCAAAAGGAGTGAATGACAAAGTCACTTGCTTATCTGCCTCATGATCAATTACCAATGTCAGATATCCAGACCAGCTAGCCAACCTAGTTATGGTAAAAAAGAAAAAAGGTAAGTGGAAAGTCTGTGTCGATTTCACAGATCTCAATAAAATATGTCCAAAGGACAGCTTCCTGCTCCCTCATATAGATTGGCTCGTCGAAGCCAAGTGGGAAACGAGCTCTTTTCCTTTATGGATGTTTTTTAGGATACAACCAAATCATGATGCACCCTTATGACCGAGAGAATACAGCATTTATTACCAACCCATGCACGTACTGCTAAAAGGTCATGCTCTTTGAGCTTAGGGAACGTTGGGCCCATATACCAAAGGCTCCTCAATCACATGTTCTCTGAGCAACTAGGAATCACGATGGAGGTCTACATTGACGACATGCTCGTAAAGTCAAGAAAAGCCGAGGACCATGTCACCCACCTCCGAGATTGCTTCCAAACCCTAAACATGTATGAAATGAAACTTTATCCAGACAAATGCACCTTCGGAGTAACCTCGGGAGAATTCCTAGGCTACATCGTCATGAAACAAGGGATCATGGCAAACCCAAAGCAAATCGTGACAATCAAAGACCTCCCGTCACCAAAAAATAAGCATGAGGTACAACGACTCAGTGGAAGAATCACCGCCCTAAACCGATTCATCGCCAGATCAACGAACATAGTCCTGCCGTTCTACTAGCTACTAAGGAAGAGCAAAACAAGCAACCCGATGGCACTAAAGAACAGTTCGGGTGGGATGACATATGTGAAAAGACCTTCTTGGAATTGAAGACATTTATGTTGACCCCGCCAATCCTGGTGAAACCCAATGCAGGAGAGCCATTGTATCAATACACTGCAATATCTAAAGCAGTAGTGACTATGGTCCTGGTACAAGAGGACCACGACAAACAAAAACCAATCTTTTGCATAAGCAAATCACTGGACAAAATAGAATCCAGGTATCCACCACTCGAGAAGCTCACTTATTCGGTCCAGGTATCAGACAACTATTCAGACGTAGCATGATGGCAATATGAACATGAGATCCATGCATCTCTTAAAAACCTTTCTCGAAAAACCACTTGGGAAAACCGAGGAGAAGGGAAAAAGAGTATGCATGGTCCTCATGGCCATATGCTAAGTGTCTTGGGTGTGTATCTCATCCGATGTGGCTTTGATACATCTATGAGAGCTCAAGTGATCCTTCGGAGTATTCACTAGTGGTAGTGAACCTCTAAGTGCTTGATAGATTATCTTGTTTCGTAGATACTTCATGAATCCAATGAATATTTTCCAAACTCTTTTTGCTTCAAACTTGTCTCTCTTGTTGTCCTTGGCTTCAACCCTTGTTCCTTGCTCTTGGATCCTCCTAGAATTTCATCACGTACCGAGGGTGAAGCAGCCACTAACACGTGAGCCGCAAACAAAGTCTTTACAGATAAACGTATGCAAGATCCCGACCCTAAAGATTTGGACGGTGACATTAATTTCCTCAACGAGTGGAGGACCGAATTAAAAATGTACATCGAGACCTCCAAGATTCCCGAAGATCGATGGGTTGCACGATGACTTAAGGCATGAAGTGCCCATTATATCTTGCTAGGCGGGGACCTGTTCCAATGAGTGTGAATGGGAAACATTTAGCCTAAAATACCAAAATGAATTAGATAGAGTCATGACCGAGACGCACCAATGCACAGGAGGAAATAATTACAGAGGCCGCGCCATGTCAATAAAGATCTAACGACAAAAGCACTACTGATCAACAATGGTCAAAGACTGTGAAAAGCACGTTGAGAAGTGGAAACCATGCCAACACCACAGACCAATGATCCATGTCCCAACCAAGCTTCTAACCTCCACAACAACACAGTATCTATTCAAGCAATGGGAAAAAGATATCGTGGATCCGATGCCAAAATCTCGCCAAAAAAATTACATCCTGATTATGATTGGCTACTTCACCAAATGAGTCTAAGCCGAGACTTACGGTATGATTTAAAGCAATGACGTCTAGAAGTTCATTTGGAAAAATATCATATGTCAGCACGATCTATCCTACGAGATTGTCACAGATAATGGATCCCAATTCACCTCTTGACACAAAACTCCCACGGATTAATGCACTTTCGAGGGGTAAAAGAAGAGATAGATTGAATGGCCTCACAGAGGATGTGGAAGGCCTCCGATATTCCTCAATATCTCTCAAGATATGACACAATTGGAGAAGACAAGGTTTGATTCTTTCGGATATAACTCACCGAACAAATCGATTTGATTGTTGGATATTACTCACCAAACAATCAAGATTTTGTTCTCAAAGAACTCAAGAGAAATCACTCTCAATATTGATAAAAAGAAGTCCGATTATTTCTTAAGAAAAACTAAAGTTATAAAGAAGAAAGAAAGAGTGGAGAAAAAGTTATAATTAAACACAAAAAATTAAAACAACATTAACTAATTCCCGAGGGACTTTTGGACTACTCAAGCGCCTACTTCTTCTCCAAATAAGGCTGGGCATTTTCATGCATAGAGACAATGAAATTTGGGCCAACAATCTCTCCTTTGGGCTTGATACTTCTAAAAATAAGACCCCAAAATAACTTGGACTGAAACCTCTTCTCTTGTGGACTATTGTGGACTTTAGATGGATTAGAGTGACCCATTTGCCTCATTAAAACCTTCTTTTGGAAAATCCATTGGGACAAAACCAAAGGCTAGGAAAAAGAGTACAAATGAATGACCCGTTTATTAGTCCACTCGAGCAACCAAGACGGTTTGATCCTCCATGTTCTTGAACTGAGCTTTAGACGAATGAACTTGCGTGAGTAGTGCGGTGATTGTGTTCTGAAACTCCTTGGCTCTTGATCTTGTCATTGGTCCGATTGGCACGGTCAAAGCGTCCTCAGCTTAAAGCTGCTCTCGATAGCTTTCCATGATCACATCATCCCCCTTCTTGAAAAGGATTTGTCCTCAAATCTGGATCATCTGCAACAAAAGGGATTAAGTTAGAAACATTGAAGCTTGAACTTACATTGTAGTTACCTTGGAGATCGAGTTGATAAGCATTGTCATTGATCCTCTTTGTAACTCGGAATGGACCGCCAATCCTTGGCATGAGTTTAGAATTCCTCTGAGCTGGAAATATCTCCTTCCTTAAATGTATCCACACTTGATCTCCTTCCTCAAAAATCTTCTTGCACCTGCCCTTGTTAGCTTGTTGGCATACATCTTTGTCTTCTCTTCTATGTTGTGCTTTGCTTTCTCATGAATCTGTTTAACAAGTTCAGCTTTCTTTTTCCTATCTAAGTTCACTCTTTCACTCAAAGGCAATGGGGTTAGATCCAACGGAGATAAAGGATTAAAACCATAAACAATTTCAATCGGAGAAAACTTTGTGGCGGAATGCACTGATCGATTATATGCAAATTTGACATGTGGTAAGCATTCTTCCCAAGTTTTCAAGTTCTTTTTAATCAAGGCACGCAACAAGGTAGACAAAGTTCTATTAACCACTTCAGTTTGACCATCTGATTGAGGATGACAAGTAGTTGAAAACAACAACTTAGTTCCTAGCTTAGACCGAAACGTTTTCCAGAAATAACTCAAGAACTTTGTATCCCTATCACTGACTATAGTCCTAGGCATTCCATGCAAACGAACTATTTCTTTAAAGAACAAGTCAGCTATATGAGAAGCATCATCAGTTTTATGACAAGCAAGAAAATGCGCCATTTTAGAGAACCTATCAACAACGACGAAGATCGAATCTTTTCCAGTCCTAGTTCTAGGCAATCCAAGCACAAAATCCATAGAAATGTCATTCCAAGGCTGATCAGGGATATGCAAAGGCGTGTACATAACCTTGGGACTGTACTTTCGATTTGGCTTGTTTGCAAGTGACACATCTCCCGCAAATTCTCTCCACGTCTCTCTTCATTTGTGGCCAATAGAAGTGTTCTTGCAACACTTTTAAAGTCTTGGTGATTCCAAAATGTTCCATCAAGCCTCCTCCATGTGCTTTCCTAACTAGCAAATCTCTCACAGAACAATTAGGCACACACAAACGATTTTCAAAGAAAAGAAATTCGTCATGCCTAAAATATTTTTCGTAAGAAAATTCCTCACAAAACTTATAAATCTCTTGGTGATGCGGTCATCAAACCTAGCACCAACCATGAGAGAGATCACATGGAGCAAAGACAAGCCGACGAGACCGAGGAGAGCAAATCAACACTCAAAGGACCAAACAAGTCTCAAGTAAATAAGGAACTTGAACCAAGAACCAATATTGGAGTTCCTCAGGTCATGATGAGATGGATAAAGACATCTTCAAGGACTGTACTCTTTTTCCTTCACTGTGGTTTTATCCCAATGGGTTTTCCCGGTAAGGTTTTAACGAAGCAGCAACTTGTTGGTGCAGAAGAGCCCAAGGCCAATTGTTCCAGATCATACACCACTTGCATTACATTCTCATCTCATCTAGAGATCACCTCGAAGTGGAGTCACCCAATTATCAGTTCAGATGAAGGAGGTATGGATTTTTCAAGTCAGCTGAATTCTAACATACTGGAATTGGACCGATGTACATTAAAAGGTAGATTCCGGCCAGACCAAGAGGAACAAAGCAACGAGGAGACCCGTTATGAAATCTTGACTCAAAATGGAAGCTTTGAGAGTTGAAATCAGGTCAAGAGATGCTTAAAAACAGAAGATATGATTTTTACAAGTCAGGTGAATCTGAACTCACCCTGTTTGGACCTACCTGCACTATTTGGAGGATTACGGCCGAACCACAAGGAATTAAGTTACAAACAAACTTGGTATGTATTCTTTACTCATCATACAAGCTCAATAGATTGGATTCATACCAAACCGATATCAGATGAGGAAGTTATTCAATTTCTAAACCGGAACACTCTAGACTTGCCTTATATGGAGTCTTGCGGATTTGGGAGTCTTCAATCACATATTTGGCGACCTGGAGACATTATAAACCAGCCAGAGACTCTCTAATACTCCTCTAACTCAGCCAAAATGCAGAGAATCATCTGGATCATCTCAAGAATCAAGTTACTTTATGCGAGACCCGAGTTTCCTTATTCGGAACCATGTGAATTTAATTCACAAGGGATTTTCCCCCAACTGTCTAGGCAAGAATTTAAGGCTGATTCAATGCACCTGGAAGTTCCTAGGCACCACTCCTTCTCACCCAAGCTATCAAGACTCAAGCCATTTCACAACTTACCTTATTTGGCCCGATTGCTTCATAAATTCACCAATGGCCATATTTTCTTTTAATTCTGCGATTTGTTTCTTGTTTTAGACCTTAGGATCATTGTATTCTGAGCCTATAAAAGCTCATCTCGTTCTCCTTGTAAATCACCTTTCAATCAAAATTAATAGAAGTTTTCTTGTTTATCTTTCAAAGCGTTTCTTTGCAAAGATTGTTCTTTTTCTTTAGAATTAAGTGTGTGATTCACTAGTTCTATAGAACCTGCGGATTAGGTTATTTGTGAGATTCAAATAGCTTGTTCGTTCACTGATTGAGAGAGTCAATCACCATAGATTGAGAGAGTCAATCAAAACATCACCCCATCTTTACCTTCAATTCCACCTTCCGCGAGTCTAGGTTTTGGAATCTCTTGATCATTGGATTGATCTCGGCTTAGGAGTGATTCCATGCCTGTATCACTTGGAACTTAAAATCAGCTTGATAAAGATTTTTAAGTTGTTCAAATCCCAACAACTTAGTATCCAAAGTAGAAATCAAGGCGTACCTTCGAGATAAGGCATCAGCAACAATATTTTCTTTACCTTGTTCATACTTGATCACATATGGAAATGTTTCAATGAATTCAACCCACCTCGCATGCCTCTTGTTAAGCTTATGCTGACCCTTTAAATGCTTCAAAGACTCGTGGTCAGTATGAATGACAAACTCCTTTGGCCATAGGTAGTGTTGCCACGTTTGCAAAGCTCGAACTAGCGCATACAACTTCTTGTCGTAGGTTGGATAGTTCAACGTAGTTCCTCCAAGCTTCTCACTGAAAAAGTGATGGGCTTCTTCTCCTGCATCAAGACAGCTCCAATACCTACACCAGATGCATCACACTCTATTTCAAAAGTTTTAAGAAAATCTGGTAAAGATAAAAGTGGTGCATTGGTGAGTTTATCATTTAACGCTTGGAACGCCTCTTCTGGTGAGTATAAATCCCACAATTTTCTTGATCACTTCAGTGAGTGGAGCAGCTATGGTACTGAAATCTTTCATGAATCTCCTATAGAATCCTGCAAGTCCATGAAAACTCCTCACCTCTCCTATAGTTTTTGGGCTGGGCCAATCGCTGACAGCTCTAACCTTTTCTTCATCCACTTTGATGCTATCTGCACTTATAACAAAACCTAGAAACACAACATTATCCGTACAAAAAGTGCATTTCTTCAGATTGGCAAAGAGCTTTTCTTTCCTAAGTACATTCAAAACCGCATCTAGATGCTTAACATGTTCATCTAAACTTTTGTTGTATACTAAGATATCATCAAAGTAAACTACAACAAAGATTCCAATGAAGCTCCTCAGAACATGATTCATCAATCTCATGAAAGTACTAGGTGCATTTGTCAATCCAAACGGCATAACTAACCATTCAGACAAGCCATGTTTAGTTTTAAAAGCAGTTTTCCATTCATCACCCTCTTTCATCCTAATTTGATGGTATCCACTCTTAAGATCTATTTTCGACAATATGCTAGAACCATGCAACTCATCTAACATATCATCTATACAAGGGATAGGATGGCGATACTTTACAGTGATATTATTGATGGCTCGGCAATCAATGCACATCCTCTAAGTTCCGTCCTTCTTTGGAATGAGAAGCACCGGCACAGCACAAGGACTCATGCTCTCTCGTATGTATCCTTTGTCCATGAGTTCACTCAGTTGCTTTTGAAGCTTCTTGGTCTGAACCGGATTGGTTCTATATGCTGGCCTGTTAGGAAGTGAAGCTCCAGGCACGAAATCGATCTGGTGCTCAATCCCACGAATAGGCGGTAATCCCTTGGGGTTCTCCTCCGGAAAGACGTCTTCCAATTCCTACAAAATAGGAGCAATTCTACTCGGAAATTCTGGTACGGGGTTAGTAAGGTTCAGCAAAGCCTCTTTGTAAATAAATAAAAGAATGGGTTGTTTAGAGAGTAGAGCTCTCTTAACCACATTAGATCTCACAAGGAAGTTTGAATGCCTCACGGGTTTGCTCTCATAGGCCTTTTTCTTGGTTTTTCTCAAACTCTCGTTTTTTTTTAGTGGTGGCGTGTTTAGGGGATCACTGAAGTTGATCTTGATGAACTTCTTGTGGTGTTAATGGAGCAAGTATCGTTTTTTGGCCATTGTACTCAAAGGAGTATCGATTAGTAAAACCGTCATGCAAGACCATTCTATCAAACTGCCATGGTCTTCCAAGCAATATATGGCCGGCCTCCATAGGTAAGATATCACACAAAACTTTATCCTCATATTTGCCTATGGTTAAAGGAACCAATACTTGGCTGCTCACGGTCATCTCACCAGCATCATTTAGCCATTAAAGCTTATAAGGTTTCGAATGCTTCTTAACTTCCAGCCCCAACTTCTTCACCATTGTTTTGCTAGCCACATTAGTACAGCTTCCTCCATCAATAATAAGGCTGCAAACCTTCCCTTGTACCAAGTATCTCGTGTGAAACAAGTTTGTTCGCTGCTCTTGGTCATCATCCTTAGCGTGAATGCTCAATAACCGTCTTGTTACCAATAATTCTCCGGTTGCGGGTAACTCTATGTCCTCCTCCTCGGAAACGCCATCATCTTCGAGCTCTTCCTCCTTTGTTTCAATGTCACCATTATCCAAAAGAATCATGGTCTTCTTGTTGGTGCATTCATTGGCATAGTGTCCTCTCCCTAGACACTTGAAACATTTAATGTCCCGGTTTCTAGAAGAAGTTACCACAGCTTTTCCTTTGGCGTCATGGGTAGTGGCGTAGGGCTTAGGGTCAGGTTTTGGCTTGACAACATCCTAGCATTGGCCGCTCCAGCTCCATAGGAAAGTCTAGAAGTACTCCTCCTCTTAATTTGTCATTCAACCAAAACAGCCTTATGAAGCATTTCCTCCAAATCGCCATACGTTTGAAGCTCCATTCTATCTTGAATATCACGGGCCAAACCACTAAGAAACCTTGCCATTGATGCCTCAGTATCTTCATCTATATCAGCTTTGATCATTAGAGACTCCATGTCTTGAAAGTAATCCTCCACACTCTTACTACCTTGAGTTAGACACCTAAGCTTTTGATGCAGCTCCCGATGATAGTGACTTGGAACAAATCTTTTTCTCCTCAGATTTTTCATCTCTTCCCAAGTAACTATGAGCGGTTCTCGGTTGCATCTCCTGTTCATCACAATCTTTTTACACCAATTGATAGCATAGTCATAGAACTCCGTTCCCGCTAATTGAACTTTCTTCTGCTTCGAATAAGTTTGACATTCAAAGACGAGTTCTATCTTCTTCTCCCACTCTAAGTAAGCATCCAGATCATTTTTCCCATGAAACGGTGGTATCTTCAACTTAAGACCACTGAGATTTTCTTCATTTCGTCCCCTAGCTTCTCTTACACGTGTTGGCCTTCTACGACTCCAATTAGAAGCTTGACTACCCCTGCTGTAGTAATTTAATTCTTCCTCGTCATCTTCTTCTAGTGGTCGTTCTCTTCTTCTTCTACAAGTAGTATTTTGTTCTCTTCTTCTTCTACCAGCAGTAATTTGCGGCAGTCCTTGATTAACGGATTCTTGTATCGTATCAATCATCTCATGAACTGAATCCAACTCTCGCCTCAATAGACGCCTCATCTCTCCCATAAGGGCATGCACTTCCAAATTGTTGTTTCTAGCTCCCCGTACTCGGTTGGTGTTTTCAGTATCTTCGCCTTCGTTATTAGACATTCTGATTTTTTTTCCTGCAACACTTAGCAAACCGTTAGTAATACAAGTCGATCCTCACTAGTGTCAATTGACACCAGGGGTCTATCAATATTCCAGCTTCAGTTTCTCAGCAACAATGCTCCAAAATGCTCCAAAATGTCCAAAAATCTCCAAATACAAGGAAACTTGTAAAAGACTCTACTAGGACTCTAAAGACACATAAAAGACTTAATTAAGGACATATATCATGGCTTAAAAACTGTAAAAACCATGATATATCAACTCCCCCAGACTTAGCTTTTTGCTTGCCCTCAAGCAAACATAGAACGAAACCGGAGAAAGATGTTTGAAAACACAGTAACTCATTTCGTCATGGGATCACCACACTCACATTCACCATAGTAAACCACTAAGATTTCTTACATGACAGGATCCAGACCACCATGTACTTCACCGTAGACATTCGCACTTTTCCAGATTCAACCCACAATTTTGCAACATAGTCGATAAGCCCTCATCGCTGGGTCTCATCTCTGATCTCAATGTCAAGGACCTTCTAGACTCATTCTCATACTATACAATGATGCATCAATCATTACTGAAATTTTGTGTACACTTTCTCTCCCCAGACTTATTATTTTCCTTATTCTCAATATTTTTTTTTTGACAAAGGTGTAGGCGAAAAATGGCATCACGGGAAATTTTCCTAACCTCGGTTCCAACCTTCGTGTGATCATCTCTTTCAAAGTAAAATAATGGGGTCATTGAAAATTTCCTACCATTTTACTCGAAAGAAAGTCAGACTTTGGTTTTTTCATTAGTCACGGATGTCAGTCATTTTTGCAAAATGTGGTGGTTTCCTCAAAAAATCCTAGTTTTATACTGAATTTGACTCAATAAAACAAAGACTCAATTGACTATTAAGAAAAGAAAAGATAATGTTAGTAACTACCTCCCCCAAACTTAAACAACACTGTCCCCAGTGTTATCAAAGCATGAGTTTGGTGAAAAAAGAAACGAAAAACTCTGAATATGGGAGATTTGAAGAACATACCTTGGATTTTGAATGGAATAGATGGTAGATATGAGTTAAGCACGAAAACTCCAATGAATTTAGGACATTAAATCACTCAAATCGGTGAAGAAACGAGGTTTTTGATGATTTGGGAGGTTTGATTTTCGGAGGTTTCGTGAAAGACAATTTTGGGGAAGGAGAAGAAGAAGAAGAAGAGAATTTATACCACTTATCTCGTGCAGTGGTATCGACCGACACTAGGGGTGGTGTTGATCGACACCAATACCCAAAGTCAGTTATGTGTTTGCAGTGTAAGGGTGTCGACCGACACTTAGGGTGGTGTCGATCGAGACTGACCCTCATGGTCGACAAAGAACTCCTTTTTCTTCTTTTCATGACTAAAACAATTTGAAAACAAAAAACTAAACAAACACAAGACTCATAGTTAAAGTATATACAGACTTACCAGTGGGTTGTCTCCCACTCAGCGCTTATTTAACGTCACGAGCTTGACTGTACTACGCTCATGTATCAGGTACAACTTGTAGAAACATCACGTGTCCCGAAGGAATCTCAGCTTTTGCCCAGTAGTGCTTCACCCTTTGTCCATTCACAGTGAACTCATTGCCTTCAGAATTCGTGAGCACAATAGCACCATAAGGGCGGACCTCTTTTATGGTGAAAGGACCCGACCATCGAGAACGCAATTTTCCCAGGAACAATTATAAAAGAGAGTTATAAGGAAGTACCTGGTCGTTTGGTTCAAAACTCCTAGAGATGATCTTTTTGTCGTGATACGCCTTAGTGCGTTCCTTATACAACTTGGAGCTCTCGTAGGCATGGTATTAGATCTCGTCCAGTTCATTCAGCTGAACTAGTCTCTTCTCTGCAGCACTTTTGATATCGAAATTCATCTTCTTAATGGCCCATGCTGCCTTGTGCTCCAGTTCTACAGGAAGATGACACGCTTTCCCATATAGAAGGTGGAATGGCGTAGTCTCCAGCGGTGTCTTAAATGCGGTCCTGTAAGCCCATAGTGCGTCGTCCAACTTAATAGACCAATCTTTTCTGGTTTTGCCTACAGTTTTCTCCGAAATCTCCTTGATTTGCCTATTGGAAAACTCAACCTGCCCACTCGTCTGAGGGTGATATGGAGTGGCAACGCGGTAATGAACACCATGTTTCTTCAATAGCTTCTCAAAAACCTAGTTGATAAAGTGTGAACCGTCATCACTTATCATGATCCGAGGTACTCCAAAACGGGGAAATATGATGGTTATAAACAGGTTAAGAACCACAGAAGCATCATTGGTAGGGCTAGCGATGGCTTCCACCTTTTTAGATACATAGTCCACAGCAAGCAAGATGTACCTATTTTCAAAAGATGAAGGAAAATGACCCATAAAATCAATGCCCCAGCAATCAAATACCTCAACTTCCAGTATTAAGTTATGTGGCATCTCATGCCTCTTGCTAATTTTTCCTCTTCTTTGACAGATATCACACTGAACTATGAAAGCGTGAGCATCCTGGAACATAGTTGGCCACCAAAAACCTGCTTGGAGAACCTTAGAGACAGTTTTAAAGGTTGCGAAGTGTCCAGCATACTCGTCACTATGACAATGAAATAGCACGTCTTGAACTTCAGTTTCAGCTATGCATCTTCTGTAAATACCGTCAGCGCAATGCTTGTAGAGGTAGGGCTCATCCCAGTTAAACCATCTAAGCTCTCTCTCGATTTTTTATTTGGCATACCCCTTAACATTCTCTGGCTCGACATCTGCAGCTAGATAATTAAAAATGTCAGCATACCACGGTCTATCAGGAGCATTCACCGCACATACCTCATAGTTTGAGTCACAATCAAGTATCATAGGGGATTTTGAAAGCTTATGAAGGATCTCATCTGCGAGGTTATTGAGTGTATCCACATAAAATGTGTGTCCATCAATAGTGGGTCATCTCGCAAGCTTGTCCATCTCAAAATTCATCACGAGGTCACCGACATTCAGTGCTATCCTGCTATTCCGCACATCAATGAGTACACCAGCTGTAGCCAAGAAAGGCCTTCCTAGGATAAGGGGATCCTTAGGCTCATCGGTGTATCGCAGCACCACAAAGTCAGTGGGAATCATACATTCCCCTATGCGTACAGGCACACCTTCTAACACACCTTGGGGAATCTTGATACTTCTATCAGCTAAGATCAAAGAGATCTTTGTAGGCGTGAAGTCAGTCATACCAAGACTTACAGCAAGTGAATGAGGCATCAAACTCACACTGATACTTCGGGTTAGCATCTGTTCTTCCTTGAAGAACTCCATCTTGACGTTTCACAGACCCAGCACTCTGCACAATCTGAGTATCCAATTGCTTGACATGAGTGTTCAAAACCTCAAACTTTCCATTCAAGTCCGTGTACAGAGCATCAATCTTGCCATTAAAATCAACTGTAATCCTCTGCTGACCCTCTAGAATCTGCTCAAGCATAGACTTCATCTCATTTTGCTCGGTTGGTGTAGGAGGTGTTTGGTAAGATGAGGAATCATAGTTCCTAGTGAAACTACTGTTGCTCTGAATGGGCTTCTGGTACTGCGGCTTAGAAACATAACCAGAAGAGTTTTCGTTACCTAAGTAAGTGTTCCTCTGATTATTCCCATTGTAATCACTTCTGCCTTGTTGATTACGAAATCTCTGACCCTAAAAACCAGTCCCACCAATGTAATTCACATCCTCTTTATCACATCCTTCTTCCTCAGGCTCAAAAGTTTCAACCTCTGCAGCAAACTGAACCGTCTTCTTATTCGCTAGAATGTTATGAACCGATTCCAACTTAGTCTTCAGCTCAGCAATCTGATTTCCATCTATCTTCCCAGCTTGCTTCTGTCTCTCAAAATCAGCATTCTTGGTGCTATGACTAGACGCAAAGTTCTCAATCAACTCATATGCTTCTTCTGGAGATCTCGTGTTGAAATTCCCGTTACTAGCAGCATCTAAAGCCATTTGATATCTCCAATCAACACCTCTGAAGAAAATACCCAACAGCTGAACTTCACTGAAACCATGATGCGCACAATCTCTCAGATAAGACCTGAATCTCACCCAAGCAGCCTTGAATGCTTTAGTAAGTCTCTGCGTGAACTGAGAGATGTTATTCCTCAAATCCTCAGACCTCGCATCATCATAGAAGTTTCGCAGAAAAGCTCTCTTGGTATCTTTCCAATTGGTTAAAGACCCTATAGGCAATTGCTTCAACCAATAACCAGCTTCACCACTAAGAGAGTGATGTGATCATGGATAGCTCACAGAAACAGCTTGAAGCCGAGGATGCTTTGGCAGTACCAAGTGGATCGATGACAAGATCAAGAGTTAAGGAGTTTAGTAATGCAATCACCACATTACTCACTCGAGTTCAACCGTCTACAATTCAGCTGAGAAACATGGAGAATAAAATTGTCTTGGTTGCTCGAGTGGACTAAGTTCGTTTTTCAGACTTTTTTTTAATTAAAATTTTTAGAGTGATTTTCTCTTGTGTTCTTTGAAGAACAAATCTCGATTGTTGGTGAGTAACATCCTTCAATTAAAATCGAATCAAGGTGTGTCATATCCGCAATTCAAACCTTGGCATTTTCAAGTGTGTCATATCTTGGAAAAGTCATTTAGGAAATATCCAAGGTCTGCCGTAACCTTGGTGCGATCCATTCACTTCACTACTATCCATTTATCCATTTCTTTCAATCTACACCTCGAAAGTGCCGACTCTAGGGAGGATCATATCAGAGAGTGTGGGAAAAGCTTACCAAACAGGTAGTCATAGCTGACTCCGTTGTGCTTCATGCTAGTCACCAGGTCTTCTAACCTTTCAATGTAATCCATGGGGTGCTCATGAGAAAGCCCATGGAAAGGATGCTGTCCAACTAAGTTGTAGTATGACGGCTTTAGCTCAAAATCAGCTCGCTGGAAATTGGGAAGTCAAATTGCAGATGTATTCGCATAAAACTCATCAGGTCTGTTGTAATCTCCAAGTGTTCTCCCTCTTCCCGTGCGCTGGCGCGTTCTCTTGCACATTCTCTGTGCCTGCAACAGCAACTAGTACAATGGGGTTACCATTATCATCAAGTATCTGCCCTTGGTTGTTGCACACATGACCCTCTTGGTCCCTAAGAACACCAGCTACATCTTGAAGTATTACTACTCGTTCAGCCATTTCTGCTGGATTCTTTGCTTTTCTTCCTGCTCGTTCTAACTTTGCAAGCTCTTGATTCGGAAGAGACAAAAGCTGACAATCTTTACTGCTCCTGGTAGCACGCTTAGGCATACACCTGAAACACACAAGACAAGAAGAAAAGAAAATATGTAAGATAAACAGAAAAATAAATACTTAGTCTAAATTCTACACTTAAATCTATTGGAAACAAGAGTCCCCGGCAACGGCGCCAAAAACTTGATATGCTCAAAGTTTAAACCCTAGAGCTACACCGCAAGTGCACAGATATACAATTGTAGTATACAGGGGTCGAATCCACAGAGACTCACAGTATTTCACAATAGATTATTTAGTTTCGAATTAAGCTAAGAAAGATAGGTGATAAATAAAAATAATGCAGAAAAGTAAATGAAAGTTGTTATTTTCAGATGGGAAAAACGTCAAGCTCAGGGAACTTCTCAAGAATTCAGGAAATGTAAATCAAGGGATTGGCTAGGATCAAATTAAATTCCAGGTCTAGAACTCAAAACACTAACTTAGAACTAACCAACTCCCGCTGTGAAAGTTCTCTATGCTTAAAACCTAAGAAACCAAATTCCTTTGTGAGACTTAAGATTATAAACAAGCATTAAGTTCAAGTTTGATTTGTTCACAAATTATCTAATCCAAATTCCTTTGTAATTATCTAATTTGCTCACTCTAGGTTCTGTCAAGTTTCAAATCACATCGTCGTACTAATTCAATAACCTAAGATCTAGATGCAGAGGTGATCAGGCTAGATCTAGCATTAAGAACAAGCTAGGTGAAGAACTTATAAATTTGTGAATCCTAACCAATCAATCAAAGTTACAAATCCATGAAAATCCTAGTGAGAATCCCTGAACCTAACAAGTGATATACTCAGACATAATCAATGAAATCATAGACATGAATAAAATAGATATCATAAATAAAACTCAAAAGAGAAATAGAAACAGGGGTTCAAGATCTTCTCTCAGAAGTACAGAGTAAAATAAGCCCCAAACTCTCAATCTCTCTCAAAGTCTCCTTTCAAAAAGCTTAGATAGATAGATCATAACTAAAAAAAACTAATAAAGTGATGTGATTCTCCTACCACCCGAGAAAACCTATGTGCCTTGTTCAGATCAAATGAAGTCCAAGCTCAATTTTCAAATTTCAACAACCCCTTGGACTATAATTTCAACTCATCAGAGGTTCACATCGAAGTTATATCACTCCAATCCGAGTTCAGGTGAAGAAGTTATTCAACTTCCAAGTCAACTGATTCCCAGCTTACGCGATTCAGACATACGTGCGTTGAATAACTATTTCCAACCAAACCAGAAGGAATCAAGCTACGAAACAAATTATTCTGGAATCTTGATTCATCATAGAATCTGGTAAAATTTTATTCACCACAACGCTAGTTCAGACTTGGGAGATATGAATTTTACAAGTCAATGGATCTGCTTCAGGCCCTATTGCACGACGGAGCCAAAGATTATGATGCACAGACCAACTCAGGTAAGATCTTGACGTAAAAACAATTGGATAATCTTAATGGATCTCTTAGGTTTCCAACAAGACCAAGAACAGAACAAATGGATATCGGACCACAAAGTTATTGCTCATTTCCCTAAATGGGTCAACCTGGTGCTGTACTTGAAGAACTCCAAGTCCAGTCCGTTTAAGAGCTTACAAAATCATGTTTGGCATCCTGGAACATCTACTAAGCCCTTAAGAAGGTTTTGTTGGCCCAAAAAGGAGTCCATTTCGTAGGATTGAAGTTCAAGAAGCTCAAGAGATAATTTTAATTTTTTGGTTATAATACTTTTAGTTAATTCAGCAATTAATATTGCTTAGATATTTTATACTTCTTTTTGCTATTTAAACAATGCCGAGTTCATGAATAAAATCATCCAACTTTTTATTTTCAAACCTTGAAAGTGATTCTCTTTAGTTCCTTTAGAACGTTTTTCGATTGTTGGTGAGTAATATCCTTCAATCAAATCGAATCAAAGGTGTGTCATATCCGGCGATTCAAACCTTGGCATTTTCGAGTGTGTCATATCTCAGAAAGGTCATTGAGGAAATATCAGAGGTCTTCCGCAACCTTTGTGTGATCCATTCATTCCATCACTATCCATTTCTATCGTTCTACCCCTCGAAAGTGTCGATTCCTTGGGAGGATCTCATCATTTGGTATCAGAGCACACTTTCGGGATCGGTATTCGTTTCTATCATTTTTTTAATTTATTTTAGATCTATCATTTTCTCATCTTTTCATCTTCTTTCATTTTCTATCTTTTCATCTTCACATTTATCTCTTCACCTTCTTATCCTTTCATCTTCTTTTCTTCTATTCTTTAATTTTTTTTTTGTTATTGGAAAAAAAAAATTCCATATCTCGATTAAAAAAAAAGAAAGAGAGAAAAGAAAAGAAAAGAAAAAAAAAGAACAAAAAAAATAAAGAACAAAAAAAAGATGTCTTTCGTTTTATTGAAAAAGAGTAAACCAGAAAAAGTTCAAAAGAGATCACAAAGGAGTCCTCTAAGAAGAGTTCAACCACGCCAAGAAAGGGATGAAGAGGAACTGGATTATAATAGCAGAGGCAGTCGTGCTTCTGTTCCAAGTCGAAGAAGACCAAGAGATGAGGAGGCACCTTATTACTCTCATCGTGGTGATAAGTAATGTCAAGGGAACCAAAGGAGACTGAGACAAACACAGGCAGAGCAGCCTATTTCAAAACCCAAGGTGTTCTCTAAGTCTTACACCGCCAATCCAGTGGCTAAAGGGAAGGCCAAGGTTATGATACAGGCACAGAATCACACCGAGCTTAGATCATTTAATGATCAAAGGATTCCAAGCTTTGACTTGCGGAAGGTGGAATTGAGGGTAGAGATGGATGGATGCTTTGATTGACTCTCTCATTCTATGGTGATTGACTCTCTCAATCAGTGAACGAACAAGCTATTTGAGTCTCACAAATAACCTAATCCGCAGCTTCTATAGAACTAGTGAATCACACACTTAATTCTAAAGAAAAGAACAATCTTTGCAAAGAAACGCTTTGAAAGATAAACAAGAAAACTTATATTAATTTCGATTGAAAGGTGATTTACAAGGAGAACGAGATGAGCTTTTATAGGCTCAGAATACAATGATCCTAAGGTCTAAAACAAGAAACAAATCGCAGAATTAAAAGAAAATATGGCCGTTGGAGACTTAATGATTAAATCGGCCAAATAAGGCAAGTGGAGCCTTTGCTTATATCTTGTCAACTTGGGGAGGAATGTGCGTGTCCTTAGAAGTCTCTGATTGTCTTGGAGTGTCTCTAGAACTAGTGAAGGCTGAGGAAAACGTGACCTTTGTGAGTTAAAGGCGTGATGATCCGAATATGGCAAGATCGGGTCCTGATATGGAAGATAAATGTGTGGGAGGATCCTTTGGTTTAGAAAATTCATATCTCCTGATCCAAAATTGATTTTGGTTCGATTCCAACTCGAAAAGCTTCCTTTGTGTGTCAAGAATGTATAACAAGTCGGTTTGTAGCTTAATTTTCGTGGTTTGGTCGGAAATCTCCAATAAGTAGCCATTGGTCTCCATCGGGTTCATTGGAAGTCTGCTGACTTGTAAATTGAATAAATTCCTCATGTGGAAGTCTGCCCCACTAAAAACCTTTCAAGGTAAACCCATTGGGAAAAGCCCTATAGAAGGGAAAAAGAGTGCAACAGTCACTTTCCCACACTGGTTGAGTTGATATGCTTCAATAATGCCATATATGTCTTTGGTAAGCTCGGGCTGGTGCTCTCCAAATGTATTTTTCTTCTGGTTGGTGTCTTCTCCATGCTCCTTTGTTGATGCTGACTTGATGGCCTCATCATACCTTCCCCCTTGAAAAGATTTCGACCTCGAAATTATACAATCTGCACCAAGAGAAAGCAAGTTAGCTTTCATTCGTCTTTGGGATTCTAGAGTCTTACCCCGGTATGGTGATGGATTGTAGATGTGTGGTGCATCTGGTGGTTTATCTTTGAGCTGGAAAAATTGGACTTCTTCATGGTTTTGAGCTCGTCTAATAGATGGTTTAGAATCTGGTGGTTTCGCCTTGGCTGGACAAAATGGGACTCCTTCATGGTGTTGAGCTCGTCCAATAGGTGGTTTAGCATCTGGTGGCTCCTCTTTGGTTCCTGCAATCATCCTAACTTTTTTGGCAAAAATCAAATGCATTAATACAGTCATGGAGTAATTATAAGAAGGTAGGAAAGTCTCAGTTTGATAAAATCCTTGCTCATGTTTTAATTGTGTAATTAAACAAATGTTTTGTTTCATAAATCTTTGTAGAGCAATAGAATTGTTATCACATTTTTCTAAAATCAGTAAGTATGTGATCTCACTCAGGACATAAGGACTTAAAATATCAGGCTTGAGACTACGAGTAAATATGAGAGTTTGACAATAATTAATCACACTACAAGAAAACATCATTTTAACTACTGCAAAAACAGTAAGAAATCAATAGTAAAACAGAGTTTTACGACTAATTAGTGACTGATATGTGTCATAGTTAAAAGTCTCGTCGCTAAATAAATCAGTAGCAAAATTGCTACTAATTTATGACCGATTTACGACTGATTTTATGACGAATTAGTAGTAAAATATTACGACGAATTAGCAACCGAATAGTGACTGAATTTTGCTACTAACAAATTTAGTCAAAAAAACAACTGTTTTGTAACTACTTATAAAAAATAAAAATAAAAATAAAAACAAAAAAAAAATTCTAATTTTTTTATTATATTAATTAATTACAGAAAAAAAATTAAAAACAAAAATCAAAATTAAAAAAAAAATCTTTGATCGCATCCCGATCTGCTGCTTCGCCGGCGCCGATCTACTTCCTCGCCGGCGCCGATCTGATCCTCCGAGCGAGCTCCTCCTCTATAGTTAGACTCAAAGCTGCATCGCACAGAGTTATTAAGGAAGAGAAAGAAAAGTCGTGGAAGAGAAAGAGAAATCGAGAAAGAGAAACAAACCAACGATGGCCAGATTGGAGACGATGGTGGCGGGATCGGAGACCATGGTGGCCGGATCGGAGAAGACAGTTGCCAAATCAGATTTTCATACCTTCAAAGCTTCTACAGATCTTCAAAGAGAAAAACAAAGTGAGTTAGAAAAAAGAAGTCAAGGAAGAAAAATAAGAGACGAAGAGACAAAGAAGAAAAGAAAAGAAGAGATGCTGATTAATTACCTGGAGATGTTGAGCCGTTAGTGGGTCTGAAAAAAAAAGAGAGAGTTAGATGTGGGAGGAAGAAGATAAAGATTTAAAGAGATTAAGATGTCGAAGAGAAGGAAGAAGAATAAAATCGCAGGAAGGAGAGAGAAAGAAAAAAGATAAAAACAATAAAAAAGATATTCTCCACCGTTGGATTAAACCAATCAACGGTGGAGGATCTCAATCCTTGTCTCAATGAACTAGCCAATGAGAAGCTTTCATTATTTTTGTCACTTTACAACGATTTTGAGAGAATTTCTATGTTTCAAAATCATTCCTTTTATGATTATATTGAAATTTTTGTAAGTGTTATATTTTTGTATATTATTTGATTTTTATGTGTAAGATATAGATTACAATTTAATATTTAATGTTTATTTGTTTTCTCATGGTTTTTTTAAATGCTTGTAAAAATGTTTTATTTACACTAGTTAATGAAAAATATTTTTTTTTACGAGTTTATGATCATTTATGAATTTCTTAACAATATATAACTTAAGAATTTCAAAATAAATCTAAAAATGACAAATTATATAAAAAGTTACAGGTTTGAATCCTAAACGCTATATCAAACCCTAAACTCTATTATCCTTATGAGCTATTTTGAATGTTAATTTGTAAAATTGTTTTCTTTACAAATTTTATGTTATTATTATAAAACAATAATTTCATTATCTTTTATTTTGTTAATTGATAAATATAAAACATATGTTACTAGTGTGAATCTTAAACCCTAATACCCTAAACCATAAATTTCAATGCCCTAAACCCTAAATCAAGATATTCAAGATTTCTTCTTTAATTTTATTTTTCAATATTTACATTATTATTGAAAATGTTATATATAATTTTTGATTTTCCAAAAACTTAAATAGTAATACCGTAAATTATTTCCTATGCAGTAGCAAATCAGTAGCAAAATTTTCTCTAAAATCGCTGAACCATCCGGAGTTCAACGATTGTAGAGAAAAAAAAATCGTTGAACCATTCGGAGTTCAACGATTGTAGAGAAAAAAAATCGTTGAACCATCCGGAGTTCAACGATTGTAGAGAAAAAATCGTTGAACCATCCGGAGTTCAACGATTGTAGGGAAAAAATAATCGTTGAACCATCCGGAGTTCAACGATTGTAGAGAAAAAAAATCGTTGAACCATCCGGACTACAACGATTGTAGAGAAAAAAAAATAGTTGAACCATCCGGAGTTCAACGATTGTAGAGAAAAAAAAAATCGTTGAACCATCCGGAGTTCAACGATTGTAAAGAAGAAAAAAAATCGTTGAACTATCCGGAGTTCAACGATTGTAGAGAAAAAAAAATCGTTGAACTATCCGGAGTATGCACACACGTGGACATCATTTCTTATGCAGTAGGTAATCAGTAGCAAATCAGTGGGTAAATTTTCTTCATATTTGCTACTGATTACCGACTACATTTTTGTCTTCACTTTAGTCACTAAACAGTCGTAAATTTCCTACTATTTAACGACTGATTTATTAGGTCGCTAAATACCGACTGTTTTACGACTGTTTTGAAATATTCGTCAATCAGTCGGTAATCAGTAGCAAAACAGTCGGTAAATTTAGCTATTGCAGAATCAGTAGCAACAATCATAGCAAATACCCGGTTTTGGTGTAGTGTCAACTCGTAAATGTCACTTACTAGAAGTTGTGTTGTTGTCTCCAGAGGTTTCTTCTTAAGTTCCAAGTCTCTAGTATCTTCTTTAGCTCCATGCTCCACGACATGACCTGTATTATCAACCTTTGGCATAGACAAGAGTATTATGCTAGAACAGGAATTGTCAAAACTTGTTTGAATAGGACTCATATCCAGTTTTGACATTATGGATGCAGATTTTTCTAGCTGTCTAGTGGGGTAATTAGCAAAGTGTCCTCCTTGATGGCATCTATAACAGATTATCTCTTTTGATTTTGATAGCTTTGGAGACTTACATTGCTTTGGTTCACCGTGTGGTTTAAGCATTGAACTCAGATTCTGGTTGTAAACCACGTCTTTTGGGATTAATTTATGCTTCTCCTCCTTTGCTTGAGACGTGGGATTGGGCTCAGTATTCTTCTCTAGAGCAGGTGTTGGTGTCGTCAGTTTAGAACTGTTTGGTTGTTTTGGAGCCGACTTCTCCTTTGGGGCTGATTGGAACAACTACTTCTTGAGAGTGTAATTCTTGTTTAGGGATTTTGGCACAAAGGTTCGGTACATGCTCTATTTGAGTAGTCCCCACGTGTTGATTGGCTGATAATATTGACTCCTAAATTCTTCTTGTTGCCACCATTCCTGTGCTTCTCCAACTAAAGTGTCTAAGGCATAGGAAAGTTTCTGCTCCTTGGGAATATTTTGGGACCGCAGCCAGCTCTCCTTGTCGTTCTCCCAATGTATGTAAGCTTCTGGTCCTTGTTCATGACCTGAGAACTGAATGTACCGAGGCTCCTCCACTAGTTCTTCATCCTCCTCGAAGTATGCTTCACAAACATCATCTCTTCCAACCTCACTTTTGACTTCTTTCTCTTCAGAATCCTCTTCTTCATAGCATAGAGAATTAATTTCTCCTTGGGGTTCTTCCTCGTGATCCGAATATGGTATTTCACACCATGGTTTTATCTCTTCTTCACGTTCTGAATCAATTTCTTCATGGTTTTCTTCCTTATTAAACTCGCTTTCTGAATCTTCTTCATCAAGCACATTAGTATCTTCCTCTAAACCGATTTGAGAGCTAGAGTCTCCAGGGTCTTCTTCTTCATAGAACGCATTTTCTGACTCTGTCTCATCATCCCAGTGTTCTTCATTACGTTCATAGCCTTCTCCAGTACTGAACTCAGAATCAGCACCTCCTTCCCACGAGTTGGGGTCGTATCCTTCTTCTCCACTCCATGAGGGGTCCGGTTCTTCACCCCAATCGATCCCTGAGGTGTTAAACTCACTTCTTTCATCCTCTACATCAGATTCATAGTCCATGGCGGATGGTTCCTGCAAAAGATTCAACACAATATCAAAGCTCTAGCAACTAAAAGAACCGATTTAGACAATTTAAGCCAATTGGACACAGTTTGGAAAACAACTTCGAAGAAATATCAAATAGACTTCAAAATTTGAAATTCCACTTGCTAAATCTTCTTAAGAGTTTAATAAACGATATCAAAAATAAAATATATTTTTTTGGAAATTTTATGATTTTATACGACTCAAACAAAATAGATCAAAATCCAGAAGCGGTTTTTGATATGTTGAGATTTAATTCTCAAACAATTACCAAACTGACTTCTAAATTCTGGGATAAGTTTTTTTTGGGTTTTCAAGACACTAAGAAAAGCAGAACAAAAGACGAACTATTTTTTTTGAGTTTTTATGGATTTTATAAAATTGACACAACAAAATTGACGAAAAACGGAAACTGTGAAATCAGAAACTTTTTATGGGGTTTTTATTTATGAAATCGAAAAAAATAACAAATTGAAGCAAATAAATTTTTCTTTTGGTTTTTATGAAAGATACTGAAGCAAACTAGCAAGAACAAAAAAATGAAAAACGATTTTTATATGTTTTTGATTTTTAATGAAAATTGAAACAACAAAACAGAAAATTAAAAGGGATAAATGTTGGATGAATACAACCTGATGGGTAGGAGCTTAGATCACTTGATGATCAAAGTATTCCAAGCTTTGACTTGCGGCAGGTGGAATTGAGGGTAGAGATGGATGGATGTTTTGATTGACTCTCTCAATCAGTGAACGAACAAGCTATTTGAGTCTCACAAATAACCTAATCCGCAGCTTCTATAGAACTAGTGAATCACACACTTAATTCTAAAGAAAAGAACAATCTTTGCAAAGAAACGCTTTGAAAGATAAACAAGAAAACTTATATTAATTTCGATTGAAAGGTGATTTACAAGGAGAACGAGATGAGCTTTTATAGGCTCAAAATACAATTATCCTAAGATCTAAAACAAGAAACAAATCGCAGAATTAAAAGAAAATATGGCCGTTGGAGACTTAATGATTAAATCGGCCAAATAAGGCAAGTGGAGCCTTTGCTTATATCTTGTCAACTTGGGGAGGAAGGTGTGTGTCCTTAGAAGTCTCTGATTGTCTTGAAGTGTCTCTAGAACTAGTGAAGGCTGAGGAAAACGTGACCTTTGTGAGTTAAAGGTGTGATGATCCGAATATGGCAATATCGGGTCCTGATATGGAAGATGAATGTGTGGGAGGATCCTTTGGTTTAGAAAATTCATATCTCCTGATCCAAAATTGATTTTGGTTCGATTCCAACTCGAAAAGCTTCCTTTGTGTGTCAAGAATGTATAACAAGTCGGTTTGTAGCTTAATTCTTCGTGGTTTGGTCGGAAATCTTCAATAAGTAGCCATTGGTCTCCATCAGGTTCATTGGAAGTCTGCTGACTTGTAAATTGAATATCTTCCTCATGTGGAAAGATTTTAAACCAATTCCACCTCTCTGGGATTCCTTGATGACTTAATATTTCCTCACTAAAAACCTTTCTAGGTAAACCCATTGGGAAAAACCCTAGAGAAGGGAAAAAGAGTGCAACAGTCACTTTCCCACACTGGTTGAGTTGATATGCTTCAATAATGCCATATATGTCTTTGGTAAGCTCGGGCTGGTTCTATCCAAATGTATTTTTCTTCTGGTTGGTGTCTTCTCCATGCTCCTTTGAAAGAAATCGCAATCAAATGAGCAAAACACGAAAATGATTCTTCAGATGCTGAAGAACCCTAATCGCGAGTGTTCATCGAAATTGACCTCTAAAAATTATCAAAACACATTCAAAACATAGACAGACAATTTTAACAAATAGTAGACTCAATCTAGGTTTCAATGCAACAGATTTCACGATTATAGGGTTAACCAATAATTTTAAACAAATCTAGCAAGTTAACACGAAAATAACTTTCCAAATTCCGAGAACCTCTAGTTGCGACTGTTCGACGAAATCAACCTCGAAAAATTATCAAAACATGTTCAAAAATTCTAGAATGAATTTTAACAAATACTAGACTCTTTTTTCGAAACAGATTCAACAGATCTCACGATTTTATCAGTCAAAATGAATTCATAAAAATTCTAGCAATCAACAGACATAATCGATTCAATGATCTGTGGAATATCAAACGGTAAAAACGTTTTGAATCGACACAACGTGGGTTGGAGCTTGCTCTGATACCACTTGATATGATCCTAGATGAGGATCAAGTCCCTGAATGCTCTCCAAGAGGTTGTGATGGTCGGAGTGAAGAGATGATGGATGCGGAAGTGATGAAATGATGTGAAACGGCAAGTATGGTCGGATGGGATTTATGGATCGATGCGAAACTTCCAAAGGTTGTGAAAGACCTTTAGACTTTCAGACTTGTTCGGTACGTGAGTAAGGACTCTGGACGTGATGAACAAGAGGTGAATCGAAGTGATACTTCTTAAGAGTTGTGACAGACTCTAAGACTATCGGCTTGCTCGGTGTGAAGGAATGAAGACCCGACACTTTGAGCAAGAAATGATCAAACAAGTAAAACAGTTTTGAAAATAAAAGTTTGATAAGAGTACAATGGAGTCTCAGCCTCAATATAAAGAGAAGGAGGGCAGATTAGAAAGAGAAGATGAAATAAAGAGTGTGTGTTTATGAGACATGCCTCGGTAAACAACACTCATACCATGCAACATTAAAAGACAGTTTGAATTCAAAATAAGATAGAAAAATAAGAGATAGGTGAGGCCCATAATGTCTTCTAAATGGGCCTAGATGGATCAGTCTCAGCAAGTGACAAAGGTGAGACATGAAACCCACAAACCTCATTAAAAACCTTCTCTCGGAAAACTACTTGGGAAAAACCAAAGAGTAAGGGAAAAAGAGTGTTAGTATGTTTCATGGTCACTTGCCAAGCTCCTTGTGCATGAACCTTGACCAAAGAAATCTTGATATCATCTTTATAGCTCAAGTGATCCTCTTGAGTCATTGCTTGGCGGAGCAAAACTCTAACAGCTTGGTGATATTTCATTGTTCGAGAGCAAGTCTTGGGTCCGATAAGTGCTTTCCATGCTCCTTTAGATCTGTGCTCGTCCATTACTTCATTTTCCATCCATGCTCCATGCTCCAGGTCCTTAGAGCTCTCCAGAATCATATCACTCCTTTGTTGATGCTGACTTGATGGCCTCATCAGGTTAGTACTTTAAAGGCTCGAGATAAAGGAGAAATAGAACCAAAAGAAGCCGAAGTGGTTTTTCATTCATTGTCATCATCGGAGAAAAAGAAGATCTACCAAGATCAGTTGTTGCTTGAGTCAAAGAATGAGGAAGCCATCTTATCCAAGGAGATTCTCAAGGGAGCTGAGCAGGTGAAACCGTGCCACCACCAAACTGAAGAGGAAATTGAATCTAATTATATTCCTTCATTGGACGAAAATTGTGAAGAGCTTGTTACCAAGGGACATTTATTGGGTGCAAGAACCTCATGGTGTCAGCAAACTAAAACCCATGAACAAGAAAACAATAGTGAAGATGGTGCTGCAAAGTTGGAATTGTTGGTAGGAAAGGGATCTCCGAATACACCAGCCCAAAGGGAAAGGAATGTGCAATGGGAGAAGTTATTTCATACGACATGTCACATTCAAGTTAAGGGTAAACCCCATGGAGTCATTTTTCTGATGCTAATCAAGGAAAGGCCACCAGACTTATATCAACACTTCCTAGCTCAGGATTGTACAGTTTCGAGGACAAAACTTTTTCAAGAGGAGGAGTATGATGTGATTCTCCTACCACCCGAGAAAACCTATGTGCCTTGTTCAGATCAAATGAAGTCCAAGCTCAATTTTCACATTTCAACAACCCTTTGGACTATAATTTCAACTCATCAGAGGTTCACATCGAAGTTGAATCACTACAATCCGAGTTCAGGTGAAGAAGTCATTCAACTTCCAAGTCAAGTGATTCCCAGCTTACACGATTCAGACATACGTGCGTTGAATAATTATTTCCAACCAAACCAGAAGGAATCAAGCTACGAAACAAATTATTCTGGAATCTTGATTCATCATAGAATCTGGGAAAATTGTATTCACTACAACGCTGGTTGAGACTTGGGAGATATGTATTTTACAAGTCAATGGATCTGCTTCAGACCCTACTGCGCGACGGAGCCAAAGATTATGATGCACAGACCAACTAAGGTACGATCTCGACGTAAGACCAATTGGATAATCTTACTGGATCTCTTAGGTTTCCAACAAGACCAAGAACAGAAGAAATGGATATCGGACCACAAAGTTATTGCTTATTTCCCTAAATGCGTCAACCTGGTGCTGTACTCGAAGAACTCCAAGTCCAGTCCGTTTAAGAGCTTACAAAATCATGTTTGGCATCCTGGAACATCTACTAAGCCCTTAAGAAGGTTTTCTTGGCCCAAAAAGGAGTCCATTTTGTAGGATTGAAGTTCAAGAAGCTCAAGAGATAATTTTAATTTTTTGGTTATAATACTTTTAGTTAATTCAGCAATTAATATTGCTTAGATATTTTATACTTCTTTTTGCTATTTAAACAATGCCGAGTTCAAATCTTGAGAGTGATTCTCTTTAGTTCTTTTAGAACGTTTTGATTGTTGGTGAGTAATATCCTTTAATCAAATCAAATCAAAGGTGTGTCATATCTGGCGATTCAAACCTTGGCATTTTCGAGTGTGTCATATCTCGGAAAGGTCATTGAGGAAATATCAGAGGTCTTCTGCAATCTTTGTGTGATCCATTCATTCCATCACTATCCATTTCTATCGTTCTACCCCTCGAAAGTGTCGATTCTTTGGGAGGATCACATCATAAAGACTCTAAAACACAACTTGGGTCTTTTTGTAAATAATAAAAACTTCTGGGCAAAGTTGCAAATCTTCAAAACTTATAAATTTCCGAGTGTGGCTTCAGCAGGTGGCACGTGTCGATCGACACCCATGATGGTGTCGATCGACACCAGGGGTCTATCAATTCTCTAGCTTCAGCTTCTTAGCAACAATACTCCAAAATGCTCCAAAAGGTCCAAAAATCTCCATATATGTGTAAACCTGTAAAAGACTCTACTAGGACTCTAAAGACACATAAAAGACTCAATTAAGAACATATATCATGGCTTAAAAACCGTAAAACTATGATATACCAGTGCCCTACTCTTGGGTTGCTTCTTGAGGTCGTGGCTGCCCTATAGTGTTGCTTTCATGAGAATACATGATGCATAAAGCTTCATCGGTTCCATTATTTTCTTCTAGATACAAGAGATTTTCAGCATCTTCTTCTTCTTTTGTCCACTCAATGAGCTTCTTTGGGTTGAGATGTTGTTATTGAGCTTCATATTCTTCTTCTTCTTCATAAGTAATGCTTTCTTGTTCATTCTTCCACTTGGTGTATTCGTTAGGATCGAAGAATCCATGTTGCAAGGCTTCTACCTTCCATTCAAAACTTCCTTCAATAGCATCGATGGCTTTTACTATGTCCATGATCATGGCGTTGTGTTTTTGAATATACTCCTCCTGTTTCATCAGCTCGTTGTTAAGCGTATTAACACGCTCCATGTGGCAAGTGATGTCAAAGATTTTTGAATCAAAACCAATCTTCATCTTTGAGAATGTAGGATCAAGTTCTTCCATGCACTTCTGCTGCTCCGAGGCAAGTTTTTGCCAAAGCTTCATGAGGTTGTCATTGGTGCATGAGGTCTCTGAAGTGAATGGTTCATGAATGTCAAACGAATAGCTGTCATTGACATCAATGCTCATAATTCATGCTAATCAAAGTCTTGATCCACAGCAAAACATAATCCTTCCGCACGGCGTGGAGTAAGTGTGTAAGCTGCTCCATCGTGATGTGAATGAGCTGGTCTCATATGTCAATCTCCAGAGGATCGAGATAGTGATAGACAACCAGAGTGCCTCATCGATGATGTACCACAACATGGCCGAGAGTGGATGTGGTGAGCTCCATAACCCGAGCTAGAGAGTGGTCCGGAGATGTCTCCGTCCGAAGTGTTGTAATGCGCATTGAGTTGCGCAAGAGTAAGGTTCTGAAAATCCTTAGGTAGAATGTCGAAGTTCATCCTCGAGGTCTCCTGAAACAGTAAAAACCAAAAAGAAAAATCAAAAGCAAAGTGTCCTAGACGTTATTCTAGTTCTTAGATTTGTAAACAAACAATCTCTCCCTGGCAACGGCGCCAAGAACTTGATGTGGTGCTTTTTGTGAGGTTGTAAAATAAATGCATAGTCAAGTTTTCCTCAAACAACACAATGACAAAGTTGCAAGTGCACAGCAAAATCAATTGTAGTACTTAAGGTATATCGATCCCACAGAGAGACGTTGTATTACGAATCTAGAGGAACAAGTAAGGCTAGAACTAAAATATAGAAGTAGGGTTTTGTTGTTGTGTCACGACAACAAGTAAATAATGCAAATAAAATGAGATGTAAAGCAATAAAGAAAGGCGTTGGGCATTCAAGGGATCTCAGGGGTTCGATGATCTGTTCATTCAAAATAAATTCATGTAATGCATGTCTCCTCCTAAGTCTCGGACTATGAAACACGAAAGATCGATTAACCTATAGTTCATAGAGAAAACCGGCTGAGATCAATATATCCTATTACTCAACTTTCGCAGGCAATAACACATATATCAAAGCATTAACATCAAGTTCAATCCTAATCCATAAAACTCCATAATTAAGGGGTATGTGCTTGTTATGATGCAATACTCATCCAAACTAAGTTCTAGCAAACTAAGCAAGCGGTTAGCGAAACCTAGATGCCTGAAATCAGTGGCTAGTTCGCGACACTAGCTACATGCATTAAGAGAAAGCTCAGAATGAAAGAACAGTATAGACGATGATGCAAAGACAATGAACTCGCCACTTAAACCGACTAGATCATCTCCCCCCTTTCACTACCCCTTTAAACCCAACAAGTAAACTACTCAAGCATGGTTAAAGGAGTCATCAAAGCAAGGTTTAAGTAATTCATAAATTGCATAAAATATAGAAGAAAAGGTTTAGAGATTACAAAGTAACAAGATATTGAAGGAGAGAAGTGTTGGTGATCTTCTAGGGCTTCCACGAGCAAGAGAGGCTTGATGCGGCTCCTCTGGTTGTTTCTAGGGTTTCTATCAAGTCTCTGTAGAAGCACTTTGGAGGCACTATCAAGATACCCGAAACCCTAATGATTAGGTTTAGTATTTATAAGGCTTGGGATCCAAGAGGTCGATTTTAGGGTTTTGGAGGCTAAACTCGGTGATTTGATAAGTTTGGAAGCAGGAGCATGGGCCTTGGTCACGGGCCTTGTGACCGAGGTGGTGAGGAAGGCTGGCCTCGGTCAAGGGCCTTGTGACTGAGGTGGTGAGGAAGGCTGGCCTCGGTCACGGGACTTGTGACCGAGGTGGTGAGGAAGGCTGGCCTCGGTCACGGGACTTGTGACCGAGGTTAACAGGTCGTCATGCTTCGTCTTATATCTTCCAAACAGCTGAATGAATTGTTTTGGTTCTTGACCGAGGTGAATCTTGACTATTCTAGCTCTCTAGAGATATAAAGATCTCTGAATTTGGTCCATGGAAAGATCTTCAACGAATGTCAAACTTCTGATGCCCTGAAACTCCCTTGAAACGGGTTTTACTCCTTTTTGGTCATTTTTGGTTAATTTTCTCTTAAAACCTGCAAAACCTCTTTGAAATTAAAAATACTCGATAACAGCCTATTTAGCCTTGAAAACACACCAAAGTCTTCATAAAACAAAATGAAATTGACACTAAAAATGGGTAAAAATACGATGTTATCAGGTTCTTGTTCCAAACGTTTGCAAAAATCTGTGTTGATGCATATGGCTGGTATCGATCGACACTGCTAGTTGTATCGGTTGACACCACCACTTAACTCAAACCACCCTTTTCGATTTAAGCCTGTGTCGATCGACACTGGGCTGTGTGTCGATCGACACATGGACCCTGCATAGGTAACTTTCACTTTCTCGTCCTCAGAGTTTTTCGTTTCTCTTTTCGCTAAACTCATGCTTCTATGACATTGGGGAAAGTGTTGTTTAAGTCTAGGAGAGGTAGTTACTAATATTATCTTTTCTTATCTTAAGAGTCAATTGAGTCTTTGTTTTTATTGAGTCAAATTTAGTATGAAACTCGGATTTTTCGAGGACACCACCACATTTTGCAGGAATTTAAGTAACCATTTGGGTCAAACTTGACTAACATCCGTGACTAATGAAAAAACCAAAGACAGACCGGTTGACTAGAGACATCCATACTTCCAGCAGAAATCCACTAAAGCCTGAGCTAATTTCTGATTTTTCCTTTTACCTCATCGATGTGATTGATGCTCTTAGGACATGAGTCCTCATTCATACTTGACAGCAGAACGACCTATGTAAACGAAACGGTACTCCTCTCCCTTATTCAAAATAATAATAATAAAAAAAGATGAGATGACTTTCTTTTGAGTAAAGGGGTAGGAAAATTTCCAATGACCGCATTATTTTACTTTGAAAGAAATGATCTCACGAAGGTTAGAATCAAGGTTAGGAAAATTTCCCATGATGCCATTATTCGCCTACACCTTTGTAAAAAAAAAATTGAGAATAAGAAAAATAATAAGTCTGGGGGAGAGAAAAAGTACCAAAAAGTTCTGTATGGTTGCTGCGTCATTGTATAGTAAGGGAATGAGTCTAGAAGGTCCTTGACATTGAGATCAGCGATGAGACCCAGCGATGAAGGCTTATGGACTTATGTTGCGAAATTGTGGTTTGAATCTGGAAAACTGCGAATGTCTACGGTGAAGTACATAGTGGTCAGGATCCTGTGAGGTAAGAATTTCTAGTGGTTTACTATGGTGAATGTGAGTGTGGTGCTCTTATGACGAAATGAGTTTCAAACCTCTTCATCCAGTTTAGTTTTATGTTTGCTTGAGAGCAAGCAAAATGCTAAGTCTGGGGAAGTTAATATATCATGGTTTTTACGGTTTTAAAGCCATGATATATGTCCTTAATTGATTCTTTTGTCTCTTTAGAGTCCTATTAGAGTCTTTTACAGGTTTACACGCATTTGAGGAATTTTGAACCTTTTGGAGCATTTTGAAGCATTGTTGCTGAGAAGCTGAAGCTGGTTCCTAGACAGACCCCTGGTGTCAATCGACACCACCATGGGTGTGGATCGACCCGTGCCATATGCTGAAGCCACACTCGGAAATTTAAAAGTTTTGAAGATTTGCAACTTTGGCCACAAGTTTCTATTATTTAAAAAAAAACCCAAGTCGTGTTTTAGAGTATTTATTAGGGTTTTTAGGTCTTAGAGATCTATCTTATCTTTTGCATGGAGACTTTGAGAGAGTTTCAGAGCTTGGGGCTGATTTTACTATGTACTTTTGAGAGAAGAACTTGAACTCCTGTTTCTATTTCCCTTTTGAGTTTATTTATGATATTTATTATATTCATGTCTTTAATTTCATTGATGTCTGATATTGGTATTTTTTACTCAGTACTCAGCCTGTAGTCAAGGGAGACCCAACAATAGGAACTTGTCCTATTGGATGTGAATCCCCTGTCCTTTATGCTTTTCCTAAGTAAAAATACAAGTTTAATATGTGTTGTGTTGTGAAAGCAGTAAACTATGGATATACCAATTCCTTAGTCTAACATGTCATTGTAGTACTAAGGTGTCAATCCAAATGAGTGTGATGCTAACAATCAGGATGAGATCAGATATACTTAATTCAAGCCAAGCAAGTTGAGGTTGGATTGTCTAACAACCTAAGTAAAACATGAAATATGCAAAATAAATGCAAAGTAAAAATACTAGGGAGGCAGGTGCAGGTGCTAGAGAAGCAGTGCACAGATGCTGTAGGAGTAATGCAGCAAGTGAAAATAACGAAATAAATTAATGAGATAAAACTAAGTGTGGAAGCTAGCAAGCGAAAATGATAACTAAGACAAGGTAAAATCAACTCAGACAAACAAGCTCTCAAGAATGTGATATAAGACTCGTTATACAAGTCTTATGATCCGGATCTGAGGTGTAAACAAAGCTAGCTCAAAGCTCCTTCTCCGCAAACAACTCGCAAACCGGTGAAGTGGAAGGTTAGACAAGCAGCTCGAAGCTCCTCTTGTGAAACCAGTTGTGAGGACGTGATGATGGATTGATAAGCACCACAAGGAGGATGAGAGACTCCTTGATACAGCTTGAGAAATCGTGGCTTTGTGAATCACACACAAAGACAAGATCTGAGACAAAGTTTCAGCAACTTCAAGAGAATTCGGGTTCTTTATTGATGTAGGGTGAAAAACAAAGATACACGGCCAGGGACTTTATAATTAGTCCGGTCAGCTACAACCCTAGGGTTACGACTCAAAACAACAGGACTTGTAAAAATAAAAGACTCGAATGACACACACTTTCAATGAGAACTACAAGCAGTTCCCTTATAAGGAAAGTGCAGTTACAGACACAAAATAAAAGGAAATAAAATAAAATAAACTAAAAGACTCTACTGGGACTCGAACTAGACTCAATAGGGGTCGGATAGAGCCACTAGGCCGAGGCCATTTCACCTGCAAGGAGACAAAAATAATTAAACACAAATCGTACCTTACTTGGCTGAGAAGTCATCGCTGGTCCGTTATCCGGGACATCTTCATTTGTGTCGAGCAGAGCTTGTTTTGATACGTTGAATTCTCCCCTTAGCTTATCTCTCCTAGCTCTTGTGATAGGTCCAGCTACTTCTGGAATATTGATGACATGATCGTCCTCCACTTGATGCACTTGATTCGCGCCATGCTTTTTGTGTGGTCCTATACTCAACTCCTTGGCTTTTGCTCGGGTTATTGAACCTTCCTGAGTCTTCTCTTGAGTCTTTGTTACCTCAGTACGTTCCTCACGTGTGTCTTCGTTAGATGGTTCAGTCACTGGATTGATGTCCGCATCATACTCACCCTCTTGAAAAGGTTTTGTCCTCAAAACTTGTTCATCTGAGACATAAGGTGAAAGGTCAGCAACATTAAAGCTATGTGAAATGTTGAACTCACCAGGAAGCTCCAGCTTGTAGGCGTTGTCGTTGATTCTTTCAAGAACTTTAAATGGTCCATCGCCTCGAGGTGCTAGTTTAGAACTTCTCTTCCGAGGAAACCTCTCTGGTCGCATGTGAATCCATACCCACTCTCCGGGCTCAAAGATGACTTGCGTGCGTCCTTTGTCCCTTTGTGCTTTGATCTTCTCATTCTTCTTGAGAATCTTATCTCGCACTTGTTCATGTAGTTTCTTTATGAATTCACCTTGGTTCTTGCCATCGACATTGACTTGTTCGGTGTGTGGGATAGGAGTTAAATCAACCGGTGTTAAGGGCCTGAAACCATAGACAATCTCAAAGGGAGAAAGATTAGTAGTAGAGTGCCTGGCATGATTATAGGCGAACTCAACAAATGGTAGACAATGAACCCATGTTTTTAAGTTTCTTCCGAGTGTGGCTCTAAGTAAAGTGGAAAGAGTTCGGTTTACCATTTCCGTTTGTCCATCCGTTTGGGGATGACAAGTAGTCGAGAACAAGAGCCTTGTCCCCAGCTTTCTCCACAAGGCTCTCCAAAAGTGTCCTAAGAATTTGACATCACGGTCAGAGACAATAGTTCTTGGAATACCATGTAATTTTACCACTTCTTTGAAGAACAGATCGGCTATTTGGGAGGCATCATTGGTCTTGTTACATGGTATGAAATGTCCCATCTTCGAGAATCTATCAACCACCATGAAGATGGAATCCTTGTGCTGAACCTGTGGTAACCCTAAGACAAAATCCATGGAAATATCTTCCCATGGGGCGTTAGGGATAGGTAAAGGTAAGTACAATCCATGAGGGAGGGACCTGGATTTTGCTTTGTGGCAAGTCACACATTTGGCACAAGTCTTCTCGACGTCCTTCTTGAGATGGGGCCAATAGAAATGTTCCGTCACTACAGCCAATGTCTTGTCAACGCCAAAATGACCCATAAGACCGCCTCCGTGAGCTTCCTTGAGTAACAAGTCACCCATGGATCCTCTTGGTATGCATAGTCTTTTATCCCTGAAAAGAAATCCACCATGCAAATAGTATGAATGGAAATCACCCTTACCACAAGCTTCATAAGCCTCGGAAAAATCAGGATCTGTGGCATAGTGATCCTTGAGATGCTCAAATCCCATGATCTTGGCTTCTAGTGTGGTGATTAGTGCGTAGCATCGGGAAAAAGCATCGGCTACCACGTTTTCCGTGCCCTTCTTGTACTTAATGATGTAAGGAAACGTTTCTATGAACTCCAGCCATCTTGCATGTCGCCTCTTGAGTGTCGTTTGGCCTTGGAGATGCTTAAGAGTCTCATGATCGGTGTGGATGATGAACTCCTTGGACAGTAGGTAGTGCTGCCAGGTCTGTAAAGCTCGGACTAGGGCATACAATTCTTTGTCATATGTCGGATAGTTGAGTGCAGCTCCATTGAGTTTCTCACTGAAGAATGCCACAGGTTTCTTGTTCTGGTGTAGCACAGCTCCAATTCCTATACCTGAAGCATCACATTCAATCTCAAAGATAATGTCAAAGTTTGGTAAAGAAAGAACCGGTGCTTATGTTAGCTTCTCCTTCAAGGTATTGAAGGCCTGTTCTTGAGCAACTCCCCACTTAAATGGTTGATTCTTCTTGATCACGGCTGTGAGTGGTGCAGCTACCGTGCTAAAATCCTTGACGAACCGTCTATAGAAGCTAGCTAGTCCGTGGAAACTCCGAACATGTCCGATGGTAATGGGAGTGGGCCAATCTCGGACAGCTTTTATCTTCTCCTCATCCACCTGTAATCCTTGTTCACTAATAACAAAACCTAAGAACACGAGTTTGTTAGTACAAAAGACACACTTCTTTAGGTTAGCGTATAAGCTTTCCTTCCGAAGTGATTTAAATACAAGTTCTAGGTGTTCTAAATGGTCCTTAAGATTTTTGCTGTAGATTAATATGTCATCAAAATAAACTACTACAAATTTTCCAATATAAGAACGAAGAACCTGGTTCATCAAGCGCATGAAGGTGCTGGGGGCGTTGGTGAGACCGAAAGGCATGACAAGCCACTCGTATAGCCCCTGTTTGGTTTTGAAAGTAGTCTTCCATTCATCGCTCACAAGACATGCATTTGATGATATCCACTTTTGAGATCCACCTTTGAGAAGAGTGTGGAACCGCATAGCTCGTCTAACATGTCGTCGAGACGCGGAATAGGGTGCCGGTACTTGATTGTTATATTGTTGATGGCACGACAGTCTACACATATTCTCCAAGTGCCTCCTTTCTTTGGTACGAGCAGAACGGGCACAACACATGGGCTAAGACTTTCTCGAATATAACCTTGGTCTAGTAAGTCACTGATTTGTTTCTCCAGCTCCTTGCTTTCCTCCGGATTCATCCTATAAGCGGGTTTGTTCGGCAGAGCTATTCCCGGAACCAAATCGATCTGATGTTCTATCCCTCTAAGTGGCGGTAGTCCGGGTGGTAGTTCTTTGGGAAATACGTCCAAGTAATTCTGGAGTAAGGGTTGAACTTCCTCGGAAATATCTAGGTCACTTGCACCTGCACTTAGACACTCTTGGTAGAACATTAGTAGGAGGGCGCCCTTGGTACCAAGGGACTTACCAACTGATCAGTAGCTTATATAAAGGTTCGATGTACTTACCTCTCCATCCTTAGCCATTTTTAAGTGAAGTGCATGAACTTGTGATGGACTGAGGGGTGCAAGAGTGTACTTACGGTTTTGGTGTGTCACTGAGTATTGGTTAGTACGTCCATCATGTTGAGTTTCTCGGTCGAATTGCCACGGCCTCCCTAGGAGGAGGTGTCCAGCTTGCATGGGCACTACATCACAAGTAACTTGATCAACATATTTACCAATACTAAATGGAACCGTTATCTGTTCAGAGACCTTCATCTCAGCCTTTTCATTGAGCCACCTAAGCTTGTATGGGCGTGGATGCTTGGTTTTCACGAGACCTAATTTCTCAACAAGAATCTTGCTGGCCACGTTAGTACAAGAACCACCATCTATAATTAAATTGCAAACCTTGCCATTGATGGTACATCGTGTATGAAAGAGATTTTCTCTTTGTGCGGTCTCCTCAGGTCCTACTTGAACATTGAGAACTCGTCGTATCATGAGTGATTTCCCGATATCCGGATACTCGATGTCTTCTCCGTGTTCTTCAGACTCGTCTACAGCCTCATCTTGCGACTCGTAGTCTCCCGTGTTGGTGATGATCATTACTCTCCGGTTTGGACAATCTCTTGCTATATGTCCTCTTCCCTGACACTTAAAACAAGTAATGTCACGAGTACGATTAAATTGGTTGGAAGACTTACCTTGTTCATCACGGAAACTCCTTTGTGGTTCGGAGGTTCTTGATTTGAACCGTGAATCTATCTCAACAGCCTTTCCCTTGTCTTGTACTTTGGTAACATCATTTCTCCATGTAGATGGTACATTTCTGGGCCGGGTGTTGCTGTTGTTCTTGTGCTTAATCTGCTGTTCTACTTGGACGGATAGGTGGAGGAGTTCATGTAAGCTCTTGTACTTGGCACGCTCAACCTTTCGCTGAATCCTATCTTGTAATCCATCAATGAATTGAGCCATCATAGCCTCCTCTGATTCCTCCAACTCCAGAGAGTTCATTAGCTTTTCAAACTCCTCAAAATAATCCTCTACGCTTCTTGTTCCCTGTGTTAACTTACGGAAACGCTTTTGTAAGTCTCGATGAAAATACTCTGGGACATACCTTAACCTCATTAGGTACTTCATGTCGGGCCAATTGTTGACAGCTCCAAAGTGAAGTCGTCTCCGTTCAGCTACCATTCTGTCCCACCATGCTAGGGCATTTCCTGTGAGTTGTGCCGCAGCTACAGCCACCCTTTTGTTCTCTCGGTATCCATAACACTCAAAAATGTACTCCAGCCTCCTTTCCCAATCCAAGTAAGCTTCAGGATCTGTTTTACCTGCAAAAGATGGTGGAGTTAGTTTTATATCGTGATTAGTTTCTCTAGGTTCTACTTCTCTTTGGCGGTGTCTCCGAAGAGGATCAACTCGACGTTGTTGTCGAGCTAGGGTGTCGAGTGAGTCTCCATCGGATTCTGAAAGAACTTCCTCTTCAAGTTCAGGGCGAGGCAGGTGCTGTTGGATTCCTGGGGCTCGTAAGTTGGGTCCTTCTGGGTGTTGTTGAGGTCGTTCCAAGTTGTTGAGGTGATTGCCAAGCTCTTGGTGATTTTCAGCAATGCGTTGGTTCATAGTTCTCATGTCGGCTCTCATTGCTTGTAAAAGTTCCACCATATCTTGTTGACGTTCAGGACCTCCGTCAGCCATGCTCTACTCCAATCCGAATTGAATTCAAAGTGCTAAGGATAATGTAAATTTTCCTAGCAAAAAGAATCAACACAAGAATAAAATCTTCTCAAACAAACAGTTAAACAGAAAAGGAAATCGCAGTTTAGGTTTCGATATGGGAAAAATACGAAACGAAGTCCAAAAATCAAAATAACAATTTTATATTTTCTGAAGAGTTTAAAGAATCAAAAACAAAAGACGAAATATTTTTATGAGTTTTTTTTGATTTTATAAAATTGAAACACCAAAGCAGACAAAACAGAAACAAAAAATTTCTAGGGTTTAAGTTTTGATGAACGAAAAATACTAAATGAACTCTTAGTTTGAAAACGACAATTTTTTTGATTTTTTGTATGTTTTAAGAAACTAAAACAAAAGACAAAATATTTTTTTGAGTTTTTGTTGATTTTATAAAAATCTGACAAGTCAGATGTAAAAGCTGGAAAATCTAGAAACAGAAAAGAAAAAAAAAGAAACTAAGATTGAAAAGAAACAACCTGGGATAGGAGCTGGTTAGGCTCTGATACCAATGATATAAGACTCGTTATACAAGTCTTATGATCCGGATCTGAGGTGTAAACAAAGCTAGCTCGAAGCTCCTTCTCTGCAAACAACTCGCAAACCGGTGAAGTGGAAGGTTAGACAAGCAGCTCGAAGCTCCTTTTGTGAAACCAGTTGTGAGGACGTGATGATGGATTGATAAGAACCACAAGGAGGATGAGAGACTCTTTGATACAGCTTGAGAAATTGTGGCTTTGTGAATCACACACAAAGACAAGATCTGAGACAAAGTTTCAGCAACTTCAAGAGAATTCGGGTTCTTTATTGATGTAGGGTGAAAAACAAAGATACACGGCCAGGGACTTTATAATTAGTCCGGTCGGCTACAACCCTAGGGGTACGACTCAAAACAACAGGACTTGTAAAAATAAAAGACTCGAATGACACACACTTTCAATGAGAACTACAAGCAGTTCCCTTATAAGGAAAGTGCAGTTACAGACACAAAATAAAAGGAAATAAAATAAAATAAACTAAAAGACTCTACTGGGACTCGAACTAGACTCAATAGGGGTCAGATAGAGCCACTAGGCCGAGGCCATTTCACCTGCAAGGAGACAAAAATAATTAAACACAAATCATACCTGACTTGGCTGAGAAGTCATCGCTGGTCCGTTATCCGGGACATCTTCATTTGTGTCGAGCAGAGCTTGTATTGATACGTTGAATTCTCCCCTTAGCTTATCCCTCCTAGCTCTTGTGATAGGTCCAGCTACTTCTGGAATATTGATGACATGATCGTCCTCCACTTGATGCACTTGATTCGCTCCATGCTTGTTGTGTGGTCCTATACTCAACTCGTTGGCTTTTGCTCGGGTTATTGGACCTTCCTGAGTCTTCTCTTGAGTCTTTGTTACCTCAGTACGTTCCTCACGTGTGTCTTCGTTAGATGGTTCAGTCACTGGATTGATGTCCGCATCAGAATGGGGTAATTGGTCAGTAACTCCTCTGAAATCTATCTAAGGCGCTGACAAACTCAAACAGAGCTACTCCCTAGACAACGGGTTCACAAGCAATCAAATCTACTATTGTGACAGATGACCTCAAGCTAGGGCAGTTCCAGACTCAGTTGCCTCTAACAAAATTTACCCTAATAGGCACTAAGACTCAACCCGTTCTTGTCAATGAACACCCTAAACCTCTAATCTCTTAGGCTAGGAATGAAAATCTCTGGCACTAGTTGTTCAAGTGTTTCATCAACCACCTTTTGAGTGTGGAAACACTTAAGATCTAGTTGTAATTGATCAGAGAGAAACTAGCATTAAGAACACTAATCCAGAAAGGACTCACAAACAACTAAACTCAAACGCACTAGAAGATCAAAGATTCGTCACTAACCTATCCCATTCTCAAGAACCCTAAAAAACTACTCACACATATTCAATAACATAAACCCAGAAAATCTAAACATCTTATAATTCATTGAAATTAGGTTACAAAGATAGATTAAGGCAAGAAAAATAAGACTGCAAAGAATCAAAACAAACTAACATGTAGATTAAGAGAAATCTGGATTACAAATGAAGAAAAATCAAGAACAATGAAGAACAAATGAAGAACACTCAAGAACAGAGAGAAAACCTAAAAATAAAAAGCTTACACTAAAAATAAAAACAGAATACCCTTTGGACAAAACCCAAAAGGGGTATTTATATGAAAATGCGGAAAACCCTAAAACGGATAAAGACAAAATAAGCGGCTAAGTCTTTGGAGATTGATGCAGCTTGGACCGGCGTGTGTGTAGAGGTGATCGAGCTGGGAATGAAGACTGCTGGACCTCCTGCTCGACGTGTGTGCTCGAGCACTCTGCTCGATGCATTGCTGGGCTTGTGTGCCCGATGGACTGCTCGAGCATCTGCTGAAATTCTGCTCGAGCAGTCTGTTGAAATTCTGCTCAAGCACTGTGGCTTCTACCTGCTCGAGCACTGTGTCTTCTAACTCCTCGAGCACTCTGTCTTCTACCTGCTCGAGCACTGTGTCTTCTACCTGCTCGAGCACTCTGTCTTCTACCTGCTCGAGCACGGTGTCTTCTACCTGCTCGAGCACTCTGTCTTCTACCTGCTCGAGCACTCTGTCTTCTACCTGCTTGAGCACTGTGTCTTCTAACTGCTCGAGCACTGTGTGAAAATCTGCTCGAGCACTATGTGAAAATCTGCTTGATGTAGCTATGGTGTGAAATTCTCCAGACATCCAGAACATCATCCAAGTACCTGAAATCTACTCCAAAATGCATATGTATGCAAATCTACTGCAAATCCTAGTATGTATGCTAAATGTGTGGAAAAGACTATAAATGGGGTGAAACATATGATAAATATTGTCCTAAATGATGATAAATGCATGCTAAAACATGCTAAAATGCAGAGACATCAACTCCCCCAAACTTAGTCTTTGCTTGCCCTCAAGCAAACAATTCATAAGAAGGGAGAGAGGTTAGAAAATGGGGATTCAGAACCTAAGCAATGCAGTTTTTAAAGTTCCCAAACCTTATCAAATTTTGCAAGAAGCTACCCTGAATGCAATGCTAACAAGTTCTACTTTTAAAGCTTTAGCCATGCTTGTCACATCATTTACTTAACAATGACTTTAGCCTACACAAGCATTCAGATTCTTCAAACCCTTTAACATTCATTAAGCAGAAATCATGAATCAAGTTTATTCACAGTCATTGAACTCATTTGGCTAAAGGAATAGTAAAAGGACAAAGATGGTCCTTAATGTAACTGGTGACACTCATTCTCACTCAAGGGACTCTCAAAGAAAAACTGAGCTTTAGAAGAAGGCAAAAAGGTCAGGGCCAACCGATGCGTACAAGGATAAACTTCCATCTACCCAAACATATACATAATCGAAACACAAACCTCTAAATCTATTCCCAGGAATGATCCTATTACTACCCTTTGGCACTTTTCTGCAATGAATCCCTTTTTGATCAAACTTTTCTTTTTTTTTTGTGTTCTAAGGACGGTTTACCTTAACATTTGTTTAGTCTAGCGGATTGGGTGTCTATCTGAGGCTCTATCTTTTATGTAATTCATACTAGTTTCTTTTTTTCTTTTCATGAGCCTATACATATTTTTTTTTTCTTTCGTACTACCCGATCTTTTACTAGAGCTTTAATTATGCACATCCCTCTACTTAGAAGTTTCTTTTCTTTTTCCCTTCTCTTTCTCTTTTTTCATTTTTTGACTCATCCTGCTTAGAACATCCTAATTCATTTCTCCCCAAAATCATGTTCCCACCTAGTTCTAGCTAGTCCATACCGTGAACTAGAGCTAAGCGAGAACTTATCCTTGTCGGCTCCAACCTAACACTTTCTACCAAGCTCAGTCTATAAAAAGGCCTCACACACAGAAAATAATATTGGCTTGAAAGAAAGGTTGGTTCAATGGTAGGGAAGCTGTTCCAATGAGGGGAATCGGCTACTTGGATAACAAGGGTGGTAAAAAGATGAAAGATAATCCAAGTATGTATATAGGTATCCATGAGTTCAAGTTCAATGCGTAAACATGATAATTATAAGTCAGGTTATGGTCCAAATAGATAGGGAATGAATGCACTTCTCAACAAGCATCAGCCAAAATCAAATGTCAAGCAATGAATTCAAAGGATGGTGCTGCCTTATGCTTCAAACTTAATCAACATGCACAACAGGACAACTAAGTGGTTCATTAAAAATTTATGCTGCATGCTAGGCTAGGCAAGAATCATCATTATCCCATATGCAGAAATCCTAGATGAAATGCAAGTAGACTCCTAAAATGCTAATGTAACTACATGGACAATCTGTTTTTGTGAAATGATTTTCGAAAAATTTTCAAATTTTTATGGTTTTTAGATGCACATAGATGATTGAAAATTTGAAATAAGAAAACAGAAAACAATGTCAAATACAACATGAACCCTCCCCCAAACTTAAATTACACAGTCCCGTGTGTAATAAAATTTGGAAAAGAGTTCAGGAATGAAAGCGAAATTAAACACAAGTACAATGATATATACAATGACTTTGGAGTTGATACTTCAGTAGTTGGAGAAGAAAGAGTCAGTGAACGCTTCTATGTCCTCACGGGAGTACCTTGATGGAGTGCCAGCTCGAGTGGCAGGTCGAGTGCCTCTGGTCGAGCATCTGGCCTAGCGTTTAGTCGAGCGTTGCTCGAGCACTCTGGTCGAGCATTTTGCTCGAGCACTCAGATAAGGCGTTTGCTAGAATACTCTGGTAAGGTGTTTGCTCGAGCGCCTACCCGAGCGGCAGCTCGTCTTTCACCTTTATTTTCCATCTTCCTCTACTCCTTGCGTGCACCTGAGACATTGAGTGAAAACAAAGAAAAATCTATGAAAATACTAAGGAAAATAAAAAATAAGAATATATACAAAGATAGACATGGGACTTCCTCCCAAGTGAGCTTGTTTAAAGTCACCAAGCTTTTTGTCGATTTATCGAGATTTAAGGGGGGTTGAGGGGAGGAACTTGATATATTAGTATCTTGTCCCATTTTAGCTAGTCTTTTCATATTGTTTTCGAGTCTTTTCGAGTCTTTTCGAGTCTTTTTATGTCTTTTCAGGTATTTTAAGGCTTTGGAGCATGGATTGAAGATGTTGGAAGATATTGGAGAAAAAGGAGCAAATTTGAGCCAAAAGACGATTTTCGGCCTGGTCGAGCACCTGCTCGGACCTGTCGAGCACCTGCTCGACCTAATTTACCTAGAGACGTGTTTTTATTTATTTTTATAAGAATAAAAGGCCGAGCCACCTCAGACTGGTAACAATGGATTCACGTTCGTTTTGAGACTCAGTTCTTCATTCTAGGTTTTATTTTGGTTTTCAAGACTCCACACTTTGTTTTGTTCGATTTGGATTTATATTATTCAGCCTTGGATCTCTATTCCTCTACTGTCGATCAATCCACAACTTGTTTGAGAAGTTTTCCTGAACCTTATTCTTTCAATAAATCATGAATTCATCTCCTTGCTTTGTTGTGTTTAGTTTCGCTATGTGTGAGTAGATTCCATAGCTAGGTTAAGGTTTTCAATGGTGAATTAGGGTGTTAATGGCTGAGCACAAATAGGAATGGAATTTATATGTCTTCGCCAATAGGGGGTCGTAATGCCTAGGTTAGTCTGATCACCTAGCCTATGATTTTTAGGTTAATATTATTCATGAGAGTGCGCTAGGTTGCTAGAAAAGTCATTGGTGAGCAATTGAGGCGCAGCCAACGAGAGTTGATTGCTGCGGTCGATTGTGAACATATTGAACCTGTTTGTTAATGTTTATCGTCTTCATTAGATCCGGGCGAGAGTTTCGGATTCTAGGTTGTTAGATAAAGGTGTCGATACATCACGAGAGTGGGGCGACATTCATTTGTGTTTGAGTTCTAGACCGGTAGTTAATTGGCCCTGAATAGTTGCTCAGTTTATTCTCCTAATCACCGGCGAAATACCTTGACCTAGTGTTTTTATTAATTGTTTTACATCGATTTATTTTATTTGTTTACTGTTCCGAAAATTCAACAAAACCCATATTGTCTTAGCTTTAAATTTAAAATCTATAATTTCATAGTGTAACCTTGGTCTCTGTGGATTCGATACCCCTTATACTACTGCGTGTGTCTGTGCACTTACAGAAAATATTTTGGGTTAAAACTCGACACATCAAGTTTTTGGCGCCGTTGCCGGGGACCAATTGCGTTACCTTTGATTTTTGATTTTGTTTATAGTCTAAGAAACTACTGATCTTAATTTTTATTTGTTTCTGCTATGTGTCAGGTGCATGACCAGAAGAAGAACAAGAAGAAATTGCACCGAAGATCTAGCCATCCTCACCAACGAAGAGTTAGCTCGCATCGAACGTCAAAACCGTCAAAAAGACTTACAGCTGCTCTGGTCATCATGGCTGCACAAGACAATGGTATGGCTGCTCAGTTACAGTTGCTAAGGGATCAGATTGCTCAGTTGAGAAGAGATGAACCACCAGCTCCACGAGTTCAGCCGGGTATAGGGGATTCGGATAATCCCCATGCATTTTATCAAAACCGGTCAGCTATTGTTTCTCCGACAATTCAGAGGCAAGACTATGAGATCAAGCCTCAGATGATCACATTGGTGAAACAGCACCTCTTTCACGGACTGCCAGCTGAGATACCGATGGACCACATCGAAAATTTTGAAGAAATCTGCAGCACCACCGGTTCTAATGGGGTACCGTCGGAATTTCTAAAATGCAAGCTGTTTCCGTTTTCTCTTGCTGACAAGGCTCAGAGGTGGTTGAAGTCATTGCCAGCTGGTTCTTTGGGGACGTGGGATGAAGTAAGAGCTGCCTTTTTGGACCACTTCTACACTAAGTCCAAGACAGCCGCTCTACGAAACAAGATTTCGTCTTTCCAACAACATTCTGGTGAAGCTTTTTGTGAAGCTTGGGAAAGACTGAAGGAATACCGTAGGGAGTGTCCTCATCATGGTTTTAAGGATGAACAGATTCTGGGGATATTTTATGATGGAGTTGAATGGGATTACCGCAATGCCCTAAATGCTGCGAGTAATGGGGATTTTATGACCAAGAGAAGAGATGGTGCTTTTGAGCTGATAGAGAACCTTGCTTCAAGCTCTAGCAACAGGTCTCCTGAGTATGATAGGTCCAAGAAAGTTAACAGTGTAGACACTCAGAAGATAGATGAGCTGACGACAAAGGTAAATTTACTCCTACGCGAGAGTCAAAGACCGGTTAAGTTTGTGGAAGAAAATGGGGCTGCGCCCGTTTCTCAAGAGTTTGAGGAAGATGATGATGCTGGAGTACATGAGGTTAACTATGTGAGTGGTCAGGGATATGTCCAGAACCGTGGGTTTAATCAAAATTATCAGAGCCACCCCAACCTCTCCTACCGAAGCACTAATGTCGAGAACCCACAAGACCAAGTCTATCCGCAACAAGGAGGTATCACTCAGTTGCCACAAGCTCAGGGTTTTCAAAAATTCTACTCCAGCAACACTTAGGGGAAGCAGTACATCCCTAATCAGAATCAGAATCGGTTCCAAGGAGGAAACCAACAACAAAACACAAATTTCACGGCAACACCACAAGTTGCCTCCGCACCTACATCTCAAGATGAACTGAAAAGTCTTATGCAGCAACTGATGGTTAACTAACAGAAGGCGTCTACTGAGATAAATGCCAAGGTGGATCACATGTACACTTATTTAAATGCGAAATATGAAGCTGTCACCGCGCATGTGAAGAAGCTTGATACACAAGTAGCTCAAACCGCCAAGGCTATCAAGAGACCAGCTGGAGCTCTTCCAGGTAAAGGTGAACTGCCCATTAATGCATATCACTTGAATGCTGTTGAGTTGAGGAGTGGAAAGATGCTGGCACCGCCTACGATGAGAAGCTTCCACGGAAAGGCGAATGAGAAGAATTCCGAGCATCAGGCTCAAGGAGGGGATTCTGCTGTGAAAGATGGAAATGTTGAGGTTGAATCAAGCTCAGGAACACCTCTGGGAACTGTTCCAAACGAATCTGAAGAAAACTTTTCCGAGCACCCCAATTCTGCTACAGAGCACCTGCTCCCACAGGGTGCTCCCACGAAAAATTCAAAAATTCCAGAACGAGTCTACGTACCTAAGGTCCCTTATCCAGTACCTCCAAGGAAATCTCGCAAGGATTTGGAAGATGCAAAGTGCAAGGAGATGCTTAAGGATTTAACGGTGAAGCTTCCTTTGGTTGATGCCGTGCAAATGATGCCTTCTCTCAAGCGATACATGAAGGAGCTGGTTGCTGGTAAGGTTGTTGAGGAAGAGAGTGTTATGATTTTTTCTAAGGAGTGCAGCGCCATACTTCAGAGTAAGGTGTTGAAAAAAAAAGAAGACCCCGGGAGGTTTGTTATCTCGGTGAAGATAGGACCGTGCACATTTGCTTGTTCTTTGTGTGACTTAGGTTCCAGCGTCAATCTGATGCCATATTCTGTGGCTAAGTGTCTGGGATTCACCAAGTTCAAGCCTACAAAGATCTCATTGGTTTTTGCGGATCGGTCTACAAAGCTTCCGGTGGGTATTATTGAGGATATGCATGTCCGAATTGGGGATACATTTATCCCAACTGATTTTGTGGTTCTGGAACTTGATGAAGAACCCAAGGACCCACTGATATTGGGTAGAGCTTTCTTATGCACGGCTCGTGCCATCATTGATGTCGAAGAAGGCATAGTTGATCTCCGTCTTGGAGATATGTTAGTTCAGTTTGAGATGAGCAAGCTTCTCAAGAAACCGATGATTGATGGACAAACATTCGTGATCGATGATGGGTCAGTGATAGCAGAGGATGTGGTTGAAGAGATTTTGGCGAGTGATCCTTTAGAAGTTGCTTTGACTAAACCCGAGGGTGAACACGGTTTTCTGAGTGAGGACACCCTTGGATTCGCCAAGTTTCTTGATTCCAACATCAGAGTGGAGGAAAGAGATGAATTTCTGAGCCTGGGAGAAGGCACAAAAAACGAGGTCCAGCGAGCACCCCAGAGAGCACAAAGAGCACCTGCTCCGAAAAATCCGATCTTGGAAGGCTCTTGGAGTGAGCTGAAAGCTCCAAAGCTTGAGTTGAAGACCCTCCCAGCAGGGCTCAGGTATGTTTTTCTTGGTCCGAACTCCACTTATCCCGTTATAGTGAATGCGAACCTGAACAATGTAGAGGTTACCTTGCTTTTGTGTGAATTGAGGAAGTATAGGAAGGCTCTAGGATATTCACTAGATGATATCACTGGTATATCCCCTGACTTATGCATGCACAGGATACACCTAGAGGATGAATCTATGACTTCTGTCGAGTATCAGAGGCGGTTAAACCCTAACCTCAAGGATGTCGTCAAGAAAGAGATAATGAAACTTCTAGAGGCTGGTGTGATTTATGCGATTTCTGACAGTAAGTGGGTCAGCCCTGTGCATGTATTTCCTAAGAAAGGAGGTATCACAGTGATTAAAAATGATAAGAGCGAACTGATACCAACTAGGACGGTAACCGGACATAGGATGTGCATAGATTATCGAAAATTGAATGCTGCTACTCGCAAGGATCATTTTCCTTTACCATTCATTGACCTGATGCTAGAGCGTCTAGCTAACCATCCATATTACTGTTTCCTAGATGGTTTTTCAGGATTTTTCCAGATTCCCATCCACCCGAACGATCAGGAATAGACGACATTCACATGTCCCTACGGCACCTTCGCGTACTGCCGTATGCCGTTCGGTTTCTGTAATGCTCCAGCAACGTTTCAACGTTGTATGATGTCTATATTTACTGACCTTATTGAGGATATTATGGAAGTATTTATGGTCGACTTTTCTGTGTATGGGAGTTCGTTTTCTTCTTATTTGTCTAATTTGTGCAGGGTATTGCAAAGGTGCGAGGAGAAGCATCTAGTTCTCAACTGGGAAAAGTGTCACTTCATGGTCCGAGATGGGATAGTGCTAGGGCACAAGATATCAGAGAAAAGGATCGAAGTTGACAAGGCAAAAATAGAAGTCATGATGAGTTTGCAACCGCCTAATTCGGTTAAGGGAATCCACAGTTTTCTGGGACACACGGGGTTCTACCGTCGCTTCATCAAATACTTTTCTAAGATTGCTAGACCTCTTACGAGATTGCTGTGTATGGAGGTGAAGTTTGAATTTGATAGTGACTGTTTGGCGGCTTTTTATACCATTAAGGGAGCCTTGGTTAGTGCACCGATAGTACAACCGCCAGATTGGGAGCTACCATTTGAGATAATGACGGATGCAAGTGATTTTGATCTGGGAGCTGTTCTGGGTCAGAGGAGAGACAAGAAGTTCCATGTGATTTATTATGCCAGTCGGACAATGGACAATGCTCAGTGTCGATACGCCACTACCGAGAAAGAATTATTAGCGATTGTTTTCGCTTTTGAGAAGTTCAGGTCATACCTCGTCGGATCGAAGGTAATTGTTCACACAGACCATGCTGCATTGAAGTATTTGCTGACAAAGAAGGATGCAAAACCCAGATTATTGAGGTGGATTCTGTTGCTACAAGAGTTCGATCTAGAGATAAAGGACAAGAAAGGGTCCGAAAATGGGGTTGCAGATCACTTGAGCATGTTGCAGATTGAAGAGGACACACCCATGGAGGATAGTCTACCAGATGAACAGATCTATTTTATCAGCACTTGCAAAAATTTCTGAGCACCTGAGCGAGCCCCCGACCGAGCACCCGGCCGAGCATCCGACCGAGCACCTGCTTGGCCCGTTGGAGCACCTGCTCCCGAAAATTTTTGTGAATCATTTCAAACAGGTCAGTCCCCTAGTTTCCCATGGGTTGGAGAGATAGCAAACTTCTTGGCTGCTGACAAGGTTCCTGAGTACCTAACTTGAAGCAAAAGGAAGAAGTTTTTCCGCGAGGTTAGGCGGTATTATTGGGATGAACCATTTTTATACAAGCAATGTTCGGATGGGCTGTATAGGAGATGTGTGTCTGAGGCAGAGATCCCTGGGATTTTACACCATTGCCACAGTTCGTCATATGCTGGGCACTTCGCCACATTAAAAACGGTTTCAAAGGCTTTACAAGCTGGATATTGGTTGCCTACGATGTTCCGTGATGCACACCGGTTTGTCTCTAGGTGTGATGCGTGTCAAAGGCAGGGAAACATCAGTAAGCGCAATGAGATGCCCCAGAATTTTATTCTGGAAGTTAAAGTTTTTGATGTATGGGACATAGACTTCATGGGACCGTTTCTATCCTCCTACGGTAATGAATACATTCTAGTGGCTGTTGATTATGTTTCAAAATGGGTTGAAGCGCTGGCTAGCCCAACTAATGATGCTAGAGTGGTTATAAAGATGTTCAAGAGTGTCATCTTTCCGAGGTTTGGAGTTCCAAGAGTAGTGATTAGCGATGGCGGCTCACACTTCATAAACAAGGTTTTTGAGAACTTGTTAAGAAAGAATGGTGTCACGCATAAGGTAGCTTCTCCTTATCACCCTCAGACTAGTGGACAGGTCGAGATCTCCAACAGGGAGATAAAAAGTATCCTGCAGAAGATGGTGAGCATCACGCGAAGGGATTGGTCCAAGAAGTTGGATGACACTTTATGGGCGTATAGGACCGCGTATAAAACACCGTTGGGGACAACGCCTTTTCATTTGGTATATGGGAAGGCATGCCACCTTCCGGTGGAACTGGAGTACAAAGCGGCATGGGCTATTAAATTGCTCAACTTCGACATCCTTCCTGCGTTTGAGAGGAGATCCATGCAGCTGCACGAGTTGGAGGAAATTAGGCATCTCGCCTACGATAACTCAAGGATTTACAAGGAGCGAATAAAAGCTTACCGTGACAAGAGGATCATCCCCACGAGTTTTTCTCCCAACGATCAGGTATTATTGTTCAACTCTCGTCTCAGATTATTTCCAGGTAAGCTGAAGTCCAGATGGTCCGGCCCCTTCACGATCAAGGAGGTTAGACCACATGGAGCTGTGGTGTTGCTAAACGCGAAAGGAGACGAGTTCGTGGTAAATGGCCAAAGGATCAAGCCATATCTCGCTTAAAACAAGCGCTTGGTGGGAGGCAACCCACCGGTAAGGTTTTTTGTACATAATTTATTTTTTATTTGTTTTTATACTAATTTTTATTTGTGATTTAATTTTTCATTCATCTACTAAAAAAAAAAAAAAAAAAAGAGGGGTATCGAGCACCCCAGAACTGGACCGAGCACTTGCTCCACCAGGGTGCTCGACGGGTCAACACAAACAAAAGGTAAATTCCAAATTTCCTTTTCCCAACCCCACTAACTCTCTCTTTTTCCTATTTTTGCAGTCACATGCACTGGTCCACCACATACATCCAAGTCTCGAAACCCTACACCCCTCCCCTTTATATCACGGACCGAGCTCCTTCTCAACTCACGCTCACCATCTCTCTCTACTCTCGTCTGCTCGGATCAGCTTTCTCGATCTCAACGCCCAACCACCATTGCTTTCATCTCCTCCGCTCAAATCGGAAAGCACTCGGCCAATATCTCTTTCCGCCGAACCGCTATCACCGAGCCACGAGGTTTCTCATAACCACCATCACCTCGTTCTCCGCAATACTCCACTACTCATGTTTTGCCACTAGATCCGTGAGACTCCTCCTCCGTTTTCCATCTCTACTCGGTGAAACTCCACCGCAAGTTTCTCTCGACTTGCTCTCACTCGGCCAAGTTCCGCCGCTCCACCTCTCCTCGCCAATCCACCACGACGCGATCCACCGCTCTCCCTCAATCTTCTAGCTCACACTCCGAGATCTCCGCCGAACTCATATCACTCTGTCACGTCGCATTTTCCGGCTCACCGCAAGTCGCCCTCGACTGTTTCACGCTCGTCCAAGCTCCGCCTATTGCCGCCGTCACTCCAAGCTCCCCGTGTCATCATGCCTCCGAAGCAGTTTTTCACCACCAACAAGGGAAAAGGCAAAGCCAGCACCTCCGCATGGTCCGCCACCACCGAGAGATTTGCCACCCACCCGTGGCCCCGCCCCGAAAACACGCCTTTCGATCTCGGAATCAAGGAGCTCCCGCCCATCTCACCAGACTCGTGGGACACTCGCGATGCCTATTACTACAATCAGCTTCTCGGGCTGAAGCTAGAACCCACGAGGTACATGTGTGAAACGACGCTTCAACAACTAGGTCTCCAAGAGCAAGTTCGGAGGATCCTAAGCCACGCGCATTGCATGTCTTTCACGCTAGAGGAAGATGTGCTTTACCCGGACCTTGTGCGACAATGCCTAGCCACCGCCACTCTTACTTACAAAAATCCGGACTCCCCAACACCTGAAGAAGGTACATTTTCGTTCTTTGCTGGAGGAACGAAGTATGATATTGCTATGTGGGATTTTTGCGTTCTCTATGGCTTCCGCGACACGGTTACCAAGCTAGATTCACTGAAGTCGTTCACGCAGTCCAAAGAATTCTGGAGCCATATCGCCTCAGGCCCTTACTCCTCGAACTCCGCAAGTCAAAACCGCCTCCGCCATCCCGCACTTCGCATATGCGTGAGAATTTTCAGCAACATGCTTTTCGCCCGGGCTGTAGGTAACAAAGTTCATATCGATGAGTTGCTGTTACTATTCTTGGGATGTGCTTATATTGTAGGGAACGGGAACACGGAACAATTCGAGGTCTACCGTTCCAACTTAGGCATCCACTTTGCCGAAGTGATTTACGGAATCAAGGACAGCCCCACAGAGAACAACAAAGGACAGCGAGTTGAGCGCATAGAGAGTCTCCTAACTCCGCTTTTTCGCCATCACCGAGTGGATCTCTCATGCGCTTCATGTGTCACCCAACTCTCACGGATGGATATGAGGCACCTGCTCGCTTTGAAGATCATCATTGCACCATCCAACTACCAGTTCATCACTGCAACCGGAGAGTCTTGCCTCATCAAGCTTCCGAACCCGGTCGTGACTGAACTCTACACTATGGATGATCTAGCGTTCCACCCACCACCATGGTACCTCATCCCCATCCCGGGCCGCTTATCATCAGCTAGGGCGAGCACATCTCGTCGAAGCATATCTCGTCATGACACCGACGATGACGCCACACCGGTCCCGCGCCTCGCACTTCCTTATCATGCCGCCTCCACTCATGGTGAGTTTGATCTTCCACCCATCTCTGATGATGCTGACACTGCCACTGCCGAGTACAGGAGGTGGATGATCGAGTCAACCAAGAGAAACAACAGCCTCATGCAGAGGATTATGCAAATGTTGGCACGAGGATGTTGCCATACTACCGCCGCAGCAGCTGCCACGCCCCAGCTTTCAATCTCAACCTCAGGCTCCGGGCAGCCATTACGCCGTAGGAAGAGGGGAGCACCTGCTCCACCAGGGTGCTCCATGGGCGACGAGCACGACACCGTGACAACTCAGTGATATCCCCCTTTACCCTCTATTATCATTGTATTATCCATGTGTATTTTTATTTTCCCTTGACGCCAATCTCTCATTCGTTTTCACACTAGAGACGGTGTGATTTAAGTCCGGGGGAGCGGTTAGTTATTTTATTTTATTTTATATTCTATTGAGTCTTGTTGTTGTGTCAGTCCCAAGAGTTTTAGATTTTAAGTGAATCAGGTCCTGCTGCTTGGTTTACTTTTATCGAGTATGTTTTAGAGTTTTATCGAGTCAAAAGCTTGTTTGGGAATGATGAACTTGATCTATTGGATTTATTTTCGGACTAAGGATTACTTGTATGACTCACAGCTTGGCCAAAGTTCAGTATCGGAAAGGCATTGGGCGGATTGAATATTCCCCTAAGCTCACGCTTAGCGGGAAATAGGATGAACCTATGTTATTTCTAATTTTTATTGAACCCTAACCTGATCTTCAATTTCTTTCTCAGGGGTTTGATGTTCATTAGGGAAGACCTATTCGAGCCAAACAAGACTATGCAACTCTCCACAAAGTATGCTATTCCTCTCTCACTCCCCTTCATTACACCGAGAAAAAGAAAAGAAAAGAAAAAGAAAATAAAAAGGAGAAGTTCAAAGCAATAAGCCGAAGTGAACCAAGGGATGATGCGTAAACCCGTTTATCCTTTGTGACCTCATAGAAAGCTTGTTGTAAGGGAAACTAAAAAATTGAAGTGAACCAAGGGATGATGCGTAGACCCGTGTATCCTTTGTGACCTCATGGAGATTCGTCCCACAAAAATAAAGAAGAAGCATCAGAAAAGTGATGGCTGTAAAAAAAAAAGGGTGAAGCATCGGCAAATGAAAACCGATGGCTGTGAAAAAGATAAACAGAAAAATGATGGCGTGGAAAGAGGGAAAGAGGGGAGAGGAAAGTTATATGGGAGAGGGTCTTTGGTTAGACGAAGTTGGCATCTTTTGGACCGATTTCCCCTGATAAGATCACTGTACTTTATTTTCATTAATCTTTGTAAGAGATGACAGTGGGGATTCCGAAACTTCTGTTGGGATGTGAGTTATTAAGGTTAGGTCATGAACCCCACGGCTAACTACGGTACATGTCCTAAGGTCCAGTGAAGAAGGTATAAAGTTCGAAATTTTTCCAACAAGCAAGTGAGTTCCCGTGTTTTTCAAACCTCTTCTCAGTTCTTGATCTTGTTTTGTTTGAGGACAAACAAAGGTCTAAGTCCGAGGGAGTTGATATATTAGTATCTTGTCCCATTTTAGCTAGTCTTTTCATATTGTTTTCGAGTCTTTTCGAGTCTTTTTGTGTCTTTTCAGGTATTTTAAGGCTTTGGAGCATGGATTGAAGATGTTGGAAGACATTGGAGCAAAAGGAGCAAATTTGAGCCAAAAGACGATTTTTCGCCTGGTCGAGCACCTGCTCGGACCTGTCGAGCACCTGCTCGACCTAATTTACCTAGGGACGCGTTTTTATTTATTTTTATAAGAATAAAAGGCCGAGCCACGTCAGACTGGTAACAATGGATTCACGTTCGTTTTGAGACTCAGTTCTTCATTCTAGGTTTTATTTTGGTTTTCAAGACTCCACACTTTGTTTTGTTCGATTTGGATTTATATTATTCAGCCTTGGATCTCTATTCCTCTACTGTCGATCAATCCACAACTTGTTTGAGAAGTTTTCCTGAACCTTATTCTTTCAATAAATCATGAATTCATCTCCTTGCTTTGTTGTGTTTAGTTTCGCTATGTGTGAGTAGATTCCATAGCTAGGTTAAGGTTTTCAATGGTGAATTAGGGTGTTAATGGCTGAGCACAAATAGGAATGGAATTTATATGTCTTCGCCAATAGGGGGTCGTAATGCCTAGGTTAGTCTGATCACCTAGCCTATGATTTTTAGGTTAAACTTATTCATGAAAGTGCTCTAGGTTGCTAGAAAAATCATTGATGAGCAATTCAGGCGCAGCCAACGAGAGTTGACTGCTGCGGTCGATTGTGAACATATTGAACCTGTTAGTTAATGCTTATCGTCTTCATTAGATCCGGGCGAGAGTTTCGGATTCTAGGTAGTTAGATAAAGGTGTCGATATATCACGAGAGTGGGGTGACATTCATTTGTGTTTGAGTTCTAGACCGGTAGTTAACTGGCCCTGAATAGTTGCCCAGTTTATTCTCCTAATCACCGGCGAAATACCTTGACCTAGTGTTTTTATTAATTGTTTTACATCGATTTATTTTATTTGTTTGCTGTTCCGAAAATTCAACAAAACCCATATTGTCTTAGCTTTAAATTTAAAATCTATAATTTCATAGTGTAACCTTGGTCTCTGTGGATTCGATACCCCTTATACTACTGCGTGTGTCTGTGCACTTACAGAAAATATTTTGGGTTAAAACTCGACACATCAGAACTGAGTTCCCCTTTGGAATTTTCTGAGGTAAGTTGCAGAAGGATGAGGCTCTTGTTGTATTAGCAAAGGCTCTGCTCATTCCAAAATCATTCAATACTTGCTTATCTTTCCTGGATGAAGGGTCATCAACCTTTGCCTGAAGTTCCTTAATTTGAACCGACATTCTTTTCACTTGGTCTGTGAGTTCTATCATTGGTTCTGTGAGCGCCATGACGGTTGATACATTATGGTACTTATCTGGTGGGGCCTTGGTACACTTAGCAAAATCATCAAGTTGTAATTGCAAGTCAAGTGAGATTTCTTCTTCCTCAGTAATTGGATCATCAAATTTGGCACCATCTCGTGCCCAATCTGCAACTTGGTTCTCAATAGATTTCTCCTCCATATAGGCCTCTTCCTCAGTAAGTTCTCCTAGCGGTTTATCCGCAAGCTTAATCAATTCTTCAGTATGGAAGGTTTGCCCTTCTATAGTGGGCTTCTTTGTAGGATCTTTGATATCAAACTTCATTTTGAGACCTTTCCCAAGATGAAGATCAATCATCCCTTGCTTGACATCTATCACCGCACCAGCTGTGGCTAAGAAAGGTCTTCCCAATATCAAGGGGTCTATAGGTTCTTCATCCATCTCTAACACTACAAAGTCAGTTGGTACTTTTACATTCCCAATCTTGATAGGCAAATCTTCTAATACACCTTGAGGTAGTCTAGGAGATCCATCAGCTAAAACCAAGGAGACTTTGCAGGGTTTATATTTACTAAACCCTAGCCTCTTAGCTACAGAAAGCGGCATTAAGCTTATCGATGCACCAAGGTCGCAGAGGCAGTTGTTGAAAGTTAGTGGTCCAAGAGAGCAAGGGAGAGTGAAAGAACTAGGATCATCAATCTTTTCTTGGACCACTTCCTTATGTGTAATAGCGCTGCATTCATAGCTTTGTACTACCATTCCTCGTACTTCCTTGAGCCTTTCCATAATTGCATCTTTTATCCAATTGTGAGATTGAGGTAGAAGTGCCAATGCATCTAGTATGGGCATCTTGACTTCAATTTATTTAATGTGTTTGTCGAAGATAGCTCTGTATCTCTCCACTCTGTCCTTGTAGAATCTCCCTAGGAAGGGGAGTTTAGGTTTGTAAGGAGGAGGGACGAATGGTGCTTTCTTCTCCTTGGCAGGTGCAATTTTTTCAACTGGGGAAGGCTGGACTCGACTGGCAGGTTGAGTTGTTGTGTCGAGTTGGTCAGACGAGTTCATGTTTGTCTGCTCAGCTTGTTGTTCTCCTTGACACAAAATCTCCCCATCTTGGTTTTCGCTGTCCACGGTGATAGGAGTAGTTCCTCCCGTTGCTGGTAGTTCTTTCCCACTTCTCAAGGTGATGGCATTGACATGGGCAAAATCCTTAGGATTTTGAATTGCCTTTCCTGGGAGTTGTCAAGGATACGTTGTAGAAGATGTGGAGGCAGACTTGTTCTCCATGTATTTAATTTTGGAGTTCAGTGTCTCAAACTTGTTGTTGAGGGTGGCGAAGGGGTAGTCCATATGATTCTTGGCTTCAGCAAACTTCTTTGCAGTGTCCAGTGTACTGGCAGCTTGACCTTGGAGTAGCTGCTGCATCATACTTTGCAGGTCTTGATCATGGGCAGTAGGTGTTGGAGCTTGCTGCGGTGCAAAACCAGGTGGTTGACCTATGACGCCCTGTGGGTTGTACCTTCCTTGGAAATTCTGCTTAGGAACAAAACCTTGAGTTTGATTGTAGGGGACAAAATGCTTGTTTTGTTGCGGTGGTGGCGCAGGATAAACTTGATCTTGCAGGTTTTCCACGTTGGTACTTCTGTAGGACAAGTTTGGGTTGTTCTTGTAGTTGGTGAAACCATTGTTATAGCCACCTTGATTCTGAACATAGCTAACTTCTTCGATTTGGTCAGCCTCCCCATCTTGAACATGAAAAAGTTCCTCTTCATTTGCAAAGGGAACGTGTCTCTGCTGGCTGAGGATGAATTTATCAAATTTTTCGTTCAAAGACTTGATCTCTTTCCTAGTCCTCTCGTCAGAATCAACACTTCCCCTTATGCTGCGGTCATAGTCCTCAGTATAGTTCCCATCGGATTGAGCATGATTTTCAACTAGTTCCCAGCCTTCATCAACATCCTTGTTTAGGAAATTGCCATGGCTTGCTGTATCAAGAAGCATTTTGATCCTTGGAAGAACGCCTCTGTAGAGCGTGCTGAGCAGGGATTCATTGCTGAAACCATGGTGAGGACAACAGATAGTGTAGCCCTTGAATCTTTCCCAAGCTTCAGAGAAGGTTTCTCCATTCTTTTGGATAAAGCCGGATATCTCATTCTGGAGTCTAGCAGTGCGGGCGTTGGAGAAAATTTTTGCAAGGAAAGCTTTCCTGCAGTCATTCCAGGAGGTGATGGAGCTATGAGGTAGGTTCTTTTCCCATAGATGGGCTTTGTCACCAAGAGAGAATGGGAAGAGTCTGAGCTTGAAACCATCTTCACTGACTCCATTGATCTTGGTGAGGCTGCAGACTCTATCGAACTCGTCCAGGTGATCTAGAGGATCTTCCATAGGTAATCCATGAAATTTGTTACTTTGGACCATAGCGATCAGACCACTCTTGATCTCAAAATTATTGTTTTGGATTGTTGGAGGCACAATCCCTTGCCGCTGAGTGTGTGTGTTAGGCGCATCTCCTACTCCAATCAATCTGGGCCTCCTCTGCTGAGGACCTTGTTCAACTTGTCCTTGAGGATTTTCCATTCGTACTGGATGTTGTTGGTCTGCTCTGATGTTGTCCCTCTGTCCTCGCAACGCTGGTCGTAATCTGTGGATGTCGTCGAGAGGGCGAAAGAGGTTCTGGTTTCCTTGGGATCGTGTTTGCATACAGGTGAAACTTAGAACAGTGTGACTGGCCGAGTTGGTACCTGAAACACAGAAAACCAAGAAAGTTAAGAAGTGAAGTAAAAGTAAATAGAACTTGATAAGTAAAACTACTAGGGAGGCAGGTGCAAGTGCTAGAGAAGCAGTGCACAGATGCTGTAGGAGTAATGCAGCAAGTGAAAATGACGAAATAAATTGATGAGATAAAACTAAGTGTGGAAGCTAGCAAGCGAAAATGATAACTAAGACTAGCATTAAGAACACTAATCCAGAAGGGACTCACAAACAACTAAACTCAAACGCCCTAGAAGATCAAAGATTCGTCACTAACCTATCCCATTCTCAAGAACCCTAAAAAACTACTCACACATATTCAAGAACATAAACCCAGAAAATCTAAACATCTTAGAATTCATTGAAATTAGGTTATAAAGATAGATTAAGGCAAGAACAATAAGACTGCAAAGAATCAAATCAAACTAACAAGTAGATTAAGAGAAATATGGATTACAAATGAAGAAAATTCAAGAACAATGAAGAACAAATGAAGAACACTCAAGAACAGAGAGAAAACCTAAAAATAAAAAGCTTACACTAAAAAGGAAAATGGAATACCCTTTGGACAAAACCCAAAAGGGGTATTTATATGAAAATGCGGAAAACCCTAAAACGGATAAAGACAAAATAAGCGGCTAAGTCTTCGGAGATTGATGCAGCTTGGACCGGCGTGTGTGTAGAGCTGATCGAGCTAAGAATGAAGACTGCTAGACCTCCTGCTCGACGCATTGCTGGGCTTGTGTGCTCGATGGACTGCTCGAGCATCTGCTGAAATTCTGCTCGAGCAGTCTGTTGAAATTCTGCTCGAGCACTGTGTCTTCTACCTGCTCGAGCACTGTGTCTTCTACCTGCTCGAGCACTCTGTCTTCTACCTGCTCGAGCACTGTGTCTTCTACCTGCTTGAGCACTCTGTCTTGTACCTGCTGGAGCACTCTGTCTTCTACCTGCTCGAGCACTGTGTCTTCTACCTGCTCGAGCACTCTGTCTTCTACCTGCTCGAGCACTGTGTCTTCTAAGTGCTCGAGCACTGTGTGAAAATCTGCTCGAGCACTATGTGAAAATCTGCTTGATGTAGATGTGGTGTGAAACTCTCCAGACATCAAGAACATCATCCAAGTACCTGAAATCAAATCAAAAATGCATATGTATGCAAATCTACTGCAAATCCTAGTATGTATGCTAAATGTGTGGAAACGACTATAAATGGGGTGAAACATATGATAAATATTGTCCTAAATGATGATAAATGCATGCTAAAACATGCTAAAATGCAGAGACATCAATGTCTGAGTAGATCATTTGTTAGGTTTAGAGATTCTCACTAGGGTTTTCATGGATTTGTAACATTGATTGATTGGTTAGGATTCACAACTTTATATGTTCTTCACCTAGGTTGTCCTTAATGCTAGATCTAGCCTAATCACCTAGCATCTAGATCTTATGTTATTGTATTAGCATGATGGTGTGATTTGAAGCTTGACAAAACCTAGAGTGAGAAAATTTAATAATTACAAAGGAATTTGGATTAGATAATATGTGAACAAATCAAACTTGAACTTAATGCTTGTTTAAAATCATAAGTCTTACAAAGGAATTTGGTTTCTTAGATTTTAGGCATAGAGTTCCATAAAATATAATGAGAATTGGAGAGATGAATCCAAGGAAACTAGCGCATGGAACGAGAAGAGGAATGGAATACCAGAGGATGTAAATTGATATTCCGAAATGAGGTATCGCAGAGTGAAGCAGAGCCAATCTAGTGACTGAGCTTCCCAGCGATTTCAAGGAGATGAGTCTTGGAGCTGCGACGGTTGTGGCCAACAAACAGAGAATCCCGACTAATTGGTTGGAGATTGAAAAGCTGAACGTAATATTGAACCCTTCAGATCGATACTAGAAATAAGATAGAAGAGTTTGAGTTTATTCACTCTAGAAATAAAAAACAACAAAGAAACCCTTCAGATCTAGGGTTAATGAAGGCAGCGGCTAGTTTAGGGTTAGAGAGAGAAGAGAGAAAATCTACAAGGGTGTCGTTTGTTACGTTTTCAAAGTTGAGTATTCAATTATTTCGCTAAGTGTAATGGTTCCATTACAAAAATTGTAACCCGCCAAGAGAATTTACTTTTCTGCTTAGCGATTTTTATTTTAGCGTTTTTCAAACGCTGTTATAATCTTAGCTTTTTTCAGATGCTATATCAAATTAAATTCCAGTTCTATAACTCAAAACAGTAACTTAGAACAGACCAACTCTCGCTGTGAAGTGAGCTGGAGAATTATTTGAGAGATTGGAACCAACTCTCGCTGTGAAGTGAGCTGGTATTATGTCTCTGCAGAATCATTTATTTTCATTGCTCCAAAGAAGGTTTCATTCACCGTGTAATGATGCCCTAATAGAGACATATAACACATATGAGGCCTCATTGTTTTATGCTTTTTTTTTGTGATTCATGTAGATTGATAAATCTGAAGAAATTGCTGATTTTCATTGTTGGGTTTTTTCCAGATCGATGATTCTTAGTTGTTTAGGTACTTGTAGCTGCTATATCTTTAAGCTCTTTATATCTATAAAGAGGTTTTTCATATCCGTTTGAATGAAGCTATATCTTTACGCTCTTACATAGCTACCACTCTTTCTTGCAACAGTAGGAAGCTATCAATTCACCGATGTTTAAGTGTTTAAGTGGTTAATGAAGAGAAGATGGATGCTTCACTTGTGGCTATTTCTGATGCAATAGGTCACACAGAAAAGTAAGAGAAGTCAAGTGATGACGAAAATAAGAATCTGGTCGAAGTAGCTTGTGAACATCTGATATTAATTGTCCATAATTTCTCTTGTGTCTGCAGAACCTCGTTGATTTGGCAGGTTTGGAGAGTTCAAAGGTTGAAACCAACAATTAAGATGCAAAGAAGGATCATACATACATAACAGTTCGCTGACTTTAGGGACTGTGAGTTTTTCTTGTCTAATAATAGGATTGTTTCTATCCCTATATATCTTCAAACTTATAGATCAAAGATACATAACTTGAGGTCTTACACGTTTTAGTACTTAGCCAGTTCCTCTGTGGAATCACTTTTTTGCCTTAGCATCATTTTGCTTGCTAAACTTATCTCAGATCTGTGCTTGTCTAAACCTTACAAATTAATCAGTTGTCTACTCTTGTTTTTATCCTCTTCTCACAGAAAACCTTGGTTTCTGCATATGATATGATCCTGGAAATAATCAAATATAATCAAGATCATACATTTTTCAAACATTGGAGATGTCACAAGATCAAGAGCTAAACATTGATCCGGACGGATCGATCTGAGTGCTAGGCGAGAAGACCCATGTGTCTTGTTCAGTGAAAGGACGTCCAAGCTCAACTGTTCCAGCCCAAAGACTACTTGGAATATATTCTCAACTCATCAGAGGTTCACGTCAAAATGGAATCAGTCCAAAGAAAGTTCATATGAAGGAGATATTGAATTTACAAGTCATATGATCTTCAGCTTACTCGGTTTGGACCAACGCACGTTCAATAGAGGATTCCGAGCAAACCAGAAGGAGTTAAGCTACGAACTAAATTTTCCTGGAATCTTGATCCATTCCAGAATCATAAAATTCTAGCAATTCAAGAGGATATGCATACAATTCTCGTGGCGGAAAAGGAGGAGTCAATGGACAACTTGGATTTGTTTGAAAAGTGTGATGAATCATTTGCACAATCAAGGAGGTATAGCTTGTCTCCTACACTTGATCCTTATATTTTGGATTTTGAGTTGCTGGAAGAAGTCGATGGAGATAAGATGCTATTGTCGGTTCAATATGAATGTGAGATTCAAGAAGTCGAACATGTTGATTTTGTTTTTGGCGATGCAGTGTTTTGCAAACCCAAGTGCAAAGCTATGATATTTGATTTTGTGATTCAAGGCAATGGTGAGCAAACTCAAGGTTTGATCTTCTTGTCAACAAGGGAGATTTTCTTGATTTTTGCCGCAACAAGAGTTCTAAAATAAGAGTAGCGCAGCGGAAGCATGGAATTTTTGAGCTGGTCTTGGAAAATGGAGTTTCAAAACTGTTTTCTTTTTATCATTATATGATTCTTAAGGATCTTAACTTGCGGGATTTCAGGAAGCATCATCTACACTGACCGAGGAAAGGTATTGGAGTAGAAGTTCGACGCCATGGTCCTATAGTGGACAAAGTGAAAGATAGTCGAAAAGCTATAGAGCTTGGAATTCTAGATGATTATGGAGTAATGTCTAAGCCGAAGATGCACAAGGCAATGCGTGCTATACAAGTTTTGATATCTAGCAGAGTGATTTAGCTACCAAAGCTTAGGTGTCTTAAACTCATGAAATGCTTGAGCCATCCATTTGATACCGGAATCAAGATTTGAGGACAAATCTTTTTCAAGAGGAGGTCATATCTTCGAGCTGGTCATATCTTCCAACTCCACAAAATGATGCACTTCCACTCGTAATTGAATTTTTTGATTCAAGCCATTAAAAAACCTCGCCATTGTAACTTTTTGATCTTCTACAATGTTTGCCCTGATCATAAGAGTCTCTAACTCTTGAAAATATTCCTCCACACTTTGATTTCCTTGACACAACCTACGGAGTTTTTGGTGTACCTCTCGATGATAAGGACTAGGCTCAAAACGTTTCCTCGAAAAATTAGACAAAATTTGTGGTTGCCTTCCTTGCGTCTCCTCTAGCCTTCTACCCCAACTCTTATTGACAACTGGGTCTATACTTCTCAACAAACCAAATTTAGACATGATCGAAATAAATTATTATTATTTTTTTTTCGATTTGTTTTTTTTTTTTTTTTTTTTTTTTTTTTTTTTTTTAAAGAAGATGGAAGGGTAGAAGATAAAAGAAATGAAATGAAAATGTGAGAAAGATGAGAAGATGTATAGAACAAAAATACCAATACCGGAAGTGTGCTCTGATACCAAATGATACGATCCTTCCCAAGAATCGACACTTTCGGATTGGTAGAACGATGAAACGATAGATAATCTTCGAGGGACTCGAAGTGGTGGATTGAATGGTCGCACAGAGGTTGCGGAAGGCCTCTGATATTCTGGTTGTCTCCTAGGATATGATGCACCTAGACGAGACGATCGCTTGACTCCTTGGATTTGACAAACCAAGCTGAATCAAGAGAACTTGATTGGATATTACACACCAATCGAAAGATGTTCACAAGGAACAAAAGTGAATCACTCTCAGATTTTGATTAAAAAAGAAGTTGTATATGCCTCTCTCAGATGAGATTACACGAAATATAAAGAGTAGAAAACTTAGAAACAAAGCTAAGTCATTATTGTCTTGGAATAAAGAGAAATAAAAGAAAAGAAATAAAGATAGTGTGTTGAATGTGAATTCAACCCTTAGCTCCTCATGCATGCATCTTGAAATGATCCTTGGACTTCTCCATGCTTCTTTGGCCGAGATATTCTTTTGCTGGGGTTTATTGGGCTTGCTAGACTTTGTAGAAATACCTCCTAGATGCCAAACATAAGCCTGGAGGCTTGCAAACCAATTAGGCCTTGAACTCTTTATGTTTAGAACCAGATTGACCCGTTTTGGTAAATGGGCTGTGACTTTGTGATCCAATGGACTCTCCTTAGGCTCTTGGTCTTGTCGTAAAGCTAAGAGATCCCTTAACATTCTCCAAGTGGTCTCGTGTCTAAATAATTCCTGACTTGGGCTGTGGAACTAGATCTTTGGCCTGGACGCGTGATTGAACCTGAAGCAGATCATTCGGTTTGTAAAATTCATTTCTTCCAAGTCTGACTTATTTTGATGGAAATCCAATTCGACGTGATTCTGGAATGGATCAAGATTCCAGGAAAATTTAGTTCGTAGCTTAACTCCTTCTGGTTTGCTCGGAATCCTCTGTTGAACGTGCGTTGGTCCAAACCGAGTAAGCTGAAGATCATATGACTTGTAAATTCAATATCTCCTTCATATGAACTTTCTTTGGACTGATTCCATTTTGATGTGAACCTCTGATGAGTTGAGAATATATTCCAAGTGGTCTTTGGGCTGGAACAGTTGAGCTTGGACATCCTTTCACTGAACAAGACACATGGGCTTCTCGCCTAGCACTCGGATCGATCAGTCCGGATCAATGTTTAGCTCTTGATTTTTTGACTTCTCCAATGTTTGAAAATGTATGATCTTGATTATATTTGATTCTTTCCAGGATCATATCAGAAAGCAAAATAGTAACTCTTACAAGAGGAGGACAAATATCTGAAAGACTATATGTAAAATGAAATTTGGCTTGAAGTCCAAATAGATGAGACATAATCTATGTGAAAAAGATGCTATGGACAAGAAGTCCAATAACTCGAGAGATTATATGACAATTATAAGAGTTAGTGCATAATGCTTTACTTATAGCAATTCCTAAAAGATTATGTATATGATCAGAAAATATATCATGAAGATGATACTTCTATGGGAAGAATATGATTATGTGCGTGGTTGTACTCTTTTCCTTTATCATGGTTTTTTTTATCCCATTTGGGTTTTTGCATGAAAAAGTTTTTAACGAGACAACAAAGAACACGCAATTGGTAAACACTTTAGGGAAAATGTTGTAATCCCAATGATAAAAGTCTATCACACTTTTAAGGTCATTATCATACATTAATGAGATCGCCAGAAGCGAAAAGAGAATGATTAAGATGAGTCATCTGCGAGACCTACGAACTGCAGAAAAACAACGATGTACGTGGAATGAAGATTCGTTCAAGTGAAGATTTTGCAAGTTTATTTATCAAGATGCTCCAAACTGTGACTTTCAAGATGTTAGTTTACCAAGATTGCATATCTGTGCACTTGCGGTGTAGCTCTAGGGTTTAAACTTTGAGCATATCAAGTTTTTGGCACCGTTGCCGGGGACTCTTGTTTCCAATAGATTTAAGTGTACAATTTAGACTAGATTTTTATTTTTCTGTCTATCTTACATATTTTCTTTTCTTCTTGTCTTGTGTGTTTCAGGTGTATGCCTAAGCATGCTACCTGATGAGGACATCAAAGCAAGTTCCCTAGAAGCTGCCGAAGGAGTCAACATACTGGTCATGAGGCAAGCCCCAAGGACAAGGTCTGGAACACGAAGCTTAAGAGAGGAATTCAACAAGTTACTGGAGAGTCTATTCACAATCATAGAGCATGAGGAACTGAAAGGAAGCTTGCTCACCAAGGAGATCATTCAAGAAACCCCGCTAGCGCCTAAAGGAGGTCCTATCGCCACCAAGTTCCAAGACATCGAAGAGAGCTTAGGAGATGACCATGCAGAGCTAAGGAGTCACCACGAAGTCAACAAGGACCATGAGAACCTTTGCTTGCAGCCCAAGAAACAGAACGTCTTCTTTTTGCCGGTTTTACAAGGTTGCTACGAAACATCCGTATTCTTCATCTCGGCCAGAGAAGAACCTAAGAACATTGCTGGAGAGTTATGTTGGCATCCAGGAGATGTGTCTTTGCCACATCACTAGGCTGAAGGCACACAAAGACGTGCTAAGGAATTGTACTCTTTTTCCTTATCTCAGTTTTATCCCATTGGGTTTTCCGGGAAAGGTTTTAACGAGGCAACACCCTTAGTGCGCATTCCCGAGTTTGTTACCACTTCACTACATTATTCACAAGCTCAAGAATGCCTTAGTATTCTCAGCCATTGCCGAAAATCTCTTCAGACCAAGACTTTCCTTTTTCTTTACTATTTTTACACACCTTGCTGTTTTCATTAAAACTACTTGTTGTTTTGCTTCAGTTGTGTTGTCAGACCTAAGGGTTATGTTATAAAACCCCTATGGCCGAATTATGTTGGTTTTTTGACCCTAGAATTTTAATAAGAAATCGCTTTCTTCTTCTTAGAAGCAGCCGACCACTTCTCTTCACTTGTGTGCGAAGCCTTGTGAATTTGAGTGTCTTAGACTTATCACAGATCACTCCATAGGTTTGTGTAGCGTCTCTAATCTTCCCCCAGTTCGTTTATCACATCTCATCCTCACCGAGTCACCCTAGAGAGAGCTGTACGGCCAACTAGAGACTCTCCACCCCGTAAGCTTGTAGACATCATATCCGGTGCCTACATCATCTTGGTATCAGAGCTTAGGCTCAAAGTATCAGGTGTATCTATCCCCTTTATGTTCTGTTGTTGCATCTAGTTAGTTTCCATTCAAAAAAAGAAAAAAAACACCCTAAAAAGTTTATGTTGTCACTGTTTCTGTTTTTCTTTTTCGTCGGTTTTGTTGTTTCAATTTTTTAAAATCCAAAAAAAACTCATACAAATATTTTGTCTTTTGTTTTAGCTTCTTAAAACATACAAAAAATCATAAAAAATGTCGTTTTAAAATTAGGATTTAGTATTTTTCGTTCACCAAAACTTAAACCCTAGAAAGTTTCTGGTTCAGTTTTGTCTGTTTCAGTGTTTCAATTTTATAAAATCCATAAAAACTCAAAAAAAAGTTTCGTCTTTTGTTTTAGCTTCTCAAAACATTCAAAAACCCATAAAAATTGTCTCTTTAAAATTAGGGATCAATTTAGTATTTTTTTTGTTCATCAAAACTGCAACCATAGAATTCTGTATTTGTTTTCTCTGTGTTGTGTTTACTCGAGAGAACTTTGATTTCTTGTTCTGAATTCCTTGCAGGAACTCCACGAAATTAGAGCTTTAAAAGGCTCCTACTCATTTAGACCTAATTTAGATGATGAGATTGTTGCTGATTCAGAGGATTATGAAGATGACCCAGCTCCCAACAGGAGACCCAGGCGACAAGAAAGAGCACGAGCCCGAGAAATGGATGATGGTCAACCGAGACACGGAGGAAATGATTTTAAGCTCACGGCACCAACATTTGCTGGGAGAGTTAATCCTGAAGCATATCTGGACTGGGAGAAAAGAATGGAGTATATCTTTGATTATTACAACTATTCGGATGCACGGAAGGTGTCCTTAGCTTCAGCCCAGCTCACTAAAAATGCTTTAGCTTGGTGGGACAGAGATGTTTCCGAGAGGAGGAGGCTTAGACATGGTCAGATCACTACTTGGGAAGACATGCGGTTCAGCTTGAGGAAGAGATATGTACCTTCTTATTTCCACCGAGAGCTACAAAAGAGGTTCCGGAGACTCACTCAAGGATCCAAATCAGTGGAAGAATATTTTGAAGAGTGTGGGACTCTCAAGAACAGACTAGAGACTGAAGATTCTGATGAGACGTTGATGGCACAGTTTCTTGATGAGTTACATGATAGGATAGCAAGAAAAGTGGAGAGGCAAGCTTACCATGGATTTGATGAGTTGCTGCATCTGGCGGTCGAAGCTGAGCAACATATCAAGAGGAAATCTGCTTTTGCGCCTCGCAACAAGACCCCTTGGAATCCACCACCTCGAACCACCGACAAAGGAAAAGCCATTGCTGATGACTCCAAATTCAAGAAGCCGGCACCTGAAACTTCCAAAGGCACCAGACCCGACCAAGGTAAGTTTCCTACTCAAAGAACTAGAGATATTACATGTTTTTAATGTCAGGGAAAAGGGCATTACGCCAGAGACTGTCCGAACCAAAGAGTGATGGTCCTAAAACCAAATGGCGAGTATGAATCCCAAGACGAAGCTGACTGTGAGCAAGAGGAATCCGAAGAAGAAAATGTGGAGTATCCGGAGACAGGAGATCTTCTGATGATAAGGAGAGTTCTTAGTACGCTCCACGATCCCGAGACTATTCAGCAAGAAAATATTTTCCACTCCCATTGTACCATCAACGCCAAGGTATGTAGTCTAATTATTGATGGGGGTTCATGCACTAACGTGGCTAGCAGGTATTTAGTAGATAAATTAGGTCTTCCTAAGACCAAGCATCCACGCCCCTACAGACTTAGGTGGCTTAACAATGATACTGAGCTCAAGATTTCCGAGCAAGTAACAGTTCTATTCAGCATCGGAAAGTATACGGATCAGGTATTATGTGATGTAGTTCCCATGCAAGCCATGCATCTTATGATAGGACGACCTTGGCAATTTGAGAAAGTGGCTCTACATAATGGACGCACCAATCATTACACCTTCATGCACAAGGATAAGAAGCATAGTCTCGCACCCCTTACCCCACAAGAAGTCTTTGAGATGCAGAAAACTATGGACAAAGGGGATCAGGTAAGTAAGACTAACCTTTACATTACTCTTACTGCTATTTTAAAATCTCTTGAATCAAAAGACACGGTGCTACTAATGATCGTCAAGGAGAGTTTAGTCACAGGTCAAGAGGCAGAAAGCTTTTCCCCGGAAGTTCAAGGACTCTTGGACAAGTTCTCCGACGTGTTTCCGAAAGATATACCACCAGGTCTTCCCCCGGTTAGAGGTATTGAACATCAAATTGATCTAGTGCCTGGAGCACCATTGCCGAACCGAGCTGCCTACAGAGTCAATCCAGAATAAGCTAAAGAGTTAGAGCGGCAAGTACAAGAGCTGATGTCTAAAGGATATATTAGAGAGAGTTTAAGTCCCTGTGCCGTGCCCGTGCTTTTGGTACCTAAGAAAGATGGATCTTGGAGGATGTGTGTCGACTGTCGCGCCATCAACAACATCACTGTCAAATACCGGCACCCTATTCCTCGACTTGATGATATGTTAGATGAACTCAACGGTGCCACCATATTTTCAAAGATTGATCTGCGAAGTGGGTACCAGCAGGTAAGGATGAAGGAGGGAGACGAGTGGAAGACTGCATTTAAGACCAAGAGAGGATTATACGAGTGGTTAGTAATGCCTTTCGGACTCACCAACGCTCCCAGCACCTTCATGAGGCTCATGAATCATATTCTGAGGGCCTACATCTGTAAGTTTGTTGTGGTATACTTTGACGACATTCTTATCTATAGTACTTGTCTCGCTGATCATTTATCACATTTAGAACAAGTGCTTGAAATGCTTCGGCTAAAACACTTGTATGCTAACCTAAAGAAGTGCACCTTTTGCACTGATCAAGTTGTGTTTCTTGGATTTGTTGTAAGTTCACAGGGATTAAAGGTTGACGAGGAGAAGATCAAAGCCATCCGGGACTGGCCAACCCCAACCACCATCAGACATGTTAGAAGCTTTCATGGACTGGCCAGCTTTTATAGGAAATTTGTGCGCAACTTCAGTACTTTAGCTGCCCCTCTCACTTCCGTGATTAAGAAGGACGTTGCTTTCAAGTGGGGCCCTGCACAAGAAGACGCATTTAACAAGCTCAAGGACAGCTTGACGCATGCTCCGGTTTTGGTACTTCTGAATTTTAATAAAACCTTTGAAATAGAATGTGATGCTTCTGGAACAGGTATAGGTGCTGTCTTAACTCAAGGAGGCAAGCCCATAGCATACTTCTGCTAGAAACTCAGTGGAGCTTCTCTAAACTACCCCATCTATGATAAGGAGCTTTATGCATTGGTAAGATCCCTAGAAACTTGGCAACATTATTTGTTGTCGAAAGAGTTTGTTATTCATACAGATCATGAGACGCTCAAGCATTTGAGAGGACAAACTAAACTTAAGAGGAGACATGCAAAGTGGCTGGAGTTTGTGGAGACTTTTCCGTACATAATCAAGTATAAGAAAGGTAAAGAGAATATTGTAGCTGATGCCTTATCTCGAAGATACGCACTCATCACCACCATGGAGGCAAAAATCATGGGATTCGAGCATGTCAAGGGTTTATATGAAGCAGATCCGGATTTTCAAGAAATATACAAGGAAACAAGTAAAGCCGCCATGGGATTATTCTATCAGCATGATGGGTTCTTATTCCGAGACAAAAAACTGTGCATACCGCAAGGATCAATGAGGGATTTAATAATTAGAAAAGCATACGGTGGAGGTCTAATGGGACATTTTGGCCGAGACAAGACCTTAAGTGTGCTCATGGAACATTTTCTTTTGGCATTCATGAGGGGGACGTTGAAAGGTTCTGTGCCAAGTGCATCAATTGCTTGAAAGCAAAATCCATGTCACATCCACATGGTTTACATATGCCTTTCCCTATTCCTCACCTACCTTGGGTAGATATTTCTATGGATTTTGTCTTAGGTTTGCCGCAGGTCAACCACAAAGATTTTATTTCGTAGTTGTCGACAGGTTTTTCTAAGATGGCCCATTTTATTCCATGCAACAAGACCAATGACGCTACTCAAACAGCTGATCTCTTATTCAAGGAAGTTGTACGTCTGCACTAAGTTCTTGAGTAACTTCTGGAAGACATTATGGAAAAAGCTGGGGACTAAGCTCTTATTCTCTACCACATGCCACCCACAGACCGATGGCCAAACTGAGGTAGTAAACCGTACACTCTCGACTTTGCTGAGAGCGACGGTGGGTAAGAATTTAAGAAATTGGGTGTCTTGTTTGCCTTATATCGAGTTTGCCAATAATGATGCTAGACATTCTGCTACTAAACAATCTCCATTTGAAATTATTTATGATTTTAACCCCTTGACTCCATTGGATCTTTCACCTTTGCCCCAAGCTATTTATACTTGTCCCACAGGTGAAACCAAAGCGGAATTTGTGAAGAAATTGCACCAACGAGTTAAGAGAGGAATTCAACAAGTCACTAGAGAGTCTATTCACACTCATAGAGCATGAGGAACTGAAAGGAAGCTTGTTCACCAAGGAGATCATTCAAGAAACCCCGCTAGCGCCTAAAGGAGATCCTAACTTCCAAGACATCGAAGAGAGCTTAGTAGATGACCATGCAGAGCTAAGGAGTCACCACGAAGTCAACAAGGACCACGAGAACCTTTGCTTGCAGCCCAAGAAATAGGATGTCTTCTTTTTGCCGGTTTTACAAGGTTGCTCCGAAACATCCGTATTCTTCATCTCGGCCAGAGAAGAACCTAAGAACATTGTTGGAGAGTTATGTTGGCATCCAGGAGATGTGTCTTCGCCACCTCACTAGGCTGAAGGCACACAAAGACGTGCTAAGGAATTGTACTCTTTTTCCTTATCTCGGTTTTATCCCATTGGGTTTTCCGGGAAAAGTTTTAACGAGGCAACACCCTTAGTGCGCATTCCCGAGTTAGTTACTACTTCACTACATTATTCACAAGCTCAAGAATGCCTTAGTATTCTCAGCCATTGCCGAAAATCTCTTCAGACCAAGACTTTCCTTTTTCTTTAGTATTTTTACACACCTTGCTGTTTTCATTAAAACTACTTGTTGTTTTGCTTCAGTTGTGTTGTCAGACCTAAGGGTTATGTTATAAAACCCCTATGGCCGAATTATGTTGGTTTTTTGACCCTAGAATTTTAATAAGAAATCGCTTTCTTCTTCTTAGAAGCAGACGACCACTTCTCTTCACTTGTGTGCGAAGCCTTGTGAATTTGAGTGTCTTAGACTTATCACAGATCACTCCATAGGTTTGTGTGGCGTCTCTCACCTTCCCCCAGTTTGTGTATCACATCTCATCTTCACCGAGTCACCCTAGAGAGAGCTGTACGGCCAACTAGAGACTCTCCACCCCGTAAGCTTGTAGACATCAGATCCGATGCCTACATCACTACCAGGAGCAGCAAAGACAGTCAGCTTTTGTCTCTTCCGAATCAAGGGCTTGCAAAGTTAGAACGAGCAGGAAGAAAAGCAAGGAAACATGTGGAAATGGCTGAACGTGTGGTAATACTTCAGTATGAAGCTGGTGTTCTTAGGGACCAAGAGGGTCATGTGTGCAACAACCAAGGGTAGAGACTTGATGATAATGGTAACCCCATTTTGCCAGTAGCTGTTGTAGGTGTAGGAAATGCGCAAGAGAATATGCCAGTACGCACGGGAAAAGGAAGAACACTAGGAGATTACAACAGACCTGATGAGTTCTATGCGAACAGGTCTGCGATTCAACTTTTCACTTTCCAGCGAGCTGATTTTGAGCTGATGCCATCCTACTACACCTTAGTTGGACAGCATCCTTTCCTTGGGCCTTCTCATGAGCACCCCATGGATCACGTTGAGAGGTTTGAAGATCTGGTGACTAGCATGAAGCACAACGGAGTCAGCTATGACTACCTCTTATGTAGGCTTTTCCCACATTCTCTTGGTGGTGAAGCAGCTTATTGGTTTAAGCAATTGCCTACAGGGTCTTTAACCAATTGGGAAAATACCAAGAGAGCTTTTCTGAGAAACTTCTATGATGATGCAAGGTCTGAGGATTTGAGAAATAACATCTCTCAGTTCACTCAGAAACCTACTGAAGCATTCAAGGCTGCATGGGTGAGATTCAGGTTTTACCAAAGAGATTGACCGCATCATGGTTTCAGTGAAGTTCAGCTGTTGGGTATTTTCTTCAGAGGTGTTGATTGGAGATACCAGATGGCTTTAGATGCTGCTACCAACGGAAATTTCAACACGAGGTCTCTAGGAGAAGCATATAAGTTGATTGAGAACTTGGCGTCTAGTAACAGCACCAAGAATGCTGATTTTTAGAGACAGAAGCAAGCTGGTAACATAGATGGAAAACAGATTGCTGAGCTGAAGACTAAGTTGGATTCGGTTCATCACATTTTAGTGAATAAGAAGTCGGTTCAGTTTTCTGTAGAAGTTGAAACCTTCGAGCCTGAGGAAGAAGGATGTGATGAAGAGGATGTGAACTACATTAGTGGGACAGGTTTTCAGGGCCAGAGATTTGGTAATCAACAAGGAAGAAGTGGTTACAACGGGAATAATCAGAGGAACACTTATTCAGGTAACCAAAACTCTTCTGGTTATGGTTCTAAGCTGTAGTACCGGAAGCCCTTTCAGAGCAACAGCTATTTTACTAGGAATTATGGCTCCTCGTCTTACCAGACACCTCCTGCACCAACCGAGCAAAGTGAGATGAAGTCTATGCTTGAGCAGATTCTAGAGGGTCAGCAGAGGATTACAATTTATTTTAATGGCAAGAATGATGCTCTGTACACGGACTTGAATGGGAAGTTTGAGGCTTTGAACACTCATGTCAAGCAACTGGATACTCAGATTGTGCAGACTGTTGGGTCTGTGAAACGACAAGACGGAGTTCTTCCAGGAAAAACAGACGCTCACCCAAAGTATCAGTGCAGTGCCGTGACTTTGAGAAGTGATAAGAGGCTTAATCTTGTACTTAGAAGTGGATTAAGTGTTGATGAACTTGTGGAGTTAAAAGAAATCGAATAAGCGGTGCCTGTGTCGATCGACACCACTTCTGGTGTCGATCGACACCAACCATCATCCGAAAATCCACCAAGTTCTAATGTGCCTGTGTCGATTGATGCCCCTCCTAGTATCGATCGACACCAACCACCAGAAGACGTAGGATCAAATCCCTTGAACAGTGTCGATCGACACAATATTGGTGTCGGTCGACACCAAGACACCTCTGAGAAACCGAGTTCTGCAAAGCCCCAGATTTCAGCAGAACGAGTTTACAAACCTAAGGTACCTTTTCCCAGGAATCCCAGGAAGTCTAAACAGGAGCTGTATGAAGCTAAGTGCAAAGCTATGATGGATAAGCTCACCATAGAGATTCCATTGATTGATGCCATCAAAACCACCCCGTGGTTAAGAGATGTTTGAAGAAGTTGCTCACGCAGAGTATGCGAGAAGAAGAAGGTGTCATGATGATCTATGAGGTATGTAGTGCTGTGATTTTGAACAGGATTCCAGAGAAGCTCAAGGATCCATGAAGTTTTGTTTTGGATTATTCTATATTTAAGGACAGGTTTAAAGGTTCACTATGTGATCTGGGTTCTAGTGTGAGTTTGATGCCTCATTCAGTTGCGGTAAACCTCGGTATGACTGATTTTACGCCTATGAAGATCTCTTTGATTTTAGCTGATAGAAGTATCAGGATTCCAGAAGGTGTGTTAGAAGATGTGCCTGTGGGCATAGGGGAATGCATGATTCCCACTGATTTTGTGGTGCTGCGGTACACCGATGAGCCTAAGGATCCCCTTATCCTAGGCAGACCTTTCCTACCTACAACTGGTGCACTCATTGATGTGCGGAATGGCAAGATAGCTTTGAATGTTGGGGATTTAGTTATGAATTTTGATATGGATAAGCTTGTGAAGCGACCCACTATAGACGGACTGACGTTCTATGTGGACACTCTCAGCAATCTCGCAGAGGATATTTTCCATGAGATGCATTTTGAAGACCCTCTCGAGAGAGCTTTACTTAATTCCACACATGGGGTCGAGCATCTAGATGACATTGCTGATGGGTATGTCAATATGATGGATGCTAGTGAGAATGTGATGCAATTGATCACGCAAGGAGAACTTGTTGGTAAGCCCAAGAAAGTTGCAAAGGTGAGTGACTAGAGCGAGGAAAAGGATCCAAATATTGAGCTTAAACAGCTCCCTATCGGGCTAAGGTACGCATTTCTAGGACTTAACTCAACTTATCCTATCATTGTTAATGCTTCTTTGAACAACGCAGAGCTCACCCTATTGCTAAGTAAGCTGCGCAAGTATTGTAAAGCTCTTGGCTATTCTCTTGATGACATTTCAGGTATCTCTCTGGACTTGTGCATGCATAGGATACATCTTGAGGACGAGACAAAATCATCAATTGAGCATCAGCGGAGGTTGAACCCGAATCTGAAGGATGTTGTCAACAAGGAAATTTTGAAACTCCTAGAAGCTAGGATCATTTATCCTATCTGAGACAGTGATTGGGTCAGTCCGGTGCATGTGGTCCCTAAGAAAGGAGGAGTCACAGTGGTCAAGAATGAGAAAGATGAGTTGATCCCTATGCGGACTGTAACCGGACACAGGATGTGCAAAGATTACAGAAAGTTGAATGCTGCTACACGGAAAGATCATTTCCCGTTGCCTTTCATCGATCAGATGCTTGAGAGGTTAGCAAATCATCCTTACTACTGCTTTTTGGATGGATACTCAGGTTTCTTTCAGATCCCTATCCACTCCGACGATCAGGAGAAGACTACATTTACATGTCCCTACGATACTATCGCATACCGCAGAATGCCATTTGGATTATATAATGCTCAAGCGACATTCCAGAGATGTATGATGTCTATCTTCACTGATATGATAGAGGATTACATGGAAGTATTCATGGATGATTTTTCAGTGTATGGATCATCTTATCATGACTGTTTGTATAATTTGTAAAGTGCTTGCTCGATGCGAAGAGAGCACTTGGTTTTCAATTGGGAGAAATGCCACTTTATGGTTCGAGATGGCATTGTTCTTGGACACAGGGTTTCGCAAGACGGGATCGAGGTTGACCACGCAAAGATTGAGGTAATGACGAGTTTGCAGGCACCAGATTCTGTCAAAGCTAAGAGAAGTGTTCTGGGACATGCTGGGTTTTACAGGAGATTCATCAAAGACTTCAGCCAAATTGCATGGCCATTGACCACTCTGCTATGCAAAGATACGAAGTTTGAATTCACCGCTGAGTGCCAGTCATCTTTTGAGCAAATGAAGCAAGTATTGGTTAATGTTCCAATAGTGCAGTCTCCGCACTGGGATTTACCCTTCGAGGTAATGTGTGACGCTAGTGACTTTTGCAGTTGGAGCTGTACATGGACAGAGGAAGGACAAGAAACTTCACGCCATTTACTATGCAAGCAGAACACATGATGATGCTTAGAGAAACTATGCAACTACTGAGAAAGAGCTGTTGGCTGTGGTGTTTGCATTTGAAAAGTTCTGACAGTATTTGGTTGGCTCTAAGGTGATAGTACACACAGATCATTCAGCTTTGAAGTACTTAATACAGAAAAAGGAAGCAAAATCAAGGCTCCTTCGGTGGATTTTACTTCTTCAGGAGTTTGATATTGAAGTTCGGGACAAGAAAGGTGTTGAGAACAGGCTCGCTGATCATTTATCTAGGATCAGAGTTGACGACAAAGTCCCTATTGATGATTTTCTACCTGAAGAAAAAATCTATGGAGTTGTGGTCCCCAAGGACACAACCGATGCCTGAGCGTAGTACAGTCAAGCTCGTGACGTTAAACAAGCACTGAGTGGGAGGCAACCCATTGATAAGTCTGTATATACTTTCATTCTGAGTCTTGTCTTTATTTAGATTTCGTTTTCACATGTTTTGTGTCTTGAAAAGAAGAAAAATGAGCTCTTTATCGACCATGAGGGTCGGTGTCGATCGACACCACCACTTAGACCAAAGGGTTTTCCAAAAATAACTAAGAAATTTGGTATCCTTATCCGATACAATGGTTCTAGGCATTCCATGCAACCTAACGACTTCTCTAAAGAACAACCCAGCTATATTAACGGCATCGTCGGTTTTATAGCAAGGTATGAAGTGAGCCATTTTAGAGAATCTATCAACTACCACAAATACCGAACCTTTTCCAGTCTTAGTCCTAGGCAATCCAACTACAAAATCCATGGATAAGTCGTGCCAAGGATGCAAGGGAATAGGAAGAGGGGTATACAAACCGTGATTCTGAATTGTCGATTTAGCTTACTTACACGTTATACATCTTTGACAAGCTTTTTCGACATCACTTTGCATGTGCGGCCAAAAGAAGTGCTCACGTAGCAAACTTGACGTCTTTGCCACGCCAACATGTCCCATAAGTCCACCTGCATGAGCTTCTTGGACAAACAAATCTCGCAAGGAGGAGTTAGGCACACATAGGCGATTATCGTAAAATAAAAATCCGTCACTCCTAAAGTATTTTCCAACGCCAAATTTTTCACAAGCAGCATAGGTTTCTTTGAAGTCAACATCACTATCATACAGTTCTTTGATTTGTTCGAATCCTAGTAACTTAACCTCAAGAGAATTCAAACGAACGTACCTCCGAGAAAGAGCATCGGCCACTACATTCTCCTTACCATTCTTGTACTTAATGACGTACAGAAATGTGTCGATGAATTCAACCCACTTGGCGTGTCTCTTGTTCAGCTTTTGTTGTCCCTTGAGATGCTTGAGAGACTCATGATCTGTGTGGATAACAAACTCCTTGGGCCAAAGATAATGTTGCCAAGTTTGCAAAGCCCTAACAAGCACATAGAGCTCCTTGTCGTAAGTCGGATAATTGAGTGTGGCGCCTCCAAGCTTTTCACTAAAGTAAGCTATGGGCTTCATATCCTGCATAAGAACAGCACCAATACCAATTCCTGAGGCATCACATTCAATTTCAAAATTCTTATCGAAATTAGGAAGAGATAAAACCGGGGCATGTGTTAGCTTCTCTTTCAAAGTTTGAAATGCATTCTCTTGAGCTAGTTCCCATTTGAATCCGACATTCTTCTTGATAACCTCCGTCAGTGGGGCGGCTAAAGTGCTGAAGTCTTTAACAAATCTCCTGTAGAAACCGGCTAACCAATGGAAGCTCCTTACTTCACTAACGGTCTTTGGACTCGGCCAATCTTTGATAGCTCGTATCTTCTCTTCATCGACCTTGATACCATCTGTACTCACAACAAAGCCTAAAAAGACAAGGTTATCCGTTCCAAAAGTACATTTACTAAGATTAGCGTACAAGGTTTCCTTCCTAAGCACTTCTAAAACTTTTCTAAGATGCTCCACATGTTCATCTAAGCTGCGGCTATAGATTAAAATGTCATCAAAATATACCACCACAAAACGACCTATGAATGATCTAAAAACGTGGTTCATTAGTCTCATGAAAGTACTAGGTGCGTTTGTTAACCCAAAAGGCATGACTAACCATTCATACAAACCATGCTTAGTTTTAAATGCAGTTTTCCATTCATCACCTTCTTGCATCCTAATCTGATGGTATCCACTTTTAAGATCTACCTTAGAAAAAATGCAAGAACCATGCAACTCATCAAGCATATCATCTAATCTAGGTATGAGATGTCGATACTTTACAGTGATATTGTTGATAGCACGGCAATCGACACACATCCTCCAGCTACCATCTTTCTTCGGAACAAGCAAAACGGGTACGGTACATGGACTCATGCTTTCGCGGATATGTCATTTCTCCATGAGCTCGGTGACTTGTCGTTGAAGCTCCTTAGTTTCTAAAGGGTTGGTTCTGTAGGCTGGTTTATTGGGAAGAGATGCTCCGGGTAGGAAATCGATTTGGTGTTTAATGCCACTAGCGGCGAACCTTGGGGAGGTTCTTCCGGAAAAACATCTTTGAATTCCTGTAAAAGATATTGAATTTTGCTAGGAATTTCCTGCACCGTTTGGTTAATATTAAAACATTCTTTAAACACAAAAAGGAGGGATGAGGAATAACTCCCTTGTCGAGGCGTGATCATAAGGTTGGCCGGTTCTTTGAGCTTGGCTTCGGAAGTGGGTTTACTTTTCTTCAAGGCCATTTGATCTAGATGAACTTCTTGAGGAGTTAAAGGTACAAGGATGTTATTTCTGCCCTTAAACTCAAACGAGTATCTGTTAGTAAATCCATCATGCATTACTCTCCGATCAGATTGCCAAGGTCTTCCAAGCAAAATATGTCCAGCATCCATTGGTAAAATATCACATAGGACCTCATCTTCATATTTCCCTATAGACAAAGGAACTATGACCTGGTTCTTGACTTCAAATTCTCCCTCATCATTAAGCCACTGCAATTTATACGGCTTATCTCTCTTAGTGATGGTGAGACCAAGCTTATCAACCATAGATTGGCTCGCGACGTTGGTACAGCTTCCACCATCAATCACTAGGCTGCAGACTTTCTTTTGAACTAGGCAACGAGTGTGGAAGAGGTTTTCTCTTTGCTCATTTTTCTCGGCCTGAATGTGTAGGCTAAGGGTTCTTCTAGTGACCAAGAGTTGTCCGAACTCCGGCATTCTAAGTGGTTCCTCTAAAGGTTCAGTTTCCGAGTGATCTTCTTTTGAGTCTATCTCGCCGTTGTTCCTAATAACTATGGTTCTCTGATTGGAGCATGAACGGGAGTAGTGGCCAAAACCTTTGCACTTAAAACACTGAATTTCTCTAGCCTTGGTGCTTGATCCTTGATCAATTCCTTTGAGCGGAGGCTCGTCCATCTTAGGTTTGACAAGCGGTTTGGAATCCTTAGCCTTGTAATCTTTGCTGAACTTGGTAGAGTTGTATCCGGGCCTAGAGCTCTTCCTCTTGAGTTGTTTTTCAAACATGATAGCTTTGTGGAGAAGCTCTTCTAGCTCGACATAATGATGTACCTCCAGCTTTTCAATGATATCTTTGTCAAGACCTCCCATGAATCTGGCCATAGTAGGTTCATTGTCTTCTTGAATATCAGCTCTAAGTAACAAGGTTTCCATTTCTTTGAAATAGTTTTCGACGGACCTACTGCCTTGAGACAAATTGCGAAGCTTAAGGTGAAGTTCCCTGTGGTAGTGACTTGGTACGAACCTTTTCCTCATAATGATCTTTAGTTGGGTCCAAGTCTCAACCAGTATATCTCCAGCCCTTCTTCTAGACGTCACCAACTGATCCCACCAACTTAGAGCATAATCCTTGAATGCGGTTGGGGCGAGTCTGACCTTAATCTCTTGAGTGAACTCCCGGCAATCAAAGATAATTTCTACCCTCTTTTCCCACTCAAGATATTCTTCAGGTTTACTGGTTCCATAAAAAAACGGAATTTCAATCTTCACACCGGCTAAAGGATCTCGAGTAGCGGTTTGGTGATTTCTAGCGGTTTCATCTTCTCTTGGCTGTCTTCTTCGAGGATGGTTTGATCGAGAAGTCTGACTATAGTAGTGCTCAGCATCAGAAGGTCATAGGTTCCTCCTAATTTGCTCTTCCATAACAGGTTGTTGATGTTCTCGGAATCGGTTGTTGATGGACCTCTCTAAATCGGCTTTCATATTGGCCATACTCTCAACCATCATTGCTTTGAAAGATTCCATAAGTTGCTTGTTGGAGTTGGAAGACTCTTGTTCATCATGGCTAGTACCCGCCATGGTACCTGTTCAGATTCCAACAAGTAAACTACTGAAATGTTCAAACACAACAAGAGAAACACAACTTACTTGGCAAGAAACCCTAATCGACAGTTTGACTTGATCAATCAGAATAAAATGTCAAATTACGTTCAAATATTCCAGAGACAATTTTAACAAATAATAGACTCAATCATGGTTTCAATGCAACAAGTTTCACGATTTTAGAATTAACCAATGATTTTAAACAATTCTAGCAAGTTACACGACAATAACTGTTCAAATTCTGATAACCTCTAAATATGACTGTTCGACGAAATCAGCTTCGGAAAATTATCAAAACATGTTCAAAAATTCTAGAATCAATTTTAACAAATACTAGACTCTTTTTTGAAGCATATTCAATAGATCTCACGATTCTATCAGACAAAATGAATTTATGAAAATTCCAACAGTCAGCAGATAAACAGATCGGAATGTGAAAAGGTATCACAGATCGAAAGAGATACAACCTGGCGTGGAGTCAGCTCTGATACCACTTGATATGATCCTAGGGAGGATCAAGTCCCTGAATGCTTCTCCAAGAGGTTGTGATGAATGGTGACAAGGCGAGTGATGCGGAAGAGATGAAAGATGAGAACAAGGAGTGGATCCGATGAGTCTTGGGGGGAGTTGTTGCGAAACTTCCAAAGGGAATGGTGAACCTTTGGACTTTCAGGCTTGCTTGGTACGTGGGTGAAGACCCTAGACGTGGTGAACAAGGGGTGGATCGAAGTGAAACTTCCTAGGAGTGTGAAAGACCCTAAGACTTTCGGCTTGCTTTGGGTGAGGATGAAGATCCGATCACAATAAGCAAGGATGAACAAACAAGTTTCAGAAAATTTTAGAATATGAAAAGATGTTTGATAACTCACAAATGAAGCATTACAAGAGTTTAAATCAGCCAAAGAGTAAAGGAAATCTCGAAAAATACAAAGCATTAAAACCAAAGTTTGAACCAAGAAAATGACTCTTGAAGTCTTCAAGTTTCGGCTGAATATCTTTATTGGACTTGGGCTGCTTAACTTGGATAAGAGATAGAGGTGGGCTTAAGCTTTATCAAGAGGCTGATGAGTGAGTGATATGGCTTACCTCATTAAAAACCTTATTTGGAAAACCCAATGGGACAAATCCAAATGAAGGGAAAAAGAGTGTAAGTCATACCACCTCTCTTGATAAATGTTTAGGTGGCTTGGATCACAACCAATGTGGCTGGATTAGCACATACCAAACTGCCCAAGATGGTATTGAGGAGATGTTGCAAGGTGGTCTTCAGCTTCTCTTGTTTAGATCGAGTGATAGGACCCGGCGAAATGCATAAATCTTCAGCTCCTTGTAGCTCCGGTTCAAGCTGCTGCCTTTGCTCCTCTTTGTCGTCTCCATGCTGCATAGGTTCCTCCTCCTTGCTGGCCATAATCATATCACTGACCGATGGACCTGACCGATGAACCCCATCGGTCTGTCCTGACCGCTGCAACTGTGCTGGCGAATTGCCGGGAAACGCTACAACCAACTCATCGGTCCAACCTGACCGATGGAACTGACCGCTAGGTCCCAGCGGTCTGTCCTGACCGCTACGGGTGTCCTTGCGAGAAGCCCCCGAAAATAATATCTCAAGTTTCGGAAATTGCACCCAAGCCCTTCGGTTTCCCGCTTCTCTACGGAAAAACTCCAAACTTCCGAAACGACTTACGACATCCCCGAAACAAATCAGAAAGGACATTTTAACCCAAACATCACTTCCTCAAGACTTGTCTCAGGTTCATAAACTCGAAAGGACATCCCAATTAATTAACCGATAATTAATTTCTGGGACACGGGCGTTACAATTTACGGTGCCGGAGAAGTTCATAATAGGCACAAGAAAAGTATCTTTTGGGATTTTTCATACTGGAAGTGAAACGACCCATCCCGGAAACCACTAAACCGGGACCGGTTTACTAACACAGAAACGCACGGAAACAGCAAATTTAAAAAAAATTCTAACAACCTAGACAATTTATTTATTAAATTCACCAATTAAATAAATAAATGAAGTCTAGCAACTTAGCGGAAGAAAACTACTAACAATACCAACTCAAAAATAAATAAATAAAACAAAGCAACATAAAGTCAACCCCGACTCTGGTCATGTCATCCATCCCCACAGTCTTGGTTCCACGAGCTCCAGTATGACTCCAACCTTACCTGCATCACATGATGAGATGCCTCAGTACAAAAGATACTGAATGAGGCACCCAACTACCAGCTAACAAACACCATTGTTAGCTAAATAACACAATCACCAAACAACATGCAACCCCATGCAATCACCACAATATAACAACAATAAACATCCATTACTCCTAATAGACCAACAACAAGAAACACGGAAACGAGGACAACTCCAAGTCCTCAGACTAACCACAGTCTAACACACAAGTACTCACCTTTGCTCACAACGATTTCTTTGGTGGTACTTTCCTTTTTAAGAAACTTTCCTTTTCAGGAAACTTTCCTTTTTAGGAAACTTTCCTTTTCAGGAAAATTTCCTTTTTAGGAAATATTCCTTTTATGGAATTTCTAGGGTTTCTTAATTATCATAGCAACACAACCGCAGCCTCCCTTCCTCACCCTACATCCAACCACAACAACTCAAAATTTAACCTAAACCGGAAAAATAACAGAAATGATCCACCTCAAAGATGGGATCACAAATCGAAATCTAACCGTCCACATTCCAATCCTACTGTTGAAAATCTTCCCCTAGATGTCCTGAAGCTACCTACGAAATTTCGTGACGATCTGACGTAAGGTTAACTCGTTATCTCTCTTTGAATACACACAGTTCACGAAAACGCACATAACTATTAGAATATTGACTCAAATCAATATCCGTAAAAGGTCACATATAGATATAGGTAGTAGCTACAACTCCATAAAATTTCCTTACCATTAGAGACGATTTGCTAGGTCGAACCTTTGTTATACCACGACATGTCGGAAATATCTGCATCTCCTTCATTTGCAAGCTTCTCCTTCATCTCTTTCAGCCACATTCAACATCTCTTTTCTCTCCCTAAAGGTGGCCACGAAAAAGAGAGAGAATAACTAGGGTTTCATCAAATTTTAGGGTTTAAATTGATTTAGGGTTTTATTCTCCAAAATTACCTCTAAGTCCCTAACCTTTTTAGTCTTCCCAATTCAGCCGCACAACTCTTTAAATTATCAATTAAACCTGACTATAACTCCTGGATTTCATCAAATCTACCCTTAATTTTTGAATTCAACAAATACACCCCCATTATTGGTTTGCGGATGTTACAATTTTCCCCCACTAACATAGATTCGTCCCCGAATCTAACAACTCCAATCCCCTAGTAAAAAGGGACCCAGCTATTAACCTTACATTGGTTTCTTTCTTTTGGCAAACATCAGCCAACACAGCTCAACAAACAGATCATCTTACCAGTGACATTAATTTGTTCGTCTCCAAGCTACTCGGCTCACAATTCTACCCTTATTTTTATAACCACTTTTCCTTTGAATGATAGAGAGTCTACCTTCCAAAGGAACCATATATTCTCTTTCAGCAACCAAGAACCATTTATGCTCTCAAATTTCTCAACCACCTAACCCCGTAACGTTACACAACCACAACTGATTATCCTCGAAAGAATCTCATCACACCATATTCCAATCCTTAGAATATCAAATGTACATATCCTTACCCAGAATATCAGCCAAGACCAACAACAGCTTTGGGTAAGTCGATCAGATTAGGATCGATCATTCCCCTTTGCTCAACACAATCTCAGCTACTGCCCCGATCAATAGCTTATCACACTCCATAATTAACAAATCAGATCCGCATAACTCCATAGCCACAACACGGCTCAGTAAAATATTTGTCAACTTCACGGCTCAGCATAGACTACAACCCACAACATAGCCTAACCGTAACTCCACGGTTAAGAACACAACTCAGCATAACCTTCACAGCTAACAACATAACACAACATAGCCTTTCGGCTATCTACTTAACACAACTTAACCTTTCGATCAGCTATCAACACATCACAACATAGCCTGTCGACTATCAGCATAACACAGCATAGCCTTTCGGCTATCAGCACAACACAGCATAGCCTTTTGGCTATCAGCGCAACACAGCATAGCCTTTCTGCTATCAGCACAACACAGCATTGCCTTTCGGCTATCAGCAATACACAGCATAGCCTTTCGGCTATCAGCACAACATAGCATAGCCTTTCGGCTATCAGCACATCACAGCATAGCCTTTCGGCTATCCGCACAACACAACATTATTTTTTTTTTGGCTTTCTGCACAATACCTCATTATCTATACTGAGTTCAAATACTCCATGAATCTGACACCATAAGACCTCCACTTGGTTTGAATAAGCTACGCCTACCGGATCCCCGGAACAGCTCAGCGCAGCAAGAATAACAAGCATCTCAGAGTCCAGCGTGACCCGATCAGCAAGAACTATGCCTACCGGATCCTCGGAACAGCTCAGCGCAGTAAAAATGACAAGCATCTCAAAGTCCAATCGTGACCCGATCAGCAAGTCCAGCAAGATCCTAAGATCTCTAGTGGCTTACCGAGACAGCATTAGGAATCACACAGAAACCCGACCAGTAAACACAACCCAGCGATGAGATTCCAAAGCACGGAACCCCATCCAACAACATTAGGACAAGTCCTAATCAGCCAAACCAAGTGCTAGGATCAACAAGGTGATTCATACAGCAGAACTAAGTAAAAATAACCCAACATCACAGCATTACAGAATGCAACAATCCCCACAACACAGCTCGATCCTTGATTGCAGCATCGATCATAACTCTTTTACCGACTCAGACACACCAACAAACTACCTACAGCAAGGTCAACAACAAGACCTACAAAAAGATCAATCAGCAATGATCAACCACACTCCAAAACCTAGATCCACCAGCAAGGACCTACAACACCCCTACCACAAGTACCGAAACTCCCCCTGCAACCTGTCCCGAGTCTCCCGCGGGAAATACTTGAGATCGAACTCCCTCCGGAACTCATCCCAAGACAACAGTACCCCCACTCTCCTCGCAGCAACACGCTGCCACCACTCATGTGCATCTTTGTCCAGATAATGCACCGCCAAGTCAATTCTATACTCCTCACGCACCTGATCGTCTGGAAGGTCCTCTCCACCCAGAACCTCCACTCACCAGACCCAATCGGTCGAGCACCACCACTAAAAAAAACTTGGTGCCCCAACCTCTGCATGTGCTCCATCACCCTCATGTATGACGGAACCACTGGTTCAGCCTCATTAACCACTCTCGGCACTTCCAGAGCATTCTCCTACATAACAGTCTAGACCATCTCCTGATCTTTTTTTTTTTTTAAAGCAATTTACCCCTTTTTGGAAACCTTCTATTCTTAGCAGTTTTCCGTTTCTGGAAACTTACTAATTCGGGAAACTTTCTTTTTCAGGAAACGATCCCCAACACAGCTCCCTTCGGGATCTGGTCCACCCAGTCTTAGCCTCACCCTTTGCCGGCATAACACCATGTCCGACCACATGCTCAAGCTGCCCGTCACCCTCTGGAAACTCAACCGCTGCATGCTCACCGCAACGCTCTGCACCACAACCTCAGCGGCTCTACTGCCCTGCCTGCTCAGCCACCTCGGCCAACTTTGCCACTACAACCTCGAAGACCCCTCTCAGCTCTGCTTGTTCCACTAGCAAATCCACCCAGATGTCTAACTACAGACTTCCAGTGGTTAACCACCTGCAACACAACTTTGTACTAATTTACCCCAAAAATTAGCATAACAACAAAACGAGTCTTACCGTGGAACCCATTACCGGCTAAGAGATGACATGACCCTGCAACTCAGAACATAACTACAACTAGCTAATAGTCCTAACGAGCCAAAGTGTCCTAGAAACAACTCCGCTCTGATACCAAATTGAAATGACCCATCCCGGAAACCATTAAACCGGGACCGGTTTACTAACACAGAAACGCGCAGAAACGGCAAATTTAAAAAAATTTCTAACAACCTAGACAATTTATTTATTAAATTCACCAATTAAATAAATAAATGAAGTCTAGCAACTTAGCGGAAGCAAACTACTAACGATACCAACTCAACAATAAATAAATAAAACAAAGCAACATAAAGTCAACCCCGACTCTGGTCATGTCATCCATCCCCACAGCCTTGGTTCCACGAGCTCTAGTATGACTCCAACCTTACCTGCATCACATAATGAGATGCCTCAGTACAAAAGATACTGAATGAGGCACCCAACTACCAGCTAACAAACACAATTGTTAGCTAAATAACACAATCACCAAACAAAATGCAACCCCATGCAATCACCACAATATAACAACAATAAACATCCATTAGTCCTAATAGACCAACAACAAGAAACACGAAAACGAGGACAACTCCAAGTCCTCAGACTAACCACAGTCTAACACACAAGCACTCACCTTTTCTCACAACGATTTCTTTGATGGTACTTTCCTTTTTAGGAAACTTTCCTTTTTGGCTACAACTCCATAAAATTTCCTTACCATTAGAGACAATTTGCTAGGTCGAACCTTTGTTCTACCACGACATGTCGGAAATATCTGCATCTCCTTCATTTGCAAGCTTCTCCTTCATCTCTTTCAATTGGATCCATTGGAACAACTTCTGCTGGCTGTAAAGCATCGTGTTCTGCAACTCCATAAATTCTTCCTCTCGGGGTCATCAGAGTAATCAATGCCAAGGATCTGTCCACGTAACTCGAGGGTAACGAATATAGCACACCTAAAAAAAACATATAAATTTTGTAATTATTATAACAAAATAATGAATTGAGTATTAATTAAACTAATATTTGTACCCTACCTGCTTAGCTTGTGATCCTAGAATGAATGGGTCATACGTTTCTAGTCTCCGACTTGAATTAACAGACGTAACACCAAATTGGTCCACATGAAGCCCAGGACCGAGTGTTGAATCATCCCAATCACACTTGAAAACAATGCACCTCAAGTCTAACATTCCTGGGTACCACACTTCCAATATTTCCTGAAGAACGCCGTAGTAAACATCATTACCAGATTTCACTGAAATACCAGAATCTGAAGTTTGCCTTGTCCTTCTCTCGTCATGAACCCTAAACCCATATCCCCGACTGCAGTATCTAGGATAAGAAGTTGCAATATAGTTTGGATCATTAACAAATTCCAATAACCATGTGGGAAATGTCTGTCCGCTTCTTACTCCTTCAGAAACCTACAAAAATAAGTTACAAATTTGTATTAAAAAAATATATTTATTAAATGATTTAGTGTTTTTAAACAATTACGTAAAACTGCAACCAAAGCATAAAATCCTCCTCCTTATGGACTTGAAGCTCGTCTTCTGTCTTATCCATATAGTACCCGCGTAATAATGCCATGTAAATCATGTACGAAAACCAAAATTGTTTACAAGTTAATAATAACATATAAAATAATCAATTATACATGAAATGACACAAAATAATTTTTGTTTACCTTTCGTATTCCGTAATTTCTTTACAATTGGTTAGGATATATGTATGCAAGCGTTTAAACTCCTCTTGAGATAATTTACGCCTTTCTCCTTTGCCAAAATAACTCTGGAACAACGACGGGGTAAATCGCTCTCTCATTACGATCATCATGGCAACTAGGACGTCTACTCTTGGTACAAACTTCTGACGGGAAGTAATATTCAGCAAACTGTGAGGCCTCTTCGTTGATGCTCTGGGCGATAATAGATCCCTCTATTCTACTCAAATTCTTAACCTTTTTCTTCAGGTGAAACATATACCGCTCAAATGGATACATCCAACGGTATTGAACCGGGCCTCCTAGTTCTTCTTCTCGTGGGAGGTGGATCGGAAGATGTTCCAACACATCAAAGAAAGATGGAGGAAATATCTTCTCCAAATAACAAACGATCACCGGGATATTGGCCTGTAAATTTCGGATTCCCTCAACAGTAAGTGTTCTTGTGCATAAATCGCGAAAGAAAGCACCAACTCCTGCAATTGCTTGGTGGACGTCTTTATGAAGAATATGAGCAAAAGCAAATGGAATAAGCCTCTGCATCACAACGTGACAATCATGACTCTTCATTCCAGTAAACTTTCCTTCTCCATAATCGATGCAGTTACGCAGATTAGATGCGTATCCATCAGTGAATTTAACATCGTCGTGAATCCAATCAAAAAATTTTGTTTTCTTTGCTGCTTCTAACTGGTATAATGGAAATGGACATTGACCATTTGGGAGCACTTCAGGAAAACCTCGATCGCAATATGCTGGCAAGTCTAATCTAGATTTCATATTGTCTTTCGTCTTCCCTTGGACGTTTAAGACAGTGTTCATGATGTTCTCAAAGAAGTTCTTCTCAACGTGCATCACATCAAGATTATGCCGCAATAATTGTTCTTCCAGTAAGGCAAATCCCAAAATATGCTCTTCTTGTGCCAGCTATGAAATTCACCGACACCATAAATAGGTTCATGTCCATTACCCCCACAATAAGGAGTCATCTCAGCACCAAAATATCTCAACTGCTCCAATAAAGTCTCACCGTCAATCTAAGGCGGTGGACCATCAAAAACTTGCCTACCCTTCGTAAACATTGTTCTCGAACGACGATACAGATGATCACTCGGTAAAAATCTTCTATGACAATCAAACCAACAACTTTTTTGCCGTGTTTCAGTTGGAATGCATCAGTGTTGTCTTGGCAATACGGACATGATAATCTCTCATGTGTTGTCCATCCAGATAACATACCATATGCTGGAAAATCGCTTATGGTCAACATAAGCACCGCACGCATCTTAAAGTTTTGCTAGGTTGAAACATCGTACGCTTCCACACCATGCTCCCATAGCATTTGTAACTCATAGATCAATGGCTGGAGGAATATATCAAGTGATCTCTTCGGATGCTCTGGGCCGGGAACAAGAATCGAGAGATATAAAAACTCTCTACGCATGCACAGGGATGGAGGCAAATTATAAGGGGTTACAATTATGGGCCATAACGAATACTTCCTTCCAAGCTTCCCAAATGGGTTAAAACCATCTGTACATAACCCGAGGTACACATTCCTTCGCTCATACGCAAAATCCAGATACAATGATTGAAAATGTTCCCAAGCTTCTGCGTCTGAAGGATGTGTAATATCTCCATCTTGACGATGTTCTACATGTCATCTCATTATTCGCTGCATGCTGAGAAGTATATAACCTCTTCAACCTCTCTGTTATTGGTAAATACCACATACGTTTATATGGAATTTAAATTCTGCCACTACTTTCCTGATACCGTGGTTTACGACAAAATCAACATCTTTTGCGATTTTCATCTTCTCTCCAATATAGCATACAGTTGTCGATGCACACATCTATTACCTTATATGGTAAACCAAGACCAGATACAAGTTTTTGTACCTCGTAGTATGATCTGGGTAAAAATTTATCTTCTGGCAATAAATCTTTCGCCTAATCTGTTATCGCATCAACGCACTCCTCTGCCAAATTGTAATCCGTCTTAATCGTCATCAATCTACTTGCAGATGATAAAGTCGAATGACCTTCTTTAGACCCTTTATATAGTGGCTGCTTTGCAGCATCTAACATATCAAAAAATTTTCTTGCTTCTACATTAGGTTCTTCGAACCTATCTTTTTCTTCACCGCTAAACTCGACATTCTCTCTAAACGCATCATTCACCATCTGCACGCTCCCTACACCTACATCTACTTCCGTGCTACCTCCTAAACAATCTGAGATAGTTGGTTCACTAGTACTACCATACTCAACATTTGTTTCTCCATGTAAATACCATATCTTGTAACCCGACGTAAACCCATTACTATACAAATGATGCCAAACTATCTCTATCGCAACATTACGAGAATTCCTACAAATTAAACATGGACATTTTAAATTACCTGATTTTTGAACACGCAATTGCTTTCCTGCCACTTCCATGAACTCGTATATGCCTCGTGCATACTCCTCGTTCAAGTTGTTTGTCTCCGGATCCATCAATGGTTCGTCCATCCATGATCAAAAATATCTAGACATATTTTTCACCTTTTTTTTGAATTCGTATTAAGTAAAAAAGAAATGAGAGAGAAATATGAAATTAAGCTTGTTGTGTAATGGGATAGAGGAAGGGAGAAACATATATATAAACTCATTTCCGTCGGATTTCCGATGGAAATCCGTCGGTTTACAACGGTAAATTCAACGGCTACATTAACGTTCATATTATCCGACATATTTCCAAAAGCCATCAAAAATCCGTTGGAATATAACGGCATGGATATCCGTCGGAAAACCGTCGGAATATAACGGCATAGATTTCCATCGGAAATTCTGTCAGAAATCCATCAGACATTTCTGACGGATGGATTCCCAGAATTTTCATATCTCGGGAATCCGTCAGGAAGCCGTCGATTTTTTCTGACAGAATTATTGTCCATCAGAAATTCCATCGGTTTTGAGGTTCATTTCTTGTAGTGTAACCCTAATCCCAAGACCATAAACGCTTAACCATAAATCTCAAACAATAAACTTTAAACAATAAAACCTAAACCTTAAACCCTGCACCCACAATCATAACCCAAAACACAAAACCATAAACCCTAAATCCTAAACCATAAACCTTAAATCCTTAATCATAAACCCTAAACCCTAAACAATAAATCCCAAACCCTAAATCTTAATCCCTAAAAACTAAACCTTAAACCATAAACCTTAAATTGTAAACCCTAAGCCATGAATCCCAAAACATAATCCCAAATCCCGAAATAAAAAACCCTAACCTCTAATCTATGAACCCCAAACCCTAAATCTTAAAGCCTAAACTCTAAGTCTCAACCAGAAATCCTAAATCCTAGACCCTAAACCCTAAAACCTACACCCCAAATCCTAAATCCCAAACCATAAATCCTAATCCCTAAACCATAATCTGAAACCCTTAAACCCAAACCCTAAACACTAAATCTCTAACCATAAAACCTAAACCCTAAATCCCAAACCCTAAACCCTAATCCCTAAACAATAAACCCAAAATAACATAACCTTAAACCTAAACCCAAAACACAAAACCGCTAAACACTTAATCTCAAACTCTAAACCTAAACCCTAAACCCTAAATGTAAAACCCTAAACCCTAAATCCCAAGACCTTAATCTTAAACCCTTAATCCAAACCCTAAATCCTAGAACTTAAACCCTTAATCCCAAACCGTATACCCTATACATAAATCCTAGACCCTAATCCCTAAACCATAAACTCCAAACCCTAAACCTTAAACCCTAAATAAAAACCCTAAACCATAAACAATAAACCCAAACCAAAATAAACATACCTAAAACCCAAACCCCAAAACCCTAAATCTCAAACCCTAAACACTAAACACGAAACCATAAACCCTAAACCCTAAACCCTAAACTTTAAACCATAAAACCTTAACCCTAAACACTAAACTCTAAATCTAAAACCATATACCATAAATCCTAAACCCTAAACCGTAAACATTAAACCCTAATCCCAAAATCATAAACCTCAAACCCTAAACCCTAAACCCTAAACCTTAAACCTTAAACCCTAACTCTAAATCTTAAACCATAAAACCTACACCCTAAACCCTAAATCCTAAGCCTTAAACCAGAAACCATAAATCCAAAACCCTAAACCTTAAACCATAAATCTAAAACCCTAAACTCTAAAACCTATATCCGAAACGCTAAACCCTAAAGCATAAATCCTAAACCCTAAACCTTAAATCAAAACACTAAACCATAAACTCTTAACCCTATACCTTAAACTCAAAATCCCAAACCCTAAAGACTAATCCCTAAACCCTAAACAAAAATCAACATAACCTAAAACCCAAACTTAAAACCCTAAATCTGAAGCCCTAAACTCTAAACCTTAAACACGAAACCATAAACCCTATATCTAAAACCATAAACCATAAACCCTAATCTTTAACCCCTAAACCCTAAATCTAAAACCATATACCATGAATCCTAAACCGTCAACCTTAAACCCTAATACATAAATCATAAACCCCAAACCCTAAACGCTAAACCCAAAACCCTAAATTAAAGTCCTAAATCATAAACAATAAACCCAAACCCTAAACCACAAGACTCAAACCTTAAAGCCTAATCTCTAAACCTTAAACCCTAACCCATAATCCTTAAAACCCAAACCCTAAGCACTAAACCATAATCCATAAAACCATATACCATAAATCCTAAACCTAAAACCCTAAATCAAAACCCTAAACCATAAACCAAAACCCAAAACCATAAACCACAAATCGCAAACCTTAAAGCCTAATCCCTAAACCCTAAACCCTAAACCCTAAACCGTAATCCTTAAAGCCCAAACCCAAAACAATAATCATTAAAACCCAAACCCTAAACTCTAAACCCAAACCCCTAAACACAAAACCCAAAACCCAAAACCCTAAATCAAAAACCTAAACCATAAACCATAAACCCTTAACCCTAAATCCTAAACCTTAAATCCCTAACTCTAATGCCTAATCCATAAATCCTAAACCCTGAATCATAAACCATAGACCCTAAACCCTAAACCCTTAAATCCTATACCCACAGCCTAATCCCTAAACCCTAAACCATGAACCATAAACCTTAAACCATAAACCCTAAAACCTAAACTTTAAACCCTAATCCCTAAATGTTAAATCTCAAATCCAACACTCTAAACCCTAAACCCTAAAACTTAAATTTAAAATCCTAAACCATAAACCATAAACCCTAAACCCTAAACCCTTAAACCTAAACCCTTAATCCCAAACCCTAAACCCTATACCTTTAATCCCAAACCCTTAATCCCTAAACCTAAACCCTAAACCCTAAATAACTAACCATAAAACCAAAACCTCATTTTCATAACCCTAATCCCAAGACCGTAAACCCTTAACCATAAATCTCAAACAATAAACTTTAAACGATAAAACCTAAACCTTAAACCCTGCACCCACAATCATAACCGAAAACACAAAACCATAAACCCTAAATCCTAAACCATAAACCTTAAATCCTTAATCATAAACCCTAAACCCTAAACAATAAATCCCAAACCCTAAATCTTAATCCCTAAAAACTAAACCTTAAACCATAAACCTTAAATTGTAAACCCTAAACCTTGAATCCCAAAACATAATCCCAAATCCCGAAATAAAAAACCTTAATCTCTAAACTATAAACCCCAAACCCTAAATCTTAAAGCCTAAACTCTAAGTCTCAACAAGAAATCCTAAATCATAAACCCTAAACCCTAAAACCTACAACCCAAATCCTAAATCCCAAACAATAAATCCTAATCCCTAAACCATAATCCCAAACCCTTAAACCCAAACCCTAAACCCTAAAACTTAAACCCTTAAACCCAAACCCTAAACCTAAACCCTAAACACTAAATCTCTAACCATAAAACCTAAACCCTAAATCCCAAACCCTAACCCCTAATCCCTAAACAATAAACCCAAAATAACATAACCTTAAACCCAAACCCGAAACACAAAACCGCTAAACACTAAATCTCAAACTCTAAACCCTAAATCCTAAACCTAAACCCTAAACCCGAAACCCTAAATCCCAAGACCTTAATTTTAAACCCTTAATCCAAACCCTAAATCCTAGAACTTAAACCCTTAATCCCAAACCCTATACCCTATACATAAAGCCTAGACCCTAATCCCAAAACCATAAACTCCAAACCCTAAACCCTAAACCATAAATAAAAACCCTAAACCATAAACAATAAACCCAAACCCAAAACAACATAACCTAAAACCGAAACCCCAAAACCCTAAATCTCAAACCCTAAACACTAAACATGAAACCATAAACCCTAAACTCTAAACCCTACACTTTAAACCATGAAACCTTAACCCTAAACACTAAACTCCAAATCTAAAACCATATATCATAAATCCTAAACCCTAAACCTTAAACCTTAAACCCTAATCCCAAAATCATAAACCTCAAACCCTAAATCCTAAACCCTAAACCTTAAACCTTAAACCCTAACTCTAAATCTTAAACCATAAAACCTAAACCCTAAACCCTAAATCCTAAGCCTTAAACGAGAAACCATAAATCTAAAACCCTAAACTCTAAAACCTATATCCTAAACACTACAAGAAAAATACCGCAAAACTGACGGCTAATTCCGTCGGAAATCCGTCGGATTTGGCAAAATCCGTCGGAAATCCATCGGTTATTTCCGCTAAGCTCTATCTCGTCGAAATAAAGCTGTTAAATCGCTTGAAATTCCGGCGATTTCACATATTTCAAATTAAATAATATTTAATTTATTTTAATTAATATTAATCAATTAACACAATATTAATTAATTGTAATTAATTATAATTAATGTATAAAATTAATTCGGAATAATTATAAATTAAAATTTAAAATTATAATTATAAAAAATTTTAATTATAAAATTTTAATTACAATTAAAATTAAAATTAAAATAAAAAATTAAAACATCTTCATCTTCATCTTCATCTTCATCTTCTTCTTCTTCTTCTTCTTCTTCTTCTTCTATTTTCGAAAAACACCGGCAAATATTAATTTTAACAAATTTTAAACAAATTTAATTCACGCGGGCAACTTACGCGGTCAAATTTTCATATTCCGTTGGAAATCCGTCGGAAATTTCTGACGGATTTCCGACGGATAATCTAAAAATATAATTAAACTCATATGCAACATATTTAACACATTTGATATAGTATCTGTCAGACATATGACTAGACAAGCCGAAAAACAAATTCCGTCAAAAATCCATCGGTAATCCGTCGGCAATCTGTTGGAAAATTTCCGATGGAATCACCAATTTCCGACGTAATTTCCGACGGAATATAAATCCATCGGAAAATTTCCGACAGAATCGTCAATTTTCATGTCTATCGGAAATATGTCGGGAATCCGTCAGAATTTTCCGACGGATTTATATTTCGTCAGAAATTCCGTCGGTTTTGTGGTAAATTTCTTGTAGTAAAACCCTAAACCCTAAAGCATAAATCCTAATCCCTAAACCTTAAATCAAAACACTAAACCATAAACTCTTAACCCTTTACCCTAAACTCAAAATCCCAAACCCTAAAGCCTAATCCCTAAACCCTAAACAAAAATCAACATAACCTAAAACCCAAACTCAAAACCCAAAACTCCTAAACCCTAAATCTCAAGCCCTAAACCGTAAACCCTAAACATGAAACCATAAACCCTATATCTAAAACCATAAACCGTAAACCCTAAACTTTAACCCCTAAACCCTAAATCTAAAACCATATACCATGAATCCTAAACCCTAAACCATCAACCTTAAACCCTAATACATAAATCATAAACCCCAAACCCTAAACCCTAAACCAAAAACCCTAAATCATAAACAATAAACCCAAACCCTAAACCACAAGACTCAAACCCTAAAGCCTAATCTCTAAACCTTAAACCCTAACCCATAATCCTTAAAACCCAAACCCTAAACACTAAACCATAATCCATAAAACCCAAACCATAAATCTAAAACCCTAAACACAAAACCTGAAACCCTAAACCATAAATCAAAACCGTAAACCATAAACCATAAACCATTAACCCTTAACCCTAAATATAAAACCTTAAACCCTAAACCCTAAACTCTTAATCCCAATCCTTAAACTCTAAAACTTAAACCCATAATCTCAAACCCTAAACCTTAAACCTAAACCCTAAACCCTAAATCTCTAACCATAAAACCTAAATCCTATATCCATAACCCTAATCCCCAAACCCTATGCCCTAAACTGTAAATCTCAAACCCTAAACTTTAGACCCTAAACCCTAAACCTCAAATCCTTCTCCCCAAATCATAACCCAAACCATAAAACCATAAACCCTAAATCCAAAAACCCTAAACCTTAAATCCTTAATCATAAACCCTTAATCCCAAACCCTAAACCCTAAACCTTAAATCCTAAATCCGTAACCATAAACCCTAAACCTTAAATCCTAAATCCCTAACAATAAAACCTAGACCCTAAATCAATAGCCTTCATTCCAAAACCCTAAACACCAAACCGTAAATCTAAAACCTTAAACTTTAAACCCTAAACCTTAAACCTCTAACTCTTCACCCCTAATCATAACACGAAACATATCACCATAAACCGTACACCTAAAATCATTAATTATAAACCCTCAACCCTTAACAATAAATCACAAACCCTAAACCTTAAACCCTAAACCCTAAACCCTAACCCCTAAACCCCAAACTCTAAACCTACACCCGAAACCCTAAAACCTACACCCCAAATCCTAAATCCCAAACCTTAAATCCTAATCCCTAAACCATAATCCTTCAACTCTAAACCTTAAACCCTAAATCTTTAAACCTAAACTTTAAACCCTAACTCTAAACCTTAAACCATAAACCATAAACCCGAAACCCTAAACCCAAAGCCCTAAACCACAAACAATAAATCTAAATCCCTTAACCGTAAACCAAAAATCTAAAACCCTAAATTCTAAACCCTTTATCCTAAACCCTAAACTATATACCAAAAACCCTAAACCCTAAATCAAAACACTAAAACCTAAACCCTAAACCCTATACCCTAAACCTAAATCCCAAACACTAAAGCCTAATCTCTAAACCCTAAACCCAAAACAACATAATCTAAAACCCAAACACAAAACCCAAAACTTCTAAACCCTAAATCTTAAGCCCTAAACCCTAAACCCTAAACACGAAACTATAAATCCTATATCTAAAACCCTTAACCTTAAACCATAAACCCTAAACATTAAATCCTAAACCATAAACCCTAAACCCTATATCGAAAACGATATACCATATATCCTAAACCCTAAACCGTCAACCTTAAACACTAATCCCTAAACCCTAAACACTAAATCAAAACACTAAACATTAAACAATAAACCCAAAATCCTAAACCACAAATCTAAAACCCTAAAGTTTAATCCCAAAACCCTAAACCCTAACACGTAATCCTTAAAACCCAAACCCTAAACACTAAACCATAATCCATAAAACACAAACCCTAAACCCTAAACACAAAACCCGAAACCCTAAACCATAAATCAAAATCCTAAACACTAAACGATAAACCATTAACCCTAAATCCTAAAACCTAAATAAAAAACCTTAAACCCTAAACCCTAAATCCTTAATCCTAAACTCGTAATCCCAATCCCTTAACTCTAAAACTTAAACCCTTAATCCCAAACCCTAAACCCTTAACCCTAAATCCTAAACCCTAAATGTCTAACCATAAAACCTAAACCCTATAACCATAACCCTAATCCCATAACCCTAAACTTTAACCCATAAACTCTTAACCCTAAACACTAAACCCTAAATCTAAAACCATATACCAGAAATCCTTAACCCTAAACTGTCAACCTTATATCCTGATCCCTAAACCATAAACCCCAAACCCTAAACCCTAAATCAAAACCCTAAACCACAAACAATAAACCAAGACCCTAAACCACAAATCTCAAACACAACAGCCTAATCCCAAAACCCTAAACCCTAAACACTAAACAATAATCCATAAAACCCAAACCCGAACCCCAAAACCCTAAACACAAAACCCGAAACCCTAAACAATAAATCAAAATCCTAAACCATAAACCATAAACCTTGAACCCTAAACCCTAAACCCTAAATATAAAACCCTAAACCCTAAATATAATACCCTAAACCCTAAACCCGTAATCCCATACCTAAACCCTACAACTTAAACCCTTAATCCCAAACCCTAAAGCATAAACCCTTAATCCTAAAACCTAAATCTTAAACCCTTAATCCTAAACCCCTAATCCCAATCCCTAAACACTAAAACATAAACCCTTAATCCCAAACCTTAAACCCTAAACGTAAACCCTAAACCCTAAACCCTAAATCCTAAATCCCTAACCATAAACACTAAACACTAAGTCCCAAATCCTAAACCCTAAACCATAAATCTGTAACCATTTAACCAAAACCCTAAATCTATAACCCTAATTCCAACACCCTAAATCTCAAACCCAAAACTTTCTACCCTAAACCCTAAACCTCAAACCCTTCACTCCTAATCATTGTGCGAAACATACCACCATAAACCCTAAACCTTAAATCCTTAATCACAAACCCTAAACCCTAAACAATAAATCACAAACCCTTACCCCTAAACCCTAACCCTAAACCCTAAACCCAAACCCAAAACCCTAAAACCTACACCCCAAATCCTAAATCGCAAAGCTTAAATCCTAATCCCTAAACCATAATACTTAAATTCTAAAACTTAAACCCAAAACATTAAACTTTAAACCTTAAACCCTCACTCTAAACTCTAAACCATAAACCCTAGACCCTAAACCCTAAATCCAAAACCCAAAACCATAAACAATAAATTCAAAACCGTAAACCTTCAACCATAAATCTAAAACCATAAATTCGAAACTCTATATCCTAAACCCTAAACCCTAAATCAAAACACTAAACCATAAACCCTAAACCCTAAACGCTATACCCTAAACCCCAAAGCCTAATCCCTAAACCCTAAACTCATAACAACATAATCTAAAACCCGAAACCCTAAAACCTACACCCTAAATCCTAAATCGCAAAGCTTAAATCCTAATCCCTAAACCATAATACTTAAATTCTAAAAGCTAAACCCAAAGCCTTAAACTATAAACCTTAAACCCTCACTCTAAACCCTAAACCATAAACCCTAGACCCTAAACCCTAAATCCAAAACTCAAAACCATAAACAAAAAATCCAAAACCGTAAACCCTCAACCATAAATCTAAAACCATAAATTCTAAACCCTAAACCCTAAATCCTAATCCCTAAACCATAATACTTAAATTCTAAAACTTAAATCCAAATCATTAAACTTTAAACCTTAAACCCTAAACCCTAAACCCTAAATCGAAAACTATACACCATAAATCCTAAACCCTAAACCGTCAACCTTAAACATTAATTCCAAAACAATAAACCCCAAACCTTAAACCCTAAACACTAAATAAAAACACTAAACCATAAACAATAAACCCAAAACCCTAAACCACAAATCTGAAACCCTAAAGTCTAATCCCAAAACCCTAAACCCTAACCCATAATCCTTAAAACCCAAACCCTAAACACTAAACCATAATCCATAAAACACAAACCCTAAACACAAAACCCAAAACCTTAGACAATAAATTAAAATCCTAAACCATAAACCATAAAACCCTTAACCCTAAACCCTAAAACTTAAATAGAAAACCTTAAACCCTAAACCATAAATCCTTAATCCTAAACTCGTTATCCTAATCCCTTAACCCCAAAACCCTAAACCCTAACCGGTAATCCATAAAACTTAAACCTTAAACACGAAACCATAATCCATAAAACACAAACCCTAAACCCAAAACCCTAAACACAAAACCCGAGACCCTAAACCATAAATCAAAATCATAAACACTAAACGATAAACCCTTAACTCTATATACTAAAACCTAAATAAAAAACCTTAAACCCTAAATCCTAAATCCTTAATCCTAAACTCGTATTCCCAATCCCTTAACCCTAAAACTTAAACCCTTAATCCCAAACCCTAAACCCTGAACCTAAATCCTAAACCCTAAATGTCTAACCATAAAACCTAAACCCTATATCCATAACCCTAATCCCAAAAACCTAAACATTAAACCATAAACCCTTAACCCTAAACACTAAACCCTAAATCTAAAACCATATACCATAAATCCTTAACCCTAAACAGTCAACCTTAAACCCTGATCCCAAAACCATAAACTCCAAACCCTAAATCCTAAACCCGAAATAAAAACCTTAAACAATAAACAATAAACCAAAACCCTAAACCACAAATCTCAAACACTAAAGCTTAATCCCAAAACCCTAAACCCTAAACACTAAACCATAATCCATCAAACCCAAACCCAAAACCCAAAACACTAAACACAAAACCCCAAACCCTAAACAATAAATCAAAATCGTAAACCATAAACCCTTAACCCTTAACCCTAAACCCTAAACCCTAAACATAAAACTCTAAACCCTTAACACTAAACCCTAAATATAATACCCTAAACCCTAAACCCGTAATCCCAATCCCTAAACCGTACAACTTAAATCCTTAATCCCAAACCCTAAACCCTTAAATCTAAACCCTTAATCCTAAACCCTCAATCCTAAACCCTTAATCCTAATCCCTAAACACTAAAACATAAACCCTTAATCCCAAACCTTAAACCCCAAACCTAAACCCTAAACCCTAAACCCAAACCCCTAAACCCTAAATCCTAAATCCCTAACCATAAACACTAAACACTAAATCCCAAAGCCTAAACCCTAAACCCTAAATCCGTAACAATATAACAAAAACCCTAAATCTATAACCATAATTCCAAAACCCTAAACCCTAAACCGTAAATCTCAAACCCTAAACTTTCTACCCTAAACCCTAAACCTCAAACCCTTCACCCCTAATCAGTGCCCGAAACATACCACCATAAACCCTATACCTTAAATCCTTAATCATAAACCCTAAACCCTAAACAATAAATCGCAAACCCTTACCCCTTAACCCTAACCCTTAACCCTAAACCAAACCCAAAACTCTAAAACCTACACCCCAAATCCTAAATCGCAAAGCTTAAATCCTAATCCCTAAACATAAGACTTAAATTCTAAAACTTAAACCCAAAACATTAAACTTTAAACCTTAAACCCTCACTCTAAACCCTAAACCATAAACCCTAGACCCTAAACCCTAAATCCAAAACCCAAAACAATAAAAAAAAATCCAAAACCGTAAACCTTCAACCATAACTCTAAAACCATGAATTCTAAACCCTATATCCTAAACACTAAACCCTAAACCCTAAACCCTAAACCCTAAATCAAAACACTAAACCATAAACCCTAAACCCTAAACACTAAACCCTAAACCCTAAACCCTAATCCCTAAACCCTAAATTCAAAACAACATAATCTAAAATCCGAAACCCTGAAACCTACACCCCAAATCCTAAATTGCAAAGCTTAAATCCTAATCCCTAAACAATAATACTTAAATTCTAAAACCTAAACCCAAAGCCTTAAATTTAAACCTTAAACCCACACTCTAAACCCTAAACCATAAACCCTAGACCCTAAACCCTAAATCCAAAACCAAAAACCATAAACAATAAATCCAAAACCGTAAACCCTCAACAATAAATCTAAAACCATAAATTCTAAACCAGATATCCTAAACCCTAAACCCAAAACCCTAAACCCTAAATAAAAACACTAAATCTTAAACCCTAAACCCTAAACAGTAGACACTAAACCCTAAAGCCTAATCCCTAAACCCTAAACCCAAAACAACATAATCTACAACCCAAATCGTAAACCCTAAACTTTGAGCCCTAAACCTTAAACCCTAAACATAAAACCATCAATCCTATATCTAAAACCCTAAACCGTAAACCCTAAACTTTGAGCCCTAAACGCTAAGCCCTAAACCCTAAATTGAAAACAATACACCATAAATCCTAAACCTTAAACCGTCAACCTTAAACCTTAATCCCAAAACAATAAACCCCAAAACCTAAACCCGAAACACTAAACACTAAATAAAACACTAAACCATCAACAATAAACCCAAAACCCTAAACCACAAATTTGAAACCCTAAAGTTTAATCCCAAAACCCTAAACACTAACACTTAATCCTTAAAACCCAAACCCTAAACACTAAACCATAATCCATAAAACACAAACCCTAAACCCAAAACCCTAAACACAAAACCCTAAACCCTAAACCATAAATTAAAATCCTAAACCATAAACCATAAACCCTTAACCCTAAACCTTAAAGCCTAAATAAAAAACCTTAAACCCTAAACCCTTAATCCTTAATCCTAAACTCGTAATCCCAATCCCTTAACCCCAAAACCCTAAACCCTAACCCGTAATCCGTAAAACCCAAACCCTAAACACTGAACCAGAATCCATAAAAACACAAACCCTAAACCCAAAACTGTAAACACAAAACTCGAGACCCTAAACCATAAATCAAAATCCTAAACACTAAACCATAAACCCTTAACCCTAAATCCTAAAACCTAAATAAAAAAACCTTAAACCCTAAACCCTAAATCCTTAATCCTAAACTCGTAATCCCAATCCCATAAACCTAAAACTTAAACCCTTAATCCCAAAACCTAAACCCTGAACCTAAATCCTAAACCCTAAATGTCTAACCATAAAACCTAAACCCCATATTTATAACCCTAATCCCAAAACCCTAAACTTTAACCCATAAACCCTTAACCGAAAACACTAAACCCTAAATCTATAACCATATACCATAAATCCTTAACCCTAAACTGTCAACCTTAAACCCCGATCCCAAAACCATAAACCCCAAACCCTAAACCCTAAACCCTAAATCAAAACCCTAAATCAAAACCCTAAACCATAAACAATAAACCAAAACCCTAAACCACAAATCTCAAACACAAAAGCCTAATCCCAAAACCCTAAACACTAAACACTAAACCTTAATCCATAAAACCCAAAACCGAACTCCAAACCCTAAACACAAAATCCGAAACCCTAAACAATAAATCAAAATCCTAAACCATAAACCATAAACTCTTAACCCTAAACCCTAAACATAAAACCCTAAACCCTAAATATAATACCCTAAACCCTTCAACTTAAACCCTTAATCCCAAACCATAAATCCTAAACCCTTAATCCCAATCCCTAAACTCTAAATCATAAACCCTTAATCCCAAACCTTAAACCCTAAACCTAAACCCTAAACCCTAAATCCTAAATCCCTAACAATAAACACTAAACACTAAATCCCAAATCCTAAACCCAAAACCCTATCCCTAAACCTTAAATCCTTAATCATAAACCCTAAACCCTAAACAATAAATCACAAACCCTAACCCTAAACCCTAACCTTAAACCCTAAATCCAAACCCGAAACCCTAAAACGTACACCCCAAATCCTAAATTGCAAAGCTTAAATCCTAATCCCTAAACCATATTACTTTAATTCTAAAACCTAAACCCAAAACCTTAAACATTAAACCTTACACTTTCACTCTAAACCCTAAACCATAAACCCTAGACCCTAAACCCTAAATCCAAAACCCAAAACCATAAACAATAAATACAAAATCGTAAACCTTCAACCATAAATCTAAAACCAAAAATTCTAAACCCTATATCCTAAACTATAAACCGTAAACCCTAAACCTTAAACCCTAAACCAAAACACTAAACCATAAACCTTAAACCCTAAACCCTAAACACTATCCCAAAACCCTAAAGCCTAATCCCTAAACCCTAAACCCAAAACAACATAATCTAAAACCCTAAACCCTAAAACCTACACCCCAAATCCTAATTCGTAAAGTTTAAATCCTAATACCTAAACAATAATACTTAAATTCTAAACCCTAAACACAAAACCCTAAACCCTAAACCATAAATTAAAATCCTAAACCATAAACAATAAACCCTTAACCCTATACCCTAAACCATAAATCAAAATTCTAAACACTAAACCATAAACCCTTAACCCTAAATACTAAAACCTAAATAAAAAAACCATAAACCCAAAACCCTAAATCCTTAATCCTAAACTCGTAATCCCAATACCTTAACCCTAAAACATAAACCTTTAATCCCAAACCCTAAACCCTGAACCTAAATCCTAAACCCTAAATGTCTAACCATAAAATCTAAACCTTATATCCATAACCCTAATCCCAAAAACCTAAACTTTAAACCATAAACCCTTAACCCTAAACACTAAACCCTAAATCTAAAACCATATACCATAAATCCTTAACCCTAAACTGTCAACCTTAAACCCTGATCCCAAAACCATAAACCCCAAACCCTAAACTTTAACCCATTAACCCTTAACCCTAAACAGTAAACCCTAAATCTAAAACCATATACCATAAATCCTTAACCTTAAACTGTCAACTTTAAACCTTGATCCCAAAACCCTAAACCCTAAATCAAAACCCTAAACCATAAACAATAAACCAAAACCCTAAACCACAAATCTCAAGCACTAAAGCCTAATCCCAAAACCCTAAACCCTAAACACTAAACCATAATCCATAAAACCCAAACCCAAACCCCAAAACCCTAAACACAAAACCTGAAACCCTAAACAATAATTCAAAATCCAAAACCAAAAACCATAAACCCTTAACCCTAAACCCTAAACCCTAAATATAATACCGGAAACCCTAAACCCGTAATCCCAGTCCCTAAACCCTACAACTAAAACCCTTAATCCCAAACCCTAAACTATAAACCCTTAATCCTAAACCTCAAACCCTTCACCCCTAATCATTGCCCGAAACATACCACCATAAACCCTAAACCTTAAATCTTTAATCATAAACCCTAAACCCTAAACAATAAATCACAAACCCTAACCCTAAACCCTAACCCAAAACCCTAAACCCAAACCCGAAAACCTAAAACCTACACCCCAAATCCTAAATCGCAAATCTTAAATCCTAATCCCTAAACCATAATACTTAAATTCTAAAAACTAAACCCAAACCCTTAAACTTTAAACCTTAAACCCTCACACTAAACCCTAAACCATAAACCCTGGACCCTAAACCCTAAATCCAAAACTCAAAACCATAAACAATAAATCAAAAATCGTAAACTTTCAACCATAAATCTAAAACCATAAATTCTAAACCCTATATCCTAAACCATAAACCGTAAACCCTAAACCCTAAATCAAAACACTAAACCATAAACCCTAAACCCTAAGCACAATACCCTAAACCCTAAAGCCTAATCCCTAAACCCCAAACCCAAAATAACATAATCTAAAAGCCGAAACCCTAAAACCTACACCCCAAATCCTAAATCACAAAGCTTAAATCCTTATCCCTAAACAATAATACTTAAATTCTAAAACATAAACCCAAAGCCTTAAACTTTAAACCTTAAGCCCTCATTCTAAACCCTAAACCCTAAACCCTAAATCGAAAACCCAAAACCATAAACCCTATACCCTAAACCCTTAATCCCAAACCCTAAACCCTGAACCTAAATCCTAAACCCTAAATGTCTAACCATAAAACCTAAACCTATATCCATAACCCTAATCCCAAAACCCTAAACTTTAAACCATAAACCCTTAACCCTAAACACTAAACCCTAAATCTAAAACCATATACCATAAATCCTTAACCCTAAACTGTCAACCTTAAACCCTGATCCCAAAACCATAAACCCCAAACCCTAAACCCTAAACCCTAAATCAAAACCCTAAACCATAAACAATAAACCAAAACCCTAAACCAAAGATCTCCAACACTAAAGCCTAATCCCAAATTCCTAAACCCTAAACACTAAACCATAATCCATAAAACCCAAACCCGAACCCCAAAACCCTAAACACAAAACCGAAAACCCTAAACAATAAATCAAAATACAAAACCATAAACCATAAACCCTTAACCCTAAACCCTAAACATAAAACCCTAAACCCTAAATACAATACCCTAAACCCTAAAACTTAAACCCTTAATCCTAAACCCTAACCCATAAACCCTTGATCTTAAACCCTAAATCCTAAACCCTTAATCCTAAACCCTTAATCCCAATCCCTAAACACTAAAACATAAACCCTTAATCCCAAACCTTAAACCCTAAACTTAAACCTTAAACCCTAAACCCTAAACCCTAAACCCTAAATCCTAAATCCCTAACCATAAACACTAAACACTAAAGCCCAAATCCTAAACCCTAAACTGTAAAATCTCAAACCCTAAACTTTCTACCCTAAACCCTAAACCTCAAACCCTCCACCCCTAATCATTACCCGGAACATACCACCATAAACCCTAAACCTTAAATCCTTAATCATAAACCCTAAATCCTAAACAATAAATCACAAAGCCTAACCCCTAAACCCTAACCCTCAATCCTAAACCCAAACCTGAAACCCTAAAACGTACACCCCAAATCCTAAATCGCAAAGGTTAAATCCTAATCCCTAAACCATAATACTTAAATTCTAAAACCTAAACTCAAAACCTTAAACTTTAAACCTTAAACCCTCACTCTAAACCCTAAACCATAAACCCTAGACCCTAAACCCGAAATCTAAAACCCAAAACCATAAACAATAAATCCAAAACCGTAAACCTTCAACCATAAATCTAAAACCATATATTCTAAACCCTATATCCTAAACCTTTGAAAATTGCTATTTTTGGTGGTTTCAATCGATTGATAGTATAAAGGGTAAAATGTCGAACCTAATCTAGAGCATGTATGTAGCATTTAACATGTGGATTAAGCTAGCAAGTCAAGCAATATATTTTAGGGGTTTTTCTTACTAACAGCCTAAAATACAGAAAATTAAACTAGAGATGGAGAGTCTGTCACTCTCTAACAAATCATGAACTAAAGATGCAAAAAACTAAGACTAGTTGCAAAATCCTATGTGACTCGAGTAGGTCACTCGAGTGGTGCAAAACTACTAAATGAAAGCAGTAAAGATAGATCTAAAAATTATGACTAAAATAAAGAACAAAGGGATCTTGGGGATAGACTCATAGGATCATCTACACTCTCACGCCATGGGTGCTAATTTACTAAACTCAGGGTGAATCCCTTGACGACGGATCTCACTTCCAACCCAACCCACTGTCGTGGTGAAGGATTGCTAACATTGCATTTTGGCATGTTTTTACTATTGTTTTATTGCAACTTAGCATAGGTTTTAGGCATTACTTTTATCACTTATTGCATTTATTTGACATTTAGGATATTTACTCTCTTTGCATTAGTTTGCATGCATTTTGCATACATGTGGTCATTTCAAGTACTCGGAGCTGCAAGGAGTCATCACTTATGTGACCTCTCAGGCTATGAAGTGACGTAGAGATTTCTGCAAGGAGTCATGACTCGAGTGACATGGAGCCATAGAGTTGAAGACTGCGAAGGAAGCTTAAGTTACTCGAGGAGGCTACTCGGATGAAGACTTGAGGAGGCTACTCTACCAGACCACTCGACTGCTTGGTCGAGTGGTGAGCACCGCTTCAAGAAGATTCCGCGAATTATAGCGAATTCTCATTATCCCTAAATTATTATGTATAAATACCAAGGTTAATGATAACTCGGTACACGCGCGATCTGACAATTTTTATTCCGCGCTGTTTTAGCATAATTAGTTTATCTCTCTTAGTTTTCTCTCTCTAGTTTATCTTTAGATTTCGATTCGGAATTTTGCAACTCTTAGTAATTTTAATAAGATCAAATCTTGATCTACTGTTCCTTTTTCGAAATTTCTATCTCATCAGATCATCCTTCATCCATGACAAGTCTTAGATTTTCTGGGCTTTTGGCTTCGATGATGATCTCGATGAGTGAGTACTCGCTTTAGAGGTTTTCGGGGATAGATTAGGTAGTCTCACTCGATCGCCATGGGTTTTTGCTGATTTATGCTGATTCGGTTTAAAAATCCCTCTTGGGTTCTTGTTTTTAATGCTTGTACCTCTCTGATCAAGAGGATCATGATTTTAGATGACTTCATGAGCAGCAAAAGTGCCTTGAACCATCAGATCTAGTTTTTCAGGGATTAAGACACAATAGCATGAGAGTTGGTGCATCAGATGTTGATTTACGTCACGACCCAACTACTTACTTGTTATAAGTCTTTCTTGGCTTTGACAGATCGATCCTTAATCACTTGTTGAGACCCTTCACCACGACAGTGGGTTGGATTGGAAGTGAGATCCGTGGTCAAGGGATTCACCCTGAGTTTAGTTATTTAGCACCCATGGCGTAAGAGTGTAGATGATCCTATGAGTCTATCCCCAAGATCCCTTTGCCTTTTATTGGAACTAGTTGTCATTTTTAGATCTCTTGTCTACTGCTTTCATTAGAGTTCTCATACCACTCGACCAGTCCACTCGAGTGCACCACTCGACCAGTCAACTCGAGTGCACCACTCGAGTTACCCACTTGAGTGCACCAATCGAGTGACCCACTCGAGCTACTTTAAACCCTGATCCCAAAACCATAAACCCTGATCCCAAAACCATAAACCCTAAACCCTAAACCCTAAATTAAAAACCTAAACAATAAATAATAAACCAAAACCCTAAACCACAAATCTCAAACACTAAAGCTTAATCCCGAAACCCTAAACCCTAAACACTAAACCATAATCCATAAAACCCAAACCCGAAACCCAAAACCCTAAACACAAAACCCCAAACCGTAAACAATAAATCAAAATCCTAAACCATAAACCCTTAACCCTAAACCCTAAACCCTACATAAAACCCTAAACACTTAACACTAAACCCTTAATATAATACCCTAAACCCTAAACCCGTAATCCCAATCCCTAAACCCTACAACTTAAACACTTAATCCCAAACCCTAAACCCTTATTCCTAAACCCTAAATCTTAAACCCTAAATCCTAAACTCTTAATCCTAAACTCTTAATCCTAAACCCCTAATCCCAATCCCTAAACACTAAAACATAAACCCTTAATCCCAAAACTTAAACCCTAAACCTAAACCCTAAACCCTAAACCCTAAACCCTAAACCCTAAATCCTAAATCCCTAACCATAAACACTAAACACTAAATCCCAAATCCTAAACCCTAAACCATAAATATGTAACCATATAACCAAAACCCTAAATTTATAACCCTAATTCCAAAACCCTAAACCCTAACCCCTAAATCTCAAACCCTAAACCCTAAACCTCAAACCCTTCACTCCTAATCATTTCCCGAAACATACCACCATAAACCCTAAACCTTAAATCCTTAATCATAAACCCTAAACCCTAAACAATAAATCACAAACCCTTACCCCTTAACCGTAACCCTAAACCCTAAACCCAAACCCTAAACCCTAACACCTACACCCCAAATCCTAAATCGCAATGCTTAAATCCTAATCCCTAAACCATAATACTTAAATTCTAAAACTTAAACCCAAAACATTAAACTTTAAACCTTAAACCCTCACTCTAAACTCTAAACCACAAACCCTAGACCCTAAACCCTAAATCCAAAACCCAAAACCATAAACAATAAATCCAAAACCGTAAACCTTCAACCATAAATCTAAAACCATAAATTTTAAACCCTATATCCTAAACCCTAAACCCCAAACCCTAAACCCCAAACCCTAAACGCTAAATCAAAACACTAAACCATAAACCCTAAACCCTAAACACTATACCCTAAACCCTAAAGCCTAATCCCTAAACCCTAAACTCAGAACAACATAATCTAAAACCCGAAACCCTAAAACCTACACCCCAAATCCTAAATCGCAAAGCATAAATCCTAATCCCTAAACCATAATACTTAAATTCTAAAACCTAAACCCAAAGCCTTAAACTTTAAACCTTAAACCCTCACTCTAAACCCTAAACCATAAACTCTAGACCCTAAACCCTATATCCAAAACCCAAAACAATAAACAATAAATCCAAAACCGTAAACCCTCAACCATAAATCTAAAACCATAAATTCTAAACCCTTACTCTAAAGTCTAAACCATAAACCCTAAACCCTAAACCCTAAATCAAAACACTAAACCATAAACCCTAAACCCTAAACACTATACCCTAAAACCTAAAGTCTAATCCCTAAACCCTAAACCCAAAACAACATAATCTAAAACCCAAACCCGAAACCCAAAACTCCTAAACCCTAAATCTAAATTCCTAAACCCTAAGCCCTAAACACGAAACCATCAATCCTATATCTAAAACCCTAAACTGTAAACCCTAAACTTTAAGCCCTAAACCCTAAACCCTAAACCCTAAATCAAAAACCATACACCATAAATCCTAAACCCTAAACCGTCAACCTTAAACATTAATCCCAAAACAATAAACCCCAAACTTTAAACCCTAAACTCTAAAAAAAAACACTAAACCATAAACAATAAACCCAAAACCCTAAACCACAAATCTGAAACCCTAAACTCTAATCCCAAAACCCTAAACCCTAACCCGTAATCCTTAAAACCCAAACCCTAAACACTAAACCATAATCCATAAAACACAAACCCTAAACACAAAACCCAAAACCCTAAACAATAAATTAAAATCCTAAACCATAAACCATAAACCCTTAACCCTAAACCCTAAAACCTAAATAGAAAACCTTAAACCCTAAACCCTAAATCCTTAATCCTAAACTCGTAATCCTAATCCCTTAACTCCAAAACCCTAAACCCTAACCTGTAATCCGTAAAACCCAAACCTTAAACACTAAACCATAATCCATAAAACACAAATCCTAAACCCAAAACCCTAAAACAAAACCCGAGACCCGAAACCATAAATCAAAATCCTAAACACTAAACGATAAACCCTTAACCCTAAATCCTAAAACCTAAATAAAAAAAACCTTAAACCCAAAACCCTAAATCCTTAATCTTAAACTCGTAATCCCAATCCCTTAACACTAAAACCTAAACCCTTAATCCCAAACCCTAAACCCTGAACCTAAATCCTAAACCCTAAATGTCTAACCATAAAACCTAAACCCTATATCCATAACCCTAATCTCAAAACCATAAACCCTTAACCCGAAACACTAAACCCTAAATCTAAAACCATATACCATAAATCCTTAACCCTAAACAATAAACAATAAACCCTTAAACCCTGATCCAAAAACCATAAACCCCAAACCCTATACCCTAAACCCTAAATCAAAACCTTAAACAATAAACAATAAACAAAAACCCTAAACCACAAATCTCAAACACTAAAGCTTAATCCCAAAACCCTAAACCCTAAACCCTAAACCATAATCCATAAAACCCAAACCCAAAACCCTAAACCCTAAACACAAAACCCCAAAACCTAAACAATAAATCAAAATCCTAAACCAGAAACCCTTAACCCTAAACCCTAAACCCTAAAAATAAAACCCTAAACCCTTAACACTAAACCCTAAATATAATACCCTAAACCCTAAACCCGTAATCCCAATCCCTAAACCCTACAACTTAAACCCTTAATCCCAAACCCTAAACCCTTAATCCTAAACCCTTAATCCTAAACCCTTAATCCTAAACCCTTAATCCCAATCCCTAAACACTAAAACATAAACCCTTAATCCCAAACCTTAAACCCTAAACCTAAACCCTAAACCCTAAACCCAAATTCTAAACCCTAAATCCTAAATCCCTAACCATAAACTCTAAACACTAAATCCCAAATCCTAAACCCTAAACCCTAAACCCTAAATCCGTAACCATATAACCAAAACCCTAAATCTATAACCCTAATTCCAAAACCCTAAACCCTAAACCGTAAATCTGAAACCCTAAACTTTCTACCCTAAACCCTAAACCTCAAACCCTTCACCCCTAATCAGTGCCCGAAACATACCACCATAAACCCTATACCTTAAATCCTTAATCATAAACCCTAAACCCTAAACAATAAATCACAAACCCTTACCCTTTAACCCTAACCCTAAACCCTAAACCAAACCCAAAACCCTAAAACCTACACCCCTAATCCTATATCGCAAGACTTAAATTCTAAAACTTAAACCCAAAACATTAAACTTTAAACCTTAAACCCTCACTCTAAACCCTAAACCATAAACCCTAGACCCTAAACCCTAAATCCAAAACCCAAAACCATAAACAATAAATCCAAAACCGTAAACCTTCAACCATAAATCTAAAACCATGTATTCTAAACCCTATATCCTAAACCCTAAACCTTAAACCCTAAACCCTAAACCATAAACCCTAAATCAAAACACTAAACCATAAACCCTAAACACTAAACCCTAAACCCTAAATGATGAGATCCTAACCAGCAGCCGACTTGAGGAAGCTAAGGAAATAGAGGAGCAGCTTGAACCAGAGCTTAAGGGAGCTAAGGAGATGGAGGAGCAGCTTGAACCAGAGCTTAAGGAAGCTAAAGGAGAAGCCACAAAGCAACATGGACTTGAGGAAGCCAACGACAAAGATCTACATGTGCCCCTTGGTCCGATGACTCGATCCAAGCAAGCAAGATTCCATCAAGCATTCTACACTCTCTTACACCATATCCAGGGCCAACTTGAGTTTGCTAATCCAGTCACCTTGATTGTGATTCACGCCGCTTAAGCATTCATCAAGAGAGGTGTGTGGACTTGTACTCTTTTTCCCTCCTCTTGGTTTTATCCCAATGGGTTTTCCAAGAGAGGTTTTTAATGAGGCCAGCCCACACACTCTTTATCATTTCCTCTTGATGAAATCCAAGCCCACTCCATTCACTCCATTCTCGCCACTTTGAAGCTGAAGAGTTACTTGTCTTAAGTCTTTTGTACACTTAATGATCAGCTTTGACTCATTAAGTAATTGCTATTTTCTATATTTTAGTTCTAAGTATCTGAAACTCTATAAGTACTTGTATTCTCTTTTTCTTTAGATTTATCAAACCTTTCTCATTCTCAATCATCTTTGAAACTGTTTGATCATGTTCGATTAGTGTATTCGAAATCTCCTTGCACTACTTAACGCCCTTGAAAGTCTAAGAGTGATTCCGCAACTCTTAGAAGTTTCATTCAATCCATTTTCGTGGTTACTCATCCATCTGAACCAATCTGTTCCCCTTCTCACTCGCCAATCATCATCAAACCGGTTCATCGGAGGCTTTCCTTGCTTCAAAGACTTCACCTATCATTTGGAGGACATTCAGGGACGTGATCCTCCCCCAGGATCACATCAAGTGGTATCAGAGCAGACTCCATCTCAGGTTGTGTCTTTTCAAATCGATTATACCCTTTCATATTCTTCATAACCTTTGAATTGATTTATCTGTTGATTGTCGGAATTTTCATAAATCTTTGGTAATATATAAAATCGTGAAATCAGTTTTCAAAGAACATATTATGAGTCTAGTTTATGTGAAAATTGATTTCGGAATTTTTGGACACGATTTGATATTTTAATCTGACCGATCATCTTCAAGTGATTTTGAAAAGAGAATTTCTGCGACTTTTCAGTGTTTTAATTTTCATAAATCCGTTTTAATTGCTAAAATAGTAAGATCGGTTGGATTTGTCTTTAAAACAAGTCAGGTATTTTAGAAAATTGTTTCTAGAATTTTGGGACGTGTTTGGATATTTTATTCGAATCGATCAAACCAAACTGTCTCTTGGATTCCAAGCAAGCTTATCTTGTATTGTTGTTGTGTTATCTGTTGGGCATTTTACTTGTTATTTTGTTTCAATCTGATCAGGTACCATGGCAGAAAGCAGCAATGGTGAAGAAGAATCCGCAAACTCCAACAAGCAACTTCTTGACTCCTTTAAGGCAATGATGAACGAGAGTATAGCAACCATGAGGGCAGAGATGAGAGCTGAATTTGACAGATCCATCAACGACCGATTTAGGAGGCAATCACAACCTTCTGAGGCTGAGCAGTACTATAGTCACTCCTCTAGAACACACCATTCAAGAAGAAGACGGCCAAGAGAGGAACAACCCCTTAGGATCAATCAAACTCAAACCCGAGATCCTTTAGCCGGCCTAAAAATCGAGATTCCATCTTTCCATGGAACTAATAATCCGGAAGAATATCTAGAGTGGGAGAAAAAGATTGAGATCGTCTTTGACTGCAGAGAATTCACTCAAGACCACATGGTTCGGATAGCCCCAACCGCATTCAAGGATTATGCCTTAAGTTGGTGGGATCAGCTAGTAACTTCAAGGAGAAGGGTTGGAGATCTTCCTATTGAAACTTGGAATCAAATGAAGATTATTATGAGGAAGAGGTTTATACCTAGTCATTATCATAGAGAGCTGCATCTAAGGCTGAGGAATCTATCTCAAGGAAGTAAGTCCTTGGAAGAATATTACAAGGAGATGGAAACTTTGTTGCTTAGAGCTGATATCCGAGAAGATGGTGAAGCTACTATGGCCAGATTTATGGGCGGCCTTAATAGGGAAATTATGGATCGGCTGGAAGTACACCATTATGTGGAAATGGAAGAGCTTCTGCATAAAGCTAACATGTTTGAGAAACAGCTTAAGGGAAGGAACCCTAGACCCGGTTATGTTTCCACAAGAGTCAGCCAAACCCGAGACGACAAACCTATCAAGGACCACCAGCCAATTTCCAAGCCTAGGACAGAAGAGCCACGTCTTAAGGGCATTGATAAGGGTTCAAGCACCAAGACCAGGGAAATACAATGCTTCAAATGTAAGGGTTTTGGTCATTATTCGAACGCCTGCTCCAATAAACGAACCATAGTCATTCGAGCCAATGGAGAGCTAGAATCGGAAGAAGAACATTCCGAAGCTGAGTCTATAGAAGAGCATGTTGCAATGCCAACGGTAGGACAACTCTTAGTCACAAGGAGGACTTTGAATCTGCATGCTACTTTCGAGAAAAATGAGCAACGGGAGAATCTATTCCATACTCGATGTCTAGTAAAAGAAAAGGTTTGTAGCTTAGTGATCGATGGAGGAAGTTGCACTAACGTCATGAGTGAGTCCATGGTGGAAAAACTTGGGCTAACGGTCATTAAGAGAGCTAAGCCTTACAAACTACAATGGCTTAATGATGAGGGAGAGTTGGAAGTTAAGCATCAAGTCTTAGTTCCTTTGTCTATCGGAAAATATGAAGATGAAGTCCTATGTGATATCTTGCCGATGGATGCTGGGCATATACTTCTTGGAAGACCTTGGCAATCTGATCGTAAAGTCATGCATGATGGATTCACCAACCGGTATACCTTTGAGTTCAAAAGCAAGAGGAACATTCTCGTACCGTTAACACCGCAAGAGGTTCATCTAGACCAGATCGCTTTGAAAAAAAACAAGATCACTTCCGAATCCAAACGCAAACAACCGACCAATCTTATGATCAAGCCTCAACAAGGAAGTTATCCGCCATCCCTACTTTTTGTGTTTAAAGAATGTCTTAAAACTAACCAAACGGTGCAGGAAATCCCTAGCAAAATTCAGTTTCTTTTACAGGAGTTTCAAGACGTTTTCCCGGAAGAACCTCCACAAGGTCTACCGCCAATCCGTGGCATCGAACACCAGATCGATTTCACCCCCGGAGCTTCTCTTCCCAACAAACCCGCCTACAGAACCAATCCTCTAGAGACTAAGGAGCTTCAACAGCAAGTCACCGAGCTCATGGAGAAAGGACATATTCGAGAGAGTATGAGCCCATGTGCCGTGCCCGTTTTGCTCGTCCCTAAGAAAGATGGAAGCTGGAGGATGTGTGTCGATTGCCGTGCGATCAACAATATCACTGTAAAGTATCGACATCCTATACCTAGATTAGATGATATGCTTGATGAATTGCATGGTTCTAGCATTTTTTCTAAGGTAGATCTTAAAAGCGGATATCATCAAATTAGGATGAAAGAAGGGGATGAATGGAAAACCGCATTTAAAACTAAACATGGTCTATATGAATGGTTAGTCATGCCTTTTGGATTAACCAACGCACCTAGTACTTTCATGAGACTAATGAATCATGTTCTTAGAGCATTCATAGGTCATTTTGTGGTTGTATATTTCGATGATATCCTAATCTATAGCCGTAGCATGGATGATCATGTGGAGCATCTTAGAAACGTTTTGGAAGTACTTAGGAAAGAAACCTTGTATGCTAATCTTAAGAAATGTACCTTTGGAACAGATAACCTTGTCTTCTTAGGTTTTGTTGTGAGTACAGATGGCATTAAGGTTGATGAGGAAAAGATCCAAGCGATCAAAGAATGGCCGAGTCCTAGAAATGTCGGGTGAGAAGCTTTCATGGCCTTGCCGGTTTTTATCGGAGATTCGATCAAAGACTTTAGCACTCTAGCAGCTCCACTCACTGAAGTTATCAAAAGAATGTTGGATTTAAGTGGGAGCAAGCTCAAGAAGATGCTTTCCAAGCTTTGAAAGACAAGCTCACACACTCTCCGGTGCTATCTCTTCCTAACTTTGATAAAACATTTGAAATTGAATGTGATGCCTCAGGATTTGGTATTGGTGCTGTACTTATGCAGGAAATGAAGCCCATAGCCTACTTTAGTGAAAAACTTGGAGGATCCACGCTCAATTACCCCACTTACGATAAAGAGCTCTATGCACTTGTTCGTGCCTTGCAAACATGGCAACATTATCTTTGGCCCAAGGAATTTGTTATCCACACGGATCATGAGTCTCTAAAGCATCTCAAAGGACAACAAAAGCTGAATAAAAGACACGCAAGGTGGGAGGAATTCATTGAAACTTTCCCGTATGTAATCAAATACAAGAAAGGTAAAGAGAATGTAGTAGCCGATGCTCTTTCTCGGAGGTATGTTCTCTTGAACTCTTTAGAAGTTAAGCTACTAGGGTTCGAGCATATCAAGACTTTATATGCTTCTGATCCTGATTTTAAGGACATCTATGCTTCTTGTGAGAAGTTCGGTATGCAAATATTTTCAATGTGACGGCTTTCTCTTTTATGAAAATAGATTGTGTGTACCTACCTCCTCTTTAAGAGATTTGTTTGTGAAGGAAGCTCATGCAGGTGGTCTCATGGGACATTTTGGCGTAGCTAAGACCTTGAGTGTGATGCAAGAACATTTCTTTTGGCCACACATGCGGAGAGATGTAGAGAAAGCTTGTGAAAGATGTACAACTTGCAAACAAGCTAAGTCTAAAATCCAGTCTCACGGTTTGTATACCCCTTTACCCATTCCTTTGCATCCGTGGCATGACATCTCTATGGATTTTATTGTTGGATTACCTAGGACTAAGACCGGAAAGGACTCTGTTTTTGTGGTAGTAGATAGGTTCTCGAAAATGGCACATTTTATCCCTTGTCATAAAACTGATGATGCAATGGATATAGCTGGCTTGTTCATGAGGGCAATTGTTAGGTTGCATGGTATGCCTAGGACCACTGTATCGGACAGGGACACTACGTTCCTTAGGTATTTTTGGAAAACGCTTTGGTCTAAGTTAGGAACTAAGCTTTGTTTCTCTCGACTTGTCACCCACAATCTGATGGTCAAACCGAAGTAGTTAATAGGACTTTATCTACTTTGTTGCGTGCATTGATTAAAAAGAATCTAAAGACTTGGGAAGAATGTTTACCTCATGTAGAGTTTGCTTATAACCATGCTAGGCATTCTGCATCTAAGTTTTCTCCATTTGAAATTGTCTATGGTTTTAATCCTATATCACCTTTGGATCTAATGCCTTTACCTGTGAGTGAAAGAGTTAGCTTAGATGGAAGAAAGAAAGCAGAACTTGTCAAGCAGATTCATGAGAAAGCTCGGATCAATTTGGAGAGCAAGACCAAACTCTATGCCAAGTATGCTAACAAAGGCCGAAAGGAAACGATTTTTCGAAGAAGGCGATTTGGTGTGGATACATTTGAGACAGGAAAGATTTCCCAACGAAAGAAAGTCCAAGCTGATGCCCCGAATCGACGGTCCTTTCAAAGTCATCAAGAAACTTAACGACAATGCCTACCAGCTGGACCTCCAAGGTAAGTACAACGTAAGTTCAAGCTTCAACATAACTGATCTGGTTCCATTTTATAGAGATGAAACGGATTTGAGGTCAAATCCTTTTCAAGTGGGAGAGGATGATGAGATCCTAACCAGCAGCCGACTTGAGGAAGCTAAGGAAATAGAGGAGCAGCTTGAACCAGAGCTTAAGGGAGCTAAGGAGATGGAGGAGCAGCTTGAACCAGAGCTTAAGGAAGCTAAAGGAGAAGCCACAAAGCAACATGGACTTGAGGAAGCCAACGACAAAGATCTACATGTGCCCCTTGGTCCGATCACTCGATCCAAGCAAGCAAGATTCCATCAAGCATTCTACACTCTCTTACACCATATCCAGGGCCGACTTGAGTTTGCTAATCCAGTCACCTTGATTGTGATTCACGCCGCTTAAGCATTCATCAAGAGAGGTGTGTGGACTTGTACTCTTTTTCCCTCCTCTCGGTTTTATCCCGATGGCTTTTCCAAGAGAGGTTTTAATGAGGCCAGCCCACACACTCTTTATCATTTCCTCTTGATGAAATCCAAGCCCACTCCATTCACTCCATTCTCGCCACTTTGAAGCTGAAGAGTTACTTGTCTTAAGTCTTTTGTACACTTAATGATCAGCTTTGACTCATTAAGTAATTGCTATTTTCTATATTTTGGTTCTAAGTATCTGAAACTCTATAAGTACTTGTATTCTCTTTCTCTTTAGATTTATCAAACCTTTCTCATTCTCAATCATCTTTGAAACTGTTTGATCATGTTCGATTAGTGTATTCGGAAATCTCCTTGCACTACGAACGCCCTTGAAAGTCTAAGAGTGATTCCGCAACTCTTAGAAGTTTCATTCAATCCATTTTCGTGGTTACTCATCCATCTGAACCAATCTGTTCCCCTTCTCACTCGCCAATCATCATCAAACCGGTTCATCGGAGGCTTTCCTTGCTTCAAAGACTTCACCTATCATTTGGAGGACATTCAGGGACGTGATCCTCCCCCAGGATCACATCACTAAAGCCTAATCCCTAAGCCCTAAACTCAAAACAACATATTCTAAAACTTGAAACCCTAAAACCTACACCCCAAATCCTAAATTGCAAAGCTGAAATCCTAATCCTTAAACCATAATACTTAAATTCTAAAACCTAAACCCAAAGCCTTAAATTTAAACCTTAAACCCACACTCTAAACCCTAAACCATAAACCCTAGACCATAAACCCTAAATCCAAAACCAAAAACCATAAACAATAAATCCAAAACCGTAAACCCTCAACAATAAATCTAAAACCAAAAATTCTAAACCCTGTATCCTAAAACCTAAACACTAAACCCTAAATCAAAACACTAAACCTTAAACCCTAAACCCTAAACACTATACCTTAAACCCTAAAGCCTAATCCCTAAAACCCAAACCCAAAACCCAAAACTCCTAAACCCTAAATCTCAATTCCTAAACCCTAACACAAAACCATCAATCCTATATCTAAAACCCTAAACAGTAAACCCTAAAGTTTGAGCCCTAAACCCTCAGCCCTAAACCCTAAATTGAAAAAAATAAACCATAAATCCTAAACCTTAAACCGTCAACCTTAAACCTTAATCCCAAAACAATAAACCCCGAACCCTAAACTCTAAACACTAAACACTAAATAAAAACACTAAACCATCAACAATAAACCCAAAACCCTAAACCACAAATTGAAACCCTAAAGTCTAATCCCAAAACCCTAAACACTAACCCATAATCCTTCAAACCCAAAACCCTAAACCACAAATTTGAAACCCTAAAGTCTATTCCCAAAACCCTAAACACTAACCCATAATCCTTCAAACCCAAACCCTAAACACTAAACCATAATCCATAAAACACAAACCCTAAACCCAAAACCCTAAACACAAAACCCTAAACCATAAACCATAAATTAAAATCCTAAACCATAAACCATAAACCCTTAACCCTAAACCTTAAAACCTAAATAAAAAACCTTAAACCCTAAACCCTTAATGCTTAATCATAAACTCATAATCCCAATCCCTTAACCCCAAAACCCTAAATCCTAACCCGTAATCCGTAAAACCCAAACCCTAAACACTGAACCAGAATCCATAAAACACAAACCCTAAACCGAAAACCCTAAACACAAAACCCGAGACCCTAAACCATAAATCAAAATCCTAAACACTAAACCATAAACCCTTAACCCTAAATCATAAAACCTAAATAAAAAAACCTTTAACCCTAAACCCTAAATCCTTAATCCTAAACTCGTAAACCCAATCCCTTAACCCTAAAACTTAAACCCTTAATCCCAAAACCTAAAGCCTGAACCGAAATCCTAAACCCTAAATGTCTAACCATAAAACCTAAACCCTATATTTATAACCCTAATCCCAAAACCCTAAACTTTAACGCATAAACCCTTAACCCTAAACACTAAACCCTAAATCTAAAACCATATACTAAAATCCTTAACCCTAAACTGTCAACCTTAAACCCCGATCCCAAAACCATAAACCCCAAACCCTAAACCCTAAACCCTAAATCAAAACCCTAAACCATAAACAATAAACCAAAACACTAAACCACAAATCTCAAACACTAAAGCCTAATCCCAAAACCCTAAACCCTAAATACTAAACCATAATCCATAAAACCCAAACCCGAACCCCAAACCCTAAACACAAAACCCGAAACCCTAAACAATAAATCAAAATCCTAAACCATAAACCATAAACCCATAACCCTAAACCCTAAATTTAATACCCTAAACCCTAAACCCGTAATCCCAATCCTTAAACCCTTCAACATAAACCCTTAATCCCAAACCCGAAACCATAAACCCTTAATCCTAAACCCTAAATCCTAAACCCTTAATCCCAATCCCTAAACTCTAAAACATAACCCCTTAATCCCAAACCTTAAACCCTAAACCTAAACCCTAAGCCCTAAACCCTAAATCCCTAACCATAAACACTATCCCTAATCCTTAAATCCTTAATCATAAACCCTAAACCCTAAACAATAAATCACAAACCCTAACCCCTAAACCCTAACCTTAAACCCTAAACCCAAACCCGAAACCCTAAAACCTACACCCCAAATCCTAAATCGCAAAGCTTAAATCCTAATCCATAAACCATAATTCTTTAATTCTAAAACCTAAACCCAAATCCTTAAACTTTAAACCTTAAACTTTCACTCTAAACCCTAAACCATAAACCCTAGACCCTAAACCCTAAATCCAAAACCCAAAACCATAAACAATAAATCCAAAATCGTAAACCTTCAACCATAAATCTAAAACCAAAAATTCTAAACCCTATATCCTAAACCATAAACCGTAAACCCTAAACCTTAAACCCTAAATCAAAACACTAAACCATAAACCCTAAACGCTAAACCCTAAACAGTATACCCTAAACCCTAAAGCCTAATCCGTAAACCCTAAACCCAAAACAACATAATCTAAAACCCTAAATGATGTGGTACTAGGGGAGGATCACGTCACTGAATGCTCTCCAAATGATAGGTGAAGTCCTTGAAGCGATGAATCCACGGATGAACCGGTTCGGATGATGATCGACGAGTGAGGAGATGAATAGATCGGTCAAGATGAATGAATGGGTCACGAAAAAGGGAATGATTGAAACTTCTAAGAGGTGCGAAATCACTCTTAGACTATCAAGGTTACTCGTAATGCAAGAAGATCTTCCAAGTACACTAATCGAACTTGATCAAACGGTTTCAAAAGTGATTGAGATTAAGAAAAGGTTTGATAGATTGAAAGGAACGAAAATACAAGTACTTATAGAGTTTAGGATACTTAGAACTAGAAAGCATAGAAAATAGATAATACTTAATGAGTCAAAGCTTGACAATTAAGTGTACAAAGACTAAGACAAAGTAGACTCTTCAACTTCATATTGGCGAGATTCTAGAGAGATTGGAGTGGGCTTTGATTTCATCAAAAGGCTAATGGTAAAGAGTGTGTGGGCTGGCCTCATTAAAAACCTCTCTTCGAAAACCCATTGGTACAAAACCAAGTGGAGGGAAAAACAGTACAAGTCCACACACCTCTCATGATGAATGCTCAAGTGGCTTGAATCACAACCAAGGTGGCTGGATTAGCACACTCAAGTCGGCCCTGAATATGGTGTAAGAGAGTGTGGAATGCTTGATGGAATCTTGTTTGCTTGGATCGAGTCATCGAACCAAGGGGCACATGTAGGTCTTTGTCGTTTGCTTCCTCGGGTTCATGTTGCTCTATAGCTCCCTCTTTAGCTTCCTTAAGCTCTAGTTCAAGCTGCTCCTCCATCTCCTTAGCTTCTTCAAACATGTTGCTGGTCATGCTCTCATCATCCTCTCCCACTTGAGAAGGATTTGACCTCAAATCCATTTCTTATGTGCAAAAAGGAACTAAATCAGTTATGTTGAAGCTTGAGCTTACGTTGTACTTACCTTGGAGGTGCAGCTGGTAGGCATTATTGTTAAGTTTCTTGATGACTTTGAAAGGACCATCGATTCGGGGCATTAGCTTGGACTTTCTTTCGTTGGGAAATCTTTCCTTTCTCAAATGTATCCAAACCAAGTCGCCTTCTTTGAAAATCTTTTCTTTTTGGCCTTTGTTAGCGTGCTTAGCATAGAGCTTGGTCTTGCTCTCCAAGTTGATCCAAGCTTTCGCATGAATCTGCTTGACAAGTTCAGCTTCCTTTTTTCCATCTAAGCTAGCTCTTTCACTCACGGGTAAAGGCATTAGATCCAAAGGTGATATAGGATTAAACCCATAGACAATTTCAAATGGAGAATACTTAGATGCAGAATGCCTAGCATGGTTATAAGCAAACTCTACATGAGGTAAACATTCTTCCCAAGTCTTTAGGTTCTTTTTAATCAATGCACGCAACAAGGTAGATAAAGTCCTATTAACTACCTCGGTTTGACCATCGGACTGTGGGTGACAAGTTGTAGAGAAACAAAGCTTAGTTCCTAACTTAGACCAAAGTGTTTTCTAGAAATAGCTAAGGAACTTAGTGTCTCTATCTGATACAATGGTCCTAGGCATACCATGTAGTCTAACAATTTCCCTAAAGAACAATCCGGCTACATTCATGGCATCATCAGTTTTATGACAAGGGATAAAGTGTGCCATTTTGGAGAACCTATCTACCACAACAAACACAGAATCTTTCCCGGTCTTAGTCCTAGGCAATCCAACAATAAAATCCATAGAAATGTCATGCCATGGATGCAAGGGAATGGGTAAAGGAGTATACAAACCGTGAGATTGAATTTTGGACTTAGCTCGTTTGCAAGTTGTGCATCTTTCACAAGCTTTCTCTACATCTCTTCGCATGTGCGGCCAGAAGAAATGTTCTTGCATCACACTCAATGTCTTAGCTACGCCAAAATGTCCCATGAGACCACCTGCGTGAGCTTCCTTGACAAAAAAATCTCTTAAAGAAGAGTTAGGCACACACAATCTATTTTCATAGAAGAGAAAACCGTCACATTGAAAGTATTTGCCGCTACCAAACTTCTCACAAGAAGCATAGATGTCTTTAAAATCAGGATCAGCAGCATATAAAGTCTTGATATGCTCGAATCCATGTAGCTTAACTTCTAGAGAATTCAAGAGAACATACCTTCGAGAAAGAGCATCGGCTACTACATTCTCCTTACCTTTCTTGTATTTGATCACATAAGGGAAGGTTTCGATGAATTCAACCCACCTTGCATGTCTTTTGTTCAGCTTTTGTTGTCCTTTGAGATGCTTGAGAGATTCATGGTCCGTGTGGATAACAAACTCCTTGGGCCAAAGATAATGTTGCCATGTTTGCAAGGCTCGAACAAGCGCATAGAGTTCCTTATCGTAAGTGGGGTAATTGAGTGTGGCCCCTCCAAGTTTTTCACTAAAGTAGGCTATGGGCTTCATTTCCTGCATAAGAACAGCGCCAATACCAATTCCTGATGCATCACATTCAATTTCAAAAGTTTTATCAAAATTAGGGAGAGATAGCACCGGAGAGTGTGTGAGCTTGTCTTTCAAAGCTTGGAAAGCGTCTTCTTGAGCTTGCTCCCACTTAAATCCAACATTCTTCTTGATAACTTCAGTGAGTGGAGCTGCTAGAGTGCTAAAGTCTTTGACAAATCTCCGATAAAACCCGGCAAGGCCATGGAAGCTTCTCACTTCGCCAACGTTTCTAGGACTCGGCCATTCTTTGATCGCTTGGATCTTTTCCTCATCAACCTTAATGCCATCTGTACTCATAACAAAACCTAAGAAGACAAGGTTATCCGTTCCAAAGGTACATTTCTTAAGATTAGCATACAAGGTTTCGTTCCTAAGTACTTCCAAAACTTTTCTAAGATGCTCCACATGATCGTCCAAGCTACGGCTATAGATTAGGATGTCATCGAAATATACAACCACAAAATGACCTATGAATGCTCTAAGAACATGATTCATTAGTGTCATGAAAGTACTGGGTGTGTTTGTTAATCCAAAAGGCATGACTAACCATTCATATAGACCATGCTTAGTTTTAAATGCGGTTTTCCGTTCATCCCCTTCTTTCATTCTAATTTGATGGTATCCACTTTTAAGATCTACCTTAGAAAAGATGCTAGAACCATGCAATTCATCAAGCATATCATCTAATCTAGGTATAGGATGTCTATACTTTACAGTGATATTGTTGATCGCACGGCAATCGATACACATCCTCCAGCTTCCATCTTTCTTTGGGACAAGCAAAACGGGCATGACACATGGGCTCATACTCTCTCGGATATGTCCTTTCTCCATGAGCTCAGTGACTTTTTGTTGAAGTTCCTTAGTTTCTAGAGGGTTGGTTTTGTAGGCTGGTTTGTTGGGAAGAGAAGTTCCGGGTATGAAATCGATTTGGTGTTCTATTCCACGGATTGGTGGCAATTCGTGAGGAGGCTCCTCCGGAAACACATCTTGAAATTGCTGCAAAAGAAACTGAATTTTGCTAGGAATTTCCTGCGTAGTTTGGTTATTATTAAAACATTCTTTAAACACAACAAGTAGGGATGGCAAATAACTCCCTTGTTGAGGCTTGATCATAAGATTGACCGGTTGTTTGAGCTTGGATTCGGAAGTGGTCTTATTTTTCTTCAAAGCGATCTGGTCTAGATGAACCTCTTGTGGTGTTATTGGTACGAGAATGTTCCTCTTGCCCTTGAACTCAAAGGTATACCTATTGGTGAACCCATCATGCATTACCTTACGATCAGATTGCCAAGGTCTTCCAAGAAGTATATGCCCAGCATCCATTGGTAAGATATCACATAAGACCTCATCTTCATATTTTCCTATAGACAAGGGAACTAAGACCTGGTTCTTAACTTCCAACTCTCCCTCATCATTAATCCATTGCAATTTGTAAGGCTTAGCTCTCTTAATGACCGCTAGCCCAACTTTTTCAACCATGGACTCACTCGCAACATTGGTGCAACTCCCCCCATTGATCACTAAGCTGCAAACCTTTTCTTTTACTATACAACGAGTATGGAATAGATTCTCCCGTTGCTCATTTTTCTCAAAATTAGTATGCAGATTCAAAGTTCTCCTTGTGACTAAGAGTTGTCCTACCATTGGCATTGCAACACGCTCTTCTATTGACTCAGCTTCAGAATGTTCTTCTTCCGATTCTAGCTCTCCATTGGCTCGAATGACTATGGTTCTCTTATTGGAGCAGGCATTTGAATAGTGACCAAAACCCTTACACTTGAAGCATTGTATTTTCCTGGTCTTGGTGCTTGAACCCTTATCAATGCCCTTAAGACGTAGCTCTTCTGTCCTAGGTTTAGAAAGTGGCTGGTGGTCCTTGATAGGTTTGTCATCTCGGGTTTGGTTAAATCTTGTGGAAACATAGCCGGGTTTAGGGTTCCTTCTCTTAAGCTGTTTCTCAAACATGTTAGCTTTATAAAGAAGCTCTTCCATTTCCACATAATGATGTACTTCAAGCCGTTCCATAATATCCCTATTAAGACCGCCCATAAATCTGGCCATAGTAGCTTCACCATCTTCTTGAATATCGGCTCTAAGCAACAAAGTTTCCATCTCCTTATAGTATTCTTCCACGGACTTACTTCTTTGAGATAGATTCCTCAGCCTTAGATGCAGCTCTCTATGATAATGACTAGGTATAAACCTCTTCCTCATAATAATCTTCATTTGATTCCAAGTTTCAATAGGAAGATCTCCAACCCTTCTCCTAGAAGTTACCAACTGATCCCACCAACTTAGAGCATAATCCTTGAATGCGGTTGGAGCTATCCGAACCTGATGGTCTTGAGTGAATTCCCTGCAGTCAAAGACGATCTCAATCTTTTTCTCCCATTCTAGATATTCTTCTGGATCATTAGTTCCATGGAAAGATGGAATATCGATTTTAAGGCCGGCTAAGGGGTCTCGGGAATTAGTTTGGTTGATCCTAAGGGTTTGTTCCTCTCTTGGTCGTCTTCTCCTTGAATGATGTGATCTAGAGGAGTGACTATAGTATTGGTCAGCCTCAGAAGGTTGTGATTGCCTCCTAAGTCGGTCATTGATGGATCTGTCGAACTCAGCTCTCATCTCTACCCTCATGGGTTCTATACTCTCTCGTTCATCATTGCTTTAAAGGAGTCAAGAAGTTGCTTGTTGGATTTTGCGGATTCCTCTTCACCATTGCTGGTTTCTGCCATGGTACCTGTTCAGATTCAAACAAGTAACAAGTAAAATGCCCAAAGATAACACAACAACAATACTCGGCAAGCTTGCTTGGATTCCAAGCGACAGTTTGGTTTGATCGATTTGAATAAAATGTCCAAACACGTTCAAAAATTCTAGAAACAATTTTCTAAAATACCTGACTCGTTTTAAAAACAGATCCAACCTATCTCACCATTTTAGCAATTAAAACGGATTTATGAAAATCAAAACACTGAAAATCGCAGAAATCCTTTTCTCGAAAACACTTAAAGATGATCGGTCAGATTAAAATATCAAATCGTGTCCAAAAATTCCGAAATAAATTTTAACATTAACCAGACTCGTAATATGTTCTTTGAAAACTGATTTCACGATTTTATTTATTACCAAAATATATGAAAATTCCGACAATCAACAGACAAATCGATTCAAATGTTATGAAGAATATGAAAGGGTACAATCGATTTGAAAAGACACAACCTGAGATGGAGTCTGCTCTGATACCACTTGATGTGATCCTAGGGGAGGATCACGTCCCTGAATGCTCTCCAAATGATAGGTGAAGTCCTTGAAGCGATGAACCGGTTCAGATGATGATCGGCGAGTGAGGAGATGAATAGATCGGTCAAGATGAATGAATGGGTCACGAAAAAGGGAATGATTGAAACTTCTAAGAGGTGCGGAATCACTCTTAGACTATCAAGGTAACTCGTAATGCAAGGAGATCTTCCAAGTACACTAATCGAGCTTGATCAAACGGTTTCAAAAGTGATTGAGAATAAGAAAAGGTTTGATAGATTGAAAGGAACGAAAATACAAGTACTTATAGAGTTTAGGATACTTAGAACTAGAAAGCATAGAAAATAGATAATACTTAATGAGTCAAAGCTTGACCATTAAGTGTACAAAGACTAAGACAAAGTAGACTCTTCAACTTCATATTGGCGAGATTCTTGAGAGATTGGAGTGGGCTTTGATTTCATCAAAAGGCTAATGGTAAAGAGTGTGTGGGCTGGCCTCATTAAAAACCTCTCTTGGAAAACCCATTGGGACAAAACCAAGAGGAGGGAAAAAGAGTACAATTCCACACACCTCTCTTGATGAATGCTCAAGTGGCTTGAATCACAACCAAGGTGACTAAATTAGCACACTCATATGGTGTAAGAGAGTGTGGAATCCTTGATGGAATCTTGTTTGCTTGGATCGAGTCATCGGACCAAGGGGCACATGTAGGTCTTTGTCGTTTGCTTCCTCGGGTTCATGTTGCTCTATAGCTCCCTCTTTAGCTTCCTTAAGCTCTAGTTCAAGCTGCTCCTCCATCTCCTTAGCTTCTTCAAACATGTAGCTGGTCATGCTCTCATCACTAAATCCTAAAACCTACACCCCAAATCCTAAATCGCAAAGCTTAAATCCTAATCCCTTAACAATAATACTTAAATTCTAAACCCTAAACACAAAACCCAAAACCCTAAACCATAAATTAAAATCCTAAACCATAAACAATAAACCCTTAACCCTAAACCCTAAACCATAAATCAAAATCCTAAACACTAAACCATAAACCCTTAACCCTAAATCCTAAAACCTAAATAAAAAAACCTTAAACCCTAAATCCTTAATCCTAAACTCGTAATGATGTGATCATGCCAAGCACAATAAAGGAGCAGCTTGAACCGGAGCAGCTTGTAGCCGAGGAGGAGTTTAAACCAGAGCTAAGAAGCAAGCATGAACCTGTTGGAGAGGTGGTAGCCGAAGGGAAATCTCCAAAACCAGCTAGTTTGAAGATAGGAGCCAAAGCCAAACAATTCAAGAAAGTCTTGGGGAAATTATTTCACCAAGTCGGACTCAACAAGATTACTTGGGCCAGGATGAAGAAGATGTTTTCAAACCTTACTAGTTTTGAATACAAGCCTAAGTAGATCAACAAATGGCTAAGTGATTTAATTGTGCTCTTTTCCTCCTCTTTGGTTTTGTCCCAATGGGTTTTCCAAAGAGAGGTTTTTAATGAGGCAATTGGATCACTTCCAATAAAACCCATTTGTTGATCCAAGCCCATAAAGCATGCAAGAGGAATTTCGACCATAGAAGGGCAAGAGTCTATTCAAACTTTGTTTTAATTCTGTGTCATTTTCAAGGGAGAGTTATTGTTGTTTCTCTCTCCTTCATGCAAGTTCTTGTGTTTTCTTTTTAAACTCTTGTATTCCTCATTTTTTAAGTTATCAAACATCTTTTCATATTCTCAAACTCTCTGAAACTTGTTTGTTCACTCCTTGATTATTGTGATTGGATCTTCATCCTCACCCAAAGCAAGCCGAAAGTCTTAGGGTCTTTCACAACTCCTAGGAAGTTTCACTTCGATCCACCCCTTGTTCACCACGTCTAGGGTCTTCACCCACGTACAGAGCAAGCCTGAAAGTCCAAAGGTGAACCATTCCCTTTGGAAGTTTCGCAACAACCCCCCCAAGACTCATCGGATCCACTCGTTGTTCTTCACCTTTCTACTCTTCCGCATCACTCACCTTATCACCAATCATCACAACCTCTTGGAGAGCATTCAGGGACTTGATACTCACCTAGGATCATATCAAGTGGTATCAGAGCTCGCTCCAACCCATGTTGTGTCGATTCAAAAACGTTTTACCCTTTCATATTCTGCAGATCATCTGAATCGATTTGTCTGTTGATTGCTAGAATTTTCATAATTATTTGGTGTCAGATAAAATCGTGAAATAAATCGAATCGGAACCTAGTTTGAGTCTAGTAATTGATAAAATTGTTTCTGGAATTTTTCGGCACGATTTGATATTTTCTTTGTGACTGTTCAACTGCTAGTGTCGAATCCGGAATCACTGTCTGTCACACGTTTTGCTTGAATTTTCATAAACTATTGGCATGTGATAAAAATTCTAAATTTGTTGTGTCTGAACCTAGAAAGAGTCTAGTTTCTAGAAAAATTGATTGTAGAATTTTTGAACATGTTTTGATAATTTTTCGAGGTTGATTTCGTCGAACAGTCGAACTAGAGGTTCTCGGAATTTGAAAAGTTATTTTTCGTGTTAACTTGCTAGAATTTTTTAAAATCATTGGTTAACCCTAAAATCGTGAAATCTGTTGCATTGAAACCTAGATTGAGTCTAGTATTTGTTAAAATTGATATTTTATTCTGTTCGATCAAGTGAAACAGTCGTTTAGGATTTTAGAAAAGTTTCTGAGTTTTCTTTGTTGTGTTTCTTTGGGCATTTTTACTTGTTACTTGTTTGAATCTGAACAGGTACCATGGTGGGAACCAGCAATGGTGAAGAGGAATCGTCAAACTCCAACAAAGAACTCCTTGATTCCTTAAGAGCCATAATGGACGAAAGTATGGCAAGTATGAGAGCTGAATTAGAAAAATCAAGAAGAGCACGGAAGGAACAAGAGCTTAAACCAAAGCCACCAGACAACACATTGAGAACAACTTGGAGCAGCCCACATAAAATCTCTCTTACTCCAAAATCCAAATATGTGCTTTGTTCTGAATATCATTCGGCTAATGAACTCTTTAAATTTTCAGGAAAAAGAAGCTACCTAGAGTGGGAAACAAATATGGAAGATTGGTTTTACTATAACCACATCCCAAGAGAAAAGAGGATAGCTCATGCAATTCGCCAACTCACAGGAGAAGCTTATCAATGGTGGATACGAAAGGTTGATGAACGCGGGACTTACAAGGAGCCACCTATCACCTCGTGGAGAGATCTTAAGGAACTAATGAGGAATAAGTATGCACCAAATGGTTTAGTTCCAAAAGAAGCTTACAGTCCTCAGCCAAAGGAAGTATCCAAGAATGTTCTAAATGAGAAAATGAAGGCTAATGTAACCTCTCAACCAAAGAAGGTCGCTGAACAAGTCGTGGTTCACAAGCAAAGCCTAAATCCATCAATTGAAACAAGCAATGAACGTCCAAAGAAATGTAAGTCCTCTGATCTTTCAAAATCCAAGGAAGTTACTTGTTATAACTCTCGTAAGAAAGAACATTTTTCCAACACTTGCCCGGAAAAACAAGAGCCGAATATCTCTTCATTATGATCAAAACAGAGTTCACCAAATTCAAATGGTGGGGTAGTTAATCAAAGTTTTAAAACTTCCAGTTCTTCTATGATGCACTTGGTCTTGTCAAAGGATGATGATTCAGGTCATACTCTGGAGCATAAGGATGACAAAGCTGAAGGAAACATAAAAGAGAAGAATCCACATTCAGTGTCAACCACTTCAAAAGCTTGCCAAGATAACAAGACTGAGCGAAATGACTATGAAAACTGTTTGGTGACTAGACCATATCCAACACCGGCTGGCTGTGTTTCAAATATCACCGTCTCCAAAGCTAAAATGTTACCAAACATCCTACATGGTACTCAGGTAAGTTTAGCTTGGGAGTTTATTCGATATTGGAATAATTTCACATTCACTCGTAGCTTCAAACAACCTGTTTTGAATGTTGAAATTTCAAGTATAATACACTTGATTTTGTCTTTAAGTGCCGAGGAAGATACAGGTACCTTAGATGTGTGCACTGACCTGGTAGGAACCACCTCAACATGGAGCTTAACAATGGATCAAAAGGAGAAGCCACCAACTGTTTCACCACCAATCAAGACCCAAGGTAACTATCTTGACTCCCATAGGCGAATGAAAGCTAACTTACTTTCTCTTGGTGGAGATTGTACAATGGTGAGTTCAAAATATTTTCAAGAAGATAAGACTACTCTTGTGCCATTGCCGGTTCATGAGTTTTATCTTGACAAAATCAAACCCAAAGAGAATCAAGAGCAAGATAAGAAATCTAATCTTTTTGCTAGGATTAGTAAGGTTAATGATGCTGAATATTTTGATCATAAAATATTTGTCTCTTTGGATAAATTCTCTTGTGTATCTAACCTTGCACCGGTGCCACCGAGTGAGCTTAACAAATTTTTGCAGGACTTGTTTTTAGGAAACAACTCACGGAAGCTTCCCTTTGATAACTTCCATGAATACAATCAAATGAAAGCTCATACACCAAAGGCGTGGTTAATTTACTTGTGGCTAATGCGGTTTACTGTCCAAGTTGATTATGACCCGTTGAAACAATGGAGAAAGGAACAGCGAGCAAACATTGAGGTGAATTCTTTTGGCATTCGAAAAGGTAATGAAATTATTGTGTATGATGCAATAATTCCAAGGTATGTGTTTCTTTTTGCTCATGAAGCTAGGTTAATGGAAGTTGAAATCATTAACAGGCTTTATGATTTAAATGATAATTTTAAAAATATGTTTCCATCTTGCGAGGAGTTTGAGCATAAGCAATTCTTTAGGCATGGAGGATTTTTGTTTGATAAAATGTGTGAACCTAATAGAAATTATGTGCTCATAGATATTGCTAATTTCTCTAATTTTGCTAGTGCTTCACCCAATGCTGAATAATTCTTTGGAGAAATTGTTTAATATGATAGCATTCTCAATTTTAATAAACACTTAGATGATCATATTGAACCTTTGAAATCTGTTTTAGATGATCTAAGTAATAAATTGTGTGCTAGTCGGAATGACTATATTCTTTGCACCTATGATCTCTTGTCTCGAGTCTTTGTTGTAATGATACAGGATATACAGGATGGAGAGCTAAATTTTCATGCACCTAGGACGTGGCTCTACCATGTTTGGCTTAAGAAAACTGTTGTTCAAATTGTTCTTAAACCAAAGGAGCGTTTGCTAGACATAGAGCATGAAAAGCCAGCAAACGAAGAGGAGAATATTAAGAACTTTGAGATTGGTTACCAGTTTTGGATTCATATGAAGGAGAAACGTTTTGCAGCCCAAGAGGAGTTCAAACTAATGCAAGAAGGATATTGTTCACTTCGAGTCATAGAACAGATCCATTCCTACAAAATCTGCTTGCAAGGTGAATATATTTCGACTTACTTCAAATATTCTAATTTAATCTTTTTCATTGCAGATTGTTCGGATTTGAGGTCAAATCCTAATCATTGCCCGAAACATACCACCATAAACCCTAAACCTTAAATCTCTAGTCATAAACCCTAAACCCTAAACAATAAATCACAAACCCTAACCCCTAAACCCTTACCCTAAACCCTAAACCCAAACCCGAAAACCTAAAACCGACACCCCAAATCCTAAATCGCAAAGCTTAAATCCTAATCCCTAAACCATAATACTTAAATTCTAAAAACTAAATACAAACCCTTAAACTTTAAACCTTAAACCCTCACTCTAAACCCTAAACCATAAACCCTAGACCCTAAACCCTAAATCCAAAACTCAAAACCATAATAAATAAATCCAAAATCGTAAACCTTCAACCATAAATCTAAAACCATAAATTCTAAACCCTATATCCTAAACCATAAACCCTAAACCCTAAACCCTACACCCTAAATCAAAACACTAAACCATAAACCCTAAACCCTAAACACAATACCCTAAAACCTAAAGCCTAATCCCTAAACCCTAAACCCAAAACAACAAAATCTAAAACCCGAAACCCTAAATCCTAAATCACAAAGCTTAAATCCTAATCCCTAAACATTAATACTTAAATTCTAAAACCTAAACCCAAAGCCTTAAACTTTAAACCTCAAACCCTCATTCAAAACCCTAAACCATAAACCCTAGACCCTAAACCCTAAATCGAAAACCCAAAACCATAAACCCTATACCCTAAACTCTTAATCCCAAACTCTAAACCCTGAACCTAAATCCTAAACCCTAAATGTCTAATTATAAAACCTAAACCCTATATCCATAACCCTAATCCCAAAACCCTAAACTTTAAACCATAAACCCTTAACCATAAACACTAAACCCTAAATCTAAAACCATATACCATAAATCCTTAACCCTAAACTGTCAACCTTAAACCCTGATCCCAAAACCAAAAACACCAAACCCTAAACCCTAAACCCTAAATCTAAACCCTAAATCAAAACCCTAAACCATAAACAATCAACGAACCCTAAACCAGAAATCTCCAACACTAAAGCCTAATCCCAAAATCCTAAACCCTAAACAGTAAACCATAATCCATAAAACCCAAACTCGAACCCCAAAACCCTAAACACAAAACCCGAAACCCTAAACAATAAATCAAAATCCAAAACCATAAACCATAAACCCTTAACCCTAAACCCTAAACATAAAACCATAAACCCTAAACCCTAAACCCGTAATCCCAATCCCTAAACCCTACAACTTAAACCCTTAATCCCAAACCTTAAACCATAAACTCTTAATCCTAAACCCTAAATCTTAAACCCTTAATCCTAAACTCTTAATCCCTAAACACTAAAACATAAACCCTTAATCCCAAACCTTAAACCCTAAACTTAAACCCTAAACCCTAAACCCTAAACCCTAAATCCTAAATCCCTAACCATAAACACTAAACACTAAAGCCCAAATCCTAAACCCTAAACCCTAAATCCGTAACCATATAGCCAAAACCCTAAATCTATAACCCTAATTCCAAAACCTTAAACCCTAAACCGTAAAATCTCAAACCCTAAACTTTCTACCATAAACTCTAAACCTCAAACCCTTCACCCCTAATCATTGCCCGAAACATACCACCATAAACCCTAAACCTTAAATCCTTAATCATAAACCCTAAATCCTAAACAATAAATCACAAACCCTAACCCCTAAACCCTAACCCTCAACCCTAAACCCAAACCTGAAACCCTAAAACGTACACCCCAAATCCTAAATCGCAAAGGTTAAATCCTAATCCCTAAACCATAATACTTAAATTCTAAAACCTAAATTCAAAACCTTAAACTTTAAACCTTAAACCCTCACTTCAATCGATTGATAGTATAAAGGGTGAAATGTCGAACCTAATCTAGAGCATGTCTGTAGCATTTAACATGTGGATTAAGCTAGCAAGTCAAGCAATATATTTTAGGGGTTTTTCTTACTAACAGCCTAAAATACAGAAATTTAAACTAGAGATGCAGAACCTGTCACACTCTAACAAATCATGAACTAAACATGCGAAATCAAAGACTAGTTGTAAAAACTAAAGTAGCTCGAGTGGGTCACTCGATTGGTGCACTCAAATGGGTCACTCGAGTGGTGCACTCGAGTGGACTGGTCGAGTGGTATGAGAACTCTAATGAAAGTAGTAGACAAGATTATGACTAAAATAAAGAACAAAGGGATCTTGGGGATAGACTCATAGGATCATCTACACTCTCACGCCATGGGTGCTAAATAACTAAACTCAGGGTGAATCCCTTGACGAGGGATCTCACTTTCAATCCAACCCACTGTCGTGGTGAAGGGTCTCAACAAGTGATTAAGGATCGATCCGTCAAAGCCAAGAGAGACTCATAACAAGTAAGTAGTTGGGTCGTGACGTAAATCAATATTTGATGCACCAACTCTCACGCTATTGTGTCTTAATCCCTGAAAAACTAGATCTGATGGTTCAAGGCACTTTTGCTGCTCATGAAGTCATCTAAAATCATGATCCTCTTTATCAGAGAGGTACAAGCATTAAAAACGAGAACCCAAGAGGGATTTTTAAACTGAATCAGCATAAATCAGCAAAAACCCATTGCGATCGAGTGAGACTACCTAATCCATCCATGAAAACCCCTAAAGCGACAACTCACTCATCAAGATCATCATCGAAGCCAAAAGCCTAGAAAAGCTAAGACTTGTCATAGATGAAGGATGATCTGATGAGATAGAAATTTCGAAAAAGGAACAGTAGATCAAGACTTGATCTTATTAAAATTGCTAAGAGTTGCAAAATTCTGAATCGAAATCTAAAGATAAACTAGAGAGAGAAAACTAAGAGAGAAAATTAAACTAGAGATGCAGAGTCTGTCACACTCTAACAAATCATGAACTAAAGATGGAAAAAACTAAGACTAGTTGCAAAATACTAAGTAGGTCACTCGAGTGGGGAACACGAGTGGACTTGGCCGAGTGGTGCTAAACTACTAAATGAAAGCAGTAAAGACAGATCTAAAAATTATGACTAAAATAAAGAATCATAGGATCATCTAAACTCTCACGCCATGGGTGCTAATTTACTAAACTCAAGGTGAATCCATTGACTACGGATCTCACTTCCAACCCAACCCACTGTCGTGGTGAAGGATTGATAACATTGCATTTTGGCATGTTTTTACTATTGTTTTATTGCAACTTAGCATAGGTTTTAGGCATTACTCTTATCACTTATTGCATTTATTTGACATTTAGGATATTTAGTCTTTTTGCATTAGTTTGCATGCATTTTGCATACATGTGGTCATTTCAGGTACTCAGAGCTGCAAGGAGTCATCACTTATGTAACCTCTCAGGCTATGATACGACGTAGGGATTTCTGCAAGGAGTCATGACTCGAGTGACATGGAGCCATAGAGTTGAAGACTGCGAAGGAAGCTTAAGTTACTCGAAGAGGCTACTCGGATGAAGTCTTGAGGAGGCTACTCGACCAGACCACTTGACTGCTGGGTCGAGTGGTGAGCACCGATTCGAGAAGATTACGCGAATGATGGCAAATTCTCATTATCCCTAAATTATTATGTATAAATACCGAGGTTAATGATAACTCAGTACACGCGCGATCTGACAATTTTTATTCCGCGCCGTTTTAGCATAATTAGTTTATCTCTCTTAGTTTTCTCTCTCTAGTTTATCTTTAGATTTCGATTCAGAATTTTGCAACTCTTAGCAATTTTAATAAGATCAAGTCTTGATCTACTGTTCCTTTTTCGAAATTTCTATCTCATCAGATCATCCTTCATCTATGACAAGTCTTAGCTTTTCTAGGCTTTTGGCTTCGATGATGATCTTGATGAGTGAGTTGTCGCTTTAGGGGTTTTCGTGGATGGATTAGGTAGTCTCACTCGATCGCAATGGGTTTTTGCTGATTTATGCTGATTCAGTTTAAAAATCCCTCTTGGGTTCTCGTTTTTAATGCTTGTACCTCTCTGATAAAGAGGATCATGATTTTAGATGACTTCATGAGCAGCAAAAGTGCCTTGAACCATCAGGTCTAGTTTTTCAGGGATTAAGACACAATAGCGTGAGAGTTGGTGCATCAAATATTGATTTACGTCACGACCCAACTACTTACTTGTTATGAGTCTCTCTTGGCTTTGACGGATCGATCCTTAATCACTTGTTGAGACCCTTCACCACGACAGTGGGTTGGATTGAAAGTGAGATCCTTCGTCAAGGGATTCACCCTGAGTTTAGTTATTTAGCACCCATGGCGTGAGAGTGTAGATGATCCTATGAGTCTATCCCCAAGATCCCTTTGTTCTTTATTTTAGTCATAATCTTGTCTACTACTTTCATTAGAGTTCTCATACCACTCGACCAGTCCACTCGAGTGCACCACTCGAGTGACCCATTTGAGTGCACCAATCGAGTGACCCACTCGAGCTACTTTAGTTTTTACAACTAGTCTTTGATTTCGCATGTTTAGTTCATGATTTGTTAGAGTGTGACAGGTTCTGCATCTCTAGTTTAAATTTCTGTATTTTAGGTTGTTAGTAAGAAAAACCCCTAAAATATATTGCTTGACTTGCTAGCTTAATCCACATGTTAAGTGCTACAGAATGCTCTAGATTAGGTTCGACATTTCACCCTTTATACTATCAATCGATTGAAACCTATAAAAACATTGAGTTTCAATTTGGCGTAGTTGCCAGTTTAGAGTCATTGTCTGCACATTTATCATTTTTAAGCTTACTAGATCAAGTTTCTTTTGCATAAAAGATCTGAGATTTTCATCTAGCAAGGCATGTTCTTGTTACTAGAATTCTCGGATCGATATTCTATTTGCATTAGCTTTTTGTTTAGCGTCTTACCGATTTGTGTTGAAGTTCTATTTGTGTAGCATCAGGTACCATTCTACTCGATTAATTCACTCGAGTACTCTACTCGAGTGTTTCTCTCGAGTTATCTACCTGGGTCACCTATTCGAGTGTATCACAACTTTCCATGGCTACATCAATAACCTCACACGAGACGTGGAATAGCTGCTCCAGAAGCAGATGCTGATTTCAAAATTTCCAGGAGCATCATTTCCATGGTTTCAAACAACAAGTTTCACGGGTGGGCATCTGACGATCCACTTGAACATCTATATGTCTTTGAACGAATCTGCAGTCTCGCAAGGATCCGCGGGATAACTGAAGATGGATACAAGCTAAGACTGTTCCCATTCTCCTTAGCGGATAAAGCCACTACCTGGGATCACACTACGAAGTGGAAAACAGCTACCCCCACGAAACCGTGTTTCTCTCCCTGCGGACAGTGAGATCCAGGAGGGGAAGGATGATTATCACGAGAAGACACAAGCAGCAGTAGAACCACCACTCGAGTAAACTACTCGAGTAGCGGGTCGAGCAGCCTCAAATGAAGTATGTACCTCCATTACCTTTCCCAGGGAGAAATAAGAGCATCAGGTAGACAAATACAAAAAACTCTTTGAGAAACATTTAAAAGATGTTGAACTTCAGATACCTCTTTTGGAAGCTCTAATGCTTATACCTCCAGCTCAGAAATACTTAAAAGATTTAGTCAAGGAGAAAACCAAAGAAATTCAAGGTATGGTACTTCTCACTCATCAATGCAGCGCCATCATACATAAGCAGATAATATGCAAGGAAAAGCTTCAAGATCCAGGCTCATTCACGCTACCATGCTCAATCGATTCTCTCACTTTCAACAACTGCTTGTGTTACCTAGGAGCATCAGTAAGCCTCATGCCGCTATCTATTGCAAAAAGAATAGGGTATACCAGATTTTCTCCCAGCAATATCTCCTTGGTATTAGCAGATCGATCTGTCCGTCATCCACATGGGTTGCTAGAAGATCTTCCCGTTAGAATAGGGCACATCGAAGTTCCTACTGACTTCGTGGTTCTCGAAATGAACGAGGAACCCCAAGACCCACTGATTATGGGAAGACCATTCTTGGCAACTGGTGGAGCATTGATTGATGTGAAGAATGGCACCATTGATCTAAAGTTGGGAAAACAAGTTATACAATTCAACATCAAGAACGCAATGAAGCAACCTCACATTAAAGTATATGGAATAGGAGAGATAGAGGACTTGGCAGCAGAATTCTTTGAAGAGATAGTTGAAAAGGATCACTTGAAGACAGCCTTGACTACGCATAACGGAGGAAGGCATGTACATCCTGAGCCATTTTTTTATTAAGGAATTCTAAATACACCTCAACTAGCAGGAGCAGAAGATACAGTCAAAACGCTGGGGAAACTTGAGGGAATCGCAGCACTCGAGGAAGTCACTCGATCAGTGCACTCGAGTAGGCTACTCGAGTTGGCTCAGAGGAAACATCAATCGATTGACTCACTCGATTGCCCACCCGAGTCACACAACATCGAACCATCCGAGTGGTCTGAACTTAAAGCACCGACTGTCAAACTCAAGCCACTTCCAGAAGGGCTAAGGTACGCTTTCTTAGGTAAAATTAAAAATGACACTTATCCCGTAATAGTGAATGATAAGTTGAAACCTGAAGAATTAAGCTTTTTGCTGAACGAGTTGAGGAAATTTAGAAAAGCTATAGGTTACTCTCTTGATGATATAAAAGGAATTTCACCTTCTTTATGCACTCATAGAATCCATCTTGAGAATGAAACACACACTAGTGTAGAGCACCAGAGACGTCTAAACCCCAACCTTAAAGAAGTAGTAAAAAAGGAAATCATTAAACTCTTGGATGCTGGGATAATCTATCCAATTTCCGACAGTACTTGGGTATCCTCTGTGCATTGTGTGCCTAAGAAAGAAGGAATCACTGTTGTTAAAACTGATAAGGATGAATTGATTATAGGAAGTTAAATGCTGCATCTAGGAAGGATCATTTCCCATTGCCATTCATAGACCAAATGCTTGAAAGACTTGTCAACCACCAATACTACGGTTTCCTTGATGGATACAGTGGTTTCTTTCAAATTCCCATACACCCCAACTGATATGATTATGGCCAGCAAGGAAGAGGAACCTATGCAACATGGAGACGCCAAAGAGGAGCAAAGGCAGCAGCTTGAACCGGAGCTACAAGGAGCTGAAGATTTATGCATTTCTCCGGGTCCTATCACTCGGTCTAAACAAGAGAAGCTCAAGACCACTTTGCAACATCTCCTCAACACCATCTCGGGCAGTTTGGTGTGTGCTAATCCAGCCACATTGGTTGTGATACAAGCCACCTAAACATTTATCAAGAGAGGTGATATGACTTATACTCTTTTTCCCTTCATTTGGTTTTGTCCCAATGGGTTTTCCAAATAAGGTTTTTAATGAGGTAAGCCATATCACTCACTCATCAGCCTCTTGATAAAGCTTAAGCCCATCTCTATCTCCTATCCAAGTGAAGCACAGCCCAAGTCCAATAAGAGTTCAGCCGAAAATCTCAAGACTTGAAGAGTCCTTTTTATGTTCAAACTTTGTTTGAATGTTGTGTTAATTTCGAGATTTTCCTTTACTCTCTTGTTGATTTAAACTCATGTAAGGCTTCATTTCTAATCATCAAACATCTTTTCATATTCTCAAACTCTCTGAAACTTGTTTGTTCATCCTTGCTTAAAGTGATCAGATCTTCATCCTCACACCAAGTAAGCCGAAAGTCTTAGGATCTTTCACACTCCTAGGAAGTTTCATCTCGATCCACCCCTTGTTCACCTCGTCTAGGGTCTTCACCTACGTCCAGAGCAAGCTTGAAAGTCCAAAGGTGCTCCATTCCCTTTGGAAGTTTCGCATCAATCCCCCAAGACTCATCGGATCCCCTCTTGTTCTTCACCTTTCATCTCTTCCGCATCACTCACCTTGTCACCAATCCTCACAACCTCTTGGAGAAGCATTCAGGGACTTGATCCTCACCTAGGATCATATCAAGTGGTATCAGAGCTGACTCCACGCCAGGTTGTATCTCTTCCGATCTGATATACCTTTTCATATTCCGATCTGTATTATCTGTTGACTGTTGGAATTTTGATAAATTCATCTTGTCTGATAAAATCGTGAGATCTGTTGAATCTGCTTCAAAAAAGAGTCTAGTATTTGTTAAAATTGATTCCAGAATTTTTGAACATGTTTTGATAATTTTCTGAAGCTGATTTAGTCGAACAGTCACATTTAGAGGTTATCAGAATCTGAAGAGTTATTGTCGTGTAACTTGTTAGAATTGTTTAAAATCATTGGTTAATCCTAAAATCGTGAAACTTGTTGTATTGAAACCATGATTAAGTCTAGTATTTGTTAAAATTGTCTCTGGAATTTTTGAACGTAATTTGCATTTTATTCTGATTGATCAAGTCAAACTGTCGATTAGGGTTACTTGTCATGTAAGTTTTGTTGTTCTTGTTGTGTTTGAACATTTCACTAGTTTACTTGTTGGAATCTGAACAGGTACCATGGCGGGGACTAGCCATGATGAACAAGAGTCTTCCAACTCCAACAAGCAACTTATGGAATCCTTCAAAGCAATGATGGTTGAGAGTATGGCCAATATGAAGGCAGACTTAGAGAGGTCCATCAACAACCGATTCCGAGAACATCAACAACCTGTTATGGAAGAACAACTTAGGAGGCACCCACAACCTTCTGATGCTGAGCACTACTATAGTCAGACTTCTCGATCAAATCGTCCTCGAAGAAGACAGCCAAGAAAAGATCAAACCGATAAAAATCACCAAATCGCTACTCGAGATCCTTTAGCCGGTGTGAAGATTGAAATTCCGTCTTTCCATGGAACAAGTAAACCTGAAGAATATCTTGAGTGGGAAAAGAGGGTAGAGATTATCTTTGATTGCCGGGAATTTACTCAAGAGATTAAGGTCAGAATCGCCCCAACCGCATTCAAGGATTATGCTCTAAGCTGGTGGGATCAGTTGGTAACGTCGAGAAGAAGAGCTGGAGATATACCGGTTGAGACTTGGACCCAACTAAAGATCATTATGAGGAAAAGGTTCGTACCAAGTCACTACCACAGGGAACTTCACCTTAAGCTTCGCAATTTGTCTCAAGGCAGTAGGTCCATCGAAGACTATTTCAAAGAAATGGAAACCTTGTAACTTAGAGCCGATATTCAAGAAGACAATGAAGCTACTATGGCCATATTCATGGGAGGTCTTGACAAAGACATCATTGAGAGGCTGGAAGTACACCATTATGTTGAGCTAGAAGAGCTTCTCCACAAAGCTATCATGTTTGAAAAACAACTCAAGAGGAAGAGCTCTAGGCCCGGATACAACTCTACCAAGTTCAGCAAAGACTACAAGCCTAAGGATTACAAACCGCTTGCCAAGCCTAAGATAGACGAGCCTCCGCTCAAAGGAATTGATCAAGGATCAAGCACCAAGGCTAGAGAAATTCAGTGTTTTAAGTGCAAAGGTTTCGGTCACTACTCCCGTTCATGCTCCAATCAGAGAACCATAGTTATTAGGAACAACGACGAGATAGACTCAGAAGAAGATCACTCGGAAACTGAACCTTTAGAGGAACCACTTAGATTGCCGGAGTTCGGACAACTCTTGGTCACTAGAAGAACCCTTAGCCTACACATTCAGGCCGAGAAAAATGAGCAAAGAGAAAACCTCTTCCACACTCGTTGCCTAGTTCAAAAGAAAGTCTGCAGCCTAGTGATTGATGGTGGAAGCTGTACCAACGTTGCCAGCCAGTCTATGGTTGATAAGCTCGGACTCACCATCACTAAGAGAGCTAAGCCGTATAAGCTCCAATGGCTTAATGATGAGGGAGAATTGGAAGTCAAGCACCAGGTCATAGTTCCTTTGTCTATAGGTAAATATGAAGATGAGGTCTTATGTGATATTCTACCAATGGATGCTGGACACATTTTGCTTGGAAGACCTTGGCAATCTGATCGGAGAGTCATGCACGATGGATTTACTAATAGATATTCGTTTGAGTTTAAGGGCAGAAAGAACACCCTTGTACCTTTAACTCCTCAAGAAGTTCATCTAGATCAAATGGCCTTGAAGAAAAGTAAGCCCATTTCCGAAGCCAAGCTCAAAGAACCGGCCAACCTTATGATCACACCTCGACAAGGGAGTTACTCCTCTTCCCTCCTTTTTGTGTTTAAAGAATGTTTTAATACTAACCAAATGGTGCAGGAAATTCCTAGCAAAATTCAATGTCTTTTACAGGAATTCAAAGATGTTTTTCCGGAAGAACCTCCCCAAGGTTTGCCGCCAATCCGTGGCATTGAACACCAAATCGATTTCCTACCCAGAGCGTCTCTTCCCAATAAACCAGCCTACAGAACCAATCCTTTAGAAACTAAGGAGCTTCAACGACAAGTCACCGAGCTCATGGAGAAAGGACATATCCGCGAAAGCATGAGTCCATGTGCCGTACCCGTTTTGCTTGTTCCGAAGAAAGATGGTAGCTGGAGGATGTGTGTCGATTGCCGAGCTATCAACAATATCACTGTAAAGTATCGATATCCCATACCTAGATTAGATGATATGCTTGATGAATTGCATGGTTCTTGCATTTTTTCTAAGGTAGATCTTAAAAGTGGATACCATCAGATTAGGATGCAAGAAGGTGATGAATGGAAAACTGCATTTAAAACTAAGCATGGTTTGTATGAATGGTTAGTCATGCCTTTTGGGTTAACAAACGCACCTAGTATGTTCATGAGGCTAATGAACCACGTTCTTAGATCATTCATAGGTGGTTTTGTGGTAGTATATTTCGATGACATTTTAATCTATAGCCGCAGCTTAGATGAACATGTGGAGCATCTTAGAAAGGTTTTAGAAGTGCTTAGGAAGGAAACCTTGTACGCTAATCTTAGTAAATGTACTTTTGGAACGGATAACCTTGTCTTTTTAGGCTTTGTTGTGAGTACAGATGGTATCAAGGTCGATGAAGAGAAGATACGAGCTATCAAGGATTGGCCGAGTCCAAAGACTGTTAGTGAAGTAAGAAGCTTCCATGGGTTAGCCGGTTTCTACAGGAGATTTGTTAAAGACTATAGCACTTTAGCCGCCCCACTCACGGAGGTTATCAAGAAGAATGTCGGATTCAAATGGGAACTAGCTCAAGAGAATGCATTTCAAACTTTGAAAGAGAAGCTAACACATGCCCTGGTTTTATCTCTTCCTAACTTCGATAAAAATTTTGAAATTGAATGTGATGCCTCAGGAATTGGTATTGGTGCTGTTCTTATGCAGGAGATGAAGCCCATAGCTTACTTTAGTGAAAAGCTTGGAGGCGCCACACTCAATTATCCGACTTACGACAAGGAGCTCTATGCGCTTGTTAGGGCTTTGCAAACTTGGCAACATTATCTTTGGCCCAAGGAGTTTGTTATCCACACAGATCATGAGTCTCTCAAGCATCTCAAGGGACAACAAAAGCTGAACAAGAGACACGCCAAGTGGGTTGAATTCATCGACACATTTCCGTACGTCATTAAGTACAAGAAAGGTAAGGAGAATGTAGTAGCCGATGCTATTTCTCGGAGGTACGTTCTTTTGAATTCTCTTGAGGTTAAGTTACTAGGGTTTAAACAAATCAAAGAACTATATGCTAGTGATGATGACTTCAAAGAAACCTATGCTGCATGTGAAAAGTTTGGCGTTGGAAAATATTTTTGGAGTGATGGATTTTTATTTTACGATAATCGCCTATGTGTGCCTAACTCCTCCTTGCGAGATTTGTTTGTTCAAGAAGCTCATGCAGGTGGACTTATGGGACATTTTGGCGTGGCAAAGACTTCAAGTGTGCTACGTGAGCACTTCTTTTGGCCGCACATGCAGAGTGATGTCGAAAAAGCTTGTCAAAGATGTATAACGTGTAAGCCAGCTAAATCGACAATTCAGAATCACGGTTTGTATACCCCTCTTCCTATTCCCTTGCATCCTTGGCACGACTTATCCATGGACTTTGTAGTTGGGTTGCCTAGGACTAAGACTGGAAAAGATTTGGTATTTGTGGTAGTTGATAGATTCTCTAAAATGGCTCACTTCATACCTTGCCATAAAACCGATGATGCCGTTAATATAGCTGGGTTGTTCTTTAGAGAAGTCGTTAGGTTGCATGGAATGCCTAGAACTATTGTTTCAGATAGGGATACCAAGTTTCTTAGTTCTTTTTGGAAAACCCTTTGGTCTAAGTTAGGAACCAGGCTTTGTTTCTCCACCACATGTCACCCACAATCCGATGGCTAAACCGAAGTAGTCAATAGAACCTTATCCACTCTGTTGCGTGCTATAATTAAAAAGAACCTTAGGACTTGGGAAGAATGTCTACCTCATGTTGAATTTGCTTATAATCATGCTAGACATTCCGCATCTAAGTATTCACCTTTTGAAATTGTTTATGGGTTCAATCCCACCTCACCTTTGGATCTAATGCCTTTACCCGTGAATGAAAGGATAAGTCTTGATGGTAAGAAAAAGGCTGAGATTGTGAAACAGATCCATGAGAAGGCTCGGAACAACATAGAGCACAAGACCAAGTTGTACGCTAAGCATGCAAACAAGGGCCGAAAGTTTATAGATTTTAAAGAAGGGGACTTGGTGTTGGTTCATTTGACAAAAGAACGGTTTCCTAACGAGAGAAAATCTAAGCTTATGCCCAGGATTGATGGTCCATTCGAAATCAACAATAAGATCAACGACAACGCCTACCAGCTTGATCTCCAAGGTAAGTACAATGTGAGTTCGAGTTTTAATATTACTGATTTGGTTCCTTATTTTGTAGAAGAAACAGATTTGAGGTCAAATCCTTTTCAAAAGGGAGAGGATGATATGATTATGGCCAGCAAGGAAGAGGAACCTATGCAACATGGAGACGCCAAAGAGGAGCAAAGGCAGCAGCTTGAACCGGAGCTACAAGGAGCTGAAGATTTATGTATTTCTCCGGGTCCTATCACTCGGTCTAAAAAAGAGAAGCTCAAGACCACTTTGCAACATCTCCTCAACACCATCTCGGGCAGTTTGGTGTGTGCTAATCCAGCCACATTGGTTGTGATACAAGCCACCTAAACATTTATCAAGAGAGGTGATATGACTTATACTCTTTTTCCCTTCATTTGGTTTTGTCCCAATGGGTTTTCCAAATAAGGTTTTTAATGAAAGTAAGTCATATCACTCACTCATCAGCCTCTTGATAAAGCTTAAGCCCATCTCTATCTCCTATCCAAGTGAAGCACAGCCCAAGTCCAATAAGAGTTCAGCCGAAAATCTCAAGACTTGAAGAGTCCTTTTTATGTTCAAACTTTGTTTTAATGTTGTGTTAATTTCGAGATTTTCCTTTACTCTCTTGTTGATTTAAACTCATGTAAGGCTTCATTTCTAATCATCAAACATCTTTTCATATTCTCAAACTCTCTGAAACTTGTTTGCTCATCCTTGCTTAAAGTGATCGGATCTTCATCCTCACACCAAGTAAGCCGAAAGTCTTAGGATCTTTCACACTCCTAGGAAGTTTCATCTCGATCCGCCCCTTGTTCACCTCGTCTAGGGTCTTCACCCACGTCCAGAGCAAGCTTGAAAGTCGGAAGGTGCTCCATTCCCTTTGGAAGTTTCGCATCAATCCCCCAAGACTCATCGGATCCCCTCTTGTTCTTCACCTTTCATCTCTTCCGCATCACTAACCTTGTCACCAATCCTCACAACCTCTTGGAGAAGCATTCAGGAACTTGATCCTCACCTAGGATCATATCACCAATGACCTAGAAAAGACCACGTTTACTTGTTCTTATGGGACTTTTTCTTATAGATGAATGCCTTTCGGTTTATGCAATGCACCTGCAACGTTTCAGAGGTGTATGACCTCTATCTTTTCGGATTTGATAGAGGAGATGGTGGATGATGTGATCCTAGGGGAGGATCACGTCCCTGAATGCTCTCCAAATGCTAGGTGAAGTCCTTGAAGCGATGAAACCCTCGGATGTACCGGTTTGATGATGATTGGCGAGTGAGAAGTGGAACAGATCGGTCAAGATGGATGAGTAATCACGAAAATGGATTGAATGAAACTTCTAAGAGTTGCAGAATCACTCTTAGACTATCAAGGGTGTTTGTAATGCAAGGATATTTCCGAATACACTAATCGAACTTTGATCAAACAGTTTCAAAAATGATTGAGAATAAGAAAGGTTTGATAATCTGAAAAGATAGAGAATACAAGTACTTATAGAGTTTAGGATACTTAGAACTAGAAAACATAGAAAATAGATATTACTTAATGAGTCAAAGCTGATTATTAAGTGTACAAAAGACTAAGGCAAGTAAACTCTTCAGCTTCATATTGGCGAGAATCTTGAGTGAATGGAGTGGGCTTGATTTCATCAAGAGGCAATGATAAAGAGTGTGTGGGCTGGCCTCATTAAAAACCTCTCTTAGACTTTCTTTCGGTTGGAAATCTTTCCTTTCTCAAATGTATCCAAACCAAATCGCCTTCTTCGAAAATCTCTTCCTTTTGGCCTTTGTTAGCGTACTTGGCATAGAGTTTGGTCTTGCTCTCCAAGTTGATCCGAGCTTTCTCATGAATCTGCTTGACAAGTTCTGCTTTCTTTCTTCCATCTAAGCTAGCTCTTTCACTCACAGGTAAAGGCATTAGATCCAAAGGTGATATAGGATTAAACCCATAGACAATTTCAAATGGAGAAAACTTAGATGCAGAATGTCTAGCATGGTTATAAGCAAACTCTACATGAGGCAAACATTCTTCCCAAGTCTTTAGATTCTTTTTAATAAATGCACGCATCAGAGTAGATAAAGTCCTATTAACTACTTCGGTTTGACCATCGGATTGCGGGTGACAAGTTGTAGAAAAACAAAGCTTAGTTCCTAACTTAGACCAAAGTGTTTTCCAGAAATAGCTAAGGAACTTAGTGTCTCTATCCGATACAATGGTCCTAGGCATACCATGCAATCTAACAATTTCCCTAAAGAACAATCCGACTATATTCATGGCATCATCAGTTTTATGACAAGGGATAAAGTGTGCCATTTTGGAGAACCTATCTACTACAACAAACACAGAATCTTTTCCGGTCTTAGTCATAGGTAGTCCAACAATAAAATCCATAGAGATGTCATGCCACGGATGCAAAGGAATGGGTAAAGGAGTATACAAACCGTGAGACTGGATTTTAGACTTAGCTTGTTTGCAAGTGGTACATCTTTCACAAGCTTTCTCTACATCTCTCCGCATGTGTGGCCAAAAGAAATGTTCTTGCATCACACTCAAGGTCTTAGCTACGCCAAAATGTCCCATGAGACCACCTGCGTGAGCTTCCTTCACAAACAAATCTCTTAAAGAAGAGTTAGGTACACACAATCTATTTTGATAAAAGAGAAAACCGTCACATTGAAAATATTTGCCGCTACCGAACTTCTCACAAGAAGCAGATATATGTCTTTAAAATCAGGATCAGCAGCATATAAAGTCTTGATATGCTCGAACCCAAGTAGCTTAACTTCTAAAGAGTTCAAGAGAACATACCTCCGAGAAAGAGCATCGGCTACTACATTCTCTTTACCTTTCTTGTATTTGATCACATAAGGGAAAGTTTCAGTGAATTCAACCCACCTTGCGTGTCTTTTATTCAGCTTTTGTTGTCCCTTGAGATGCTTTAGAGACTCATGGTCCGTGTGGATAACTAATTCCTTGGGCCAAAGATAATGTTGCCATGTTTGCAAGGCTCGAACAAGCGCATAGAGTTCCTTATCATAGGTGGGGTAATTGAGTGTGGCTCCTCCAAGTTTTTCACTAAAGTAGGCTATGGGCTTCATTTCCTGCATAAGTACAACGCCAATACCAATTCTTGAGGCATCACATTCAATTTCAAAAGTTTTATCAAAGTTAGGAAGAGATAGCACCGGAGAGTGTGTGAGTTTGTCTTTCAAGGATTGGAAAGCAACTTCTTGAGCTTGTTCCCACTTAAATCCAACATTCTTTTTTATAACTTCAGTGAGTGGAGCGGCTAGAGTGCTAAAGTCTTTGACAAATCTCCGATAAAAACTGGCAAGGCCATGAAAGCTTCTCACTTCGCCGACATTTCTAGGACTCGGCCATTCTTTGATTGCTTGGATCTTTTCCTCATCAACCTTAATGCCATCTGTACTCACAACAAAACCTAAGAAGATAAGGTTATCCGTTCCAAAGGTACATTTCTTAAGATTAGCATACAAGGTTTCTTTCCTAAATACTTCCAAAACTTTTCTAAGATGCTCCACATGATCGTCCAAGCTACGGCTATAGATTAGGATGTCATCGAAATACACAACCACAAAATGACCTATGAATGCTCTAAGAACATGATTCATTAGTCTTATGAAAGTACTAGGTGCATTTGTTAATCCAAAAGGCATGACTAACCATTCATATAGACCATGTTTAGTTTTAAATGCGGTTTTCCATTCATCCCCTTCTTTCATCCTAATTTGATGGTACCCACTTTTAAGATCTACCTTAGAAAAGATGCTAGAACCATGCAATTCATCAAGCATATCATCTAATCTAGGTATAGGATGTCTATACTTTACAGTGATATTGTTGATCGCACGGCAATCGACACACATCCTCCAGCTTCCATCTTTCTTTGGGACAAGCAAAAAAGGCACGACACATGGACTCATACTCTCTCGGATATGTCCTTTCTCCATGAGCTCGGTGACTTGTTGTTGAAGCTCCTTAGTCTCTAGAGGATTGGTTCTGTAGGCGGGTTTGTTGGGAAGAGAAGCTCCCGGTGTGAAATCGATTTGGTGTTCAATGCCACGGATTGGCGGCAAACCTTGTGGGGGTTCTTCCGGGAAAACATTTTGAAACTCCTGTAAAAGAAACTGAATTTTGCTAGGGATTTTCTGCACCGTTTGGTTAGTTTTAAGACATTCTTTAAACACAAAAAGTAGGGATGGCAAATATCTTCCTTGTTGAGGCTTGATCATAAGATTGGTCGGTTGTTTGAGCTTGGATTCGGAAGTGATCTTGTTTTTCTTCAAAGCGATCTGGTCTAGATGAACCTCTTGTGGTGTTAATGGTACGAGAATATTCCTCTTGCCCTTGAACTCAAAGGTATACCTGTTGGTGAACCCATCATGCATGACTTTACGATCAGATTGCCACGGTCTTCCAAGAAGTATATGCCCCGCATCCATTGGCAAGATATCACATAGGACTTCATCTTCATATTTCCCGATAGACAAAGGAACTAAGACCTGATTCTTAACTTCCAACTCTCCCTCATCATTAAGCCATTGTAATTTGTAAGGTTTAGCTCTCTTCATGACTGCTAGTCCAAGTTTTCCCACCATGGACTCACTCGCAACATTCGTGCAACTCCCTCCATCGATCACTAAGCTGCAAACCTTTTCTTTTACTAGACATCGAGTATGGAATAGATTCTTCCGTTGCTTATTTTTCTCACAAGTAGTATGCAGATTCAAAGTCCTCCTTGTGACTAAGAGTTGTCCTACTGTTGGCATTGCAACATGCTCTTCTATAGACTCAGCTTCAGAATATTCTTCTTCCGTTTCTAGCTCTCCATTGGCTCGGATGACTATGGTTCTCTTATTGGAGCAGGCGTTCGAATAGTGACCAAAACCCTTACACTTGAAGCATTGTATCTCCCTGGTCTTGGTACTTGAAACCTTATCAATGCCCTTAAGACGTGGCTCTTCAGATCTAGGTTTAGAAATTGGCTGGTGGTCCTTGGTAGGTTTATCCTCTCGGGTTTGGTTGAATCTTGTGGAATCATAACCGGGTTTATGGGTTCTTCTCTTAAGCTGTTTCTCAAACATGTTAGCTTTATGAAGAAGCTCTTCCATTTCCACATAATGATGTACTTCAAGCCGATCCATAATTTCCTTATTAAGGCCACCCATAAATCTGGCCATAGTAGCTTCACCATCTTCTCGGATATCAGCTCGAAGCAACAAAGTTTCCATCTCCTTGTAGTATTCTTCCACGGACTTACTTCCTTGAGATAGATTCCTCAGCCTGAGATGCAACTCTCTATGATAATGACTAGGTATAAACCTCTTCCTCATAATAATCTTCATTTGATTCCAAGTTTCAATAGGAAGATCTCCAACCCTTCTCCTAGAAGTCACTAACTGATCCCACCAACTTAAAGCATAATCCTTGAATGCGGTTGGGGCTATCCGAACCATGTGGTCTTGCGTGAATTCTCTGCAGTCAAAAACGATCTCAATCTTCTTCTCCCATTCTAGATATTCTTCTGGATCATTAGTTCCATGAAAAGATGGAATCTCGATTTTTAGACCGGCTAAAGGATCTCGGGGATAAGTTTGGTTGATCCTAAGGGGTTGTTCCTCTCTTGGCCGTCTTCTTCTTGAATGATGTGTTCTAGAGGAGTGATTATAGTACTGCTCAACCTCAGAAGGTTGTGATTGCCTCCTAAATCGGTCGTTGATGGATCTGTCGAATTCAGCTCTCATCTCTGCCCTCATGGTTGCTATACTCTTGTTCATCATTGCCTTAAAGGAGTCAAGAAGTTGCTTGTTCGAGTTTGCGGATTCTTCTTCACCATTGCTGGTACCTGATCAGATTGAAACAAAATAACAAGTAAAATGTCCAACAGATAACACAACAACAATACAAGATAAGCTTGCTTGGAATCCAAGAGACAGTTTGGATTGATCGATTCGAATAAAATATTTAAACACGTTCAAAATTTCTAAAAACATTTTTCTGAAATACCTGACTCGTTTTAAAGACAAATCCAACCGATCTCACTATTTTAGCAATTCAAACGGATTTATGAAAATTAAAACACTGAAAAATCGCAGAAATTCTCTTCTCAAAATCACTTGAAGATGATCGGTCAGATTAAAATATCAAATCGTGTCCAAAAATTCCAAAATCAATTTTCACAGAAACTAGACTCATAATATGTTCTTTGAAAACTGATTTCACGATTTTATCTATTACCAAAGATTTATGAAAATTCCGACAATCAACAGATAAATCAATTCAAAGGTTATGAAGAATATGAAAGGGTATAATCGATTTGAAAAGACACAACCTGAGATGGAGTCTGCTCTGATACCACTTGATGTGATCCTAGGGGAGGATCACGTCCCTGAATGCTCTCCAAATGCTAGGTGAAGTCCTTGAAGCGATGAAACCCTCGGATGTACCGGTTTGATGATGATTGGCGAGTGAGAAGTGGAACAGATCGGTCAAGATGGATGAGTAATCACGAAAATGGATTGAATGAAACTTCTAAGAGTTGCAGAATCACTCTTAGACTATCAAGGGTGTTTGTAATGCAAGGATATTTCCGAATACACTAATCGAACTTTGATCAAACAGTTTCAAAAATGATTGAGAATAAGAAAGGTTTGATAATCTGAAAAGATAGAGAATACAAGTACTTATAGAGTTTAGGATACTTAGAACTAGAAAACATAGAAAATAGATATTACTTAATGAGTCAAAGCTGATTATTAAGTGTACAAAAGACTAAGGCAAGTAAACTCTTCAGCTTCATATTGGCGAGAATCTTGAGTGAATGGAGTGGGCTTGATTTCATCAAGAGGCAATGATAAAGAGTGTGTGGGCTGGCCTCATTAAAAACCTCTCTTGGAAAACCCATTGGGACAAAACCAAGAGGAGGGAAAAAGAGTACAAGTCCACACACCTCTCTTGATGAATGCTTAAGTGGCGTGAATCACAATCAAGGTGACTGGATTAGCACACTCAAGTCGGCCCTGAATATGGTGTAAGAGAGTGTAGAATGCTTGATGGAATCTTGCTTGCTTGGATCGAGTCATCGGACCAAGGGGCACATGTAGGTCTTTGTCGTTTGCTTTCTCTTTAGCTTCCTTATGCTCTGGTTCAAGCTGCTCCTCTATCTCCTAAGCTCCCTTAAGCTCTGGTTCAAGCTGCTCCTCTATCTCCTTAGCTCCCTCAAACAGGCTGCTGGTTAGGATCTGATATGCTCAAATTTACCCTGAGCTACTCTCTCAAATTAAGAGATCACTGTAGTACTTAGAGATCGAATCCACAAGGACTATGAAATACTCAATAAATCCCAGTAAAAGTATTATGCTAAATAAAGTATAATGTAAGGAAATTGCAGTGCGAATAATTAAACGAAGTGTAAATCAATGGAGAAAAGCGTTAGGCATAGGGAAATCTCAGGAATCTTCAGAACTGTGAATCAATTTAACTATCAGGATTATAATTAAGAACCGTCCTAGAACTCAAACACAATTGTAAAACCTACCAGCTTCCGCTGCGTAAACTATCTATCCCTGAATCTAAAATTCCAAATTCCTTTGCTAAATTCTAAGATCCATACATGCGTTAATGATCAGGTTCAATTTGTTCACAAAATTCCTAAATCAAATTCCTTTGCAGATAGGTATTTTGCTCACCTAAGATGGATCTAGCAACCAATTACACTTTCATGTCAATTGATAACCCTAAATCAGATTCTAGGTCGCAAGTCTAGAATAAGCAATAAGTTCAATCCTAGATGAAGAACTCTATCAATTAACCCTAATAACCTACTGATTCACCAATCCTTCAGAAACCCTTGAAAACCCATAACCTAACAGGAGAACTACTCAGACATGGTGAAAGCAATCATCATCACGATATGAATAGAAATCATTCAATGTAATAGAGAAATAAAAGTAGAGTACAAAGAGTATCAATGACTAGAGAAGAATGATACAGACTTCTGCTCGAGTATCCCAAAACCCTAATCTAAAACACAATAAATAGCTAAAAACTCGTACAGGGACTAATGCTGAAATACAAGAAACTTCTGGGCAAAATTGTAAATCTTCCAAAATTTCCGAAGTTGTCCGCATGTGGTGTCGATCGACACTCGTGACTGGCGTCGATCGACACAAAGTCACATATCGTCTCAAAGCATGATTCTTCGATGCAACTTCTCGGTCTTTGCTCCAAAATCTCTCATATTCTTCACATTAGTCCTAAATGCATACCTGAAGATAAAAGACTCTAATAGACTCTAAAAACACCAAAAAGACTCAACTAAAGACTCTTATATCATGGTTAAAACCCATAAAAACCATGATATATCAACTCCCCCAGACTTAGCTTTTGCTTGCCCTCGAGCAAAACAATCATTCAGCCTGTGAAAGAGGTTTGAAAACAGAGAAACTCACCTTGCTTTGGGGCATTGCAGTAACCGTTCATCGAGTAATCCACATGCCACATAATCAATCCAAATCGAACCACCATGTACTTCGCCGTAGACTTCGCAGTTTTTCCCGATTATCCCCACAATCACACAACATTGATCCATAAACCTTCATCGATGATTCTCATCTTTGATCATGAAACCAAGGACCTTCTAGACTCTTTCCCATACAATACCATGACAAACAAACCGATCTTTCATACTATTTAGGTATTCTTTCTCTCCCCCAGACTTAAACTTTTGCATGTACTCTCTTTTTTCTTTTCTGCAGCGAGCTATAGGTTTGAGACGCGAAAACCGATGGTGGTTGCCACCGAGTTCCCGGTTCATCCCCTCTCAACATATTGCATAAATCCGTCAAGGTTTGAGATGCGAAAAACGATGGTGGTTGCCACCGAGTCCCCGGTTCATTCCTTGACCAACACTCAAGAGTACATATAATTTCTTTGCCAAATTTTATCAGGGGAGAGGAATACCGTTACTTTCTACTGCGGTTTAGTTTGTCAAGTATGAATGGCGAGTCAAGCCCTATGGACATCAGTCACATTAATGAGATAAAAACAAAAAAATTAGCTCGGGTTTACCGGATTTCTGTTGAAGATATGGGTGTTTCGAGTCAACTGGTCAATCTTTTGGCTTTTTCATTAGTCAGATTCTGGAGATGGTTCTGTAACTATGGTCACTTAGACAAAACAAATCAAAGCAACAAACTAAACAAGGATCATAATTTCAGACAAAATTTTGACTCAATAAAACATACTCGGACTGACTCTAAGAAAATACAAGAAAAGTTAGTAACTACCTCCCCCAGACTTAAACAACACTGTCCCCAGTGTTATCAAGCAAGGAGTTGGTGAAAAGGAAATAAAACTGATGAACCAAATTGGAAAAGTCAAAATATTAGAACACAAAACCTGAATCCGTAGCATGGGTGTCGATCGACACCGACGGGTGGTGTCGATCGACACCAGGTCTGTAATCCAAAACTATGATGCTGTTAGAATCGGGTCTAAGTTTGTGAAGCCAATAATCCGAGTTCAACCACTATTAGATCATCAAAAGACAAGGTGAGGGACATGAAAAGATGAAAATAACATAGAGTAATTGTTAGAAGACAAACTGACTCAATGAAAACATAAAAATGACTCAAAAACATCCAAAGAAAACAAAGATGAAGGATAAAAGAAAATTAATCCTCCTCAGAACTCTCGTCTGGTCCGCGTGGGCATGGGGGAACTGGTGACTGACGAGGTGATCGAGAGTGATGACGAGTAGGATGGACACAACCGCAGCGAGATAGTCCAGCTAATGCATTCCAGACGCTCTGGAAACTCTCCACGACATATCTCTGAAAGTCAGCTGTCTCCATAAGAATCTCCGGAGCAACAGGAAGCTCAAACGGAGGAATCACAGAAGAACCCAGCTGATGCAGAAGACCTCCAGCAAGGTCTGGTATCAGAGCATCCTCAGCAGCAGTAGGAGGTGTGCGAGAAGAAGCTCCTCTACGGCGTCGAGCCGGTGGTGCAGTGGTGAGGAGACGGGGATCGGGATCAAAACGCAGCTGCTGCGGATCCTCTGTAATGGCTGTGCATCTACGATAGACCCCATCAGAACAGTGCCTATACAAGTAAGGGTCATCCCAATAGAACCGTTGCAGCTCACGCATGAACTTCTTCTTTGAATACCCTGTAAACTCATCCGGTTCATCTCCTGCAGCAAGGTAGTTGGAAATATCAGCAAACCATGGTCGATCTTGACCCTCAACATCAGCTACTAAATGGTTAGCAGCCAAATCGGAGCTGTCTGGAACATGGTGTCGATCGACACCGGATGTGGTATCGGTCGACACTCTCCTGCGGATATGGGTGTCGATCGACACAGATGCGTGGCGTCGATCGACACTCGGACCTGTTGTCCGAGAATACTGCAGATCATCGCAAGAAAAATCACGCCGTCCCGTTTCCATGAAGTGCACATTCTCTACTGGCAGAGAATCATCAATAGGGATGTCGTCCTCGATCCTAATCCGCGAAAGATGATCAGCAACTCCATTTTCAGTACCTTTCTTATCCTTGACTTCGATGTCAAACTCCTAGAGCAATAAAATCCATCTTAACAGTCTAGGCTTAGAATCCTTCTTCTGCATTAGGTACTTAAGTGCAGAATGATCAGTGTGCACCACTACTTTAGAGCCAACAAGATACTGCCTGAATTTCTCGAAAGCAAACACGACAGCTAGCAGTTCCTTCTCTGTGGTAGCGTAGTTTCTCTGCGCATCATCCAATGTACGGCTGGCATAATATATGGCATGAAGCTTCTTGTCTTTCCTTTGTCCCAGCACAGCCCCAACTGCAAAGTCGCTGGCGTCACACATTACCTCAAAAGGCAAATCCCAATCCGGCGGCTGAATAATTGGAGCACTCACTAATGCACGCTTGAGTTGTTGAAAGGCATCAAAACATTCAGCATCAAACTCAAATGTGACATCCTTACAGAGCAAAGCGGTGAGTGGACGTGCTGTCTTGCTAAAATCTTTGATGAATCCAGCGTGTCCAAGAAAGCTTCTTAATGACTTGACATTAGAAGGAGGCTGCAGATTAGTCATCACCTCAATTAGCTTTATCAACCTCAATACCAGCCTCTGATACTCTGTGTCCAAGAACAATGCTGTCTCTGACCATAAAGTGGCATTTCTCCCAATTCAGAACCAAGTGCGTCTCCTCACATCGAGCTAGCACTTTCCAAAGGTTATCCAAACAATCCTTGAATGAGGACCCATAAACTGAAAAATCATCCATAAATACCTCCATGCTGTCCTCAATCATGTCTGTGAAGATAGACATCATACACCTCTGAAACGTAGCCGGAGCGTTACATAGTCCAAAGGGCATTCGGCGGTATGCAAAAGTGCCATAGGGACATGTAAACGTAGTCTTCTCCTGGTCATCTGGGTGAATAGGTATCTGAAAGAACCCTGAATAACCGTCAAGGAAACAGTAATAGGGGTGATTAGCCAACCGCTCAAGCATTTGATCAATGAAGGGCAAAGGAAAATGATCCTTTCTTGTAGCGGCGTTTAACTTCCTATAATCAATGCACATTCTGTGCCCTGTCACAGTTCTAGTCGGTATCAGCTCGTTCTTCTCATTCCGTACCACTATGACTCCTCCTTTCTTAGGCACAACATGCACTGGACTGACCCAATAACTGTTGGAAATCGGATAGATGATCCCTGCATCCAGCAGCTTCATGATCTCTTTCTTAACTACATCCTTCAGGTTTGGATTCAGCCGTCTCTGATGCTCAACTGATGATTTAGTCTCATCCTTAAGATGTATCCTATGCATGCACAGATCCGAAGAGATACCTGAAATATTATCCAAAGAATAGCCAAGAGCCTTGAAAAACTTGCGCAGCTTACTTAGCAATACGGTGAGCTCTGCGTTGTTCAAGGATGCATTAACAATAACAGGATATGAATTATGTTCACCAAGGAATGCGTACCTGAGCCCCACAGGGAGTTGCTTAAGCTCTATCTTCGGAGCTTGCTCGAAGCTCCAATCAGCTGCTTTCCTGTCTGTCCGGACACCGGTGTCGATAGACACCAGTGATGGGTGTCGATCGACACCTGATACGTGCATCACTTCCTTGGTTGCATCCATTAGCTTGACATACCCAGCAGCAATATCATCTAAATGCTCAACCTCATCCACTGAAGTAATCAAAGCACGCTCCAGAGGGTCTTCATAATGCAACTCTTTAAAATTCTCCTCAGCAAGATCCGTGAGGGTCTCGACGTAGAAGGTCTGCCCATCGATCGTAGGCCGTTTTACAAGCTTATCCATCTCAAAGTTCATAACTAGATCGCCTACATTCAGAGCAATGCGTCCTCTTCTGACATCAATCATGGCACCAGCTGTAGCCAAGAATGGTCATCCCAATATCAACAGATCCTTAGGCTCTTCCTCATATGTCAGCACAACGAAGTCCGTAGGAATCAAGCATCCTCCTATCTTGATAGGAACATCCTCAAGGATACCGTCTGGAAGACGAACAGAATGATCAGCAAGGATGAGAGTGATCCTGGTCGGCTGAAAGTCTGTCATACCAAGATTCACAGCAACTGATCTGGGCATCAAATTCACACTAGAACCAAGATCACATAAAGACCGTTCGAACTTTTCTGCAAAGATTGTGCAGTCAAGAACGAAACTACCTGGGTCTGGCAGCTTTTCCGGAATCTTGTTCTGAATCACGGCACTAACCTGTGCGAAAATCATCATAACACCTTGTTCAACGTTCAAATCCTTAGTGACCATGCGTTTCACGTACCATCGGATTATGGGGGATGTCCTGATGGCATCAATCAACGGTAACTCAACGGTTAGCTTGTCCATCATAACCTTACACCTGGCATCGTCTATCTCTTGCTTAGACTTCCTGGGGTTTCGAGGATAAGGGATCCTCGGTTTGTATGATGATTAGGTGATCGGCTTAGCAGATGATGAAAAAGCATTGTCTGTCTATGAAGGGTGTCGATCGACACCCAGGTGGTGTCGGTCGACATTAGCGTCCTGTGTCGTGTCCTTGGCAGTGATCGACACAGCATTATCCTAGCCAACCCCCTCTGTATCAACCGGTGTCGATCGACACATAGTGTTGGTGTCGACCGACACTTGTTCCGGAGGAACAACATCTTCGTCTTCTACTTTTTCTAAGTCTATCATTTCTTCAGGTGTTAGAGTGCTCCTGATCACAGGCTCAACTTTCCTTCCACTCCTCAATGAGATGGCGTGCACTGAATGCCTCGGATTAGTGTCTGTTTTCCCAGGGAGGAAACCGTCCTGTCTTTTAATGGCTTCAGCTGTCTGAGCAACCTGTGTGTCTAACTTCTTGACATGAGTGTTCAGCTGCTCAAACTTCCCATTCAAATCCTGATACAGCGAGTCTAGCTTTCCGTTGAATTCTATGGTGATTTTCTGTTGACCTTCTAGAATCTGCTCAAGCATCGATTCCATCTTACTCTTTGTGGTAGGTGGTGGAATGCTCTGATAGGAAGATGAGCCATAGTTCCTCTGACTGAAGTTGTTGCTGGTCTGATAGGGTTTCTGATACTGAGGCCGCTGAGTGAAAGTAGAGGAGGATTGATTCCCTTGATTGTTACCCCGCGGACTGCCCCCTTTGTAGCTTCGGTTTCCTTGTGAGTTACCAAAACGCTGAAAGCCTGTGCCACCGATATAGTAAACATCCTGTTCCTCCTGCTCATCAACTGGCTCATATGTCTCAACCTCAGCAGCAAACTGAACCTGCTTCTTGTTTATTAGGAGGTTGTGAACCGTATCAAGTTTCGCCTTTACTTCAGCTATCTGACTCCCACCTAAATTCCCAACTTGCTTCTTCCTCTCGAAATCAGCATTCTTGGTGCTGTTGCTTGAAGCCAAGTTCTCTATTAACACCACAGCATCCTCAGGATATCTGGTATTGAAGTTGCCGTTACTTGCAGCATCCAGAGCCATCTGATACCTCCAATCGACACCCCTGAAGAAAATCCCAAGCAACTGAACTTCACTGAACCCATAGTGTGGACAGTCTCTCTGATAAGCCCTGAACCTTGCCCAAGCTGCCTTGAATGCCTCAGTAGGTCCTTGAGAGAAGGCTGAAATTTTTGTCCTCAGCTCTTCAGACCGTGCATCATCATAAAAATTGTTCAGGAAGGCATTCTTAGTATCTTGCCAAGTGGTCAGTGATCCTGGCTTCAACTGCTTAAGCCAATAAGCTGCTTCCCCAGCAAGAGAATATGGGAAGAGCTTACAGAACAGATAGTCATTTGACACCCCGTTAGCCTTGATGCTAGTGATAGATCCTCAAACCGCTCAATGTGATCCATAGGGTGCTCATGTGATAGCCCATGGAAAGGGTTCTGACCGACGAGCGTGTAGTATGCAGGTTTGAGTTCAAAATCGTTCCTTTGAAACAGAGGCGGGCGGATGGCAGACCGGTTGGCATAGAACTGCTCCGGCCGGTTGTAATCCCCCAATGTCATTGCGCGTGGACCTACGACACCAGGTGCACCTTGTCCAACCAAAACTCCACCAGCCGCTGGCTGGTGTCGATCGACACCAAGTTGTGGGTGTCGGTCGACACCAGCACCCTAGTCGAGCACCACAGCCTCAACAAAGACTTGGCCGTTGTCATCAATCCTTTGGCCCTCTCCATTGTATGCATGGCCATCCCTGTCCCGGAGAACTCCATGTTCATCAGCCATGATGATAGTACGCAACATTGCTTCTGAATTTTTTGCTTTCCGGGTTCTTCGTTCTAACTTTGCTAGTTCTTGATTTGAAAGGGTTACTAGCTCAAGATTCTTGTTGCTCCAAGTTTTGCGATTAAGTATACACCTAAAACACACAAGAAAGAAAGAAAGAACGAGATTAGTAAGAAAATAAAAGAAAATTTAGACAAAAACTTAAACTTGAATCTAATGGTAAATTCAATAGTCCCTGGCAACGGCGCCAAAATTTGATATGCTCAAATTTACCCTGAGCTACTCTCTCAAATTAAGAGATCACTGTAGTACTTAGGGATCGAATCCACAAGGACTATGAAATACTCAATAAATCCCAGTAAAAGTATTATGCTAAATAAAGTATAATGTAAGGAAATTGCAGTGCGAATAATTAAACGAAGTGTAAATCAATGGAGAAAAGCGTTAGGCATAGGGAAATCTCAGGAATCTTCAGAACTGTGAATCAATTTAACTATCAGGATTATAATTAAGAACCGTCCTAGAACTCAAACACAATTGTAAAACCTACCAGCTTCTGCTGCGTAAACTATTTATCCCTGAATCTAGAACTCCAAATTCCTTTGCTAAATTCTAAGATCCAGACATGCGTTAATGATCAGGTTCAATTTGTTCACAAAATCCCTAAATCAAATTCCTTTGCAGATAGGTATTTTGCTCACCTAAGATAGATCTAGCAACCAATTACACTTTCATGTCAATTGATAACTCTAAATCAGATTCTAGGTCGCAAATCTAGAATAAGCAATAAGTTCAATCCTAGATGAAGAACTCTATCAATTAACCCTAATAACCTACTGATTCACCAATCCTTCAGAAACCCTTGAAAACCCATAACCTAACAGGAGAACTACTCAGACATGGTGAAAGCAATCATCATCACGATATGAATAGAAATCATTCAATGTAATAGAGAAATAAAAGTAGAGTACAAAGAGTATCAATGACTAGAGAAGAATGATACAGACTTCTGCTCGAGTATCCCAAAACCCTAATCTAAAACACAATAAATAGCTAAAAACTCGTACAGGGACTAATGCTGAAATACAAGAAACTTCTGGGCAAAATTGTAAATCTTCCAAAATTTCCGAAGTTGTCCGCCTGTGGTGTCGATCGACACTCGTGACTGGCGTCGATCGACACAAAGTCACATATCGTCTCAAAGCATGATTCTTCGATGCAACTTCTCGGTCTTTGCTCCAAAATCTCTCATATTCTTCACATTACTCCTAAATGCATACCTGAAGATAAAAGACTCTAATAGACTCTAAAAACACCAAAAAGACTCAACTAAAGACTCTTATATCATGGTTAAAACCCATAAAAACCATGATATATCAGGATCTCATAATCCTCTCCCACTTGAGAAGGATTTGACCTCAAATCCGTTTCATCTGCGCAAAAAGGAACTAGATCAGTTATGTTGAAGCTTGAACTTACGTTGTACTTACCTTGGAGGTCCAGCTGGTAGGCATTATTGTTAAGTTTCTTGATGACTTTGAAAGGACCATCGATTCGGGGCATGAGCTTGGCCTTTCGTTCGTTGGGAAATCTTTCCTTTCTCAAATGTATCCAAACCAAATCGCCTTCTTCGAAAATCTTTTCCTTTCGGCCTTTGTTAGCGTACTTGGCATAGAGTTTGGTCTTGCTTTCCAAGTTGATCCGAGCTTTCTCATGAATCTGCTTGACCAGTTCTGCTTTCTTTCTTCCATCTAAGCTAGCTTTTTCACTCACAGGTAAAGGCATTAGATCCAAAGGTGATATAGGATTAAACCCATAGACAATTTCAAATGGAGAAAACATAGATGCAGAATGTCTAGCATGGTTATAAGCAAACTCTACATGAGGCAAACATTCTTCCCAAGTCTTTAGATTCTTTTTAATCAATGCACGCAACAGAGTAGATAAAGTCCTATTAACTACTTCGGTTTGACCATCGGATTGCGGGTGACAAGTTGTATAGAAACAAAGCTTAGTTCCTAACTTAGACCAATGTGTTTTCCAGAAATAGCTAAGGAACTTAGTGTCTCTATCCGATACAATGGTCCTAGGCATACCATGCAATCTAACAATTTCCCTAAAGAACAATCCGGCTATATTCATGGCATCATCAGTTTTATGACAAGGGATAAAGTGTGCCATTTTGGAGAACCTATCTACTACAACAAACACAGAATATTTTCCGATTTTAGTCCTAGGTAATCCAACAATAAAATCCATAGAGATGTCATGCCACGGATGCAAAGGAATGGGTAAAGGAGTATACAAACCATGAGACTGGATTTTAGACTTAGCTTGTTTGCAAGTTGTACATCTTTCACAAGCTTTCTCTACATCTCTCCGCATGTGTGGCCAAAAGAAATGTTCTTGCATCACACTTAAGGTCTTAGCTACGCCAAAATGTCCCATGAGACCACCTGTGTGAGCTTCCTTCACAAACAAATCTCTTAAAGAAGAGTTAGGTACGCACAATCTATTTTCATAAAAGAGAAAACTGTCACATTGAAAATATTTGCCGCTACCCAACTTCTCACAAGAAGCATATATGTCTTTAAAATCAGGATCAGCAGCATATAAAGTCTTGATATGCTCGAACCCAAGTAGCTTAACTTCTAAAGAGTTCAAGAGAACATACCTCCGAGAAAGAGCATCGGCTACTACATTCTCTTTACCTTTCTTGTATTTGATCACATAAGGGAAAGTTTCAATGAATTCAACCCACCTTGCGTGTCTTTTATTCAGCTTTTGTTGTCCCTTGAGATGCTTTAGAGACTCATGGTCCGTGTGGATAACAAATTCCTTGGGCCAAAGATAATGTTGCCATGTTTGCAAGGCTCGAACAAGCACATAGAGTTCCTTATCCTAATTGAGTGTGGCTCCTCCAAGTTTTTCACTAAAGTAGGCTATGGGCTTCATTTCCTGCATAAGAACAATGCCAATACCAATTCCTGAGGCATCACATTCAATTTCAAAAGTTTTATCAAAGTTAGGAAGAGATAGCACCGGAGAGTGTGTGAGCTTGTCTTTCAAGGCTTGGAAAGCATCTTCTTGAGCTTGTTCCCACTTAAATCCAACATTCTTTTTGATAACTTCAGTGAGTGGAGCGGCTAGATTGCTAAAGTCTTTGACAAATCTCCGATAAAAACCGGCAAGGCCATGAAAGCTTCTCACTTCGCCGACATTTCTAGGACTCGGCCATTCTTTGATTGCTTGGATCTTTTCCTCATCAACCTTAATGCCATCTGTACTCACAACAAAACCTAAGAAGACAAGGTTATCCGTTCCAAAGGTACATTTCTTAAGATTAGCATACAAGGTTTCTTTCCTAAGTACTTCCAAAACTTTTCTAAGATGCTCCACATGATCGTCCACGCTACGGCTATAGATTATGATGTCATCGAAATACACAACCACAAAATGACCTATGAATGCTCTAAGAACATGATTCATTAGTCTCATGAAAGTACTAGGTGCGTTTGTTAATCCAAAAGGCATGACTAACCATTCATATAGACCATGTTTAGTTTTAAATGCGGTTTTCCATTCATCCCCTTCTTTCATCCTAATTTGATGGTACCCACTTTTAAGATCTACCTTAGAAAAGATGCTAGAACCATGCAATTCATCAAGCATATCATCTAATCTAGGTATAGGATGTCGATACTTTACAGTGATATTGTTGATCGCACGGCAATCGACACACATCCTCCAGCTTCCATCTTTCTTTGGGACAAGCAAAAAAGGCACGGCACATGGACTCATACTCTCTTGGATATGTCCTTTCTCCATGAGCTCGGTGACTTGTTGTTGAAGCTCCTTAGTCTCTAGAGGATTGGTTCTGTAGGCGGGTTTGTTGGAAAGAGAAGCTCTGGGTATGAAATCGATTTGGTGTTCAATGCCACGGATTGGCGGCAAACCTTGTGGGGGTTCTTCCGGGAAACATTTTGAAACTCCTGTAAAAGAAACTAAATTTTGCTAGGGATTTCCTGCACCGTTTGGTTAGTTTTAAGACATTCTTTAAACACAAAAAGTAGGGATGGCAAATAACTTCCTTGTTGAGGCTTGATCATAAGATTGGTCGGTTGTTTGAGCTCGGATTCGGAAGTGATCTTGTTTTTCTTCAAAGCGATCTGGTCTAGATGAACCTCTTGTGGTGTTAATGGTACGAGAATATTCCTCTTGCCCTTGAACTCAAAGGTATACCTGTTGGTGAACCCATCATGCATGACTTTACGATCAGATTGCCACGGTCTTCCAAGAAGTATATGCCCTGCATCCATTGGCAAGATAACACATAGGACTTCATCTTCATATTTCCCGATAGACAAAGGAACTAAGACCTGATTCTTAACTTCCAACTCTCCCTCATCATTAAGCCATTGTAATTTGTAAGGTTTAGCTCTCTTAATGACTGCTAGTCCAAGTTTTCCCACCATGGACTCACTCGCAACATTCGTGCAACTCCCTCCATCGATCACTAAGCTGCAAACCTTTTCTTTTACTAGACATCGAGTATGGAATAGATTCTCCCGTTGCTCATTTTTCTCACAAGTAGTATGCAGATTCAAAGTCCTCCTTGTGACTAAGAGTTGTCCTACCGTTGGCATTGCAACATGCTCTTCTATAGACTCAGCTTCAGAATATTCTTCTTCCGTTTCTAGCTCTCCATTGGCTCGGATGACTATGGTTCTCTTATTGGAGCAGGCGTTCGAATAGTGACCAAAACCCTTACACTTGAAGCATCGTATCTCCCTGGTCTTGGTACTTGAAACCTTATCAATGCCCTTAAGACGTGGCTCTTTAGATCTAGGTTTAGAAATTGGCTGGTGGTCCTTGGTAGGTTTATCCTCTCGGGTTTGGTTGAATCTTGTGGAAACATAACCGGGTTTATGGGTTCTTCTCTTAAGCTGTTTCTCAAACATATTAGCCTTATGAAGAAGCTCTTCCATTTCCACATAATGATGTACTTCAAGCCGATCCATAATTTCCCTATTAAGGCCACCCATAAATCTGGCCATAGTAGCTTCACCATCTTCTCGGATATCAGCTCGAAGCAACAAAGTTTCCATCTCCTTATAGTATTCTTCCATGGACTTACTTCCTTGAGATAGATTCCTCAGCCTGAGATGCAACTCTCTATGATAATGACTAGGTATAAACCTCTTCTTCATAATAATCTTCATTTGATTCCAAGTTTCAATAGGAAGATCTCCAACCCTTCTCCTAGAAGTCACTAATTGATCCCACCAACTTAAAGCATAATCCTTGAATGCGGTTGGGGCTATCCGAACCATGTGGTCTTGTGTGAATTCTCTGCAGTCAAAAACGATCTCAATCTTCTTCTCCCATTCTAGATATTCTTCGGGATCATTAGTTCCATGAAAAGATGGAATCTCGATTTTTAGACCGGCTAAAGGATCTCGGGGATAAGTTTGGTTGATCCTAAGGGGTTGTTCCTCTCTTGGCCGTCTTCTTCTTGAATGATGTGTTCTAGAGGAGTGACTATAGTACTGCTCAGCCTCAGAAGGTTGTGATTGCCTCCTAAATCGGTCGTTGATGGATCTGTCGAATTCAGCTCTCATCTCTGCCCTCATGGTTGCTATACTCTCGTTCATCATTGCCTTAAAGGAGTCAAGAAGTTGCTTGTTCGAGTTTGCGGATTCTTCTTCACCATTGCTGGTTTCTGCCATGGTACCTGATCAGATTGAAACAAAATAACAAGTAAAATGCCCAACAGATAACACAACAACAATACAAGATAAGCTTGCTTGGAATCCAAGAGACAGTTTGGTTTGATCGATTCGAATAAAATATCCAAACACGTTCAAAAATTTTAAAAACAATTTTCTGAAATACCTGACTCGTTTTAAAGACAAATCCAACCGATCTCACTATTTTAGCAATTAAAACGGATTTATGAAAATTAAAACACTGAAAAATCGCAGAAATTCTCTTCTCAAAATCACTTGAAGATGATCGGTCAGATTAAAATATCAAATCGTGTCCAAAAATTCCGAAATCAATTTTCACAGAAACTAGACTCATAATATGTTCTTTATAAACTAATTTCACGATTTTATCTATTACCAAAGATTTATGAAAATTCCGACAATCAACAGATAAATCAATTCAAAGGTTATGAAGAATATGAAAGGGTATAATCGATTTGGAAAGACACAACCTGAGATGGAGTCTGCTCTGATACCACTTGATGTGATCCTAGGGGAGGATCACGTCCCTGAATGCTCTCCAAATGCTAGGTGAAGTCCTTGAAGCGATGAAACCCTTGGATGTACCGGTTTGATGATGATTGGCGAGTGAGAAGTGGAACAGATCGGTCAAGATGGATGAGTAATCATGAAAATGGATTGAATGAAACTTCTAAGAGTTGCAGAATCACTCTTAGACTATCAAGGGTGTTCGTAATGCAAGGATATTTCTGAATACACTAATCGAACTTTGATCAAACAGTTTCAAAAATGATTGAGAATAAGAAAGGTTTGATAATCTGAAAAAAAAGAGAATACAAGTACTTATAGAGTTTAGGATACTTAGAACTAGAAAACATAGAAAATAGATATTACTTAATGAGTCATAGCTGATCATTAAGTGTACAAAAGACTAAGGCAAGTAAAATCTTCAGCTTCATATTGGCGAGAATCTTGAGTGAATGGAGTGGGCTTGATTTCATCAAGAGGCAATGATAAAGAGTGTGTGGGCTGGCCTCATTAAAAACCTCTCTTGGAAAACCCATTGGGACAAAACCAAGAGGAGGGAAAAAGAGTACAAGTCCACACACCTCTCTTGATGAATGCTTAAGTGGCGTGAATCACAATCAGGGTGACTGGATTAGCACACTCAAGTCGGCCCTGAATATGGTGTAAGAGAGTGTAGAATTCTTGATGGAATCTTTCTTGCTTGGATCGAGTCATCGGACCAAGGGGCACATGTAGGTCTTTGTCGTTTGCTTCCTCTTTATCTTCCTTAAGCTCTGGTTCAAGCTGCTCCTCTATCTCCCTAGCTCCCTTAAGCTTTGGTTCAAGCTGCTCCTCTATCTCCTTAGCTCCCTCAAACAGGCTGCTGGTTAGGATCTCATCAGTGGAAGTCTTCATGGATGATTATTCCGTGTATGGATCCTCCTTCTCCTCTTGTTTGTTGAATTTGTGTAGGGTGCTGACTAGATGTGAGGAGACAAATCTGGTTCTGAATTGGGAAAAATGCCACTTCATGGTGACAGAAGGGATTGTCCTCGGACATAAGATCTCGGAGAAGGGCATTGAGGTGGATAGAGCAAAAGTCGAAGTAATGATGCAACTGCAACCTCCAAAGACAGTCAAAGACGTCAGGAGTTTCCTAGGCCATACTGGGTTCTACCGAAGATTCATCAATGATTTTTCTAAGCTAGCTAGACCCCTCACACAACTACTGTGCAAGGAGACCAAATTTATTTTCGACGCTGACTATTTGAAGGCTTTCCACATGATTAATGAAGCATTAGTATCAGCCCCAATCGTCCAAGCCCCAAACTGGAGTTATCCATTTGAGATAATTTGTGACGCTTCAGACTATGCAGTAGGAGCAGTTTTGGGTCAGCGAATCGACAAGAAGTTGCATGTTATCCATTATGCAAGCAGAACCTTAGATGAAGCTCAGGGGAGATATGCAACAACAGAGAAAGAGATGCTCGCTGTCGTGTTCGCCATAGAGAAGTTTAGAAGTTATTTGGTGGATCATAAGGTAACAGTATACACGGATCATCCTGCACTACATCACATCTATGCCAAGAAGGACACTAAACGAAGACTCATTAGATGGATCCTCCTTATGCAAGAATATGACTTGGAGATAGTTGACAAAAAGGGTATCGAGAATGGAGTAGCAGACCATCTCTCCAGAATGCGAATTGATAGCCCGGCACCAGTGAATGACTCCATGCCTGAAGAACAGCTTATGTCTGTAGAAAGTTTAACTCAACACGCGACTCGACACGGCCACTCGAGTGCATCACTCGAGCAACTCACTCGAGTAAGGTAGTCGAGTCAAGTCACTATAAATCACCCTAGTACGCAGACTTAGCAAATTATAAGGCAACCGGCCATAAACCTATGCACCTTGATGCCATGGCTAGGAAAAAGCTATATAGAGATGCAAATCATTACCTTTACAAAAGGGGGGCAGATAGTGTGTTCAGAAGATGCATTGCTGAAGAAGAGGTGAGTGGAGTCCTTGAACATTGTCATGGTTCAACATACGGAGGGCACTTTGCCACTTTCAAGACAACTCAGAAGATCCTTCAAGCAGGTCTATGGTGGCCAACGATGTTTAAAGACACGAAAAATTTCATTGCTCAATGTGACGCATGCCAGAGGATGGGCAATATAAGCAAGAGAAATGAGATGGCTCAGAGTCCAATCTTGAAGGTGGATGTATTTGATTGTTGGGGAATTGATTTCATGGGTCCTCTCAACCCCCATCTCTTGGAAATAGCTACAACGTGGTAGCAGTTGACTATGTCTCCCAATGGGTCGAAGGAATAGCATCACCAACCAATGACGCTAAGGTTGTCTTGAAGATGTTTAAATCAATCATATTCCCCAGGTTTGGAGTTCCCAAAGTTGTGGTAAGTAATGGAGGATCCCATTTCATCAATAAGCAATTTGAGAATCATCTGAAAAAGCATGGGGTGCGACATAAGGTTGCGACACCTTATCACCCTCAGACAAGTGGTCAAGTTGAAATGTCCAATAAGCAGATCAAAGCAATTCTTGCAAAAGTGGTGGGAACTTCGAAAAGAGACTGGGCACTTAAACTTAATGATGCTCTGTGGGCTTACAGGACAGCATACAAGACCCCTATAGGACGAACTCCTTTTCAGCTACTATATGGAAAATCTTGCCATATGCCTGTGGAGTTAGAGTACAAAGCACTCTGGGCTACAAAAATGTTAAATCTTGACCTCTTACCAGCTCAAGAAAAGAGGAAGGTAACTTTGCCCGAGTTAGAGGAAATAAGGCTTGATGCATACGAAAGCTCAAAGGTTTATAAGGAAAGAACAAAAGCTTTCCATGACAAAATGATCCAGCAAAAAGAGTTCACTGCAGGAGGTCAGGTGTTACTATTCAATTCCAGACTCAAACTTTTTCCTGGCAAGTTGAAGTCAAGGTGGTCAGGCCCATTCCGCATAAAAGAAGTTTTACCATATGGAGCAATCACCTTGTTGGACCCTGAAGGCAGAGAATTCACTATGAATGGATAGAGAGTCAAACAATATATAGCGGATCAAGGCATACCGCACGACACCCCACTCGATGTGGGTGATGTTAGGCAAGCCTAACAAATGAAAGTCAAGCTAAGAGACTTAAAACAAGCTCGCTTGGGAGGAAGTCCCATGCTTATCCTTGTAAATATTTTTCATTCTAAGTTTTCTTAGTTTCCGGTATTTTAATGTCTTTCTATTTAGTGTTTTGATGTCTCAGGAAGCTTGGTGAGGTCGAGACAAGGAAATCCCATAGCAGTCGAGTACATCACTCGAACACAGGACTCTAGTAAACCACTCGACCCCATATTCGAGTGGCCGAGGTTCTATATGAAATCTAAATTTTTAATCTTGGCCGCTCATCTAACTTTATCCATTCCTCCCTACTGCACCCGTTAAACTTCTTATGATTTGTGCAAAAGCTTTCATAAAAATCTTGCCAATCTCTTATGAACGATATACTGCTGCACCACGGAAGGCATTGCTGATAACCCCCTCTTTATTCATTTCGAGTCATGAAGTTCCATTGCATACTGTTACGATTCATCCGTTTCCTTGCAGCACTCGAGCAGGCTACTCGAATGATCCACTCGAGTGGCTCACTCGAGTTGGTACCCGAAACACTTATCACTTTGTTAAATTTTTCAAAATCTTGTATATATTTTCAGGAAAACAGGGCAAACATCAGCTGCAACCATAGCACGAAACATATTGCGAGCTAGGAGAGAAATCCCTGCCTTAGAAGATGAATCTCATGACAACGAAGCCCATACAATGCAAGGCTTCCATGACGAGGAAGGGAGAAGTGGTCAGAGCTCCCGAGCTGTCACGGAGAGCTAGTATGAAGAAGTTATTGAAAGAAAGATAGAAATAAGGAACAAAAGAGCAACAACCATTACATCAGAGGAAACAGAAGATAACTCCATTACGGCCTTAAAGTCAATGAGGTTTCACGGAACAAGATATCCTCATTTCGCGAAAATGGAAGCCCTGGGAATCACAGACGAGGCGACAAGCCTACTCAGAGCAGCCAATCTCCAAGTCCTCATGACTTACCACTTCCCTGCTTATCAGAACGAGACATACCAATTTCTGTCAACTATGAAGGTCGCTTCATACGCAGACCATAGGAGCATGACTACGGATGGCAGTCATAAGTTTATCTACTTCAAGGTGGATGGGCTCACTCATACATTGAGTTTCAAGCAGATCAACGCATTGTTTGAATTTGAGGAAGGTTCGAGAATGGAGCCACATTACAGCAACATTGAGCTTATGAAGTTGTGGAAAACTCTAGGAGGAAGAACACCCTTCAAGACTTCTTAGGTGAAAAGCTCCGACATAAAGAATCCTTCTTTGCGGTATTTCCACCGAATCGTGGCAAGTACCATTTTCGCTAAGAAAAATACCGGTGCGGTTAATGACCAAGAACTGCAAATGATGGATTCAGCTCTGAAAGACTTCATTCTATATGCTTCGTCTGAGGATATGGAAAATGGGATTATCATCAAAGGAGATAGGAATGGTGCTGGGAATGCTAAAATCCTAGTCACAAATCTTACTTCATACAAGGCATATGCTTCTAAACTCCACAGGATGAACAAAGAAGGAGACATCACCATAGGGGGATTGGTAACGCCCATTTTACTCGCCTATGGGATAGACCTAACCATGACTGATGAGTCTGAACCTCAATGGTTAGACATTGTTCATCTTCAAAGCTCTCGCATACTAGGCCCGAGTATGGTTGATGACCAATATGTCTATAACTTTTCGCACCCCCTGATGAAGAAAGCCAAAGTCCTCCTACCATGCAAAGAAATGCCAAACCTCACTGAAGGAGAGAGCGTTGATTTTGTTCCACCTCTTCACCTCCTCTACATAACTAGAGTTCAGAGAGGTGCTGTGGTAGAAGTGGAGGAATCTATTCCTGAGCCTGAGAGGTATGATTGCAATGAGGAAGTTTGCACCAACTTTGGAATGGTGAGTAAGAAGTTGACCTTATCTAGACGATGGTCTAAATGGCAAAACAAGACCATCAAGAAACTTAAAGGCAAGGTCAAAGAACTTACCTCAACGGTAAACGACCTCACAAGAAATGTTAAGGAACTGCAGATCAGTCAGCGACCCCAACCACCCCTTTACCCTCCACACGACGCAAGAAGCTTGGCAAGGACTCACTCCTTCACCCATCATCAACGCCATGCAAGCTCGAGTCAACCAAGACGTCGATCCTCAGTTGAAGACAAATGTGGGGAGAAAAGGGTTTATATCCAAACCCTAACTTCAGATGAAGATGAACAGCCCCACTCTCAACCCACTCGACCTAGTCACTCGAGTAGACTACTCGAGTCGGCTCAGAAGAGACCTACCATCCGACGACCAGCTGTTGATGAAGAAGATCAATCAAACCTAAACCGCCTCACTCGACGTAGACCTTTAAAGAAGCTCACTCGACCTAGTCACTCGAGTCAGCCAGCCGAGTCCTCGTACACCCACGATTCCATGGATGACTACCTCGACTCCTACTTGTCCAACCGCCGATGAGGTACCACACCCTCACCCTTATAAATACCATAGCATATTTTTGTCTTTCTTTGTTTTTAATCTCTTAGGCTTCCCTTTGAATTTTTATTACACAAGGGACAATGTAATTTAAGTTTGGGGGAGTGTCTAAGAGATGTATTTGACATGTTTTCTTTGTTTTCTTAATTCAAATTTTGCATCCGTCTATGTGCATCTAAAACCTATAAAAATTTGAAAATTTTTAGAAAATGATTTCACAAAAACAAAGTGTCATGCAGTTGCATTTGCTTAGGATTGTTGCATTTAGCATAGGAGATGATGACGAGTTAACCAATTAAAGCTTAATAACCAAACATATGATTTCAGTGCCATAGTTATAAGTTGTCTTATGCATTCACCTTAGTTTGAAACATAAGGCTCCACCTTGCTTGGAATTGAACTTACCACTCTCACTTAGTTAAAAACTTGCTATGACTTGTAAATATATCCCTATGAATTTGAACTTTAAATTTGAAAACTTTATTATCATGATATGCTCTAAAACTTAAAACTCATGGATACCTCAAAATACTTGGATTTTCTTTCACCTTTTACCACTCTTGCTAATCCAAGTAGCTGTCTTCATCATTGAGACAGTTCCACAAAACCAAACCAAAAACTTCATTTCAGACCAATACATCAATTGTGAGAGAAGTGAGGCCTATTTTCGGATTGAATTGTAGAGAAAGTGCTAGGTTTTGCCGACAGGAGTAGCCTCTCATGTAGTCTCTGGTTCATACTTTTTGAATCAGATTTGGCTAAGGGGTTCGAATGGGTTTTGGGTTTGAGTTTGGGAAAGAAAAGAGTTTGCTAAAAAAAAAATGTATGCCTTTGGAGAAGGTAGTTCAAAGAAAATGTATAAGTCTAGTAAAGGATTTGGAAGAAAAAGATTAGAGTTGGCTCTAAATCATGAAAATAAAAAGAAAAAAAAATATAGCAATACCACTCGAGTAGCTTACTCGACCAAAGTGGTCGAGTCAAGTCTTAGAAAAAAATAGAAAATTTTCCAAATCCGCTAGAAGTTAAAGAAAAAAAGATGATGATCGCGATGAGTGAGTAGTCGCTTTAGGGGTTTTTGGGAATGGATTAGGCAGTCTCACTCGATCGCCATGGGTTTTTGCTGATTTATGCTGATTCGGTTTTAAAATCCCTATTGGGTTCTCGTTTTTAATGCTTGTACCTCTCTGATCAAAAGGATCATGATTTTAGATGACTTCATGAGCAGCAAAAGTGCCTTGAACCATCAGATCTAGTTTTTCAGGGATTAAGACACAATAGCGTGAGAGTTGGTGCATCAGATGTTGATTTACGTCACAACCCAACTACTCACTTGTTATGAGTCTTTCTTAGCTTTGACGGATAAATCCTTTTGATGCTCATGAACTCATCTAAAATCATGATCCTCTTGATCAGAGAGGTACAAGCATTAAAAATGAGAACCTAAGAGGGATTTTAAAACCGAATCAACATCAATCAACAAAAACCCATGGCGATCGAGTGAGACTATCTAATCCATCCCCGAAAACCCCTAAAATGACTACTCACTCATTGAGATCATCATCGAAACCAAAAGCCCAGAAAAGCTAAGACTTGTCATCGATGAAGGATGATCTGATGAGAAAGAAAGTTTGAAAGAGAAACAGTAAATCAAGACTCGATCTAATTAAAATTCCTCAGAGTTCTAAAATTCCGAATCAAAATCTAAAGATAAACTAGAGAGAGAAAACTAAGAGAGATAAAACTAATTATGCTAAAGCGGCGCAGAATAATAATTCTGTCAGCGCTCACGTACCGAGTTATTATTAATCTCGGTATTTATACATAAGAATTAGGGATAATTAGAATTCGCCATAATTTGCGGAATCTTCTCGAAGCGGTGCTCACCACTCGACCCAGCAGTCAAGTGGTCTGGTCGAGTAGCCTCCTTGAGTCTTCATCCGAGTAGCCTCCTCGAGTCTTCATCCGAGTAGCCACCTCGAGTAACTTGAGCTTCCTTTGCAGTCTTTAACTCTATGGCTCCTTGTCACTCGAGTCATGACTCCTTGCAGAAATCCTCACGTCGCTTCATAGCCTGAGAGGTCACACCAGTGATGACTCCTTGCAGCTCCAAGTACCTGAAAGTACCACATGTATGCAAAATGCATGCAAACTAATGCAAAGAGACTAAATATCCTAAATGTTAAATAAATGCAATAAGTGATAAGAGTAATGCCTAAAACCTAAGTTGCAATAAAACAATAGTAAAAACATCCAAAATGCAATGTTATCAAACTCCCCCAAACTTATCCTTTGGTTGCCCTCAAGCAAATAGAAAGAATAAGATGAAAGGAGTAAGGTTGAAAGTGGGGACTCAGAACCTAGCAAACTAAGCAAACCTCTAAAGTCAACACCACAGTTAATAGTTCTAGCATGCAAATCACAACAGTTTTACTTAAAAGCTTTAGCCATACTCATCACATAGAATTCAACACTAAGACACAGCCAAAACAAGCTTTCAAAGTAAACTATCCCTTTAACATTTATTAAGCACGAACTGGTGGATTATGATATGCAATAACTAAAACTCATTTGGTTGAGGGACAAGTTTTAAGAGATAAAAGTGATCTCTTCTTCCTCTGGTATACGCGCAAGTATCAGGATCTCTCATTGAAAAGGATTGAATTTTAAGAGAATGCTAAAGGTAAAGCCAACTGATGCATACATGAGCAGACTATCATCTACCCATGATCATCCAATGATTTCCCTAACTCTAAAACCTCAGAAACTGAACCTAGCACTACCCTTTGGTATTTAAAGACTTTCTTTCTTTTCTCTATGAATCCAAGGAACGATCTTTCTGTTTTTCTTCTAAGGAGAGGACGTTTCTACATTTTTTTCTTTAACTTCTAGCGGATTTGGGAAATTATATATTTTTTTTTTCTAAGATTTGACTCAACCACTTTGGTCGAGTCAGATACTCGAGTGGTATGGCTATATATTTTTTTCTTTTTATTTTCATGATTGAGAGCCAACTCTTGTCTTTTTCTTCCAAATCCTTTACTAGACTTATACGTTTTCTTTGAACTACCCTCTCCAAAGGCATACATATTTTTTAGCAAACTCTTTTCTTCCCCAAACTCAAACCCAAAACCCATTCGAACCCCCCTAATCTGATTCAAAAAGTGTGAACCAGAGACTACATGAAAGGCTACTCCTATCGGCAAAACCTAACACTTTCTCTATAATTCAATCCAAAAATAGGCCTCACTTCTCTCACAACTGATGTATTCTTGATGAGATCTTCCCTAGATCGGCACTTGTGAAGTCGAAAAGAGGGATTGATGGATTGAGAGAAACTTCCAAAGGCTGCAGAAATCCTTTGAACTTTCAAGTTTGATTCGTGCTATAGAGGCTCAGATCTGAAGAAACAAAGTTATAGAGGCTCAGATCTGTATGAGGCAAAGCCTTGCATGATCGACAAGTGTCCTCAACAGAAAGAACAAAGGCCAAAACGAAAATGGGCTTAAAAGAAAGAAAATGGGCCGAAATCTTCTTATTGGGCTGTCGGGGCTTCATTCGATAGCATATCTCGGGTCAGGAAGTCAAGTTGGGCCATTTGGTGCGAACTGGTGGTGGACTCGGGTTCAAACCGAGTGAAGAACCTGAGTGGTAGTCTGCGGAATCTGAAGTGACTCGAAAAAGCCGTCAGTTTGAGTACCTGACTCGATATCACAAACCAAGTGGTCCAACTCGAGTGGTGTCTTTAGCAACTTCATTTGGCTTGAAATACCTGGATCAAAGGTTGTGGTGGAGGTTGGGCATTCATGTTCAAGCTGATACTCCTCAGTGATGCTTATGATCATATCAGGTCTGAAATGAAGTTTTTGGTTTGGTTTTTGTGGAACTGTCTCAATAATGGAGACAGCTACTTGGATTAGCAAGAGTGGTAAAAGGTGAAAAAAAATCCAAGTATTTTGAGGTATCCATGAGTTTTAAGTTTTAGAGCATATCATGATAATTAAGTTTTCAAATTTAAGGTTCAAATTCATAGTGATAGATTTACAAGTCACAGCAAGTTTTTAACCAAGTGAGAGTGCTAAGTTTAATTCCAAGCAAGGTGCAGCCTTATGTTTCAAACTAAGGTGAATGCATAGGACAACTTATAACTAATGGCAATGAAATCATATGTTTGGTTAGTAAGCCTTAATTGGTTAACTCGTCATCATCCCCTATGCTAAATGCAACAATCCTAAGCAAATGCAACTACATGACACTCTATTTTTTTTTTTTTGAAATCATTTTCTAAAATTTTCAAATTTTTATGGGTTTTAGATGCACATAGATGGATGCAAAATTTGAATTAAGAAAACAAGGGAAACATGTCAAATACATCTCTTAGACACTCCCCCAAACTTAAATTACACAGTCCCTTGTGTAATAAAAGTTCAAAGGAAAGCCTAAGAGATTAAAATCAAAGAAAGACAAAAATATGCTATGGTATTTATAAGGGTGAGGGTGTGGTACCTCATTGGGGTGGAGTGAAGTAGGCGCCAATGCTGGCCTGCATGCTCTCCTGGGTATAGGGTGGAATGACTGGGGAGATTCCTTGCATCGGCTCAGCTCCCTCGTGCAACTCGAGTGGACTACTTGTCCAAGGTTGGTCGAGTGACGTTGTCTGCTGAAGTCTGGGGCTGACTCGAGTGGACCACTCAACCCAGATGGTCGAGTGGCATCTTCTGCGTGCTCAGCCTGATCCGTGTGAGTTGTGGAGTCAGGTGACGAATGTTCCATGTATTCAGCGAGATGGTCAAGACGTCTCTTCCTCTGCATCTGATCAACTGATGATCTCCGTGATGGTGAAGCATGGTGGAATCTTCGTGAAAAACCCCTAAGCGAGTTGGGGACTAAACTTGGTTTTCACTGCTTACTCTCAGCAGCTGCCAACTTCTTGGTGAGGTTTTTCACCTTGTTCTTCAAGGCTTTAAATGCCCTGTCCTGCCACTTGTTCCACTTTTGAAGAAACCCAATCTTCTGATTAGCTTCTCGTAGCGATGTACACTCCGAGTCATCAAAATGGAAGGTTTGAGGCGGCTGAGTGCTGTCCATGAAAGATCGAAGGACTTCATCATCAGACTCTTGCACTTTAGCATGTTGATCATAAAGATCTATCACAGGTGGGACAAAGCTGATACTCCTCGCACCTTCTTCAGTGTAGATCTTGGGCAATCCTCCATAAGGTAAGAGGATTTTTGCCCTTCCAACTCGTGAGTTAGTGAAGTTGAAGGCATACTTGTCCTCCACCCGGTTTGCACTGATCGTCTGAGATGTAATTTCCACTCCAGCCGCGTGAAGGAAAGGAGTGACAATACCTCCTACAGCAAGTTCGGCTTTGTTCACCATTTTGTTATTTCTGATGGCGTTCGTCCTGTAGCTCATCAGATGCTTCACCAAAACTATGGCGTTTCCAATATCAGCCATGTCTCCTTGCATTTCCTCTCCATTGTCTCTCTTTTCCTGGGAAGAGTAGACCAAGTACTCTTGAAGGGATTTGTTTAGCATCCTTAATTCCCCTTCATTGACTATCCCAGTGGCCTTTCTTGCCAATATAGTGTTTGCAAGCGTCTTGTGGAGATATTTCATGGAGGGATGCCTAATCTCACTGCTTTTAGCCCGGGAAGACTGATATTTGTCTTTGCCTCCCAACTCCAACCACAACTCATTGAGCTCTTGACCCTCTTCTAAACCCGAACTCACTATCAACCACGCTCAGAGGCAATGTGTACTCCGAGCCTCTGATCTTGAAGATGACATAACCAAGTTCTTCATCGGATGCCATGCCAGATCTCACCTCATAGAGATGAAGCTTCACCGTTGCCAAAAAGTGGCAAGTTTCGTCTTGGAAACCATCAAAGGGTCTTTGAGTGAGCCCAATGATGTCAGCTGCTTAGTAAAGCTTCCCAACTTCTCTACAAATTCTCAGAGTTTGCATAGTGGGGCGGTGTGGGTATCTAGTACCAAAGAACTTCATCCGCTTCAGTATTGAGACGATCTGATCCTCCTTTGAGTTATCACTCTTACTTCCATCTGAACTTTTGGAATCATCACTGTCTCTCTTCCCGCGAGCTATGTCTCTTCGGGATCTCGAGAATCCACTCTCAGCGTGTGTAGTGCTTCGAGTTGCTCGTGTTACCTGAGTACCTGAAACAATGGCAAAAATTGTAAGTTTTAGCAAAAATTTAGACCACTCGAGTAAGTCACTCGACAAGTCAGGTCGAGTCGACAAAATTTTCCAAATAATTTTTGTATCCGACTTGACTAAATCGACTGCTTAGCTCGAGCAACTAAACAAACAATCAAAGGCATTAAAAATTCAAAGCAAATGTTCAAGAATTTCTAAAGTTTTCAATGATCATCACTAGTTCGACAAGGTTGAGCTACAAATTTCAAGACATTGCTTAAATTTAACAATGAAAACTACTAAGGAGTTCACAAATAATTAAACAAGCAAGTGGCAATGGTGAAATTTGATGTTCTAATTCAATTCAAAATTCCAAAAATTCTTATGCACCAATTAGAACCAAATTTTCACCATTCTAAACAATTCAACCATGGGGTTCACTTCCTATGCCAAGTTCTACTCATAACCAACCCGATTTAAAAGCATGCAAGTGAAAAATTTGAAGATAATTTTCAAAAAAATTCAAAAACTTCAAACCCAAATTTTTGCGACAAAATGGATCAAAAAGTTATAAAAAACTTACAAGTTGGTGTCGGAATGGTGCGAGTGAGATGACATGATGAAAATTTTATGAAAACTTTGAAAAATTTTAAGAAAATTTCTAGAGAGATTTTTGAAAAAAACTTTGATGAAATCGTGAAATGGGAGAGGAGGAGTCAAGTGGAATGATAAAAGATTTGTTAGATGAATCGAGTGGTTGAGATTAAAAGTTGAGTTTTGTCGAAAAAACCTGGACCACTCGACCAATCAGGTCGAGTGGTGTGGTCGAATGGAGTACTCGAGGGCTTTGGCATCTTTCAGACTCCGTCTCTTCACGCACACTAAGCTGATCTCATATACCTGAATTCAAAAACACTAAAGAAAAATATCAAAAATAACAAGATTCATAAAAAACTTAAAAAGATATATACAAGGATAGTCAAGGGACTTCCTCCTAAGTGAGCTTGTTTAAAGTCACATAGCTTGACTTCTTACTCTTTTAGGCTGAAAAAGTGTCCTTGAGAGTCAGTGTTGACCTCTCTGGACTTGGCTTGGAATGATGATGATGTGATCCTGGGGGAGGATCACGTCCCTGAATGCTCTCCAAATGCTAGGTGAAGTCTTTGAAGCAAGGAAACCCTCCGATGAACCGGATTGATGATGATTGGCAAGTGAGAAGGGGAACAGATCGGTTCAGATGGATGAGTAACCACGAAAATGGATTGAATGAAACTTCTAAGAGTTGCGGAATCACTCTTAGACTATCAGGGGTGTTTGTAGTGCAAGGATATGTCCGAATACACTAAACAAACATGATCAAACAGTTTCAAAGAGATTGAGAATAAGAAAGGTTTGATAAATCTGAAGAGAAAGAGAATACAAGTACTTATAGAGTTTCAGATACTTAGAACTAAAATATAGAAAATAGAAATTACTTAATGAGTCAAAGCTGATCATTAAGTGTACAAAAGACTTAAGACAAGTAACTCTTCAGCTTCAAAGTGGCGAGAATGGAGTGAACGGAGTGGGCTGGGTTTCATCAAGAGGCTATGATAAAGAGTGTGTGGGCTGGCCTCATTAAAAACCTCTCTTGGAAAACCCATTGGGATAAAACCAAGAGGAGGGAAAAAGAGTACAAGTCCACACACCTCTCTTGATGAATGCTTAATTGGCATGAATCACAATCAAGGTGACTTGATTAGCAAACTCAAGTCGGCCCTGGATATGGTGTAAGAGAGTGTAGAATGCTTGATGGAATCTTGCTTGCTTGGATCGAGTCATCGGACCAATGGGCACATGTAGATCTTTGTCGTTGGCTTCCTCAAGTCCATGTTGCTTTGTGGCTTCTCCTTTAGCTTCCTTAAGCTCTGGTTCAAGCTGCTCCTCTATCTGCTTAGCTCCCTTAAGCTCTGGTTCAAGCTGCTCCTCTATCTCCTTAGCTTGCTCAAATCGGCTGCTGGTTAGGATCTCATCATCCTCTCCCACTTGAGAAGGATTTGACCTCAAATCCGTTTCATCTGCGCAAAAAGGAACTAGATCAGTTATGTTGAAGCTTGAACTTACGTTGTACTTACCTTGGAGGTCCAGCTGGTAGGCATTGTCGTTAAGTTTCTTGATGACTTTGAAAGGACCGTCGATTCGGGGCATGAGCTTGGACTTTCTTTCGTTGGGAAATCTTTCCTTTCTCAAATGTATCCAAACTAAATCGCCTTCTTAGAAAATCTTTTCCTTTCGTCCTTTGTTAGCATATTTGGCGTAGAGTTTGGTCTTGCTCTCCAAATTGATCCGAGCTTTCTCATGAATCTGCTTGACAAGTTCTGCTTTCTTTCTTCCATCTAAGCTAGCTCTTTCACTCACAGGTAAAGGCATTAGATCCAACGGTGATATAGGATTAAAACCATAGACAATTTCAAATGGAGAAAACTTAGATGCAGAATGTCTAGCATGGTTATAAGCAAACTCTACATGAGGTAAACATTCTTCCCAAGTCTTTAGATTCTTTTTAATCAATGCACGCAACAAAGTAGATAAACTCCTATTAACTACTTCGGTTTGACCATCAGATTGCGGGTGACAAGTCGTAGAGAAACAAAGCTTAGTTCCTAACTTAGACCAAAGCGTTTTCCAAAAATAGCTAAGGAACTTAGTGTCTCTATCCGATACAATGGTCCTAGGCATACCATGCAACCTAACAATTTCCCTAAAGAACAATCCGGCTATATTCATGGCATCATCGGTTTTATGACAAGGGATAAAATGTACCATTTTGGAGAACCTATCTACTACCACAAAAACAGAGTCCTTTCCGGTCTTAGTCCTAGGTAATCCAACAATAAAATCCATAGAGATGTCATGCCACGGATGCAAAGGAATGGGTAAAGGGGTATACAAACCGTGAGACTGGATTTTAGACTTAGCTTGTTTGCAAGTTGTACATCTTTCACAAGATTTCTCGACATCTCTCCGCATGTGTGGCCAAAAGAAATGTTCGTGCATCACACACAAGGTCTTAGCTACGCCAAAATGTCCCATGAGACCACCTGCGTGAGCTTCCTTCACAAACAAATCTCTTAAAGAAGAATTAGGTACACACAATCTATTTTCTTAAAAAAGAAAACCATCACATTGAAAATATTTGCCGCTACCGAACTTCTCACAAGAAGCATAGATGTCTTTAAAATCAGGATCAGAAGCATACAAAGTCTTGATATGCTCGAACCCAAGTAGCTTAACTTCTAAAGAGTTCAAGAGAACATACCTCCGAGAAAGAGCATTGGCTACTACATTCTTTTTACCTTTCTTGTATTTGATCACATACGGGAAAGTTTCAATGAATTCCACCCACCTTGCGTGTCTTTTATTCAGCTTTTGTTGTCCTTTGAGATGCTTTAGAGACTCATGGTCCGTGTGGATAACAAACTCCTTAGGCCAAAGATAATGTTGCCATGTTTGCAAGGCTCGAACAAGCGCATAGAGCTCTTTATCGTAAGTAGGGTAATTGAGCGTGGACCCTCCAAGTTTTTCACTAAAGTAGGCTATGGGCTTCATTTCCTGCATAAGTACAGCGCCAATACCAAATCCTGAGGCATCACATTCAATTTCAAATGTTTTATCAAAGTTAGGAAGAGATAGCACCAGAGAGTGTGTGAGCTTGTCTTTCAAAGCTTGGAAAGCATCTTCTTGAGTTTGCTCCCACTTAAATCCAACATTCTTTTTGATAACTTCAGTGAGTGGAGCTGCTAGAGTGCTAAAGTCTTTGACAAATCTCCGATAAAAACCGGCAAGGCCATGAAAGCTTCTCACTTCGCCGACATTTCTAGGACTCGGCCATTCTTTGATCGCTTGGATCTTTTCCTCATCAACCTTAATGCCATCTGTACTCACAACAAAACCTAAAAAGACAAGGTTATCCGTTCCAAAAGTACATTTCTTAAGATTAGCATACAAGGTTTCTTTCCTAAGTACTTCCAAAACCTTTCTAAGATGCTCCACATGATCGTCCAAGCTACGGCTATAGATTAGGATGTCATCGAAATACACAACCACAAAATGACCTATGAATGCTCTAAGAACATGATTCATTAGTCTCATGAAAGTACTAGGTGCGTTTGTTAATCCAAAAGGGATGACTAACCACTCATATAGACCATGTTTAGTTTTAAATGCGGTTTTCCATTCGTCCTCTTCTTTCATCCTAATTTGATGATATCCGCTTTTAAGATCTACCTTAGAAAAGATGCTAGAACCATGCAATTCATCAAGCATATCATCTAATCTAGGTATAGGATGTCGATACTTTACAGTGATATTGTTGATTCGCACGGCAATCGACACACATCCTCCAGCTTCCATATTTCTTAGGGACGAGCAAAACGGGCACGGCACATGGGCTCATACTCTCTCGGATATGTCCTTTCTCCATGAGCTCGGTTACTTGCTGTTGAAGCTCCTTAGTCTCTAGAGGATTGGTTCTGTAAGCGGGTTTGTTGGGAAGAGAAGCTCCGGGTGTGAAATCGATCTGGTGTTCAATGCCACGGATTGGCGGTAGACCTTGTGGAGGTTCCTCCGGGAAAACGTCTTGAAACTCCTGTAAAAGAAACTGAATTTTGCTAGGGATTTCCTGCACCGTTTGGTTAGTTTTAAGACATTCTTTAAACACAAAAAGTAGGGCTGGCGAAGAACATCCTTGTTGAGTTTTGGTCATAAGATTGGTCGGTTGTTTGAGCTTGAACTCGAAAGTGATCCTGTTTTTCTTCAAAGCGATCTGATCTAGATGAACCTCTTGTGGTGTTAATGGTACAAGAATGTTCCTCTTGCCCTTGAACTCAAAGGTATACCTGTTGGTGAACCCATCATGCATGACTTTACGATCAGATTGCCAAGGTCTTCCAAGAAGTATATGCCCAGCATCCATCGGCAAGATATCACATAGGACTACATCTTCATATTTCCCGATAGACAAAGGAACTAAGACCTGATTCTTAACTTCCAACTCTCCCTCATCATTAAGCCATTGTAGTTTGTAAGGCTTAGCTCTCTTAATGACCGTTAGCCCAAGTTTTTCCACCATGGACTCACTCGCAACATTCGTACAACTCCCTCCATCGATTACTAAGCTGCAAACTTTTTCCTTTACTAAACATCGAGTATGGAATAGATTCTCCCGTTGCTCATTTTTCTCAAAAGTAGTATGCAGATTCAAGGTCCTCCTCATGACTAAGAGTTGTCCTACCGTTGGCATCGCAACATGCTCTTCTATAGACTCAGCTTCTGAATGTTCTTCTTCAGATTCTAGTTCTCCATTGGCTCGGATGACTATGGTTCGTTTATTGGAACAGGCGTTCGAATAATGACCAAAACCCTTACACCTGAAGCATTGTATTTCCCTGGTCTTGGTGCTTGAACCCTTATCAATGCCCTTAAGACGTGGCTCTTCTGTCCTAGGCTTAGAAAGTGGCTGGTGGTCCTTGATAGGTTTGTCGTCTCGGGTTTGGCTGACTCTTGTGGAAACATAACTGGGTCTAGGGTTCCTTCTCTTAAGCTGTTTCTCAAACATGTTAGCTTTATGAAGAAGCTCTTCCATTTCCACATAATGGTGTACTTCAAGCCGATCCATAATTTCCCTATTAAGGCCACCCATAAATCTGGCCATAGTAGCTTCTCCATCTTCTCGGATATCAGCTCTAAGCAACAAAGTTTCCATCTCCTTGTAATATTCTTCCACAGACTTACTTCCTTGAGATAGATTCCTCAGCCTTAGATGCAACTCTCTATGATAATGACTAGGTATGAACCTCTTCCTCATAATAATCTTCATTTGATTCCAAGTTTCAATAGGAAGATCTCCAACCCTTCTCCTTGAAGTTACTAACAGATCCCACCAACTTAAGGCATAATCTTTGAATGCGGTTGGAGCTATCCGAACCATGTGGTCTTGAGTGAATTCTCTGCAGTCAAAGACGATCTCAATCTTTTTCTCCCACTCTAGATATTCTTCCGGATTATTTGTTCCATGGAAAGATGGAATCTCGATTTGTAGGCCGGCTAAAGGATCTCGGGATTGAGTTTGATTGATCCTAAGGGGTTGTTCCTCTCTTGGTCGTCTTCTTCTTGAATGATGTGTTCTAGAGGAGTGACTATAGTACTGCTCAGCCTCAGAAGGTTGTGATTGCCTCCTAAATCAGTCGTTGATGGATCTGTCGAACTCAGCTCTCATCTCTGCCCTCATGGTTGCTATACTCTCGTTCATCATTGCCTTAAAGGAGTCAAGAAGTTGCTTGTTCGAGTTTGCGGATTCTTCTTCACCATTTCTGGTTTCTGCCATGGTACCTGATCAGATTGAAACAAAATAACAAGTAAAATGCCCAACAGATAACACAATAACAATACAAGATAAGCTTGCTTGGAGTCCAAGAGACAGTTTAGTTTGATCGATTCAAATAAAATGTTCAAACACGTTCAAAAATTCTAGAAACAATTTTCTAAAATACCTGACTCATTGTAGACACATATCCAACCAATCTCACCATTTTAGCAATTAAAACGGATTTATGAAAATTAAAACACTGAAAATCGCAGAAAATCTCTTCTCAAAATCACTTGAAGATGATCGGTCAGATTAAAATATCAAATCTTGTCCAAAAATTCCAAAATCAATTTTCACAGAAACTAGACTCATAATATGTGCTTTGAAAACTGATTTCACGATTTTATCTATTACCAAAAGTTTATGAAAATTCCGACAATCAACAGATAAATCGATTCAAAGGTTATGAAGAATATGAAAGGGTATAATCGATTTGAAAAGACACAACCTGAGATGGAGTCTGCTCTGATACCACTTGATGTGATCCTGGGGGAGGATCACGTCCCTGAATGCTCTCCAAATGCTAGGTGAAGTCTTTGAAGCAAGGAAACCCTCCGATGAACCGGATTGATGATGATTGGCGAGTGAGAAGGGGAACAGATCGGTTCAGATGGATGAGTAACCACGAAAATGGATTGAATGAAACTTCTAATAGTTGCGGAATCACTCTTAGACTATCAGGGGTGTTTGTAGTGCAAGGATATGTCCGAATACACTAAACAAACATGATTAAACAGTTTCAAAGAGATTGAGAATAAGAAAGGTTTGATAAATCTGAAGAGAAAGAGAATACAAGTACTTATAGAGTTTCAGATACTTAGAACTAAAATATAGAAAATAGAAATTACTTAATGAGTCAAAGCTGATCATTAAGTGTACAAAAGACTTAAGACAAGTAACTCTTCAGCTCAAAGTGGCGAGAATGGAGTGAATGGAGTGGGCTGGGTTTCATCAAGAGGCTATGATAAAGAGTGTGTGGGCTGGCCTCATTAAAAACCTCTCTTGTAAAACCCATTGGGATAAAACCAAGAGGAGGGAAAAAGAGTACAAGTCCACACACCTCTCTTGATGAATGCTTAAGTGGCGTGAATCACAATCAAGGTGACTGGATTAGCAAACTCAAGTCGGCCCTGGATATGGTGTAAGAGAGTGTAGAATGCTTGATGGAATCTTGCTTGCTTGGATCGAGTCATCGGACCAAGGGACACATGTAGATCATTGTCGTTGGCTTCCTCAAGTCCATGTTGCTTTGTGGCTTCTCCTTTAGCTTCCGTAAGCTCTGGTTCAAGCTGCTCCTCCATCTCCTTAGCTCCCTTAAGCTCTGGTTCAAGCTGCTCCTCTATCTCCTTAGCTTCCTCAAATCGGCTGCTGGTTAGGATCACATCAGATGATAAGATGATGCTCTGAGGGCATTGTAAAACCTTTGACTCATCTCTGGTGGTTTAGGTTTCTTGTTGGAGTTCTCAGATGAAAATTGGGTTTCTTTGAGCCTTGAAACCTCCATAGTCAATCTTTCCACTGAGAGTGAAAGTTCAACAACCAAACTCTGTAGGGCAAGGATTGTACCCTGATCTGCACCATGTTGAGTCGTGGATGGTGGCACAGCTACTTGAATAGGAGTGTGGTGAGAAGCATCCGAGAGACTCACTCGAGTGGATGAAGTCGAGTGGTTAATGCGGTCACTTGAGTGGTCAATCGAGTCCGCTGGTCGAGTGACTTTTGCGGACTCCTCACTTGGTGTTCCATCTTTGGTAAATGTGACAAAGGGTTGCACTACTTCTTCAGAATGACTCCTCGTATTGACGTTATAACCCAGGGGTCGACAGTTACGCTCGAACATTTCTTCATCATCGTTTGCTTCCACGGAGTATAGCTGACCTTCAAAGGTTGAGCTCTCCAATCTGGATGAAGTGTTGAATCTCAGCTCTAAACCGTTCCTAGCTCGAAGAAGTATCTATACAGTTTGGCATTGATGATGGCTTACGAGGATGCTAGGAAGGGTCTCCCTAGAATCAAAGGATCTTTGGGTTCATCGTCCATCTTCATTATGATTAAATCCGTGGTTATTTCAAGTTTCCCTATCCTTACTGGAAAATTTTCAAGTAGTCCATGTGGAAATCTCACCGTTCTATCAGCTAAGACTAGTAATAACATGCTTGGCAATAACTTGTGAAAACCAAGCCTTTCTGCCACAGACAAAGGCATGATGCTGACAGAAGCAACCAAGTCACAGAGAGACTTACCAAATGCCTGGTTGTTGATTGAGCATGGTAAAGTGAAAGATCCTGAATCTTCTAACTTCTCTTGTACCAAAACCTCCTGCTGAGCAATTACTTTGCATTCCTGAGACTTAGCAGCTGTTGCTCTCCTATCCTGAATTCTCTTCAAGGTTTTTCTCTCAAACAATGCCCAAAAGGTCCCAGTTTCTCAAGAGCTTCATCAAAGGTCATTGACTCTTCCAGCTCCAGAAGTTTTTCTTCCAACATGATCTCATATTCTTTCTCAATATCTTTGGTGAATTGTTTTGGGAAAGGACTCGTGATCATGGCGTGTAAGTCTAGAATTCGCTTCTCGTTCACTGAGACGAAGTCGACTCGATCACTATTTGTATCTATCATCTTTTGATCTTCTATTTTTCATTTCTCTCTTGTCCTTCTATTCTAGTTGATCGGATCAATCAATTAGGGGGAATTAGTCGATTTGATTTTTATCTTTGATCATATTTTTCTTTTCGATCTCTATATAGTTCTAGTTTTATTTCTGAGTTGTTAAAAAAAAAAAGAATTTGATCGGACCAAAAGGAAAAAAAAAAAAAGAAGAAACAAAAAATAAAATCAGTCAGAAAAAATTAAATAGTTTAGGGGGGGAAATTAATTCTCTAATTTATTTCCTAAATTTTTTTGATCATTTGATCTGTTCTTAATAAAAAAAATAAAAATACTAAACCCTTTTCTCTTTTCTTTCTATCTCAAATCAATTGTTTCGAATTTGTGTTGTTGGAGTTGTTCATCCGATTTGATCGGTTTTGTTCCATACGAACCATTGAGAAAATCGCTGAGAGAGAACATTTTGAGTGCTGAGTGATTGAGTGAATAAAAAGGAGAGTAACACTTGTTAGGATCGACTTTTTATTACTAACGTTTGTTAAGTGTGCAGGGAAAACAAAATCAATATGTCTAATCATTCCAGCGAAGAAGTTGAGAACACCAACCGAGCTTAAAGAAGAAGAAATAACACTTTGGACATGCAGACCTTAGTGGTAGAAATGAAGCAGATGGTGAGGGAAGAGATGGGTGCAGTCAATGCAAGGATCGATACGATTCAAGAGTCCGTTAATCAAGGAATTTTGCCGAATACTGCTGCTAGAAGAAGAAGAGCACGATCTCAAGATGAAGCTGATGGGGATGACTTGAATTATTACAGCAGACGAAGCCAAGCTTCTAATCAAAGTGAAAGAAGGCCGAGACGAGTAAGAGAAGCTAGGGGTCGAAATGAAGACAATCTCAGTGGACTTAAGTTGAAGATACCACAATTTCATGGAAAAAATGATCCGGATGTCTACTTGGAGTGGGAGAAAGCTGTAGCTACATCGACTAGAAATCGGGACGTTAAGTGTTTCAAGTGTCAAGGGAGAGGACACTACGCCAACGAGTGCACCAACAAGAGAACTATGATTCTATTGGATAATGGCGAGATTGAAACTGAGGAGGAAAAGCTTGAAAATGAAAGCGGAACCGAGGAAGACATAGAGTTACCAGCCATCAGAGAATTATTGGTAACAAGACGTTCCTTGAGCATTCAAGTCAAAGATACTGTCCAAGAGCAGCGGGAGAACTTGTTTCACACGAGATGTTTGGTACAAGGTAAGGTCTGCAGCCTTATTATTGATTGTGGAAGTTGTACTAATGTGGCTAGTGAAACAATGGTGAAGAAGTTAGGACTGGAAGTTAAGAAGCATCCGAAACCTTTTAAGCTTCAATGGCTTAATGATGCTGGTGAGATGACCGTGAGCCGCCAAGTATTGGTTTCTTTAACCATAGGCAAGTATGAGGACGAAATGTTATGTGATGTTTTACCTATGGAGGCCGGCCATATACTACTTGGAAGACCATGGCAGTTCGATAGAAGGGTCTTACATGACGGTTTTACTAATTGTTACTCTTTTGAGTTCAATGGCCGAAAGACGATACTTGCTCCTTTGGCACCACATGATGTTCATCTAGACCAATTTCAGCTGCAACAACAAGGAAAAACCATTGTGAGTGAACCCCTAAACACGCCACCTCAAAATAAAAACGAGAGTTTGAGAAAAACCAAGAAAAAGGCTTGTGAGAGTAAACCCGTGAGGCATTCAAATTTCTTTGTGAGGTCTAATGTGGTTAAGAGAGCTTTATTCTCTCAATAACCCGTTCTTTTATTTATTTACAAGGAAACTTTGCTGAACCATACTAACCTTGTACCGGAGTTGCCAAGTAAAATCTCTTCTATTTTGCAGAATTTTGAAGACGTCTTTCCGGAGGAAAACCCTAAGGGATTGCCGCCTATCCGTGGGATTGAACACCAGATCGATTTTGTGCCGGGAGTTTCACTTCCCAACAGGCCAGCATACAGAACCAATCCGGTGGAGACTAAGGAGCTTCAAAAGCAAGTGAGTGAGCTGATGGAGAAAGGATACATACGAGAGAGCATGAGCCCTTGTGATGTGCCGGTGCTACTTATTCCGAAGAAGGATGGGACTTGGAGGATGTGTATTGACTGTCGAGCCATCAACAATATCACTGTAAAGTATCGCCACCATATCCCTCATTTAGATGATATGTTAGATGAGCTGCATGGTTCTAGCATATTTTCGAAAATAGATCTTAAGAGTGGATACCGCCAGATTAGGATGAAAAAGGGTGACGAATGGAAAACTGCATTTAAAACGAAACATGGCTTGTATGAATGGTTAGTTATGCCATTTAGATTAACCAATGCACCTAGTACTTTTATGAGGTTGATGAATCATGTTTTAAGGACCTTCCTTGGAATTTTTGTTGTTGTTTACTTTGATGATATCTTAGTTTACAGCAAAAATTTAGAAGAGCATGTTAATCATGTAGAAGCGGTTTTGATGGTACTTAGGGAAGAGGAACTTTATGCTAATCTAAAGAAATGCACCTTTTGTACGGATAACCTTGTATTTCTAGGTTTTGTCATAAGTGCATATGGCATCAAAGTGGACGAAGAAAAGGTTCGAGCTGTCCGAGAATGGCCCAGTCCGAAAACAGTAGGAGAAGTGAGAAGTTTCCATGGACTTGCGGGATTCTATCGGAGATTTGTGAAGGACTTCAGTACAATAGCTGCTCCTCTCACTGAAGTGATCAAGAAAAATGTCGGATTTAAATGGGAAGAGGCACAAGAAGAAGCATTCTGAGTGTTAAAGGATAAACTCACCAATGCACCACATTTATCTTTACCGAACTTCCTTAAAACTTTTGAAATTGAGTATGATGCATCTGGTGTAGGTATTGGAGCTGTCTTGATGCAAGAGAAGAAGCCCATTGCCTTTTTCAGTGAGAAGCTTGGAGGAGCTACATTGAACTATCCAACCTACGACAAGGAGTTGTATGCGCTTGTCCGAGGATTGCAAACATGGCAGCATTACCTCTGGCCGAAGGAGTTTGTCATTCATACTAACCACGAGTCTTTGAAGCATTTAAAGGGTCAGCAAAAGCTCAACAAGAGGCATGCTAGGTGGGTAGAATTCATCAAAACATTTCCCTATGTGATAAAGTACAAACAAGGTAATGAAAATATAGTTGTTGATGCCTTATCCCGAAGGTACGCCTTGATTTCTACTTTGGTTGCTAAGCTTTTGGGATTTTAACAACTTAAAGATCTTTATCAAACTGATACTTATTTTCAAGAGATCTTTAAGTCGAGTGAAAAGTTTGCTGTTGGGAAATATTTTAGGCATGATGGTTTTCTTTTTTATGAAAATCTATTATGTTTGCCTAATTGTTCTGTGAGAGATTTGCTAGTTAGGGAAGCACATGGAGGAGGCTTGATGGGGCATTTTGGGATCGCCAAGACTTTAAAAGTGATACAGGAACACTTTTACTGGCCGCAAATGAAAAGAGACGTCGAAAGAATTTGTGGGCGATGTGTCATGTGCAAACAAGCCAAATCGAAGGTACAGTCCCAAGGTATGTACACGCCCTTACCTATTCCTGATCAGCCTTGGACTGACATTTCTATGGATTTTGTCCTTGGATTACCTAGAACTAGGACTGGAAAAGATTCAATCTTTGTTGTTGTCGATAAGTTCTCTAAAATTGCACATTTTCTTGTTTGCCATAAAACTGACGATGCTTCCCATATTGCTGATTAGTTCTATAAAGAAATAGTTTGTTTGCATGGAATGCCTATGACTATAGTCAGTGATAGGGATACAAAATTCTTGAGTAATTTTTGGAAGACGCTTTGGTCTAAGCTAGGTACTAAGTTGATGTTCTTAACTACTTGTCATCCTCAATCCGACGGTCAAACTTAAGTAGTTAATAGAACTTTGTCTACCTTGCTGCGTGCCTTGATTAAAAAGAATTTAAAAACTTGGGAAGAATGCTTACCACATGTCGAATTTGCTTATAACCGATCTGTGCATTCCGCCACCAAGTTTTCTCCTTTTGAAATTGTTTACGGCTTTAACCCTTTATCTCCTTTGGATCAAACCCCATTGCCTTTGAGTGAAAGACCAAGCTTAGATGGGGAAAAAGAAAGCTGAACTTGTTAAACAGATTCATGAGAAAGCAAAGCGCAACATCGAGGAGAAAACAAAGTTGTACGCCAAACAAGCTAACAAGGGCAGGCGCAAGATGATCTTTGAAGAGGGAGACCACGTTTGGATTCATCTAAGGAAGGAGAGATTTTTGGCTGAGAGGAAGTCTAAGTTGATGCCTAGGATTGAAGCTTTAACGTTGCTGACTTAATCCCTTTTGTTGCAGATGTTCCAGATTTGAGGACAAATCCTTTTCAAGAGGGAGGGGATGATGTGATCATGGATAGGTCACAGAAGCAGCTTGAACCCGAGGATACTTTGGCCGTACCAAGTGGACCAATGACAAGATCGAGAGCCAAAGAGTTTCAGAACGGCATCACCGCATTACTCACTTAAGTTCAACCGACTAAAGCTCAGTTTGAGAACATGGAAAATCAAACCGTGTTGGTTGCTCGAGTGGACTAATAAACGGGTGATTCGTTTGTACTCTTTTTCCTAGCCTTTGGTTTTTTCCCAATGGGTTTTCCAAAGGAAGGTTTTAATGAGGCAAATGGGTCACTCTAATCCATCTTAGTCCACAAGAGTTTAACAAGTTTGGTCCAGGTCCAAGTCTAATAATTTTTTGATTTATCTTTTGAAGTCTCAAGCCCAAAGAAGAGATTAAATCAGCCCAGCTCAATAATCATCTAATTAAAATCTGCCAAGGGAGTGGAGGAGTTGGCTTGGGAGACTTCAAGAGATATTCAAAATTAGTTAATATTTTCTTAATTTTCTATGAATTAATTCTAGCTTTTTCTTTACTCCATCTTTCTTTAAAACTCTTTTCTTGTACTCATTTTTGGATCATCCAATTTTTTATTAAAAATTGAGAATGATTTCTCTTGTGTTCTTTGAAAAACAAACCTGATTGTTGGTGAGTAATATCCTTCAATCAATCTGAATCAAGGTGTGTCATATCCGCGATTCAAACCTTGGCGTTTTCAAGTGTGTCATATCTTGGAAAAGTCATTGAGGAAATATCCAAGGTCTTCCACAACTTTGGTGCGATCCATTCACTCCACCCCTATCTATTTATCCACTCTTTTCATTCTACCCCTCGAAAGTGTCGATTCTAGGATGATCATATCAAGTAGAAGATCCCCTGATCGTTCTGTCGAAGTCTTAATTGTAGTTTCCATCAGAAATGGCTAGATTCTCAACTAAATCCCATCCAGAAGTGACATCTTGGTTCAGGAAGTTGCCATTGCTGGCAGTGTCCAGATGCAACCTGATCTTCGAACTTGCGCCTCGATATAGTGTGCAAAGGAGAGATTCCTTGCTGAATCCATGGTGAGGGCATTGAGTGGTATACATCTTGAACCTCTCCCAAGCTTCTGAGAAGCTTTCATTGTTCCGCTAAGTGAAGCTTGAGATGTCATTATTCAGCTTTGCAGTTCTGGAGTTGGAAAAGAAGTTCAAGAGAAACGCCTTCTTGCAATCATCCCAAGTAGTGATAGAATTCTGGGGCAAAGCTTGTTCCCATTGAGAGGCCTTGTGATAACATTGCATTTTGGCATGTTTTTACTATTGTTTTATTGCAACTTAGCATAGGTTTTAGGCATTACTCTTATCACTTATTGCATTTATTTGACATTTAGGATATTTAGTCTCTTTGCATTAATTTGCATGCATTTTGCATACATGTGGTCATTTCAGGTACTCGGAGCTGCAAGGAGTCATCACTTATGTGACCTCTCAGGCTATGAAGCGACGTATGGATTCCTGCAAGGAGTCATGACTCGAGTGACATGGAGCCATAGAGTTGGAGACTGCAAAGGAAGCTCAAGTTACTCGAGGAGGCTACTCGGATGAAGACTTGAGGAGGATACTCGACCAGACCACTAGATTGCTGGGTCGAGTGGTGAGCACCGCTTTGAGAAGATTCCACGAATTATGGTGAATTCTCATTATCCCTAAATTATTATGTATAAATACCGCAGGCTGACAATTATTATTTCGCGCCGTTTTAGCATAATTAGTTTATCTCTCTTAGTTTTCTCTCTCTAGTTTATCTTTAGATTTCGATTCAGAATTTTGCAACTTTTAGTAATTTTAATAAGATCGAGTCTTGATCTACTGTTCCTTTTTCGAAATTTCTTTCTCATCAGATCATCCTTCATCTATGACAAGTCTTAGCTTTTCTGGGCTTTTGGCTTTGATGATGATCTCGATGAGTGAGTAGTCGCTTTAGGGGTTTTCGGGGATGGATTAGGTAGTCTCACTCGATCACCATGGGTTTTTGCTGATTTATGCTGATTCGGTTTAAAAATCCCTCTTGGGTTCTCGTTTTTAATGCTTGTACCTCTCTGATCAAGAGGATCATGATTTTAAATGACTTCATGAGCAGCAAAAGTGCCTTGAACCATTAGATATAGTTTTTCCAGGGATTAAGACACAATAGCATGAGAGTTGGTGCATCAGATGTTGATTTACGTCACGACCCAACTACTCACTTGTTATGAGTCTTTCTTGGCTTTGATGGATCGATCCTTAGTCACTTGTTGAGATCCTTCACCACAACAGTGGGTAGGGTTGGAAGTAAGATCCATCGTCAAGGGATTCACCCTGAGTTTAGTAAATTAGCACCCATGGCGTGAGAGTGTAGATGATCCTATGAGTTTATCCCCGAGATCCCTTTGCCTTTTCTTTGAACTAGTTGTCATTTTTAGATCTCTTGTTTACCGCTTTCATTTAGTAGTTTAGCACCACTCGGCCAAGTCCACTCGAGTTTACCACTCGAGTGACCTACTCGAGTGCACCAATGGAGTGACCCACTCGAGCTACTTCAGTTTTTACAACTAGTCTTTGATTTTGCATGTTTAGTTCATGATTTGTTAGAGTGTGACAGGCTCTGCATCTCTAGTTTAATTTTCTGTATTTAGGTTGTTAGTATGAAAAACCCCTAAAATATATTGCTTGACTTGCTAGCTTAATCTGCATGTCTTAATCAATAGACATGCTCTAGATTAGGTTCGACATTTCAGCCTTTATACTATCAATTGATTGAAACCTATAAAAACATTTAGGTTTCAATCAATTGGTAGTATACCGTTAATCTTTGTGAGCTCACACAAAAGGTCGAATTGGTAAAGATGTTCCAATGGATTCTCCATGGGGAGACCGTGAAATTTGTGACTCTGGACCATTCGGATGAGACCGGATTTGATCTCGAAGTTGTTGTTGGCAACAGGAGGTGCCACAATCCCTTGCCTGGTGGAGTGTGTGCTTGGTGCATCACCAGCTCCAATGACATGAGGTGCAGGTTGCTCTGCCATTTCAATTGGTGTCGCTTTTGTGGATTAATCTAAGTGAGTTTGAGAGCGTGTCCGCATGCGGTGTAAGGATGACTCGAGGGAAGCACTCGAGTAGAGTACTCGAGTAGACTAATCGAGTAGAATGGTACCTGACGCAACACAAACAGAACTTCAACACAAATTAGTAAGACTTTAAACAAAAGGCTATAGCAAATAGAATATTGATCCGAGAAGTCGAGTAGCAAGAACAAGCCTTGCTAGATGAAAATCTCAGATTTTTTATGCAAAAGAAACTTGATCTAGTAAGCTTAAAATGATAAATGTGCAGACAATGACTCTAAACTGGCAACAACGCCAAATTGAAACTTGCTATTTTTGGTGGTTTCAATCGATTGATAGTATAAAGGGTGAAATGTCGAACCTAATCTAGAGCATGTCTGTAGCATTTAACATGTGGATTAAGCTAGCAAGTCAAACAATATATTTTAGGGGTTTTTCTTACTAACAGCCTAAAATAGAGAAAATTAAACTAGAGATGCAGAGTTTGTCACACTCTAACAAATCATGAACTAAAGATGCAAAAACTAAGACTAGTTGCAAAATCCTAAGTGACTCGAGTAGGTCACTCGAGTGGTGAACTTGAGTGGACTTGGCCGAGTGGTGCTAAACTACTAAATGAAAGCAGTAAAGACAGATCTAAAAATTATGACTAAAATAAAGAACAAAGGGATCTTGGGGATAGACTCATATGATCATCTACACTCTCACGCCATGGGTGCTAATTTACTAAACTCAGGGTGAATCCCTTGATGACGGATCTCACTTCCAACCCAACCCACTTTCGTGGTGATGGATCTCAACAAGTGACTAAGGATCGATCCGTCAAAGCCAAGAAAGACTCATAACAAGTGAGTAGTTGGGTCGTAACGTAAATCAACATCTGATGCACCAACTCTCACGATATTGTGTCTTAATCCCTGGAAAAACTAGATCTGATGGTTCAAGGCACTTTTGATGCTCATGAAATCATCTAAAATCATGATCCTCTTGATCAGAGAGGTACAAGCATTAAAAACGAGAACCCAAGAGGGATTTTAAAACCGAATCATCATAAATCAACAAAAACCCATGGCGATCAAGTGAGACTACCTAATCCATCCCTGAAAACCCCTAATACGACTACTCACTCATTGAGATCATCATCGAAGCCAAAAGCCCAGAAAAGCTAAGACTTGTCATCGATGAAGGATGATCTGATGAGAAAGAAATTTCGAAAGATAAACAGTAGATCAAAACTCGATCGTATTAAAATTCCTCAGAGTTCTAAAATTCCGAATCAAAATCTAAAGATAAACTAGAGAGAGAAAAGTAAGAGAGATAAAACTAATTATGCTAAAGTGGCACGCAATAATAATTGTGCCAGCGCTTGCGTACCAAGTTATTATTAATCTCGGTATTTATACATAAGAATTAGGAATAATAAGAATTCACCATAATTTGTGGAATCTTCTCGAAGCGGTGCTCACCACTCGACCCAGCAGTCAAGTGGTCTGGTCGAGTAGTCTCCTCGAGTCTTCATCCCAGTAGCCTCCTCGAGTAACTTGAGCTTTCTTTGCAGTCTTCAACTCTATGGCTCCATGTCACTCGAGTCATGACTCCTTGCAGAAATCCTCACGTCACTTCATAGTCTGAGAGGTCACACCAGTGATGACTCCTTGCAGCTCCAAGTACCTGAAATTACCAAATGTATGCAAAATGCATGCAAACTAATGCAAAGAGACTAAATATCCTAAATGTTAAGTTGCAATAAAACAATAGTAAAAACATGTCAAAATGCAATGTTATCAACCGTAAACCCTAAACCCTAAATCAAAACACTAAAACATAAACCCTAAACCTTAAACACTATACCTAAAGCCTAATCCCTAAACCCTAAATCAAAAACAACATAATCTAAAACCCGAAACCCTAATACCTACACCCCAAATCCTAAATCACAAAGCTTAAATCCTAATCCCTAAACAATAATACTTAAATTCTAAAACCTAAACCCAAAGCCTTAAACTTTAAACCTTAAACCCTCACTCTAAACCCTAAACCATAAACCCTAGACCCTAAACCCTAAATCAAAAACCCAAAACAATAAACAATAAATCCAAAACCGTAAACCCTCAACCATAAATCTAAGACCATAAATTCTAAACCCTATATCCTAAACCCTAACCCTAAACCCTAAACCCTAAATCAAAACACTAAATCATAAACACTATACCCTAAACCCTAAAGCCTAATCCCTAAACCCTAAACCCAAAACAACATAATCTAAAACCGAAACCCGAAACCCAAAACTCCTAAACCTTAAATCTCAATTCCTAAATCCTAAACCCTAAACACAAAACCGTCAATCTATATCTAAAATCCTAAACCGTAAACCCTAAACTTTAAGCCCTACACCCTAAAACGAAAACCATACACCATAAATCCTAAACCCTAAACTGTCAACCTTAAACATTTATCCCAGAACAATAAACCCCAAACCCTAAACCCTAAACCCTAAACACTAAACACTAAATCAAAACAATAAACCATAAACAATAAACCCTAAACCCTAAACCACAAATCTGAAAACCTAAAGTCTAATCCCAAAACCCTAAACCCTAACCCGTAATCCTTAAAACCAAAACCCAAAACAATAAACCATAATCCAGAAAACACAAACCTTAAACCCAAAACCCTTAACAAAAAACCCTAAACCCTAAACTATAAATCAAAATCCTAAACCATAAACCATAAACCCTTAACACTAAACCCTAAAACCTAAATAAAAAACCACAATCCCTAAATCCTAAATCCTTAATTCTAAACTCGTAATCCGAATCCCTTAACCCTAAAACTTAAACCTTTAATCCCAAACCCTAAACCCTGAACCTTAATCCTAAACCTTAAATGTCTCACCATAAAACCTAAACCTTATATACATAACCCTAATCCCAATACCCTAAATCTCAAGCCCTAAACCCTAAACATTAAACCTTACACCTTAAACTTTAAACCATAAACCTTTAACCCTAAACACTAAACCCTAAATCTAAAACTATATACCATAAATCCTAAACCATAAACATTCAACCTTAAACCCTAATCCCAAAAGATTAAATCCCAAATCCTAAACCCTAAACCCTAAATCAAAACCCGAAACCATAAACAATAAACCAAAACCCTAAACCACAAATCTCAAACACTAAAGCCTAATCCCGAAACCCTAAACCCTAACCCGTAATCCTTAAAACCCAAACCCTTAACACTAAACCATAATCCATAAAACCCAAACCCTAACCCCAAAACCCTAAACACAAAACCCGAAACCTTAAACAATAAATCAAAATCCTAAACCACAAGCCATGAACCCTTAACCCTAAACCCTAAACCCTAAATATAAAACCTTAAACCCTTAACCCTAAACCCTAAATATAATACCCTAAACCCTAAACTTGTAATCCCAATCCCTACACCCTACAACTTAAAACCTTAATCCCAAACCCTAAACCATAAACCTTTAATCCTAAACCCTAAACCCTGAAACCTAAACCCTTAATCCCAATAGCTAAACTTTAAAATATAAACCCTCAATTCCAACCCTTAAACCCTAAACCTAAACTCTAAAACATAAATCTCTAACCATAAAACCTAACCCTATATTCATAACTCTAATCCCAAAACCCTAAACCCTGAATACTAAATCTCAAACCCTAAACAAAAAACCCTAAACCCTAAATCTCACACCCTTCACCCTAAATCATAACTTGAAACATAAAACTATAAACCCTAAATCCTAAACCCTAAACCTTAAATCCTTAATCATAAACCCTTAATCCTAAACCCTAAAACCCAAACCCTAAATCCTAAATCCCTAACCATAAACACTAAACACTATATCCCAAATCCAAAACCCTAAACCCCAAATCCGTAACCATATAACCAAAACCCTAAATATATAACTCTAATTCCAAAACCCTAAACCCTAAACCATAAATCTCAAACCAAAAACTTTCTACCCTAAACCCTAAACCTCAAACCCTTCACCCCTAATCATAGCCCGAAACATACTACCAAAAACCCTAAACCTTAAATCCTTATTCGTAAACCCTAAACCCTAAACAATAAATCACAAACCTTAACCCCTAAACCCAAACCCTAAACCCTAAACCCACACCCAAAACCCTAAAACCTACACCACAAATCCTAAATCGCAAAGCTTAAATCCTAATGCCTAAACCATAATACTTAAATTCTAAAACTAAACCGAAAACCTTAAACTTTAAACCTTAAACCCTCACTCTTAACCCTAAACCATAAACCCTAGATCCTAAACCCTAAATCCAAAATCCAAAACCATAAACAATAAATCCAAAACCTTAAACCCTCAACCACAAATCTAAAACCATAAATTCTAAACCCTACATCCTAAACCCTAACCCCTAAACCCTAAACCCTATATTCATAACTCTAATCCCAAAACCCTAAACCCTGAATCCTAAATCTCAAACCCTAAACATAAAACCCTAAACCCTAAATCTTAAACCTTTCACCCTAAATCATAACCCGAAACATAAAACTATAAACCCTAAATCCTAAACCCTAAACCTTAAATCCTTAATCATAAACCCTTAATCCTAAATCCTAAACCCTAAACCCTAAATCTTAAATCCCAAACCATAAACACTAAACACTAAATCCCAAATCCTAAACCATAAACCCTAAATCCGTAACCATATAACGAAAACCCTAAATATATAACGCTAATTCCAATACCCAAAACCCTAAACCGTTAATCTCAAACCCTAAACTTTATACCCTAAACCCTAAACCTCAAACCCTTCACCCCTAATCATAGCCCGAAACATACCACCAAAAACCCTAAACTGTAAATCCTGAATCATAAACCCTAAACCCTAAACAATAAATCACAAACCCAAACCCTAAACCCTAACCCTAAACCCTAAACACAAACCCAAAACCCTTAAACCTACACAACAAATCCTAAATCGCAAAGCTTAAATCCTAATCCCTAAACCATAATACTTAAATTCTAAAACCTAAACCCAAAACCTTAAATTTAAACCTTAAACCCTCAGTCTGAACCCTAAACCATAAACCCTAGACCCTAATTCCTAAATCCAAAACCCAAAACCATAAACAATAAATCCAAAACCTTAAACCCTCAACCACAAATCTAAAACCATAAATTCTAAACCCTACATCCTAAACCCTAAACCCTAAACCATAAACCCTAAACCCTAAACCCTAAATATAAAACCCTAAGCCCTTAACCCTAAACTTTAAATATAAAACCATACACCCTAAACCCGTAATCCCAATCCCTAAAAACTACAACTTAAACCCTTAATCCCAAACCCTAAACCCTAAACCTGATCCCTTAACCCTACATCCCTAAACATAAAACCTAAACCTTATATCCATAACCCTAATCCCAAAACCCTAAACCCTGAATCCTAAATCTCAAACCCTAAACATAAAACCCTAAACCCTCAATCTTAAACCCTTCACCCCAAATCATAACCCGAAACATAAAACCATAAACCCTAAATCGTAAACCCTAAACCTGAAATCCTTCATCATAAACCCTTAATCCCAAACCAAAAACCCTAAACCCTAAACCTTAAATACCAAAACCTAAACCCTAAACCCTAAATTCCTAACCATAAAACCTAAACCCTAAATAGATAACCCTAAACCCTAAATCTATAATCCTAATCCCAAAAACCTAAACCCAAAACCGTAAATCTCATGCAAACTCTCAACTTTTAACCCAAACCCTAAACCTCAAACCCTTCACCCCTAATCATAACTCGAAACATAACACCATAAACCCTAAACCTTATATTCTAAATCATAAACCCCAAACCCTAAACAATAAATCCCAGACCCTAAACTCTAAACCCAAAACCCCGACCCGAAACCCTAAAACCTACACCCCAAATCCTAAATCCCAAACATTAAATCCTAATCCCTAAACCATAATCCATAAACTCTTAACCCTAAACCCTAAACCCTAAATCCCTAACCATAAAACCTAAACCCGAATCCATAACCCTAATCCCAAATCCCTAAACCCTAAATCTCTAACCATAAAACCTGAAGCCTAAATCCATAACCCTAATCCCAAAACCCTAAACCATAAACCTTATATCTCAAACCCTCAAATTTAAACCCATACCCTAAACCTCATAACCCGAAACATAATACCATAAACACTAAACCATAAAAACTTAATCATAAATCCCAAACCCTAAACAATAAATTCCAAACCCTAAACTCTAAACAATAAACACAAACCGAAAACCCTAAAACCTATACTTCAAATCCTAAATCGCAAACATTAAATGTTAATCCCTAAACCATAATCCTAAACCCTAAACCTAAGACCTTACACCTTAAACACTTACTATAAACACTAAACCAAAAACCGTAAACCCGACACCCTTAGCCCTAAACCATAAATCCAAAACCCAAAACCCAAAACCCTAAATCTAAAACAGTATACCATAAATCCTAAACCCTTTAGCGTCAACCTAAAACACTAATCCCAAAACCATAAACCCCAAACCCTAAACCCAAAATCATAAACCCTAAATAAAAACCCTAAACCATAAACAATAAACCCAAACCCAAAACAATATAAGCTAAAACCCAAACCCGAAACTCAAAACCCCTAAACTCTAAATCTCAAACCCTAAACACTAAACACGAAACCCTAAACAATATACCCTAAACCCTAAATCCCAAACCTAAAGCCTAATCCCTAAACCCTAAACCCAAAACAACATAATCTAAAACCCAAACCCGAAACACAAAACTCCTAAACCCTAAATCTCAAGCCTTAACCCCTTAACCCAAAACACGAAACCATAAATCCTATATCTAAAACCCTAAACCCAAAACCGTAAATCCAAAACCATATACAATCAATCCTAAACCCTAAACCGTCAACGTTAAACCCTAATCCCAAAACCATAAACCCCAAACCCTAAACCCTTAACATTAAACCATAAACAATAAACCCAAACAGTAAACCACAAAAATCAAACCCTAAAGCCTAATCCCTAAACACTAAATCCTAACTCGTAATAATTAAAACCCAAACCTTCAACACTAAACCATAATCCATAAAACCCAAACCCTAAACCCAAACCCTTAACTCTAAATCAAAACCCTAAACCCTAAATATAAAACCCTAAACCCTTAACCTTAAACTATAAATATAAAACCCTAAATCCTAAACCAGTAATCCCAATCCTTAAACCCTGCAACTTAAACCCTTAATCCCAAACCCTAAATCATAAACCTAATCCATAAACTCTAAATCCTTAACCATAAACCTAAACTGTATATCCATAACCCTAATCCCAAAACCCTAAACCCTAAACCATAAATCTATAACCCTAAACTTTAAAACATAAACCCTAAACCCCAAACCACAAACCCTTCACCCAAAATCATAACCCGAAACATAAAACCATAAACTCTAAACCTTAAATCCTTAATCATAAACCCTTAATCACAAACCCCAAACCCTAAACCCTAAATCCTTAACACCTAACCATAAACCCTAAACCCTAAATCCCTAAACCTAAACCCTAAACCCTAAACCCTAAACCTTAAACCTTAAACCTTAAACCTTAAACCTTAAACCTTAAACCTTAAACCCTAACTCTAAACCCTAAACCATAAACCCTAAACCCGAAACCTTAAACTATAAACCATAAATCCAAAACCCTAAACCCTAAACCATAAATCTAAAACCCTAAATTCTAAACCCTATATCCTAAACCCTAAACCATAAACTCTAAACCCTAAACCCTAAATCAAAACACTAAACCATAAACCCTAAACCCTATACCCTAAACCCTATACCGTAAACCCTAAATCCCAAACCCTAAAGCCTAATCCCTAAACCCTAAACCCAAAACAACATAAGTTAAAACCCAAACCTTTAACCCAAAACACTAAAACCCTAAATATCAAGCCGTCAACCCAAAATCCTAAACACGAAAATAGAATCCCTATATCTCAAACTCTAAACCATAAACCAAAAAACCTAAACATTAAGCCCTAAACCCTAAATCTAAAACCGTATACCATAAATCCCAAACCCTATACCGTCAACCTTAAACACTAATCGAAAAACCATAAACCCCAAACCCTAAATCCTAAACCCTAAATAAAAACCCTAAACCATAAACAATAAACCCATGCCCAAAACCCCTAAACTCTAAATCTGAAACCCTAAACACTAAACACGAAACCCTAAATACTATACCTTAAGCCCTAAACCCGAAACCCTAAATCCCAAACCTTAAAGCCTCATCCCTAAACCCTAAACCCAAAACAAGATAATCTAAAACACAAACCCAAAACACCAAACTCCTAAATACTAAATCTCAATCCCTAAACCATTAACCCTAAACACGAAACCATAAATTCTATATCTAAAACCCTAAACCCTAAACCGTAAATCGAAAACACTACACCACAAATCCTAAACCCTAAGCCGTCAACCTTAAACCCTAATCCCAAAACCATAAACCACAAACCCTAAACCCTAAACCATAAACCATAAATAATAAACAAAAACTGAAACCACAAATCTCAAACCCTAAAGCCTAATCCCTAAACCCTAAAGCCAAAACAACATAATCTAAAAGCCAAAACAACATAATCTAAAAAACAAACCATAAACCATAATCATTAAAACCCTAACCCTAAACCCAAAACCCTAAACACAAAACCCAAAACCCAAAACCCTAAATCAAAACCCTAAACCATAAACCATAAACACTTAACACTAAATCCTAAACCTTAAATACCTAACTCTAAAGCCCAATCCGTAAACCCTAATCCCTGAATCATAAACCATATACCCTAAACCCTAAACCCTTAAATCCCATAGCCACAACCTAATCCCTAAACCCTAAACCCTGAACCATAATCCCTGAACCATAAACCCTAAAACCTAAACGTTAAATCTCAAAACTTACACTCTAAACCCTAAACCCTAAACCTTAAATCTAAAATCCTAAACCATAAACCATAAACTCTAAACCCTAAACCCTTAATCCCAAACCCTAAACCCTATGCCTTTAATTCCAAACCCTTAATCCCTAAACCTAAATCTCAAACCCTAAAAAACTAACCATAAAACCTAAACCCTAAATCAGTAACTTTAATCCCAAGACCGTAAATCCTTAACCATAAATCTCTAACCATAAACTTTAAACCATAAAACCTAAACCTTAAACCCTACACCCACAATCATAACCCAAAACACAAACCATAAACCCTACATCCTAAACCATAAACCTTAAATCCTTAATCATAAACCCTAAACCCTAAACAATAAATCCCAAACCCTAAATCTTAATCCCTAAACACTAAACCTTAAACATAAACCCTAAATAGTAAATCCTAAACCTTGAATCCCAAAACATAATCCCAAATCCCTAAATAAAAAACCTTAATCCCTAAACAATAAACCCCAAACCCTATATCTTAAAGCCTAAACTCTAAGTCTCAACCAAATATCCTAAATCATCAACCCTAAACCCTAAAACCTACACCCCAAATCCTAAATACCAAACCATAAATCCTAATCCCTAAACCATAATCCCAAACCTTTAAACCCTAACCCTAAACCCTAAAACTTAAACCCTTAAATGCAAACCCTAAACCCTAAGGTAAACCCTAAACACTAAATCTCTAACCATAAAACCTAAACCCTAAATCCCAAACATTTAAGCCTAATCCTTAAACGATAAACCCAAAATAACATAACCTTAAACCCAAACCCAAAACCCACAACCCCTAAACACTAAATCTCAAACTCTAAACCCTAAATCCTAAACCCTAAACCCTAAACCCTAAATGTAAAACCCTAAACCCTAAATCCCAAGCCCTTAATCTTAAACCCTTAATCCAGACCCTAAACCCTAGAACTTAAACCCTTAATCCTAAACCCTATACCCTAAACCTAAATCCTAAACCTTAATCCCATAACCATAAACCCCAAACCCTAAAGCCTAAACCCTAAATGAAAACCCTAAACCATAACAATAAACCCAAACCCAAAACAACATAACCTAAAACCCAAACCTGAAACCCTAAACCCTAAACCCCAAAACCCTAAATCTCAAACCATAAACATTAAACACGAAACCATAAACCCTTAACCCTTAACCCTAAACCCTAAACTTTAAACAATTAACCCTTAACCCTAAACACTAAACTCTAAATCTAAAACCATATACCATAAATCCTAAACCCTAAACCCTAAACTTTACACCATAATCCCAAAATCATAAACCTCAAACCCTAAACCCTAAACCCTAACCCCAAAATCCCAAACCCTAAATCAAAACCCAAAACTATAAACAATAAATCCAAACCCTTAACCACAAATTTCAAACCCTAAACCCGAAACCTAAAACCTACACCCCAAATCCTAAATCTCAAACATTAAATCCTAATCCCTAAACCATAATCCTTAAACTCTAAACCCTAAATCCTAAACCTTAAACATTAAACCCAAACTCTAAATCTTAAACCCTAACGCCTAATCTCTAAACCTTAAACCCTAACCTGTAATCCTTAAAACCCAAACCCTAAACACTAAACCATAATCCATAAACCCAATCCATAAATCCAAAACCCTAAACACAAAACCCGAAACCCTATACCATAAATGAAAACCCTAAACCATAAACCATAAACAATAAACCCTTAATCCTAAATATAAAACCTTAAAACCTAAACCCTAAACTCTTAATCTTAATCCCTAAACACTAAACCATAAAACATAAACCCTAAATAGTAAACCCTAAACCTTCAATCCCAAAACGTAATCCCAAATCCCTAAATAAAAAACCCTAATCCCTTAACTATAAACTCCAGTCCCTAAATTCTAAGTCTCAACCAAAAATCCTAAATCATAAACCCTAAACCCTAAAACATACACCCCAAATCCTAAATCCCAAACCATAAATCCTAATCCCTAAACCATAATCCCAAACCCTTAAACCCAAACTCTAAACGCTAAAACTTAAACCCTTAAACCCAAACCCTAAACCCTAAACCTAAACCCTAAACACTAAATCTGTAACCATAAAACCTAAACCTTAAATCCCAAATCCTAAAGCCTAATCCATAAACAACAAACCCAAAATAACATAACCTTAAACCCAAACCCGAAACCCAAAACCCCTAAATACTAAATCTCAAACTCTAAACCCTAAATCCTAAACCCTACACCCTAAACCCTAAATGTAAAACCCAATACCCTAAATCCTAAGCCCTTAATCTTAAACCCTTAATCTAAACCCTAAACCATAGAACTTAAACCCTTAATCCCTAACCTTATACCCTAAACCTTAATCCCAAAACCATAAACCCCAAACCCTAAACCCTTAACCCTAAATAAAAACCCTAAACCATAAACAATAAACACAAACCATAAACAACATGAAACCATAAACCCCAAAACCCTAAATCTCAAACCCTAAACACTAAACATGAAACCATAAACCCTAAACCCAAAACGCTAAACTTTAAACAATAAACTCTTAACCTCAAACACTAAACTTTAAATCTAAAACCATAATCCATAAATCCTAAACCCTAAACTGTAAACCTTAAACCCTAATCCGAAAACCATAAACCTCAAACCCTAAACCCAAAATCAAAACCCTAAACCATAAACAATAAATCCAAACCCTTAACCACAAATTTCAAACCATAAACCCTAAACTAAAACCCGAAACCCTAAAACCTACACCCCAAATCTTAAATCTCAAACATTAAATCCTAATACCTAAACTATAATCCTTAAACTCTAAACCCTAAACCTTAAACCTTAAACCCTATCTCTAAATCTTAAACCATAAACCATAAACCCTAAACACTAAATCCAAATCCCTAAACCCTAAAGCATGAATCCTAAACCCTAAACCTTAAATCAAAACACTAAACCATAAACCCTTAGCCCAATACCCTAAACTCAAAATCCCAAACCCTAAAGCCTAATCCCTAATTCCTAAACAAAAATCAACATAACCTAAACCCCAAACCAAAAACCCAAAACTCCTAAACCCTAAATCTCAAGCCCTAAACCCTAAACCCTAAACACGAAACCATAAACCCTATATTTAAAACCCTAAACCATAGACAGTAAACCCTAAACTTGAATCCCTAAACCTTAAATCTAAAACCATATACCATAACTCCTAAACCTTAAACAGTCAACCTTAAACCCTAATCCCAAAATCATAAACCCCAAACCCTAAACCCTAAATCAGAAACCCTAAATCAAAACCCTAAACCATAAACAATAAACGCAAACCCTAAACCACAAATCTCAAACACTAAAGCCTAATCTCTAATCCATAAACCGTAACCCGTAATCCTTAAAACCCAAACCCTAAGCACTAAACCATAATCCATAAAACCCAAACAATAAATCCAAAACCCGAAACACAAAACCCGAAACCCTAAACAATATATCAAAACCCTAAACGATAAACCATAAACCATAAACCATAAACCATAAATCATAAACCCTTAATCCTAAACCTTAAACCTAAAACCCATAATCCTAAACCCTAAACCATAAACCCTTAATCCTAAACCTTAAACCTAAAACCCATAATCCTAAACCCTTAACCCTAAACCATAAACCATAAACAATAAACCCTTAACCCTAAATATAAAACCTTAAACCCTAACCCCTATACCCTAAACCATAAATCTCAAACCCTAAACTTTAGAGTATAAACCCTAAACCCTAAATAAAAAACCTTAAACCCTAAACCCTAAAACCTTAATCCTAAACTCGTAATCCCAATCCCTTAACCCTAAAACTAAAACCCTTAATCCCAAACCCTAAACCCTAAACCTAAATCCTAAACCCTAAATCTCTAACCATAAAACCTAAACCCTATATCCATAACCCTAATTCCATAACCCTAAATCTCAAGCCGTAAACCCTAAACAGCAAACCCTACACACTAAACCCTTAACCCTAAACACTAAAGCCTAAATCTAAAACCTTATGTAATAAATCCTAAACCCTAAACCGTCAACCTTAAACCCTAATCCCAAAACATTAAACCCCAAACCGTAAACCCTAAACCCTAAATCAAAAACCTAAACCATAAACAATAAACCAAAACCCTAAACCACAAATCTCAAACACTAAAGCCTAATCCCAAAACCTAAACCCTAACCCGTAATCCTTAAAACCCAAACATTAAACACTAAACCATAATCCATAAAACCCAAACCCTAAACAATAAATCAAAATCCTAAACCATAAACCCTTAACCCTAAACCCTAAACCCTAAATATAAAACCCTAAACCCATAATCCTAAACCTTAAACCCGTAATCCAAATCCCTAAACCCTATAACCTAAACCCTTAATCCCAAACCCTAAACCATAAACCCTTAATTTAAACCCTAAACCCTAAACCCTTAATCCTAAACCATTAATCCCAATCCCTAAACTCTAAAACTTAAACCCTTAATCCCAAACCTTAAACCCTAAACCTAAACCCTAAACCCTAAATCTCTAACCATAAAACCTAAACCCTATATTCATAACCCTAATCCCAACACCCTAAACCCTGAATCATAAATCTCAAACCCTAAACTTGAAACCCCAAACCCTAAATCTCAAACCCTTCACCCTAAATCATAACCCGAAACATAAAACCATAAACCCTAAACCTTAAATCCTAAATCATAAACTCTTAATCCCAAACCCTAAACCCTAAACACTAAATCCCAAATCCTAAACCCTAAACCCTAAATCCAAAACCATAAAACTGAAACCTTAAATCTATAACCCTAATTCCAAAACACTAAACCCTAAACCGTAAATCTCAACCCCTAAACTTTATACCCTAAACCCTAAACCCTAAATCTGAAGCCCTAAACCATAAACCATAAATTCAAAACCCTAAACCTTAAACCATTAATCAAAACCGTAAACTCTAAAACCTATATCCTAAACCCTAAATACTAAAGCATAAATTCTAAACCCTAAACCTTAAATTAAAACACTAAACCATAAACCATTAACCCTATACCCTACACTCAAAATCCAAAACCTTAAAGCCTAATCCCTAAACCCTAAACAAAAATCAACATAACCTAAAACCAAAATCTAAAACCCAAAACTCCTAAACCCTTAATCTCAAGCCCTAAACCCTAAATGATAAACCGTAAACTCTAAAATTTAACCCCTAAACACAAAATCTAAAACCATATGCCATAAATCCTAAACCCTAAACCGTCAACCTTAAACCATAATCCCAAAATCATAAACCCCAAACCCTAAACCCTAAACCCAAAACCCTAAATCAAAACCTTAAACCATAAACAATAAACTAGAAACCTAAACAAATAATCTCAAACCCTAAAGCCTAATCGCTAAACCTTAAACTATACCATTAATCCTAGAAACCCAAACCCTAAATACTAAACCATAATCCATAAAACCCAAACCATAAATCCAAAACCCTAAACACAAAACCCAAAACCCCAAACCATAAATCAAAACCCTAAACAATAAACCATAAACAATAAACCATAAACAATAATCCCTTAACCCTAAATATAAAACCTTAAACCCTAAACCCTAAACTCTTAATCCCAATCCCTAAATTCTAAAACATAGACTCTTAATCCCAAACAATAAAAACCTAAACCTAAAACCAAAAACCTAAATCTCTAACCATAAAACCTACACCCTATATCCATAACCCTATACCCTAAACCATCAATCTCAAACCCTAAACTTTAGACCCTAAACCCTAAACCTCAAATCCTTCTCCCCAAATCATAACCCGAACCATAAAACTATAAACTGTAAATCCAAAAACCCTAAAACTTAAACCCTAAACCCTAAATCAAAACGCTAAACCATAAACAATAATCCGAAACGCTAAACCACAAATCTCAAACACTAAAGCCTAATCCCAAAACCCTAAACCATAACCCGTTATCCTTAAAACCCAAACCATAAACACTAAACCATAATCCATAAAACCCAAACCCTAAAACAAAAACCCTAAACACAAAAACCCGAAACCCTAAACCATAAATCGAAATCCTAAACCATAAACCATAAACCCTTAACCCTAAACCCTAAACCCTAAATATAGAACCCTTAACCCATAACCCTAAACCCTAAACCCATAATCCCAATCCCTAAACCCTACAACTTAAACCCTTAATCCCAAACCCTAAACCATAAACCCTTAATCCTAAACCCTAAACCCAAAACCCTTAATCATAAACCCTTAATCATAAATCCTTAATTCCAATCCCTAAACTCTAAAACTTAAACCCTTAATCCCAAACCTTAAAACCTAAACCCTAAACCCTAAATCAAAACCTTAAACCATAAACAGTAAACCCAAAACCTAAACAAAAAATCTCAAATTCTAAAGCCTAATCGCTAAACCTTAAACCCTAACTCGTAATCATTAAAACCCTAAGCTTACAGACTAAACCATAATCCATAAAATCCAAACCATAATCCAAAACCCTAAACACAAAACCCAAAACCCCAAACCATAAATCAAAACCCTAAACTATAAACCATAAACAATAAACCCTTAACCCTAAATATAAAACATTAAACCCTAAACCCTAAACTCTTAATCCCAATCCCTAAACTCTAAAACTTAAACCCTTAATCCCAAACCCTTAAAACCTAAACTTAAAACCGAAACCATAAATCTCTAACCATAAAACCTAAACCCTATATCCATAACCCTAATCCCAAAACCCTATACCCTAAACCGTCAATCTCAAACCCTAAACTTTAGACCCTAAACCCTAAACATCAAATCCTTCTCCCCAAATCATAACCAGAACCATAAGACTATAAACCATAAATCCAAAAACCCTAAACCTTAAACCCTTAACCTTAAATCAAAACCCTAAACTATAAACAATAAACCAAAACCCTAAACCACAAATCTCAAACACTAAAGCCTAATCCCAAAACCCTAAACCCTAACCCGTAATCTTTAAAACCCAAACCCTAAATACTAAATTATAATCCATAAAACCCAAACCCTAAACCCTAAACCCTAAGCCCAAAACCCGAAACCCAAAACCCGAAACCCTAAACCATAAATCAAAATCCTAAACCATAAACCATAAACCATAAACCCTTAACCCTAAACCCTAATCCCTAAATTTAAAACCCTTAACCTATAACCCTAAACCCTAAACCCATAATCCCAATCCCTAAACCCTACAACTTAAACCCTTAATCCAAAACCCTAAACCATAAACCCTTAATCCTAAACCTTAAACCTAAAACCCATAATCCTAAACCCTTAATCCTAAACCCTAAACCCTAAGCCCAAAACCCGAAACCCAAAACCCGAAATGCTAAACCATAAATCAAAATCCTAAACCATAAACCATAAACCCTTAACCCTAAACCCTAATCCCTAAATTTAAAACCCTTAACCCATAACCCTAAACCCTAAACCCATAATCCCAATCCCTAAACCCTACAACTTAAACCCTTAATCTGAAACCCTAAACCATAAACCCTAAACCCTAAACCTAAAACCCATAATCCTAAACCCTTAATCCTAAACCCTTAAATCCAATTAATAAACTCTAAAACTTAGACCCTTAATCCCAAACCTTAAACCCTAAACCTAAACCCTAAACTCTAAATCTCTAACCATAAAACCTAAACCCTATATTCATAACCCTAATCCTAAAACCCTAAATCCCTAACCATAAACCCAAAACACTAAATCCCATATCCTCAACCCAAAACCCTAAATCCAAAACCATAAAACCTAAACCCTAAATCTATAACCCTAATTCCAAAACCCTAAACTGATGTGATCCTGGTGAGGCTCACAAACCCATTCACGCACAAGAGAAAGTCCAAGGGGATATTCCTAGACTTGAGATCGAATCACACGACACAAGTAGAGGATAGGGGGGATTGATAGACGCGACGGGAGGTTGCGGAAGGCCTCACGACAAGTCTAACTCTAGGATCTCGATCTCACACCGAAGAACCAAGAGGGTTTTTGTTCGAATCACTCGAAACAAAGAAAACAAACACAAGGTTTGAAGAAAATATATTAATGAAAAGATGGTTGAGGTTTTACACAGATCCTAGGGAGACCTTTAAAGAGAAGAAGGGAAGAAGGCGAGGAGGCATTCTCGAGACAACTCCGCGAAAAACCACAACTTGGAAAACACAACAACAATAACTAAAGTTTGAACAAAATAAAACACTTAAAATTCAAAGTCTGGCGCCTAAGAAAGAAGAAGAAAGAAATGGGCCAAGGTCCGAACCATGGAGACAAATGGGCCAATGATGGAACAGATCCAAGTGTGAAGTTGAGCCTCGTTAAAAACCTTGTCACGGAAAACCCGTTGGGACAAAACCGTGATGAAGGAAAAGAGCACTTAACCTCACACTTACATTTATCATCCGTCTCGGGTGAGTGACAAAACCAGTGTAGTCTCGCCACAAACAAACCCCGAGTGGTTCTCATGAGATGGGATCAAGGTGGTGATATGATCGGTGAGCTTCTTAGTCCGGGAAAGAGTAACGGGTGGCGTGTACTCGTACGTCATGTCTTGAGCTCCATAATCCTCAAGTTCCAGCTCCTTAGCTTCCAATTCTTTAGCTCCAAGCTGCGTATCCTCAAGCTCCATCCGTGCTCCTTGTTCCATGTACGTAGAGCTAGCCGGGATCATATCATACCCCCTTTCTTGAAAAGGATTTGTCCTCAAATCCGGACAATCTGCAACAAAAAGAAACAAGTTAATATCATCATAAACAATAATCTTAAACATCATACCTTGGTATCCAAAAGGATAGAACTTGTAGCCGTAATTCCTAGAACAGCCCTTCATTTGGTTTTCGTCATGGAAACAACTCAAGCTTCTTCGCCAATTTCCTTTAGTTGAGTTTCTATTTTTCGACTCAAATGGCCGTTCCTTGTAAGCTCGATGGTTTCCCTCTCCAAATCTGTTTTTAAGATAAAAATCTCCACGAAGTTTGTTAATGACAAGAAAATCGAAAATTGGACCAGTTCGGAACATATCCTCGGAGATGGTCGGCGATAATTCTTGGAGTTTCCTTCTAGGTAAAGCTCCACGCTTCGTGTCTTGGTAGCTTTGAGAGCTGTTCAACTCCTTTCTAGAGACAACTCTAATTTCAGTCCTTACAAAGAAATGGGTCGAGTAAACTTCTAAGTCCGGTGGCTCCTCTTTTAGACCTGCAATGTTTTCAACACCTTTGGCAAAGAACAAGCATATTATCACAGTCGTAGAGTCACTATAAACAAGTAGACAAGTTTCATTTCGGACCCCATAATTTTCTTTATCATGTTCCTCTTTTATTTGCGTCCTAAGACAAGAGTTTGGTTCTGAATATTCTTTGAATACACCTAACTTTTTCTTAATAGTTTCTGGAGATGATAAACTCTTACTCACAACCTTGGAATCATGAGAATCAAATTGAGTTAAAGAGTTACTTACCTGAAGAAAGTCCTTGCTGTATTCGGTGCATGTAATTGTCACGGCAAATGGAAGTGATTTTGGATCCAGTTTGACACGACAGCTAGATTGATTTGCTCATGGGATGGTGTAGTTGGGATGGATGTATCATACCCTATTCTTTGACAAAGTTGTGACCTCAAAATTGTACAATCTGCACCAAGAGAAAGAAGGTTAGCTCTCATTCTTTTTTGCGAGTCTAGATAGTTACCTCGGGTTTGAATTGGTGGCTGAGCATTGGGTGGTTTCTCTTTGATCACTATGGGGTTGGTGACATCCTCTCTTTGTTTATTGGCAGGAAAACACGTCAAGAGCTCTGAGTTTGATGGCATGTCATTGCACTTTGTTACTTTCTCTGTTTGCTCCGTTGTTAAGCTCCATGTCAATGTGTTTTCTTTTAGGTCTTTGCGCACATCTAAGGTACCTGCATCTTCCTTGGCACTTAAAGGAAAAAACAAGTGCATTATACTTGAAATTTTAATATTCAAAACAGGTTGTTTGATGCTACGAGTGAATGTAGAATTATTCCAGTATCGAACAAACTCGCTAGCTAAACTTACCTTAGTACCATGTTAGATGTTTGGTAACTTTTCAGCTTTGAAGATGGTGAATTCTGATTCACAGGTAGCTGGTGCTGGACATGGTTTAGACATCACATGGTTTTCATAATTAATTTGCTCACACTTGTTATCTCGGAAAGCTTGTGAAGTGGTTGACACCGAATGTGGATTCTTCTCCTTTATGGATCCTTCAGCTTTGTCATTCTCATGCTCCATAGTTTGACCTGAATCAACATCCTTTGACAAGACCAAGTGCATTATACAAGAACTGGAAGTTTCTACACCTTGATTAACTACTTCACTACTTGAGTTTTGTGAGCTCAGTTTTGATCCTAATGAAGTGATATTCAGCTCGTGTTTTTCAGGGCAAGTGGCAGCAAAATTTTCTTTCTTACGAGAGTCATAACAAGTAACTTCCTTGGATTTTGAAAGATTAGAGGACTTACATTGCTTTGGTTCACCGCTTGAGTCAAGTGATGGATTTAGGCTTTGCTTGTGAACCACGACTTGTTCAGTGGCCTTCTTGGGTTGAGATGTTGACTTAGCCTCAATTTTCTCACTTATAACGTGGTTGAACACTTCCTTGGGCGGAGGGCTGTAAGTTTCTTTTGATGCTAAACCCCTTGGTCCATACTTATGCCATAGTAGCTCCTTAAGCAACATGGATTGACTTGTGTCTTGAGTTTGTTCCTGGTCCATTGCTTCTTCTTTGGACATGTGCTCTTTGGCAGGACCTGTTTCAAAACTCTTTGACGAAGATAAGTGTATCAAACTAGAATTGGAAAGTTCAAAACTGGATTGAGCTAGACTTTCACTTCCTTTAGAAGGTTTTGGTTCCTGTTTTAGAGATGTGTTTTCCTTCAATTTCCTAGATGGGCATATTATAGCAAAGTGTCCTGTCTTATGACATCTATAACAAGTTAGTTCACTTAGAGTTTTAGAGGACTTACATAGCTTTGTCTTACCGCGGAGTGCATGTGATGGTGTAGAGATCACCTCTTCACTTAGCTTTTGTTGAGCCGGTTCTGCTAGCACATTCTGGACCTTAACTAGCTCCTTATCCTTTAGTTCTTCTCCATAGCGTCCTAGTTCATTCCCAAAACTGATATGGGATTCAGTTTCTTTGATTTGCGAGTCTCCTTCTTCTTTATTCAAACTCTTGGCATTGTCTAGCACATAATCTGGTGGTTCTGGTTCGAAGTCTTCACCAATATCTTCTTGACATGTTTTGAGTTGAATTTTTTCTACACATATGGGTGGTGACTCCTTCGGAATATTTCTTTGGAATATGTCCATGCATTCAAAGTGTCTTACTCTTTGCTTTAGAATGAGCTGATCTTGTTCAATCTCGTGTGGTGACATTGAAACCAGATGGATCTTGCCTCTTTTGTACTTGAATGAGTATCGGTTCTTGTGACCATCATAGATTGCTCTTCGCTCATTCTGCCATGATTTTCCAAGAAGGATGTGACAGGTTTCCATTGGTTGAACATCACACAGAATCTTGTCTTCATACTTTCCAATGGTTATGGAAATCTTAACTTGGTGGCTCACTCTTAATCTGTAATCTTCATCGAGCCATGGGTGCTCCTTCACTGTCAGTCCAAGCTTCTTGACCATATATTCACTTGCAAAGTTGTTAGGACTCTTTTCATCAATCTTGAGGCTGCATATCTTGCTTTGAACATGGCACCTTGTGTAGAACATATCCTCTCCTTTGTGATTAGACATTGCTGTACCTGAAAAACAAACACAACTAACCCAGTAAATAGTTCAAAGGAAACAAACCAAACAGATCATGCAAAGAAATCGAAATCAAACTGTGACACACACGCGTTTATCCAGCGAGGAACCAAATCAAAACCTTTCAACAATCGATTGAATTCGTCAACCAAATCAAATCCAAAATTTTTAAAAACAATTTTCCTGTAAACTAGACTCAAAACCGAAGCAGATCCAACCGATCTGGTATTTGTATCGATTAAAACCAAGTTTTGAAAATTCCTGCACTGAAAATCGACGGAAAACCCTTCGCGAAGAACATATGAAGATGATCGGTCAGAATAAAATATCAAAACGTCTCCGAAAATTCTAAAACCAATTTTAATAGAAACTAGACTCCTACACGAAATCAAATCACTTGAAATCGCAATTTTAGAAGCACCCTAGAATTTATGAAAATTGATCGAAGTGGACTTAACTTTCGAGCGGCTCTGATACCACTTGATGTGATCCTGGTGAGGCTCACAAACCCATTCACGCACGAGAGAAAGTCCAAGGGGATATTCCTAGACTTGAGATCGAATCACACGACACAAGTAGAGGATAGGGGGGATTGATAGACGCGACGGGAGGTTGCGGAAAGCCTCACGACAAGTCTAACTCTAGGATCTCGATCTCACACCGAAGAACCAAGAGGGTTTTTGTTCGAATCACTCGAAACAAAGAAAACAAACACAAGGTTTGAAGAAAATATATTAATGAAAAGATGGTTGAGGTTTTACACAGATCCTAGGAGACCTTTAAAGAGAAGAAGGGGAAGAAGGCGAGGAGGCATTCTCGAGACAACTCCTCGAAAAGCCACAACTCGGAAAACACAACAACAATAACTAAAGTTTGAACAAAATAAAACACTTAAAATTCAAAGTCTGGCGCCTAAGAAAGAAGAAGAAAGAAATGGGCCAAGGTCCGAACCATGGAGACAAATGGGCCAATGATGGAACAGATCCAAGTGTGAAGTTGAGCCTCGTTAAAAACCTTGTCACGGAAAACCCGTTGGGACAAAACCGTGACGAAGGAAAAGAGCACTTAACCTCACACCTACATTTATCATCCGTCTCGGGTGAGTGACAAAACCGGTGTAGTCTCGCCACAAACAAACCCCGAGTCGTTCTCATGAGATGTGATCAAGGTGGTGATATGATCGGTGAGCTTCTTAGTCCGGGAAAGAGTAACGGGTGGCGTGTACTCGTACGTCATGTCTTGAGCTCCATAATCCTCAAGTTCCAGCTCCTTAGCTTCCAATTCTTTAGCTCCAAGCTGCGTATCCTCAAGCTCCATCCGTGCTCCTTGTTCCATGTACGTAGAGCTAGCCAGGATCATATCATAAACCCTAAACCGTAAATCTCAAACCCTAAACCCTAAATCCTAAACCTCAAACCCTTCACCCCTAATCATAACCCGAAACATACCACCATAAACCCTAAACCTTATATCCTTTATCATAAACTGTAATCCCTAATCAATAAATCACAAACCCTAAACCCTAAACCCTAAACACAAACCCGTAACCCTAAAACCTACACCCCAAATCCTAAATCGCAAACCTTAAATCCTAATCCCTTTACCATAATCCTTAATTTCTATATCGTAAACTCAAAACCTTAAACTTTAAACCTTAAACCCTAACTCTAAACCCTAAACCATAAACCCTAGACCCTAAACCCTAAATCCAAAACCAAAAACCATAAAAAATAAATCCAAAACCCTAAACCCTAAACCATAAATCAAAAACCCTAAATTCTAAATCTTATATCCATAACACTTAACCCTAAACCGTAAACCCTAAACCCTAAACCCTAAACCCTAAACCTTAAACCCAAAATAAAAACACTAAACTATAAACCCTAAACCCTAAACACTATACCATAAACCCTAAAGCCTAATCCCTAAACCCTACACCCAAAAAAACATAATCTAAAACCCTAACCCAAAACCCAAAACACCTAAACCATAAATCTCAAGCCCTAAACACGAAACTATAAATCCAATATCTAAAACCCTAAACCATAAACCATAAACCCTAAACTTTAAAACCCTTAACCCATAACCCTAAACCCTAAACCCATAATCCCAATCCCTAAACCCTACAACTTAAACCCTTAATCCGAAACCCTAAACCATAAACCCTTAATCCTAAACCCTAAACCTAAAACCCATAATCCTAAACCCTTAATCCTAAACCCTTAATTCCAATTAATAAACTCTAAAACTTAGACCCTTAATCCCAAACCTTAAACCCTAAACCCTAAATCTCTAACCATAAAACCTAAACCCTATATTCATAACCCTAATCCTAAAACCCTAAATCCCTAACCATAAACCCAAAACACTAAATCCCATATCCTCAACCCAAAACCCTAAATCCAAAAACCATAAAACCTAAACCCTAAATCTATAACCCTAATTCCAAAACCCTAAACTGATGTGATCCTGGTGAGGCTCACAAACCCATTCACGCACGAGAGAAAGTCCAAGGGGATATTCCTAGACTTGAGATCGAATCACACGACACAAGTAGAGGATAGGGGGGATTGATAGACGCGACGGGAGGTTGCGGAAGGCCTCACGACAAGTCTAACTCTAGGATCTCGATCTCACACCGAAGAACCAAGAGGGTTTTTGTTCGAATCACTCGAAACAAAGAAAACAAACACAAGGTTTGAAGAAAATATATTAATGAAAAGATGGTTGAGGTTTTACACAGATCCTAGGAGACCTTTAAAGAGAAGAAGGGGAAGAAGGCGAGGAGGCATTCTCGAGACAACTCCTCGAAAAGCCACAACTCGGAAAACACAACAACAATAACTAAAGTTTGAACAAAATAAAACACTTAAAATTCAAAGTCTGGCGCCTAAGAAAGAAGAAGAAAGAAATGGGCCAAGGTCCGAACCATGGAGACAAATGGGCCAATGATGGAACAGATCCAAGTGTGAAGTTGAGCCTCGTTAAAAACCTTGTCACGGAAAACCCGTTGGGACAAAACCGTGACGAAGGAAAAGAGCACTTAACCTCACACCTACATTTATCATCCGTCTCGGGTGAGTGACAAAACCGGTGTAGTCTCGCCACAAACAAACCCCGAGTCGTTCTCATGAGATGTGATCAAGGTGGTGATATGATCGGTGAGCTTCTTAGTCCGGGAAAGAGTAACGGGTGGCGTGTACTCGTACGTCATGTCTTGAGCTCCATAATCCTCAAGTTCCAGCTCCTTAGCTTCCAATTCTTTAGCTCCAAGCTGCGTATCCTCAAGCTCCATCCGTGCTCCTTGTTCCATGTACGTAAAGCTAGCCAGGATCATATCATAAACCCTAAACCGTAAATCTCAAACCCTAAACCCTAAATCCTAAACCTCAAACCCTTCACCCCTAATCATAACCCGAAACATACCACCATAAACCCTAAACCTTATATCCTTTATCATAAACTGTAATCCCTAATCAATAAATCACAAACCCTAAACCCTAAACCCTAAACACAAACCCGTAACCCTAAAACCTACACCCCAAATCCTAAATCGCAAACCTTAAATCCTAATCCCTTTACCATAATCCTTAATTTCTATATCGTAAACTCAAAACCTTAAACTTTAAACCTTAAACCCTAACTCTAAACCCTAAACCATAAACCCTAGACCCTAAACCCTAAATCCAAAACCAAAAACCATAAAAAATAAATCCAAAACCCTAAACCCTAAACCATAAATCAAAAACCCTAAATTCTAAATCTTATATCCATAACACTTAACCCTAAACCGTAAACCCTAAACCCTAAACCCTAAACCCTAAACCTTAAACCCAAAATAAAAACACTAAACTATAAACCCTAAACCCTAAACACTATACCATAAACCCTAAAGCCTAATCCCTAAACCCTACACCCAAAAAAACATAATCTAAAACCCTAACCCAAAACCCAAAACACCTAAACCATAAATCTCAAGCCCTAAACACGAAACTATAAATCCAATATCTAAAACCCTAAACCATAAACCATAAACCCTAAACTTTAAAACCCTTAACCCATAACCCTAAACCCTAAACCCATAATCCCAATCCCTAAACCCTACAACTTAAACCCTTAATCCAAAAACCCTAAACCATAAACCCTTAATCCTAAACCCTAAACCTAAAACCCATAATCCTAAACCCTTAATCCTAAACCCTTAATTCCAATTAATAAACTCTAAAACTTAGACCCTTAATCCCAAACCTTAAACCCTAAACCCTAAATCTCTAACCATAAAACCTAAACCCTATATTCATAACCCTAACCCTAAAACCCTACATCCCCAACCATAAACCCAAAACACTAAATCCCATATCCTCAACCCAAAACCCCTAAATCCAAAAACCATAAACCCTAAACCCTAAATCTATAACCCTAATTCCAAAACCCTAAACTGATGTGATCCTGGTGAGGCTCACAAACCCATTCACGCACGAGAGAAAGTCCAAGGGGATATTCCTAGACTTGAGATCGAATCACACGACACAAGTAGAGGATAGGGGGGATTGATAGACGCGACGGGAGGTTGCGGAAGGCCTCACGACAAGTCTAACTCTAGGATCTCGATCTCACACCGAAGAACCAAGAGGGTTTTTGTTCGAATCACTCGAAACAAAGAAAACAAACACAAGGTTTGAAGAAAATATATTAATGAAAAGATGGTTGAGGTTTTACACAGATCCTAGGAGACCTTTAAAGAGAAGAAGGGGAAGAAGGCGAGGAGGCATTCTCGAGACAACTCCTCGAAAAGCCACAACTCGGAAAACACAACAACAATAACTAAAGTTTGAACAAAATAAAACACTTAAAATTCAAAGTCTGGCGCCTAAGAAAGAAGAAGAAAGAAATGGGCCAAGGTCCGAACCATGGAGACAAATGGGCCAATGATGGAACAGATCCAAGTGTGAAGTTGAGCCTCGTTAAAAACCTTGTCACGGAAAACCCGTTGGGACAAAACCGTGACGAAGGAAAAGAGCACTTAACCTCACACCTACATTTATCATCCGTCTCGGGTGAGTGACAAAACCAGTGTAGTCTCGCCACAAACAAACCCCGAGTCGTTCTCATGAGATGTGATCAAGGTGGTGATATGATCGGTGAGCTTCTTAGTCCGGGAAAGAGTAACGGGTGGCGTGTACTCGTACGTCATGTCTTGAGCTCCATAATCCTCAAGTTCCAGCTCCTTAGCTTCCAATTCTTTAGCTCCAAGCTGTGTATCCTCAAGCTCCATCCATGCTCCTTGTTCCATGTACGTAGAGCTAGCCGGGATCATATCATAAACCCTAAACCGTAAATCTCAAACCCTAAACCCTAAATCCTAAACCTCAAACCCTTCACCCCTAATCAGAACCCGAAACATACCACCATAAACCCTAAACCTTATATCCTTTATCATAAACTCTAATCCCTAATCAATAAATCACAAACCCTAAACCCTAAACCCTAAACACAAACCCGTAACCCTAAAACCTACACCCCAAATCCTAAATCCTAAATCCTAAATCGCAAACCTTAAATCCTAATCCCTATACCATAATCCTTAAATTCTATATCGTAAACTCAAAACCTTAAACTTTAAACCTTAAACCCTAACTCTAAACCCTAAACCATAAACCTTAGACCCTAAACCCTAAATCCAAAACCGAAAACCATAAAAAATAAATCCAAAACCCTAAACCCTAAACCATAAATCAAAAACCCTAAATTCTAAATCTTATATCCATAACACTTAACCCTAAACCGTAAACCCTAAACCCTAAACCCTAAACCCTAAACCTTAAACCCAAAATAAAAACACTAAACTATAAACCCTAAACCCTAAACACTATACCATAAACCCTAAAGCCTAATCCCTAAACCCTACACCCAAAAAAACATAATCTAAAACCCTAACCCAAAACCCAAAACACCTAAACCATAAATCTCAAGCCCTAAACACGAAACTATAAATCCAATATCTAAAACCCTAAACCATAAACCATAAACCCTAAACTTTAAATCACAAACCATAAACCCTAAACCCTAACTCGAAAATCCATATATCATAAATCCTAAACCCTAAACCTTAATCCTAAAACCATAAACTCCAAACCCTAAACCCTAAACACTAAACCCTGTATCAAAACACTAAACCACAAACAATAAACCCAAACCCTAAACCCTAACCCATAATCCATAAAATACAAATCCTAAACCCAAAACCCTAAACACAAAACCCGAAACCCTAAACCATAAATCAAAATCCTAAACCATACACCATAAACCCTTAACCCTAAAACCTAAATAAAAAACCTTAAACCCTAAACCCTAAGTCCTTAATCCTAAATTCATAATCCCAAACCCCTAACCCTAAAACTTAAATCTCTAACCATAAAACCTAAACCCTATATCCATAACCATAATCCTAAAACCCTAAATCTCAAGCCATAAACCCTACACTATAAACTTTAAACAATAAACCCTTAACCCTAAACACTAAACCCTAAATCTAAAACCATATACCATAAATCATAATCCCTAAATTGTCAACCTTAAACCCTAAACCCAAAACCATAAACCCAAACCCTAAACCCTAAACCCTAAATCAAAACACTAAACCATAAAAAATAAACCAAAACCCTAAACCACAAACCTCAAACACTAAAGGCTAATCCCAAAACCCTACACCTTAACATGTAATCCCAAACCCTAGACACTAAACCATAATCCATAAAACCCAAACCCTAAACACAAAACCTGAAACCCTAAACCATAAATCAAAATCCTAAACCATAAACCATAAACTCTTAACTCTAAACCCTAAACCCTAAATAAAAATACCCTACACCCTAAACCCGTAATCCTAATCCCTAAACCCTACAATTTAAACCCTTAATCCCAAAACATAAACCATAAATCCTTAATCCCCAACCATAAACCCTATACCTAAACCCTAAACCCTAAATGTCTAACCATAAAACCTAAACCCTATATTCTTAACCCTATTCCCAAAACCCTAAACCCTGAATCCTAAATATCAAACCTTAAACTTGAAATCCTAACCCCTAAATTTCAATCTCTTCACCCTAAATCATAACCCAAAACATAAAACCATAAACCCTAAAACTTAAACCCTAAATCTATAACCCTATTTCCAAAACCTTAAACCCTAAACCGTAAATCTCAAACCATAAACTTTATACCCTAAACCCTAAACCTCAAACCCTTCACCCCTAATCATAACCTGAAAATAACACCATAAACCCTATACCTTAAATCCTTAATTTTAATCCCTAAACCCTAAACAATAAATCACACTCCCTAAACCCTAAACCCTTAACCCTTAACCTTAAACCCAAACCCGAAACCCTAAAACCTACATCCAAAATCCTAAATCGCAAAGCTTAAATCCTAATTCCTAAACCATAATCCTTAAATTCTAAACCCTAAACCCAAAACCTTAAACTTTAAACCTTAAACCTTAACTCTAAACCCTAAACCATAAACCCTAAACTTGAAATCCAAAACCCTAAACCCTAAATCAAAACACTAAACCATAAACCCTAAACCCTAAACATTATACCCTAAACCCTAAAGCCTAATCCCTAAACCCTAAACCAAAATACATAATATAAAACCCAAACCCAAAACCCAAAACTCCTAAACCCTAAATCTCAATCCCTAAACCATAAACCCTAAAAACAAAACCATAAATCCTATATCTAAAACCCAAAACCATAAACCATAAACCCAAAACTTTAAACCCTAAACACAAAACCCAAAACCCTATACCATAAATCAAAACCCTAAACCATAAACCATAAACAATAAACCCTTAACCCTAAATATAAAACCTTAAAACCTAAACCCTAAACTCTTAATCTTAATCCCTAAACACTAAACCATAAACCCTAATTAGTAAACCCTAAACCTTCAATCCCAAAACATAATCCCAAATCCCTAAATAAAAAACCCTAATCCCTTAACTATAAACCCCAGTCCCTAAATTCTAAGTCTCAACCAAGAATCCTAAATCATAAACCCTAAACCCTAAAACCTACACCCCAAATCCTAAATCTCAAACCATAAATCCTAATCCCTAAACCATAATCCCAAACCCTTAAACCCAAACACTAAACCCTAAAACTTAAACCCTTAAACCCTAAACCTAAACCCTAAACACTAAATCTGTAACCATAAAACCTAAACATTAAATCCCAAATCCTAAAGCCTAATCCGTAAACAACAAACCCAAAATAACATAACCTTAAACCCAAACCCGTAACCCAAAACCCCTAAATACTAAATCTCAAACTCTAAACCCTAAATCCTAAACCCTACACCCTAAACCCTAAATGTAAAACCCAATACCCTAAATCCTAAGCCCTTAATCTTAAACCCTTAATCTAAACCCTAAACCCTAGAACTTAAACCCTTAATCCCTAACCCTATACCCTAAACCATAATCCCAAAACCATAAACCCCAAACCCTTAACCCTTAACCCTAAATAAAAACCCTAAACCATAAACAATAAACACAAACCATAAACAACATGAAACCATAAACCCCAAAACCCTAAATCTCAAACCCTAAACACTAAACATCAAACCATAAACCCTAAACCCAAAACCTTAAACTTTAAACAATAAAGTCTTAACCTCAAACACTAAACTCTACTTCTAAAACCATAATCCATAAATCCTAAACCCTAAACTGTAAACCTTAAACCTTAATCCGAAAACCATAAACCTCAAACCCTAAACCCTAAACCCTAAACCCAAAATCAAAACCCAAAACCATATACAATAAATCCAAACCCTTAACCACAAATTTCAAACCTTAAACCCTAAACTAAAACCCGAAACCCGAAAACCTACACCCCAAATCTTAAATCTCAAACATTAAATCCTAATACCTAAACCATAATCCTTAAACTCTAAACCCTAAACCTTAAACCTTAAACCCTATCTCTAAATCTTAAACCATAAACCATAAACCCTAAACACTAAATCCAAATCCCTAAACCCTAAACCCTAAAGCATCAATCCTAAACCCTAAACCTTAAATCAAAACACTAAACCATAAACCCTTAGCCCTATACCCTAAACTCAAAATCCCAAACCCTAAAGCCTAATCTCTAAATCCTAAACAAAAATCAACATAACCTAAACCCCGAACCAAAAACCCAAAACTCCTAAACCGTAAATCTCAAGTCCTAAACCCTAAACCCTAAACACGAAACCATAAACCCTATATTTAAAACCCTAAACCATAGACAGTAAACCCTAAACTTGAACCCCTAAACCTTAAATCTAAAACCATATACCATAACTCCTAAACCTTAAATCTCAAGCCCTAAACCCTAAACCCTAAACACGAAACCATAAACCCTATATTTAAAACCCTAAACCATAGACAGTAAACCCTAAACTTGAACCCCTAAACATTAAATCTAAAACCATATATCATAACTCCTAAACCCTAAATCTCAATCCCTAAACCCTAAACCCTAAACACGAAACCATAAACCCTATATTTAAAACCCTAAACCATAGACAGTAAACCCTAAACTTGAACCCCTAAACCTTAAATCTAAAACCATATACCATAACTCCTAAACCTTAAACAGTCAACCTTAAACCCTAATCCCAAAATCATAAACCCCAAACCCTAAACCCTAAATCCAAAACCCTAAATCAAAACCCTAAACCGTAAACAATAAACGCAAACCCTAAACCACAAATCTCAAACACTAAAGCCTAATCTCTAATCCATAAACGGTAACCCATAATCCTTAAAACCCAAACCCTAAGCACTAAACCATAATCCATAAAACCCAAACAATAAATCCAAAACCCGAAACACAAAACCTTAAAACCTATATATAAAATCCTAAACCCTTAACCTCTAATCCCAATCCTTAAACCCTACAACTTAAACCCTTAATCCCAAACCCTAAACCATAAACCCTTAATCCTAAACCCTAAACCCTAAACCCTTAATCCTAATCCCTAAACTCTAAAACTTAAACCCTTAATCCTAAACCATAAAACCTAAACCTTATATTCATAACCCTAATCCCAAAACCCTAAACCCTCAATCCGAAATATGAAACCCTAAACTTGAAATCCGAAACCCTTACTCTCAAACCCTTAACCCTAAATCATAACCCAAAACATAAAACTATAAACCCTAAATCCTAAACCATAAACCTTAAATCCTTACTCATAAACCCTTAATCCCAAACCTTAAACCCTAAACCCTAAATCCTAAATCCTAAATATGTAACCATAAAACCTAAACTCTAAATCTATAACAATAATTCCAAAACCCTAAACCCTAAACCGTAAAACTCAAACCCTAAACTTTATGCCCTAAACCCTAAACCTCAAACCCTTCACCCCTAACCATAACCCGAAACAAACCACCATAAACCCTAAACCTTAAATCCTTAATCATAAACCCAAAACCTTAAACAATAAATAACAAACCCTAAACCCTAAACCCAAACACAAAACCCTAAAACCTACACCCCAAATCCTAAATCACAAAACTTAAATCCTAATCCCTAAACCATAATCATTAAATTCTAAACCCTAAAGCTAAAACCTTAAACTTTAAACATTAAACCCTAACTCTAAACCCTTAACCATAAACCCTAAATCCAAAATCCAAAACCATAAATAATAAATCCAAAATCCTAAACCCTAAACCATAAATTCTAAACCCTATATCCTAAACCCTAAACACTTAACCATAAACCCTAAACCCTAAACCCTAAATCAAAACATTAAACTATAAACCCTAAACCCTAAACATTATACCCTAAACCCTAAAGCCTAATCCCTAAACACTAAACCCAAAACAACGTAATTAAAAACCCAAAGCCAAAACCAAAACCTCCTAAACCCTAAATCTGCCCTAAACCTTAAACCCTAAACACGAACCCTAACCATTAATCCTAAACCCTAAACTCTAAAACATAAATCTCAAACCCTAAACCCTAAATCCTTAATCCCTAAACATAAACCCTAAACCCTAAATCCCAAAACCTAAATTCTAAAACCTATATCCCTAGCCATAAAACCTAAACCCTAAATTCATAACCCAAATCCCAAAGCGCTAAACCCTAAACCGTAAATCTCAAACCCTCAAATTTAAACCCAAACCCTAAACCTCAAACACTTCACCCCTAATCATAACCCGAAAGATAACACCATAAACCCTAAATCGCAACCCGAAACACTAAAACCTACACCCCAAATCCTAAATCCCAAACATTAAATCTTAATCCCTAAACCATTATCCTTAAACTCTAAACCCTAAACCCTAAATATTAACCATAAACCCTAAACCCTACCTCTAAACCCTAAACCATAAACCTTAAATCCGAAACCCTAAACCATAAACCATAAATCGAAAACCCTAAACCGTAAACCATAAATCTAAAACCCTAAATTGTAAACCCTTAATCCTAAACCCTAAACCCTATACCATAAACCCTAAATTTAAAACCCTAAACCCTTAACCTTAAACCGTAAATATAAAACCCTAAACCAGAAACCCACAATCCCAATCCCTACACCTTATAACTTTAACCCTTAATCCCAAACCCTAAACCCCAAACCTAATCTCTAACCATAAAACCTAAACTGTATATCCAAAAACCTAATCCCAAAACCCTAAACCCTAAAACATAAATCTCAAACCCTAAACCCTACATCCTTAATCCCTAACCATAAACCATAAACCCTAAATCCCAAAACCTAAACCCTAAACCATATATCCCTAGCCATAAAACCTAAACCCTAAATTCATAACCCTAATCCCAAAAGCCTAAACCCTAAACCATAAATCTCAAACCCTCAAATTTAAACCCAAACCCTAAACCTCAAACCTTTCACCCTAACCATAACCCGAAAGATAACACCACAAACCCTAAACCGGAACCCGAAACCCTAAAACCTACACCCCAAATCCTAAATCCCAAACATTAAATCCTAATCCCTAAACCATAATCCTTAAACTCTAAACCCTGAACCCTAAATATTAACCATAAACCTTAAACCCTACCTCTAAACCCTAAACCATAAACCATAAACAATAAATCCAAAACCGTAAACCGTAAACCATAAATCTAAAACCCTAAATTCTAAACCCTAAATTATAAACCCATAATCCTAAACCCTAAACCTTACACCATAAACCCTACATTTAAAACCCTTAACCCTTAACCTTAAACCCTAAATTTAAAACACTAAACTCTAAACCCATAATCCCAATCACTAAACCCTATAACTTAAATCCTTAATCCCAAACCCTAAACCCCAAACCTAATCTCTAACCATAAAACCTAAACTATATACCCATAACCCTAATCCCAAAACCCTAAACCCTAAAACATAAATCTCAAACCCTAAACCCTAAATCCTTAATCCCTAACCATAAACCCTAAACCCTAAATCCCAAAACCTAAATTCTAAACCCTATATCCCTAGCCATAAAACCTAAACCCTAAATTCATAACCCTAATCCCAAAACCCAAAACCCCAAACCATAAATCTCTAACCCTCAAATTTAAACCCACACCCTAAACCTCAAACCCTTCACCCTTAATAATAACCCAAAAGATAACACCATAAACCCTAAACCAGAACCCGAAACCCTAAAACCTACACCCTAAGTCCTAAATCCCAAACAATAAATCCTAATCCCTTAACCATTATCCTTAAAATCTAAACCCTAAACCCAAAATATTAACGGTAAACCTTAAACCCTACCTCTAAACCCGAAACCATAAACCTTAAACCCGAAACCCTAAACCATAACCAATAAATCCAAAACCCTAAACCGTAAAACATAAATCTAAAATCCTAAATTCTAAACCCTTAATCCTAAACCCTAAACCCTATACCATAAACCCTAAATAAAAACACTAAACCCTAAACACTAAACCCTTTACCATAAACCTAAATCCCAAACCCTAAAACCTAATCTCTAAACCCTAAACCCAAAAAACCATAATCTAAAACCCAAACACAAAACCCAAAACTTCTAAACCCTAAATCTCAAGCCCTAAACCCTAAAGCCTAAACACGAAACTATAAATCTTATATCTAAAACCCTAAACCATAAACCATAAACCCTAAACAATAAATCCTAAACCATTTACCCTAAACCCTGAATCAAAAAACATATACCATAAATCCTAAACCCTAAACCGTCAACCTTAAACCCTAATCCTAAAACCATAAACCCCAAACCCTAAACCCTAAACCCTAAACCCTATATCAAAACACTAAACCATAAACCCTAAACCACAAATCTTAAACCCTAAAGCCTAATCCTAAAACCCTAAATGGTAACCCGTAATCTTTAAAACCCAAACCCTAAACACTAAAAAATAATCCATAAAATACAAATCATAAACCCAGAACCCTAAACACAAAACCCGAACCCCTCAACCATAAATCAAAATCCTAAACCATAAACCATAAACCCTTAACCCTAAAACCTAAATAAAAAACCTTAAACCCTAAACCCTAAGTCCTTAATCCTAAATTCATAATCCCAATCCCCTAACCCTAAAACTTAAATCTCTAACTATAAAACCTAAACCCTATATCCATAACCCTAATCCAAAAACCCTAAATCTCAAGCCGTAAACCCTACACTCTAAACTTTAAACAATAAACCGTTAACCTAAACACTAAACCCTAAATCTAAAACAATATACCATAAATCCTAAACTATAAATTGTAAACCTTAAACCCTAAACCCAAAACCATAAACCCCAAACCCTAAATCAAAACCCTAAACCATAAAAAATAAACCAAAACACTAAACCACAAACCTCAAACAGTAAAGGCTAATCCCTAAACCCTACACCTTAACATGTAATCCCAAACCGTAGACACTAAACCATAATCCATAAAACCCAAACCCTAAACACAAAACCTGAAACCCTAAACCATAAATCAAAATCCTAAACCATAAACCATAAACCCTTAACCCTAAACCCTAAACCCTAAATAAAAAACCCTAAACCCTAAACCCGTAATCCCAATCCCTAAACCCTACAATTTAAACCCTTAATCCCAAAACTTAAACCATAAACCCTTAATCCTAAATCCTAAACTCTAAACCATTAATCCTAAACCCTTAATCTTATTCCCTAAACTCCAAAACATAAACCTTTAATCGTCAACCATAAACCCTATACCTAAACCCTAAACCCTAAATGTCTAACCATAAAACCTAAACCCTATATTCTTAACCCTATTCCCAAAACCCTAAACCCTGAATCCTAAATATCAAACCTTAAACTTGAAACCCTAAACCCTAAATCTCAAACTCTTCACCTTAAATCATAACCCAAAACATAAAACCATAAACCCTAAAACCTAAACCCTAAATCTATAACACTAATTCCAAAACCCTAAACCCTAAACCGTAAATCTCAAACCATAAACTTTATACCCTAAACCCTAAACCTCAAACCCTTCACCCCTAATCATAACCTGAAAATAACACCATAAACCCTATACCTTAAATCCTTAATTATAAACCCTAGACCCTAAACAATAAATCACACTCCCTAAACCCTAAACCCTAGACCCTAAACAATAAATCACACTCCCTAAACCATAAACCCTAAAAACTAAATCAAAACACTAAACCATAAACCCTAAACCCTAAACATTATACCCTAAACCCTAAAGCCTAATCCCTAAACCCTAAACCAAAATACATAATGATATGATTATGGCCAGCAAGGAAGAGGAACCTATGCAACATGGAGACGCCAAAGAGGAGCAAAGGCAGCAGCTTGAACCGGAGCTACAAGGAGCTGAAGATTTATGCATTTCTCCGGGTCCTATCACTCGGTCTAAACAAAAGAAGATCAAGACCACTTTGCAACATCTCCTCAACACCATCTCGGGCAGTTTGGTGTGTGCTAATCCAGCCACATTGGTTGTGATACAAGCCACCTAAACATTTATCAAGAGAGGTGATATGACTTATACTCTTTTTCCCTTCATTTGGTTTTGTCCCAATGGGTTTTCCAAATAAGGTTTTTAATGAGGTAAGCCATATCACTCACTCATCAGCCTCTTGATAAAGCTTAAGCCCATTTCTATCTACTATCCAAGTGAAGCACAGCCCAAGTCCAATAGGAGTTCAGCCGAAAATCTCAAGAACATGAAGAGTTATTTGCTTTGTCAACTTTGGTTTTAATGCTTGTAATTTTCGAGATTTCTCCTTTACTCTCTTGTGGATTTAAACTCATGTAAGGCTTCATTTGTGATTTAACAAACATCTTTTCAACTTCTAAAACTCTCTGAAACTTGTTTGTTCATCCTTGCTTAAAGTGTTCGGATCTTCATCCTTCACACCAAGTAAGTCGAAAGTCTTAGGATCTTTCACACTCCTAGGAAGTTTCATCTCGATCCACCCCTTGTTCACCTCGTCTAGGGTCTTCACCCACGTCCAGAGCAAGCCTGAAAGTCCAGAGGATCTCCATCTCCTTTGGAAGTTTCGCATCAACCCCCCAAACTCATCGGATCCCTTCCTAGTTCTTCACCTTTCATCTCTTCCGCATCACTCACCTTGTCACCAATCCTCACAACCTCTTGGAGAAGCATTCAGGGACTTGATCCTCACCTAGGATCATATCAAGTGGTATCAGAGCTGACTCCACGCCAGGTTGTATCTCTTTCGATCTGTGATACCTTTTCACATTCCGATCTGTGTTTATCTGCTGACTGTTGGAATTTCGATAAATTCATATTGTCTGATAAAATCGTGAGATCTGTTGAATCTGCTTCAAAAAGGAGTCTAGTATTTGTTAAAATTGATTCTAGAATTTTTGAGCATGTTTTGATAATTTTCCGAACCTGATTTAGTCGAACAGTCACATTTAGAGGTTATCAGAATCTGAACAGTTATTTTCGTGTAACTTGCTAGAATTGTTTAAAATCATTGGTTAATCCTAAAATCGTGAAACTTGTTGCATTGAAACCATGATTAAGTCTAGTATTTGTTAAAATAGTTTCTGGAATTTTTGAACGTAATTTGACATTTTATTCTGATTGATCAAGTCAAACTGTCGATTAGGGTTACTTGTCAAATAAATTTTGTTGTTCTTGTGGAGTTTGAACATTTCACTAGTTTATTTGTTGGATTCTGAACAGGTACCATGGCGGGGACTAGCCATGATGAGCAAGAGTCTTCTAACTCCAACAAACAACTTATGGAGTCCTTCAAAGCAATGATGGTTGAGAGTATGGCCAATATGAAAGCAGATTTAGAGAGGTCCATCAACAACCGATTCCGAGAACATCAACAACCTGTTATGGAAGATCAACTTAGGAGGCACCCACGATCTTCTGATGCTGAGCATTACTACAGTCAAACTTCTAGATCAAATCGTCCTCGAAGAAGACAGCCAAGAGAAGATCAAACCGATAGAAATCACCAAACCGCTACTCGAGATCCACTAGCCGGTGTGAAGATAGAAATTCCGTCTTTTCATGGAACCAGTAAACCTGAAGAATATCTTGAGTGGGAAAAGAGGGTAGAGATTATCTTTGATTGCCGGGAGTTTACTCAAGAGGTTAAGGTCAGACTCGCCCCAACCGCATTCAAGGATTACGCTCTAAGCTGGTGGGATCAGTTGGTAACGTCTAGAAGAAGAGCTGGAGATATACCGGTTGAGACTTGGACTCAACTAAAGATCATTATGAGGAAAAGGTTCGTACCAAGTCACTACCACAGGGAACTTCATCTTAAGCTTCGCAACTTATCTCAAGGCAGTAGGTCCGTTGAAGATTATTTCAAGGAAATGGAAACCTTGTTACTCCGAGCCGATATTCAAGAAGACAATGAAGCTACTATGGCCAGATTCATGGGAGGTCTTGACAAAGACATCATTGAGAGGCTGGAGGTACACCATTATGTCGAGCTAGAAGAGCTTCTCCACAAAGCTATCATGTTTGAAAAACAACTCAAGAGGAAGAGCTCTAGGCCCGGATACAACTCTACCAAGTTCAGCAAAGACTACAAGCCTAAGGATTACAAACCGCTTGCCAAGCCTAAGATAGACGAGCCCCTGTTCAAAGGAATTGATCAAGGATCAAGCACCAAGGCTAGAGAAATTCAGTGTTTTAAGTGCAAAGGTTTCGGCCACTACTCCCGTTCATGCTCCAATCAGAGAACCATAGTTATTAGGAACAACGGCGAGATAGATTCAGAGGAAGATCACTCGGAAACTGAACCTTTAGAGGAACCACTTAGATTGCCGGAGTTCGGACAACTCTTGGTCACTAGAAGAACCCTTAGCCTACACATTCAGGCCGAGAAAAATGAGCAAAGAGAAAACCTCTTCCACACTCGTTGCCTAGTTCAAAAGAAAGTCTGCAGCCTAGTGATTGATGGAGGTAGCTGTACCAACGTCGCGAGCCAGTCCATGGTTGATAAGCTCGGACTTACGATCACTAAGAGAGCTAAGCCGTATAAGCTGCAATGGCTTAATGATGAGGGAGAATTGGAAGTCAAAAACCAGGTCATAGTTCCTTTGTCTATAGGGAAATATGAAGATGAGGTCCTATGTGATATTTTACCAATGGATGCTGGACATATCTTGCTTGGAAGACCTTGGCAATCTGATCGAAGAGTCATGCACGATGGATTTACTAATAGATATTCGTTCGAGTTTAAGGGCAGAAAGAACATCCTTGTACCTTTAACTCCTCAAGAAGTTCATCTAGATCAAATGGCCTTGAAGAAAAGTAAGCCCACTTCCGAAGCCAAGCTCAAAGAACCGGCCAACCTTATGATCACACCTCGACAAGGGAGTTACCCCTCTTCCCTCCTTTTTGTGTTTAAAGAATGTTTTAATACTAACCAAACTGTGCAGGAAATTCCTAGCAAAATTCAATATCTTTTACAGGAATTCAAAGATGTTTTTCCGGAAGAACCTCCCCAAGGTTTGCCGCCAATCCGTGGCATCGAACACCAAATCGATTTCCTACCCGGAGCGTCTCTTCCCAATAAACCAGCCTCCCGAACCAATCCTACAGAGACTAAGGAGCTTCAACGACAAGTCACCGAGCACATGGAGAAAGGACATATCCGCGAAAGGCATGAGTCCATGTGCCGTACCCGTTTTGCTTGTTCCGAAGAAAGATGGTAGCTGGAGGATGTGTGTCGATTGCCGTGCTATCAACAATATCACTGTAAAGTATCGACATCCCATACCTAGATTAGATGATATGCTTGATGAATTGCATGGTTCTTGCATTTTTTCTAAGGTAGATCTTAAGAGCGGTTACCATCAGATTAGAATGCAAGAAGGGGATGAATGGAAAACTGCATTTAAAACTAAGCATGGTTTGTACGAATGGTTAGTCATGCCTTTTGGGTTAACAAACGCACCTAGTACGTTCATGAGGCTAATGAACCACGTTCTTAGATCATTCATAGGTCGTTTTGTGGTAGTTTACTTCGATGACATCTTAATCTATAGCCGCAGCTTAGATGAACATGTGGAGCATCTTAGAATGGTTTTAGAAGTGCTTAGGAAGGAAACCTTGTACGCTAATCTTATCAAATGTACTTTTGGAACGGATAACCTTGTCTTTTTAGGCTTTGTTGTGAGTACAGATGGTATCAAGGTCGATGAAGAGAAGATACGAGCTATCAAAGAGTGGCCGAGTCCAAAGACCGCTAATGAAGTAAGAAGCTTCCATGGGTTAGCCGGTTCTTACAGAAGATTTGTTAAAGACTTCAGCACTCTAGCCGCCCCACTCACGGAGGTTATCAAGAAGACTGTCGGATTCAAATGGGAGCAAGCTCAAGAAAATGCATTTCAAACTTTGAAAGAGAAGCTAACACATGCCCCAGTTTTATCTCTTCCTAATTTCGATAAAAATTTTGAAATTGAATGTGATGCCTCAGGAATTGGTATTGGTGCTGTTCTTATGCAGGAGATGAAGCCCATAGCGTACTTTAGTGAAAAGCTTGGAGGCGCCACACTCAATTACCCGACTTACGACAAGGAGCTCTATGCGCTTGTTAGGGCTTTGCAAACTTGGCAACATTATCTTTGGCCCAAGGAGTTTGTTATCCACACAGATCATGAGTCTCTCAAGCATCTCAAGGGACAACAAAAGCTGAACAAAAGACACGCCAAGTGGGTTGAATTCATCGAGACATTTCCGTCGTCATTAAGTACAAGAAAGGTAAGGAGAATGTAGTAGCCGATGCTCTTTCTCGGAGGTACGTTCTCTTGAATTCTCTTGAGGTTAAGTTACTAGGGTTTGAACAAATCAAAGAACTATATGCTAGTGATGATGACTTCAAAGAAACCTATGCTGCATGTGAAAAATTTGGCGTTGGAAAATATTTCCGGAGTGATGGATTCTTATTTTACTTAAAATCGCCTATGTGCCTAACTCCTCCTTGCGAGATTTGTTTGTTCAAGAAGCTCATGCAGGTGGACTTATGGGACATTTTGGCGTGGCAAAGACTTCAAGTGTGCTACGTGAGCACTTCTTTTGGTCAAGACATGCAAAGTGATGTCGAAAAAGCTTGTCAAAGATGTATAACATGTAAGCAAGCTAAATCGACAATTCAGAATCACGGTTTGTATACCCCTCTTCCTATTCCCTTGCATCCTTGGCACGACTTATCCATGGATTTTGTAGTAGGATTGCCTAGGACTAAGACTGGAAAGGATTCGGTATTTGTGGTAGTTGATAGGTTCTCTAAAATGGCTCACTTCATACCTTGCCATTAAACCGATCGATGCCGTTAATGTCGCTGGGTTGTTCTTTAGAGAAGTCGTTAGGTTGCATGGAATGCCTAGAACTATTGTTTCGGATAGGGATACCAAATTTCTTAGTTATTTTTGGAAAACCCTTTGGTCTAAGCTAGGAACCAAGCTTTGTTTCTCCACCACATGTCACCCACAATCCGATGGCCAAACCGAAGTAGTCAATAGAACCTTATCCACTCTATTGCGTGCTATAATTAAAAAGAACCTTAGGACTTGGGAAGAATGTCTGCCTCATGTTGAATTTGCTTATAATCATGCTAGACATTCCGCATCTAAGTATTCACCTTTTGAAATTGTTTATGGGTTCAATCCCATCTCACCTTTGGATCTAATGCCTTTACCCGTGAATGAAAGGATAAGTCTTGATGGTAAGAAAAAGGCTGAGCTTGTGAAACAGATCCATGAGAAGGCTCGGAACAACATAGAGCACAAGACCAAGTTGTACGCTAAGCATGCAAACAAGGGCCGAAAGTTTATGGAGTTTAAAGAAGGGGACTTGGTGTTGGTTCATTTGAGAAAAGAACGGTTCCCTAACGAGAGAAAATCCAAGCTTATGCCCAGGATTGATGGTCCATTCGAAATCATCAAGAAGATCAACGACAACGCCTACCAGCTTGATCTCCAAGGTAAGTACAACGTGAGTTCAAGTTTTAATATTACTGATTTGGTTCCTTATTTTGCAGATGAAACAGATTTGAGGTCAAATCCTTTTCAAGAGGGAGAGGATGATATGATTATGGCCAGCAAGGAAGAGGAACCTATGCAACATGGAGACGCCAAAGAGGAGCAAAGGCAGCAGCTTGAACCGGAGCTACAAGGAGCTGAAGATTTATGCATTTCTCCGGGTCCTATCACTCGGTCTAAACAAAAGAAGATCAAGACCACTTTGCAACATCTCCTCAACACCATCTCGGGCAGTTTGGTGTGTGCTAATCCAGCCACATTGGTTGTGATACAAGCCACCTAAACATTTATCAAGAGAGGTGATATGACTTATACTCTTTTTCCCTTCATTTGGTTTTGTCCCAATGGGTTTTCCAAATAAGGTTTTTAATGAGGTAAGCCATATCACTCACTCATCAGCCTCTTGATAAAGCTTAAGCCCATTTCTATCTACTATCCAAGTGAAGCACAGCCCAAGTCCAATAGGAGTTCAGCCGAAAATCTCAAGAACATGAAGAGTTATTTGCTTTGTCAACTTTGGTTTTAATGCTTGTAATTTTCGAGATTTCTCCTTTACTCTCTTGTGGATTTAAACTCATGTAAGGCTTCATTTGTGATTTAACAAACATCTTTTCAACTTCTAAAACTCTCTGAAACTTGTTTGTTCATCCTTGCTTAAAGTGTTCGGATCTTCATCCTTCACACCAAGTAAGTCGAAAGTCTTAGGATCTTTCACACTCCTAGGAAGTTTCATCTCGATCCACCCCTTGTTCACCTCGTCTAGGGTCTTCACCCACGTCCAGAGCAAGCCTGAAAGTCCAGAGGATCTCCATCTCCTTTGGAAGTTTCGCATCAACCCCCCAAACTCATCGGATCCCTTCCTAGTTCTTCACCTTTCATCTCTTCCGCATCACTCACCTTGTCACCAATCCTCACAACCTCTTGGAGAAGCATTCAGGGACTTGATCCTCACCTAGGATCATATCACATAATATAAAACCCAAACCAAAACCCAAAACTCCTAAACCCTATATCTCCAGCCCTAAACCCTAAACCCTAAAAACGAAACCATAAATCCTATATCTAAAACCCAAAACCATAAACCATAACCCAAAACATTAAGCCCTAAACCCTAAACCCTAAACCCTAAACCGTAAATCGAAAACCATATAGCATAAATACTTAACCCTAAACCATCAACCTTAAACCCTAATCCCAAAAAACTAAACTCCAAACCCTAAACCCTAAACCATAAACCATAAACAATAAACCCAAACCGTAAACCACAAATCGCAAACCCTAAAGCCTAATCCCTAAATCCTAAACCCTAAACAATAATCCATAAAACCAAAACCCTAAACCCAAAACCCTAAACATAAAACCCAAAACCCAAAACCCTAAATCAAAACCCTAACCAATAAACCATAAATCCTTAACCCTAAACCCTAAATCAAAACCCTAACCAATAAACCATAAATCCTTAACCCTAAACCCTAAACCCTAAATATAAAACCCTAAACCCTTAACCTTGAACCCAAAATATAAAACCCTAAACCCTAAACCCGTAATCACAATCCCTAAACCCTACAACTTAAACCCTTAATCCCAAACCGTAACCCGTAAACCTAATCTCTAACCATAAAACCTAAACAGTATATTCATAACCCTAGTCCCAAAACTGATATGATTATGGCCAGCATTGAGGAGGAACCTATACAGCAAGGAGACGACAAAGAGGAGCAAAGGCAGCAGCTTGAACCGGAGCTACAAGGAGCTGAAGATTTATGCATTTCTCCGGGTCCTATCACTCGGTCTAAACAAGAGAAGCTCAAGACCACTTTGCAACATCTCCTCAACACCATCTCGGGCAGTTTGGTGTGTGCTAATCCAGCCACATTGGTTGTGATCCAAGCCACCTAAACATTTATCAAGAGAGGTGGTATGACTTACACTCTTTTTCCCTTCATTTGGTTTTGTCCCATTGGGTTTTCCAAATAAGGTTTTTAATGAGGTAAGCCATATCACTCACTCATCAGCCTCTTGATAAAGCTTAAGCCCACCTCTATCTCTTATCCAAGTGAAGCAGCCCAAGTCCAATAAGAAGTTTCAGCCGAAACCCCAAGACTTGAAGAGTCATTTTCTTTGTTCAAACTTTGGTTTTAATGCTATGTATTTCTCGAGATTTTCCTTTACTCTTGGCTGATTTAACTCTTGTAATGCTTCATTTGTGAGTTATCAAACATCTTTTCATATTCTCAAACTCTCTGAAACTTGTTTGTTCATCCTTGCTTAAAGTGATCGGATCTTCATCCTCACACCAAGTAAGCCGAAAGTCTTAGGATCTTTCACACTCCGAGGAAGTTTCATCTTGATCCACCCCTTGTTCACCTCGTCTAGGGTCTTCACCCACGTCCAGAGCAAGCTTGAAAGTCCGAAGGTGCTCCATTCCCTTTGGAAGTTTCGCATCAATCCCCCAAGACTCATCGGATCCCCTCTTGTTCTTCACCTTTCATCTCTTCCGCATCACTCACCTTGTCACCAATCCTCACAACCTCTTGGAGAAGCATTCAGGGACTTGATCCTCACCTAGGATCATATCAAGTGGTATCAGAGCTGACTCCACGCCAGGTTGTATCATTTCCGATCTATTACACCTCTTTACCTTCCGATCTGTTTTATCTGCAGACTGTTGGAATTTTCGTAAATTCGTCTTGTCTGATAAAATCGTGAGATCTGTTGAATCTGCTTCAAAAAAGAGTCTAGTATTTGTTAAAATTGATTCTAGAATTTTTGAACATGTTTTGATAATTTTCCGAAGTTGATTTCGTCGAACAGTCACATTTAGAGGTTATCGGAATTTGAACAGTTATTTTGGTGTCAACTTGCTAGAATTGTTTAAAATCATTGGTTAATCCTAAAATCGTGATATTTGTTGCATTGAAACCATGATTCAGTCTAGTATTTGTTACAATTGACTCTAGAATTTTTGAACGTGATTTGATATTTTATTCTGTTCGATCAAGTCAAACAGTTGTTTAGGATTCTAGAAAAGTTTCTGAGTTTTCTTTGTTGTGTTTCTTTGGGCATTTTTACTTGTTACTTGTTTGAATCTGAACAGGTACCATGGTGGGAACCAGCAATGGTGAAGAGGAAACGTCAAACTCCAACAAAGAACTCCTTGATTCCTTAAGAGCCATAATGGACGAAAGTATGGCAAGCATGAGAGCTGAATTAGAAAAATCAAGAAAAGCACGGAAGGAACAAGAGCTTAAACCAAAGCCACCAGACAACACATTGAGAATAACTTGGAGCAGCCCACATAAAATCTCTCTTACTCCAAAATCCAAATATGTGCTTTGTTCTGAATATCATTCGGCTAATGAACTCTTTAAATTTTCACGAAAAAGAAGCTACCTAGAGTGGGAAACAAATATGGAAGATTGGTTTTACTATAACCACATCCCAAGAGAAAAGAGGATAGCTCATGCAATTCGCCAACTCACAGGAGAAGCTTATCAATGGTGGATACGAAAGGTTGATGATCGCTGGAATTACAAGGAGTCCCCTATCACCTCGTGGAGAGATCTTAAGGAACTAATGAGGAATAAGTATGCACCAAATGGTTTAGTTCCAAAAGAAGCTTACAGTCCTCAGCCAAAGGAAGTATCCAAGAATGTTCTAAATGAGAAAATGAAGGCTAATGTAACCTCTCAACCAAAGAAGGTCACTGAACAAGTCGTGGTTCACAAGCAAAGCCTAAATCCATCAATTGAAACAAGCAATGAACGTCCAAAGAAATGTAAGTCCTCTGATCTTTCAAAATCCAAGGAAGTTACTTGTTATAACTCTCGTAAGAAAGAACATTTTTCCAACACTTGCCCGGAAAAACAAGAGCCGAATATCTCTTCATTAGGATCAAAACTGAGTTCACCAAATTCAAATGGTGGGGTAGTTAATCAAAGTTTAAAAACTTCCAGTTCTTGTATGATGCACTTGGTCTTGTCAAAGGATGATGATTCAGGTCATACTCTGGAGCATAAGGATGACAAAGCTGAAGGAAACATAAAAGAGAAGAATCCACATTCAGTGTCAACCACTTCAAAAGCTTGCCAAGATAACAAGACTGAGCGAAATGACTGTGAAAACTGTTTGGTGACTAGACCATATCCAACACCGGCTGGCTGTGTTTCAAATATCACCATCTCCAAAGCTGAAATGTTACCAAACATCCTACATGGTACTCAGGTAAGTTTAGCTTGCGAGTTTATACGATATTGGAATAATTTCACATTCACTCGTAGCTTCAAACAACCTGTTTTGAATGTTGAAATTTCAAGTATAATACACTTGATTTTGTCTTTAAGTGCTGAGGAAGATACAGGTACCTTAGATGTGTGCACTGACCTGGTAGGAACCACCTCCACATGGAGCTTAACAATGGATCAAAAGGAGAAGCCACCAACTGTTTCACCACCAATCAAGACCCGAGATTGTACAATGGACTTGTCTTTAGGAAACAACTCACGGAAGCTTTCCTTTGATAACTTCTACGACTACAGTGTGATCCTGAGATATGATAATAAGATTCTTGTTAAATTCAAAGAAAACAGAGGACAAAGGATTAATGAAGCACTCGAGAACTACCAAGCTGATTTGGGTGCCAAAACCTTTGCTGATATTGGCAAGAAGAAACTCTTTACTTATGCAGTTTTTCCTCACAAGGAGTCTGAAGAATCTATACAAATTCATGCCATGATCGTTCTGAAGAAACAAGGACTTCATTTCAGCATCAAAATAAATTTAAAGGGCTTAACTTTGATAATATTACATCCGAGTCATATGGATGAATTCTTGATTACTAACATGGAATTTTCTTTTTGTCTTGTTAGGATAAAAGCAAGAGATCCTAAGGCTTACAAGAAAAAGATCTTTGAATTAAAGAATAGAAATGCAACTAAGGACATTGCAGGAAACGGCAAGCATGGGAACGCTGTCAAATTTTCTTCGAATTTCAAAGATGAACCACCAGATGCATTGCCTATGCTCAGAGATAAAGAACTTGAACTCGACAAGGTAAGTATCTTTGTTCCCAAGAATCATTTTATCCCTGATCACGCAGATATAATTCACTTGTCTCTGTCACAAGAGCCAAACAAAGGTTTTAGGGTAGTCTTGAAACATACAAGAAGAAGTGAAAAGAGAGAGGACGTAAAGAGAGAGGAAGACCTCCACATCACGGCTAAGGAGCAGCCAGAAAAGGAGAAAGTATCCAATGAGTTAACTTGTGAACACAAACATGTGAGTTCTTCAAAATCTTTTAATAGTACTGGTAAGGACAAGAGAGCATTCATTCTTAAACCACCTGTGCGTACGTTTATGTATAAAGAAACTCTTATGAGTTTCACTAACCTTGCACCGGTGCTGCCGAGTAAGAAACCTTATGACATGGGAAACAAGATAGGTAAGGAAATTGTTGTGCCTGATGCAACAGTTCAAAGGTATGCATTTCTTTTTGTTCCTAAATCTAAGTTGCTAGAATATGAACACATCAAAGAGATTTATATGCCAACTGTTGATTTTAAAGATGTGATTCATTATTGTGAGAAATTTGAGCATAAGAAATTCTTTAGGCATGGAGGATTTTTGTTTGATAAAATGTGTGAACCTAATAGAAATTATGTGCTCATAGATATTGCTAATTTCTCTAATTTTGCTAGTGCTTCACCCAATGCTGAATTATTCTTTGGAGAAATTGTTTGTTATGATAGCATTCTGAATTTTAATAAACACTTAGATGATCATATTGAACCTTTGAAATCTGTTTTAGATGATCTAAGTAATAAATTGTGTGCTAGTCGGAATGACTATATTCTTTGCACCTATGATCTCTTGTCTCGAGTCTTTGTTGTGAGGATACAGGATATACAGGATGGAGAGCTAAATTTTCATGCACCTAGGACGTGGCTCTACCATGTTTGGCTTAAGAAAACTGTTGTTCAAATTGTTCTTAAACCAAAGAAGCGTTTGCTAGACATAGAGCATCAAAAGCCAGCAAACGAAGAGGAGAATATTAAGAACTTTGAGATTGGTTACCAGTTTTGGATTCGTATGAAGGAGAAACGTTTTGCAGACCAAGAGGAGTTCAAACTAATGCAAGAAGGATATTGTTCACTTCGAGTCATATAACATATCCATTCCTACAAAATCTGCTTGCAAGGTGAGTATATTCCGACTTACTTCAAATATTCTAATTTAATATTTTTCCTTGCAGATTGTTTGGATTTGAGGATGGATAGCATGGATAGCTTGGAGCTTGGAACTAATCAACAGCTTAAACCTGAGGAGCTGGGAGCTAAAGAACAACTAGACAACGCCTACCAGCTTGATCTCCAAGGTAAGTACCATGTAAGTTCGAGTTTTAATATTACTGATTTGGTTCCTTATATTGCAGAAGAAACAGATTTGAGGTCAAATCCTTTTTAAGAGGGAGAGGATGATATGATTATGGCCAGCAAGGAGGAGGAACCTATGCAGCAAGGAGACGACAAAGAGGAGCAAAGGTAGCAGCTTGAACCGGAGCTACAAAGAGCTGAAGATTTATGCATTTCTCCGAGTCCTATCACTCGGTCTAAACAAGAGAAGCTCAAGACCACTTTGCAACATCTCCTCAACACCATCTCGGGCAGTTTGGTGTGTGCTAATCCAGCCACATTGGTTGTGATCCAAGCCACCTAAACATTTATCAAGAGAGGTGGTATGACTTACACTCTTTTTCCCTTCATTTGGTTTTGTCCCATTGGGTTTTCCAAATAAGGTTTTTAATGAGGTAAGCCATATCACTCACTCATCAGCCCCTTGATAAAGCTTAAGCCCACCTCTATCTCTTATCCAAGTGAAGCAGCCCAAGTCCAATAAGAAGTTTCAGCCGAAACCCCAAGACTTGAAGAGTCATTTTCTTTGTTCAAACTTTGGTTTTAATGCTATGTATTTCTCGAGATTTTCCTTTACTCTTGGCTGATTTAAACTCTTGTAATGCTTCATTTGTGAGTTATCAAACATCTTTTCATATTCTCAAACTCTCTGAAACTTGTTTGTTCATCCTTGCTTAAAGTGATCGGATCTTCATCCTCACACCAAGTAAGCCGAAAGTCTTAGGATCTTTCACACTCCTAGGAAGTTTCATCTCGATCCACCCCTTGTTCACCGCGTCTAGGGTCTTCACCCACGTCCAGAGCAAGCTTGAAAGTCCGAAGGTGCTCCATTCCCTTTGGAAGTTTCACATCAATCCCCCAAGACTCATCGGATCCCCTCTTGTTCTTAACCTTTCATCTCTTCCGCATCACTCACCTTGTCACCAATCCTCACAACCTCTTGGAGAAGCATTCAGGGACTTGATCCTCACCTAGGATCATATCACCCTAAACCCTAAATCAAAACCCTAACCAATAAACCATAAATCCTTAACCCTAAACTCTAAATCAAAACCCTAACCAATAAACCATAAATCCTTAACCCTTAACCTTGAACCCCAAATATAAAACCCTAAACCCTTAACCTTGAACCCTAAATATAAAACCCTAAACCCTAAACCCGTAATCACAATCCCTAAACCCTACAACTTAAACCCTTAATCCCAAACCCTAACCCGTAAACCTAATCTCTAACCATGAACCTAAACAGTATATCCATAACCCTAGTCCCAAAACCCTAAACCCTAAAACATAAATCTAAACCCTAAACTTTAAAACCTAAACCATAAATCTAAAACCCTAAATTCTAAACCATTTATCCTAAACCCTAAACGATATACCATAAACCCTAAACCCTAAACTCTAAATCAAAACACTAAACCCTAAAGCCTAAAGCCTATACCCTAAACTTAAATCCCAAACCCTAGAGCCTAATCTCTAAACATTAAACCGAAAACAGCATAATCTAAAACCCAACACGAAACGCAAAACTTCATAACCCTAAATCTCAAGCCCTAAACCCTAAATCTATAACCCTAATTCCAAAAGCCTAAACCCTAAACCGTAAATCTCAAACCATAAACTTTATACCCTAAACCCTAAACCTTAAACCCTTCACCCCTAATCATAACCTGAAAATAACACCATAAACCCTATACCTTAAATCCTTAATTATAAACCCTAAATCCTAAACAATAAATCACACTCCCTAAACCCTAAACCCTAAACCCTTAACCCTAAACCCCAACCTGAAACCCTAAAACCTACATCCAAAATCCTAAATCGCAAAGCTTAAATCCTAATTCCTAAACAATAATCCTTAAATTCTAAACCCTAAACCCAAAACCTTAAACTTTAAACCTTAAACTCTAACTATAAACACTACACCCTAAACCCGAAATCCAAAACCCTAAACCATAAACCCTAAACCCTAAACCCTAAATCAAAACACTAAACCATAAACCCTAAAACCTAAACAATATACCCTAAACCCTAAAGCGTAATACCTAAACCCTAAACCAAAATACATAATATAAAACCCAAACAAAAACCCAAAACTCCTAAACCCTAAATCTCAAGCCATAAACCCTAAACCCTATAAACGAAACCATAAATCCTATATCTAAAACCCAAAACCATAAACCATAAACCCAAAACATTAAGCCCTAAACCCTAAACCCTAAACCCTAAATCGAAAACCATATAGCATAAATCCTTAACCCTAAACCGTCAGCCTTAAACCCTAATCACAAAACAATAAACTCCAAACCCTAAACCCTAAACCATAAACCATAAACAATAAACCCAAACCGTAAACCACAAATCGCAAACCCTAAAGCCTAATCCCTAAACCCTAAACCGTAAACAAAAATCCATAAAACCAAAACCCTAAACCCAAAACCCTAAACCCAAAACCCTAAACATAAAACCCAAAACCCTAAACCCTAAATCAAAACCCTAACCCATAAACCATAAATCCTTAACCCTAAACCCTAAACCCTAAATATAAAACCCTAAACCCTTAACCTTGATCCCTAAATATAAAACCCTAAACCTAAACCGGTAATCACAATCCCTAAACCCTACAACTTAAACCCTTAATCCCGAACCCTAAACCGTAAACCTAATCTCTTACTATAAAACCTAAACCGTATATCCATAACCCTAGTCCCAAAACCCTAAACCGTAAAACATAAATCTAAACCCTAAACTTTAAATCCTAAACCCTAAACCCCAAACCATTCACCCCAAATCATAACCCGTAACATAAAACCATAAACCCTAAATCCTAAACCCTAAACCTTAAATCCTTAATCATAAACTCTTAATCCCAAACACCGAATCCTAAACCCTAAATCCATAATCCCTAACCACAAACCCAAAACCCTAAATCCCAAAACCTAAACCCTAAACCCTATATCCCTATATCCCTAGCCATAAAACCTAAACCCTAAATCCATAATCCTAATCCCAAAACCCTAAACCCTAAACCTCAAATCCTTCAGCCCTAATCATAACCCGAAACATAACACCATAAACCCTAAACCATAAATCCTTAATCATCAACCCCAAACCCTAAACAATAAATCCCAAACCCTAAACTCTAAACCCTAAACCCAAACCCGAAACCCTAAAACTTACACCCAAATCATAAATACCAAACATTAAATCCTAGTCCCTAAACCATTATCCTTAAACTCTGAACCTTAAACCCTAAACCTTAACCTTAAACATTAAACCCTAACTCTAAACCCTAAACCATAAACCCTAAACCAAAGACCCTTAACAATAAACCATAAACCCTAAACCTTAAATCCTTAATCATAAACTCTTAATCCCAAACACCGAATCCTAAACCCTAAATCCATAATCCCTAACCACAAACCCAAAACCCTAAATCCCAAAACCTAAACCCTAAACCCTATATCCCTAGCCATAAAACCTAAACCGTAAATCCATAATCCTAATCCCAAAACCCTAAACCCTAAACCTCAAATCCTTCAGCCCTAATCATAACCCGAAACATAACACCATAAACCCTAAACCATAAATCCTTAATCATCAACCCCAAACCCTAAACAATAAATCCCAAACCCTAAACTCTAAACCCTAAACCCAAACCCGAAACCCTAAAACTTACACCCAAATCATAAATACCAAACATTAAATCCTAGTCCCTAAACCATTATCCTTAAACTCTGAACCTTAAACCCTAAACCTTAACCTTAAACATTAAACCCTAACTCTAAACCCTAAACCATAAACCCTAAACCAAAGACCCTTAACAATAAACCATAAACCCTAAACCTTAAATCCTTAATCATAAACTCTTAATCCCAAACACCGAATCCTAAACCCTAAATCCATAATCCCTAACCACAAACCCAAAACCCTAAATCCCAAAACCTAAACCCTAAACCCTATATCCCTAGCCATAAAACCTAAACCCTAAATCCATAATCCTAATCCCAAAACCCTAAACCCTAAACCTCAAATCCTTCAGCCCTAATCATAACCCGAAACATAACACCATAAACCCTAAACCATAAATCCTTAATCATCAACCCCAAACCCTAAACAATAAATCCCAAACCCTAAACTCTAAACCCTAAACCCAAACCCGAAACCCTAAAACTTACACCCAAATCATAAATACCAAACATTAAATCCTAGTCCCTAAACCATTATCCTTAAACTCTGAACCTTAAACCCTAAACCTTAACCTTAAACATTAAACCCTAACTCTAAACCCTAAACCATAAACCCTAAACCAAAGACCCTTAACAATAAACCATAAACCCTAAATCCTAAACCCTAAACCTTAAATCCTTAATCATAAACTCTTAATCCCAAACACCGAATCCTAAACCCTAAATCCATGATCCCTAACCACAAACCCAAAACCCTAAATCCCAAAACCTAAACCCTAAACCCTATATCCCTAGCCATAAAACCTAAACCCTAAATCCATAATCCTAATCCCAAAACCCTAAACCCTAAACCTCAAATCCTTCAGCCCTAATCATAACCCGAAACATAACACCATAAACCCTAAACCATAAATCCTTAATCATCAACCCCAAACCCTAAACAATAAATCCCAAACCCTAAACTCTAAACCCTAAACCCAAACCCGAAACCCTAAAACTTACACCCAAATCATAAATACCAAACATTAAATCCTAGTCCCTAAACCATTATCCTTCAACTCTGAACCCTAAACCCTAAACCATAACCTTAAACATTAAACCCTAACTCTAAACCCTAAACCATAAACCCTAAACCAAAGACCCTTAACAATAAACCATAAATACAAAACCCTAAACCCTAAACCATAAATCTAAAACCCTAAATTCTAAACCATTTATCCTAAACCCTAAACCCTATACCATAAACCCAAAACCCTAAACTCTAAATCAAAACATTAAACCCTAAACCCTAAAGCCTATACCCTAAACTTAAATCCCAAACCCTAAAGCCTATTCTCTAGACATTAAACCGAAAACAGCATAATCTAAAACCCAAACACGAAACCCAAAACTTCATAACCCTAAATCTCAAGCCCTAAACCCTAAACCTTAAACATTAAACTATAAATCCTATATCTAAAACCATAAACCATAAACCATAAACCCTAAACTTTAAATCCTAAACCATAAACCCTAAACCCTAAACCAAAAACCATATACCATAAATCCTAAACCCTAAACCGTCAACCTTAAACCCGAATCCTCAATCCATAAACCCCATACCCTAAACCTTAAATCCTAAACCCTATATCAAAACACTAAACCATAAACAATAAAACGAAACCCTAAACCACAAATCTCAATACCTAAAGTATAATCCCAAAAACCTAAACCCTAACCTGTAATCTTTAAAACCCAAACCCTAAACACTAAACAATAATCCATAAAACACAAACCCAAAACCCTAAACCCTAAACACAAAACCCGAAACCCTAAACCATAAATCAAAATCCTAAACCATAAACCATAAACACTTAACCCTAAATCCTAAAACCTAAATAAAAAAAACCTTAAACCCTAAACACTAAATCCTTAATCTTAAACTCATAATCCCAATCCCTTAACCCTAAAACTTAAACCCTTAATGCCAAACCCTAAACCCTGAACCTAAACCCGAAACCCTAAATCTCTAACCATAAAACCTAAACCCTATATCCATTGTAGAAAATTGAGAAGAAACCAAAAAATAATCACACCAAATCTCTTCTCCTTCTCACGTGAAGAACAAGAACAAGAGAGAGAGGAGATGTTTTTTTTCCTTCTAATTTTTTCTCATTAATTCTTAATTGTTACAACAATTACAAATATATATATCAAAGCACAAAACACATGTGCTTAAAATCATAGCCCCATAAACATGTGGTCCAAAATCTCCACACTTTTCCATTATGGCACGGTATGAAGTGAGCCATTTTAGAGAATCTATCAACTACCAGAAATACCGAATCCTTTCCAGTCTTAGTTCTAGGTAATCCAACTACAAAGTCCATGGATAAGTCATGCCAAGGATGCAAGGGAAATAGAAGAGGAGTATACAAACCGTGATTCTGGATTGTCGATTTAGCTTGCTTACACGTTATACATCTTTGACAAGCTTTTTCGACATCACTTTGCATGTGCGGCCAAAAGAAGTGCTCACGTAGCACGCTTGACGTCTTTGCCACGCCAAAATGTCCCATAAGTCCACCTGCATGAGCTTCTTGGACAAACAAATATCGCAAGGAGGAGTTAGGTACACATAGGCGATTATCGTAGAATAAAAATCCATCACTCCTAAAATAATTTCCAACGCCAAATTTTTCACAAGCAGCATAGGTTTCTTTGAAGTCAACATCACTATCATATAGTTCTTTGATTTGTTCAAATCCTAGTAACTTAACCTCAAGAGAATTCAAAAGAACGTACCTCCGAGAAAGAGCATCGGCTACTACATTCTCCTTACCTTTCTTGTACTTAATGACGTACGGAAATGTCTCAATGAATTCAACCCACTTGGCGTGTCTCTTGTTCAGATTTTGTTGTCCCTTGAGATGCTTGAGAGATTCATGATCTGTGTGTATAACAAACTCCTTGGGCCAAAGATAATGTTGCCAAGTTTGCAAAGCCCTAACAAGCGCATAGAGGTCTTTGTCGTAAGTCGGGTAATTGAGTGTGGTGCCTCCAAGCTTTTCACTAAAGTAAGCTATGGGCTTCTTCTCCTGCATAAGAAAAGCACCAATACCAATTCCTGAGGCATCACATTCAATTTCAAAGTTTTTATCGAAATTAGGAAGAGATAAAACCGGGGCATGTGTTAGCTTCTCATTCAAGGTTTAAAATGCATTCTCTTGACCTTGTTTGATGTGATCCTCCCAAGGAATCGGCACTTTCGAGGGGTAAAACAAAAGAAAGGATAGATGGATAGAAAAATGGATCGAATGGTCGCACAGGAGATGCGGAATAGCTCCTGATATACCTCAATGTCTCCTAGGATATGACACACCTAAACAAGACAAGGTTTGATTCCTCGGATATGACACACCGAGACAAATCGATTTGATTGTTGGACATTACACACCAAGCAATCAAAAGTTCTAAAAGAACTAAAGAGAATCACTCTCAAATTTGATAAAAGAAAAGTTGTTCTCTTCTCCAAAGAGATTACACGAAATATAAAGCAAATGAAACTTCAGAACTAAGCCAAGCAACATAAAAAGGTCTTTGAATTAAAAAAAAAATATATCTATAAGTGAAATGGACTCCTGATCTTCTTTGGCCGAGATGTACTCTTTCTGCGGCTTGCTGGGCTTTGTAGAAATACCTCCTGGATGCCAAACATAAGTCTGGAAGCTTGCAAACAAATTGGGTCTAGAACTCTTCAAGTTTTGAACCAGATTGACCCATCTTCGCAAATGGAGTGTATCTTTCTCATCCGATGGTATTTCCTTCTTTTCTTGGGCTTGTTGGAAACATAAGAGATCCAATAAGATTCTCCAATTTTTTTTACGTCGAGATCGTACCTGAGTTGGGCTGTGCTTCATAATCATTGGCTCAGTCGCGCCATAGGGCCTGAAGCAGATCCATTGCCTTGTAAAATTCATATCTCCCAAGTCTGAACCAGCGTTGTGGGGAATACAATTTTCCCAGATTCTATGATGAATCAAGATTCCAGAATAATTTGCTTCGTAGCTTCATTCCTTCTGGTTTGATTGAAAATAATTATTCAACGCACGTATGTCTGAATCGCGTAAGCTGGGAATCACTTGACTTGGAAGTTGAATAACTTCTTCACCTAAACTCGGATTGTACTGATTCAACTTCGATATGAACCTCTGATGAGTTGAAATTATAGTCCAAGTGGTTGTTGAAATGGGAAAATTTAGCTTGGACTTCATTTGGTCTGAACAAGGCACGCGGGTCTTCTCGGATGATTCCATGATCACATCATTGTTCCCACTTGAATCCGACATTCTTCTTGATAACCTCCGTGAGTGGGACGGCTAAAGTGCTGAAATCTTTAACAAATCTTCTGTAGAAACCGGCTAAACCATGGAAGCTTCTTACTTCACTAACAGTCTTTGGGCTCGGCCAATCTCTAATAGCTCGTATCTTCTCTTCATCAACCTTGATACCATCTGTACTCACAACAAAGCCTAAAAAGACAAGGCTATCCGTTCCAAAAGTACATTTATTAAGATTATGATGTGATCATGGAATCATCCGAGAAGACCCGTGTGCCTTGTTCAGCACAAACGAAGTCTAAGATCAGCTTTTCTATCCCATCGACCACCTGGAGTACATTCTCACCTCATCTAGAGCACACCTCAAAGTTGAATCACTCCAATCCGAGTTCAGGTGAAGAAGTTATTCAACTTCCAAGTCAAGTGACTCCCAGCTTACGCGATTCAGCCATACGTGCGTTCAATAATTATTTCCAACCAAACAAGAAGGAATCAAGCTATGAAACAAATTATTCTGGAATCTTGAATCATCAGAGGATCTGTGAAAATTGGATTCACAACAACGCCGGTTCAGACTTGGGAGATATGAATTTTACAATTCAATGGATCTGCTTCAGGCCCTATTGCGCGACTGAGCCAAAGATTATGATGCACAGCCCAACTCACGTAGTGTAGTGCTTGCAACTTCTCTTCCAATGAACAGCTTGAAATCTCAATGTTTTTCTCCTTCAATGTTCCGGATTGGTTCTGTTTTGCTTAGCTGGAAGTGTGGCAATTGCTTCTCTCTATTTGTCTTCATAATCTCAGCCAGCAAACTAGTAACTTTGTTTTCTGGTTTTGAAAATGCTGAATCTCCAAAAACAAAATCTTAAAGTGTTTGAATTCCAGGTGTAGACATTATGGAATACCTCTCTGTGAATTCATCAGCTGAATCATCTATGCTCCCTAGACTTTGCTTCATGGCTTCCTCCTTTTTCTCCGACGAGGACAATGAATCAAAAACCACTTCGGCTTCTTTTGATTCTATCTCTTCCTCAGTTCCTAGCTCGCCATCATCTCTAGGCACCATTGCTTTTTGATCTTCTACAATATTTGCCCTGATCATATGAGTCTTCAACTCCTGAAAATAATTCTCTACACTTTGTTTGCCTTGAGATAACCTACAGCATTTTTGGTGTAGCTCTAATTGATAATGACTGGGCACAAAACGTCTCCTCATCACAGCTTTCATCTTAGCCCATGAATCAATGGGATACTCGCTATTTTTCATCCGATTTGTCACCAACTGATCCCACCAATTAATAGCATAATGACAAAGCTTAGTGGCTGCAACTCGTACCTTTATGAACTCCGAATAATTTTGACAAGCAAAAACAAGCTCAGTCTTTTTCTGCCACTCCAAGTAAACATCCGGATCATTTTTTCCATGAAATTGTGGTATTGTCAGTTTCAGACCATTGATATTGTCATCATTGCGGTCTCTTGCTTCTCGATCACGTCTAGGTCTCCGATGAGGCCTATTGGAGATTCTGCTACCTCCACTGTAGTAATCTTCTACCTCCTCATTTGTTTCTTGTCTACATTGCTCTCTTCTTCCCCTAACAACATTTTCCCGAGTTATCAGTGTTGGTGGTGCTTCAGTTTGTCCTTGGACTGATTCTTGTAACTTATCAATCCTCTCTGATATGATCCTAGGTGAGGATCAAGTCCCTGAATTCTCTCCAAGAGGTTGTGATGATTGGTGATAAGGTGAGTGACGCGGAAGAGATGAAAGGTGAAGGATAACGAGTGGATCCGATGAGTCTTGGGGGGTTGTTGCGAAACTTCCAAAGGGGATGGTGAACCTTTGGACTTTCAGGCTTGCTCTGTACGTGGGTGAAGACCGTAGACGTGGTGAACAAGGGGTGGATCGAAGTGAAACTTCCTAGGAGTTGTGAAAGACCCTAAGACTTTCGGCTTGCTTTGGGTGAGGATGAAGATCCGATCACAATAAGCAAGGAGTGAACAAACAAGTTTCAGAGAGTTTGAGAATATGAAAAGATGTTTGATAACTCACAAATGAAGCATTACAAGAGTTTAAATCAGCCAAAGAGTAAAGGAAATCTCAAAAATTACAAAGCATTAAAACCAAAGTTTGAACCAAGAAAATGACTCTTGAAGTCTTTCAATATTTCGGCTGAATCTTCTTGTTGGACTTGGGCTGCTTCACTTGGATAAGAGATAGAGGTGGGTTTAGGCTTTATCAAGAGGCTGATAAGTGAGTGATATGGCTTACCTGATGTGATCCTGGGAGAGGATCACGTCCCTGAATGCTCTCCAAATGCTAGGTAAAGTCTTTGAAGCAAGGAAACCCTCTGATGAACCGGTTTGATGATGATTGGCGAGTGAGAAGGGGAACAGATCGGTTCAGATGGATGAGTAACCACGGAAATGGATTGAATGAAACTTCTAAGAGTTGTGGAATCACTCTTAGACTATCAGGGGTGTTTGTAGTGCAAGGAGATTTCCGAATACACTAATCAAACATGATCAAATAGTTTCAAAGATTATTGAGAATAAGAAAGGTTTGATAAATCTGTAAAGAAAGAGAATACAAGTACTTATAGAGTTTCAGATACTTAGAACTAAAATACATAGAAAATAGATAATACTTAATGAATCAAAGCTGATCATTAAGTGTACAAAGACTAATGCAAGTGAACTCTTCAACTTCAAAGTGTCGAGAATATGGAGTGAATGTAGTGGGCTTGGTTTCATCAAGAGGAAATGATAAAGAGTGTGTGGGCTGGCCTCATTAAAAACCTCTCTTGGAAAACCCATTGGGACAAAACCAAGAGGAGGGAAAAAGAGTACAAGTCCACACACCTCTCTTGATGAATGCTTAAGTGGCGTGAATCACAATCAAGGTGACTGGATTAGCACACTCAAGTCGGCCCTGAATATGGTGTAAGAGAGTGTAGAATGCTTGATGGAATCTTGCTTGCTTGGATCGAGTCATCGAACCAAGGGGCACATGTAGATCTTTGTCGTTGGCTTCCTCAAGTCCATGTTGCTTTGTGGCTTCTTCTTTAGCTTCCTTAAGCTCTGGTTCAAGCTGCTCCTCCATCTCCTTAGTTTCCTTAAGCTCTGATTCAAGCTGCTCCTCTGTCTCCTTAACTTCCTCAAATCTATTTCATCTGCGCAAAAAGGAACTAGATCAGTTATGTTGAAGCTTGAACTTACGTTGTACTTACCTTGGAGGTCCAGCTGATAGGCATTATTGTTAAGTTTCTTGATGACTTTGAAGGGACCGTCGATTCGGGGCATGAGCTTGGACTTTCTTTCGTTGGGAAATCTTTCCTTTCTCAAATGTATCCAAACCAAATCACCTTCTTCGAAAATCTTTTCCTTTCGGCCTTTGTTAGCGTACTTGGCATAGAGTTTGGTCTTGCTCTCCAAGTTGATCCGAGCTTTCTCATGAATCTGCTTGACAAGTTCTGCTTTCTTTCTTCCATCTAAGCTAGCTCTTTCACTAACAGGTAAAGGCATTAGATCCAAAGGTGATATAGGATTAAAACCATAGACAATTTCAAATGGAGAAAACTTCGATGCAGAATGTCTAGCATGGTTATAAGCAAACTCTACATGAGGTAAACATTCTTCCCAAGTCTTTAGATTCTTTTTAATCAATGCCCGCAACAAAGTAGATAAAGTCCTATTAACTACTTCGGTTTGACCATCGGATTGCGGGTGACAAGTCGTAGAGAAACAAAGCTTAGTTCCTAACTTAGACCAAAGCGTTTTCCAAAAATAGCTAAGGAACTTAGTGTCTCTATCCGATACAATGGTCCTAGGCATACCATGCAACCTAACAATTTCTCTAAAGAACAATTCGGCTATATTCATGGCATCATCGGTTTTATGACAAGGGATAAAATGTGCCATTTTGGAGAACCTATCTACTACCACAAAAACAGAATCTTTTCCGGTCTTAGTCCTAGGTAATCCAACAATAAAATCCATAGAGATGTCATGCCACAGATGCAAGGGAATGGGTAAAGGGGTATACAAACCGTGAGACTGGATTTTAGACTTAGCTTGTTTGCAAGTTGTACATCTTTCACAAGCTTTCTCTACATCTCTCGGCATGTGTGGCCAAAAGAAATGCTCTTGCATCACGCTCAAGGTCTTAGCTACGCCAAAATGTCCCATGAGACCACCTGCGTGAGCTTCCTTCACAAACAAATCTCTTAAAGAGGAGTTAGGTACACACAATCTATTTTCATAAAAGAGAAAACCGTCACATTGAAAATATTTGCCGCTACCGAACTTCTCACAAGAAGCATAGATGTCTTTAAAATCAGGATCAGAAGCATATAAAGTCTTGATATGCTCGAACCCTAGTAGCTTAACTTCTAAAGAGTTCAAGAGAACATACCTCCGAGAAAGAGCATCGGCTACTACATTCTCTTTACCTTTCTTGTATTTGATCACATACGGGAAAGTTTCAATGAATTCCACCCACCTTGCGTGTCTTTTATTCAGCTTTTGTTTTCCTTTGAGATGCTTTAGAGACTCATGATCCGTGTGGATAACAAATTCCTTGGGCCAAAGATAATGTTGCCATGTTTGCAAGGCTCGAACAAGCGCATAGAGCTCTTTATCATAAGTGGGGTAATTGAGCATGGATCCTCCAAGTTTTTCACTAAAGTAGGCTATGGACTTCATTTCCTGCATAAGTACAGCCCCAATACCAAGTCCTGAGGCATCACATTCAATTTCAAAAGTTTTATCAAAGTTAGGAAGAGATAGCACTGGAGATTGTGTGAGCTTGTCTTTCAAAGCTTGGAAAGCATCTTCTTGAGCTTGCTCCCACTTAAATCCAACATTCTTTTTGATAACTTCAGTGAGGGGAGCTGCTAGAGTGCTAAAGTCTTTGACGAATCTCCGATAAAAACCGGCAAGGCCATGAAAGCTTCTCACTTCGCCGACGTTTCTAGGACTCGGCCATTCTTTGATCGCTTGGATCTTTTCCTCATCAACCTTAATGCCATCTGTACTCACAACAAAACCTAAGAAGACAAGGTTATCTGTTCCAAAGGTACATTTCTTAAGATTAGCATACAAGGTTTCTTTCCTAAGTACTTCCAAAACTTTTCTAAGATGCTCCACATGATCATCCAAGCTACGGCTATAGATTAGGATATCATCGAAATATACAACCACAAAATGACCTATGAATGCTCTAAGAACATGATTCATTAGTCTCATGAAAGTACTAGGTGCGTTAATCCAAGGTTAATCCAAAAGGCATGACTAACCATTCATATAGACCATGTTTAGTTTTAAATGCGGTTTTCCATTCATCCCCTTCTTTCATCCTAATTTGATGATATCCGCTTTTAAGATCTACCTTAGAAAAGATGCTAGAACCATGCAATTCATCAAGCATATCATCTAATCTAGGTATAGGATGTCGATACTTTACAGTGATATTGTTGATCGCACGGCAATCGACACACATCCTCCAGCTTCCATCTTTCTTAGGGACGAGCAAAACGGGCACGGCACATGGGCTCATACTCTCTCGGATATGTCCTTTCTCCATGAGCTCGGTGACTTGTTGTTGAAGCTCCTTAGTCTCTAGAGGATTGGTTCTGTAAGCGGGTTTGGTGGGAAGAGAAGCTCCGGGTGTGAAATCGATCTGGTGTTCAATGCCACGGATTGGCGGCAAACCTTGTGGAGGTTCTTCCGGGAAAACATCTTGAAACTCCTGCAACAGAAACTGAATTTTGCTAGGGATTTCCTGCACTGCTTGGTTAGTTTTAAGACATTCTTTAAACACAAAAAGTAGGGATGGCGGATAACTTCCTTGTTAAGGCTTGATCATAAGATTGGTCGGTTGTTTGAGCTTGGATTCGGACGTGATCTTGTTTTTCTTCAAAGCGATCTGGTCTAGATGAACCTCTTGTGGTGTTAACGGTACGAGAATGTTCCTCTTGCCCTTGAACTCAAAGGTATACCTGTTGGTGAACCCATCATGCATGACTTTACGATCAGATTGCCAAGGTCTTCCAAGTAGTATATGCCCAGCATCCATCGGCAAGATATCACATAGGACTTCATCTTCATATTTTCCGATAGACAGAGGAACTAAGACCTGATGCTTAACTTCCAACTCTCTCTCATCATTAAGCCATTGTAGTTTGTAAGGCTTAGCTCTCTTAATGACCGTTAGCCCAAGTTTTTCCACCATGGACTCACTCGCGACATTAGTACAACTTCCCCCGTCGATCACTAAGCTGCAAACCTTTTCTTTTACTAGACATCGAGTATGGAATAGATTCTCCCGTTGCTCATTTTTCTCGAATGTAGCATGCAGATTCAAAGTCTTCCTTGTGACTAAGAGTTGTCCTACCGTTGGCATTGCAACATGCTCTTCTATAGACTCAGCTTCCGAATGATCTCCTTCCGATTCTAGCTCTCCATTGGCTCGGATGACAATGGTTCTCTTATTGGAGCAGGCGTTCGAATAGTGACCAAAACCCTTACACTTGAAGCATTGTATTTCCCTGGTCTTGGTGCTTGAACCCTTATCAATGCCCTTAAGACGTGGCTCTTCTGTCCTAGGCTTAGAAAGCGGCTGGTGGTCCTTGATAGGTTTGTTGTCTCGGGTTTGGCTGACTCTTGTGGAAACATAACTGGGTCTAGGGTTCCTTCTCTTAAGCTGTTTCTCAAACATGTTAGCTTTATGAAGAAGCTCTTCCATTTCCACATAATGGTGTACTTCAAGCCGATCCATAATTTCCCTATTAAGGCCACCCATAAATCTGGCCATAGTAGCTTCTCCATCTTCTCGGATATCAGCTCTAAGCAACAAAGTTTCCATCTCCTTGTAGTATTCTTCCACAGATTTACTTCCTTGAGATAGATTCCTCAGCCTTAGATGCAGCTCTCTATGATAATGACTAGGTATAAACCTCTTCCTCATAATAATCTTCATTTGATTCCAAGTTTCAATAGGAAGATCTCCAACCCTTCTCCTTGAAGTTACTAGCTGATCCCACCAACTTAAGGCATAATCTTTGAATGCGGTTGGAGCTATCCGAACCATGTGGTCTTGAGTGAATTCTCTGCAGTCAAAGACGATCTCAATCCTTTTCTCCCACTCTAGATATTCTTCCGGATTATTAGTTCCATGGAAAGATGGAATCTCAATTTTTAGGCCGGCTAAAGGATCTCGGGATTGAGTTTGATTGATCCTAAGGGGTTGTTCCTCTCTTAGTCATCTTCTTCTTGAATGATGTGTTCTAGAGGAGTGACTATAGTACTGCTCAGCCTCAGAAGGTTGTGATTGCCTCCTAAATCGGTCGTTGATGGATCTGTCGAACTCAGCTCTCATCTCTGCCCTCATGGTTGCTATACTCTCGTTCATCATTGCCTTAAAGGAGTCAAGAAGTTGCTTGTTGGAGTTTGCGGATTCTTCTACACCATTGCTGGTTTCTGCCATGGTACCTGATCAGATTGAAACAAAATAACAAGTAAAATGCCCCACAGATAACACAACAACAATACAAGATAAGCTTGCTTGGAGTCCAAGAGACAGTTTAGTTTGATCGATTCAAATAAAATGTTCAAACACGTTAAAAAATTCTAGAAACAATTTTATAAAATACCTGACTCATTTTAGAAACATATCCAACCGATCTCACCATTTTAGCAATAATAACATATTTATGAAAATTAAAACACTGAAAATCGCAGAAAATCTCTTCTCAAAATCACTTGAAGATGATCGGTCAGATTAAAATATCAAATCGTGTCCAAAAATTCCAAAATCAATTTTCACAGTAACTAGACTCATAATATGTTCTTGGAAAACAGATTTCACGATTTTATCTATTACCAAAGATTTATGAAAATTCCGACAATCAACAGGTAAATCGATTCAAAGGTTATGAAGAATATGAAAGGGTATAATCGATTTGAAAAGACACAACCTGAGATGGAGTCTGCTCTGATACCACTTGATGTGATCCTGGGAGAGGATCACGTCCCTGAATGCTCTCCAAATGCTAGGTGAAGTCTTTGAAGCAAGGAAACCCTCCGATGAACCGGTTTGATGATGATTGGCGAGTGAGAAGGGGAACAGATCGGTTCAGATGGATGAGTAACCACGAAAATGGATTGAATGAAACTTCTAAGAGTTGCGGAATCACTCTTAGACTATCAGGGGTGTTTGTAGTGCAAGGAGATTTCCGAATACACTAACCAAACATGATCAAACAGTTTCAAAGATTATTGAGAATAAGAAAGGTTTGATAAATCTGAAAAGAAAGAGAATACAAGTACTTATAGAGTTTCAGATACTTAGAACTAAAATACATAGAAAATAGATAATACTTAATGAATCAAAGCTGATCATTAAGTGTACAAAGACTAATGCAAGTGAACTCTTCAACTTCAAAGTGGCGAGAATATGGAGTGAATGGAGTGGGCTTGGTTTCATCAAGAGGAAATGATAAAGAGTGTGTGGGCTGGCCTCATTAAAAACCTCTCTTGGAAAACCAATTCGGACAAAACCAAGAGGAGGGAAAAAGAGTACAAGTCCACACACCTCTCTTGATGAATGCTTAAGTGGCGTGAATCACAATCAAGGTGACTGGATTAGCACACTCAAGTCGGCCCTGAATATGGTGTAAGAGAGTGTAGAATACTTGATGGAATCTTGCTTGCTTGGATCGAGTCATCGGACCAAGGGGCACATGTAGATCTTTGTCGTTGGCTTCCTCAAGTCCATGTTGCTTTGTGGCTTCTTCTTTAGCTTCGTTAAGCTCTGGTTCAAGCTGCTCCTCCATCTCCTTAGCTTCCTTAAGCTCTGATTCAAGCTGCGCCTCTGTCTCCTTAACTTCCTCAAACCGGCTGCTGGTTAGGATCTCATCATTACCTCATTAAAAACCTTATTTGGAAAACCCAATGGGACAAAACCAAATGAAGGGAAAAAGAGTGTAAGTCATATCACCTCTCTTGATAAATGTTTAGGTGGCTTGGATCACAACCAATGTGACTGGATTATCACACACCAAACTGCCCGAGATGGTGTTGAGAAGATGTTGACAAAGTTGTCTTGAATTGTTGAAGTGATCGTCTTAATATTCCCGGATCAAACGTTGTTGTTGAGCTAATCCATTTCTTCTTAGCTTCCTCGGCTACAAGCTGCTCCGGTTCAAGCTTCTCCTTCATTGTGCTTGGCATGATCACATCATCCTCTCCCACTTGAAAAGGATTTGACCTCAAATCCGAACAATCTGCAAGGAAAAAGATTAAATTAGAATATTTGAAGTAAGTCGGAATATACTCACCTTGCAAGTAGATTTTGTAGGAATGGATATGTTCTATGACTCGAAGTGAACAATATCCTTCTTGCATTAGTTTGAACTCCTCTTGGGTTGCAAAACGTCTCTCCTTCATACGAATCCAAAACTGGTAACCAATCTCAAAGTTCTTAATATTCTCTTCTTCGTTTGCTGGCTTTTGATGCTCTATGTCTAGCAAACGCTCCTTTGGTTTAAGAACAACTTGAACAACAGTTTTCTTAAGCCAAACATGGTAGAGCCACGTCCTAGGTGCATGAAAATTTAGCTCTCCATCCTGTATATCCTGTATCCTCACAACAAAGACTCGAGACAAGAGATCATAGGTGCAAAGAATATAGTCATTCCGACTAGCACACAATTTATTACTTAGATCATCTAAACCAGATTTCAAAGGTTCAATATGATCATCTAAGTGTTTATTAAATTCAGAATGCTATCATAATAAACAATTTCTCCAAAGAATAATTCAGCATTGGGTGAAACACTAGCAAAATTAGAGAAATTAGCAATATCTATGAGCACATAATTTCTATTAGGTTCACACATTTTATCAAACAAAAATCCTCCATGCCTAAAGAATTTCTTATGCTCAAACTCCTCGCAAGATGGAAACATATTTTTAAAATTATCATTTAAATCATAAAGCCTCTTAATGATTTCAACTTCCATTAACCTAGCTTCATGAGCAAAAAGAAACACATACCTTGGAATTATTGCATCATACACAATAATTTCATTACCTTTTCGAATGCCAAAAGAATTCACCTCAATGTTTGCTCGCTGTTCCTTTCTCCATTGTTTCAACGGGTCATAATCAACTTGGACAGTAAACCGCATTAGCCACAAGTAAATTAACCACGCCTCTGGTGTATGAGCTTTCATTTGATTGTATTCATGGAAGTTATCAAAGGGAAGCTTCCGTGAGTTGTTTCCTAAAAACAAGTCCTGAAAACATTTGTTAAGCTCACTCGGTGGCACCGGTGCAAGGTTAGATATACAAGAGAATTTATCCAAAGAGACAAATATTTTATGATCAAAATATTCAGCATCATTAACCTTACTAATCCTAGCAAAAAGATTAGATTTCTTATCTAGCTCTTGATTCTCTTTGGGTTTGATTTTGTCAAGATAAAACTCATGAACCGGCAATGGCACAAGAGTAGTCTTATCTTCTTGAAAATATTTTGAACTCACCATTGTACAATCTGCACCAAGAGAAAGTAAGTTAGTTTTCATTCGCCTTTGCGAGTCAAGATAGTTACCTCGGGTCTTGATTGGTGGTGAAACAGTTGGTGGCTTCTCCTTTTGATCCATTGTTAAGCTCCATGTGGAGGTGGTTCCTACCAGGTCAGTGAACACATCTAAGGTACCTGTATCTTTCTTGGTACTTAAGGGAAAAATCAAGTGCATTATACTTGAAATTTCAACATTCAAAACAGGTTGTTTGAAGCTACGAGTGAAAATAAAATTATTCTGATATCGAATAAACTCGCAAGCTAAACTTACCTGAGTACCTTGTAAGATGTTACCAAACATTTCAGCTCGGCAAGCTTGTGAATGGGTTGACACCGCATGATGATTCTTCTCTTTTGTGCTTTCCTCAGCTTTTTCACAAATGTTATGCTTCTTACTTTCAGAATTCATAGAATTCAAATTTGCTATTCCTTTTCCAAACGGAATTCTGCTCAGACCAGATTCTTCAAAAGGCTCCTTTGGATCTTCTGCTGTGTCTTTAGGAACTTGAAACTGGGATCCATCAAATGGAATTCCGGCTTGACCAGAATCTTCTTTATGCATGGTTGGTCGAAGAAAATGTCCTCCCTCGGTTGATTTGATGATCGGGACCTTCGGTTTAGTTTTTGCAAGGTTGGCTTCGAACTTGGCTACAACATCTAGTGGCGTATCTCCAAATTTGTAGCTGTGTTCTCCTCTGCCTTCCTTCACACTTCTAGGCTTTCTTTGACTGTCATGAGACGATTTACCATCAGGTCTACAGTATTCATAGGCTGCTTCTTCCCTTTGTTGTCTCGGCTTGTCTCTCCATGGCTCTCTCCTCGGTTTTTCTTTTAGACGACCATGCCGTTGTGGATTTACTTCTTCAAATCGTCGGTTCCTGGCTGTTAAAATTTCACACAACTTATGAGCCCTCTTAGCCATCATAGCCTCAAATCGTTCTTGTTCAGCATCATTGATGGATCTTTCTAGTTCAGCTCTCATGGTTGCCATACTTTCGTCCATTATGGCTCTTAAGGAATCAAGGAGTTCTTTGTTGGAGTTTGACGATTCCTCTTCACCATTGCTGGTTCCCACCATGGTACCTGTTCAGATTCAAACAAGTAACAAGTAAAAATGGCAAAAGAAACACAACAAATAAAAACTCAGCAAGCTTTCTAGAATCCTAAACGACTGTTTGACTTGATCGAACAGAATAAAATATCAAATCACGTTCAACAATTCCAGAGAAAATTTTAACAAATACTAGACTCAATCATGGTTTCAATGCAACAGATTTCAAGATTTTATGATTAACCAATGATTTTAAACAATTCTAGCAAGTTAACACGAAAATAACTGTTCAAATTCCGATAACCTCTAGTTGTGACTGTTCGACTAAATCAACCTCGACAAATTATCAAATCATGTTTAAAAATTCTAGAATCAATTTAAACAAATACTAGACTCTTTTTTGAAGCAGATTCAACAGATCTAACGATTTTATCAGACAAAATGAATTTACGAAAATTCCAACAGTCAGCAGACAAAACAGATTAGAATGTAAAGAGGTGTTCTAGATAGGAAAAGATACAACCTGGCGTGGAGTCAGCTCTGATACCACTTGATATGATCCTAGGTGAGGATCAAGTCCCTGAATGCTCTCCAAGAGGTTGTGATGATTGGTGATAAGGTGAGTGATGCGGAAGAGATGAAAGGTGAAGGACAACGAGTGGATCCGATGAGTCTTGGGGGGTTGTTGCGAAACTTCCAAAGGGGATGGTGAACCTTTGGACTTTCAGGCTTGCTCTGTACGTGGGTGAAGACCCTAGACGTGGTGAACAAGGGGTGGATCAAAGTGAAACTTCCTAGGAGTTGTGAAAGACCCTAAGACTTTCGGCTTGCTTTGGGTGAGGATGAAGATCCGATCACAATAAGCAAGGAGTGAACAAACAAGTTTCAGAGAGTTTGAGAATATGAAAAGATGTTTGATAACTCACAAATGAAGCATTACAAGAGTTTAAATGAGCCAAAGAGTAAAAGAAATCTCGAAAAATACAAAGCATTAAAACCAAAGTTTGAACCAAGAAAATGACTCTTGAAGTCTTTCAATATTTCGGCTGAATCTTCTTGTTGGACTTGGGCTGCTTCACTTGGATAAGAGATAGAGGTGGGCTTAGGCTTTATCAAGAGGCTGATGAGTGAGTGATATGGCTTACCTCATTAAAAACCTTATTTGGAAAACCCAATGGGACAAAACCAAATGAAGGGAAAAAGAGTGTAAGTCATATCACCTCTCTTGATAAATGTTTTGGTGGCTTGGATCACAACCAATGTGGCTGGATTAGGACACACCAAACTGCCCGAGATGGTGTTGAGAAGATGTTGACAAAGTTGTCTTGAATTGTTGAAGTGATCGTCTTAATATTCCCGGATCAAACGTTGTTGTTGAGCTAATCCATTTCTTCTTAGCTTCCTCGGCTACAAGCTGCTCCGGTTCAAGCTTCTCCTTCATTGTGCTTGGCATGATCACATCACTCTCATGAACTGCACCTAACTCTGTCCTCAGCATGTGCCTCATTTCTCCCATGATAGCTTGTAGCTCCATACTAGAACGTCTAGAAGCACCCGCACTATTGGAATTATCAGATTTGTCTCCTTCATTCGACATCTTGTAATTTTTTCTGCAAAAATGGTTAGTAATAAAAACTCACAAAATATTTTTCTCTCAAGTGTTTCACTCAAGTGTTTCACTCAGCTCTCATAAATGATCTCCCTGTAGTGAAATCTCAATCGGTTCTTATCAAACTAACAATCAAACTCGGTGGAAAAACCAACAAACAAGCAGATCATGTGATTTAAGATAGAAAGACAAGATTATTTAGGAACAGAACAGAACAGATAACGATCAAACTATGATGTTTTTAGAATGAAGAGGAATCAGAATAGAAGAAAAACCAGAAAATTCTTGTTCAAAGGAAGAACAAATCGGATTGATATGTATTTTTTTTTTGTTTTGATTAAAACGTAACTGTCACGGAACTGATCAAAGAAGAAGCTGATCAGTCACTTTTGGGTGTTTAGAATTTTTTTTTTTTTTTTTTTTTTTTTGAAGAAAGATCGGAATAATCAAAGGAAAATAAAGATAGCAAAAGAGATGAATGACTGTGGAAAGGTAAGAAGATGATAGAAACGAATTACCAACTCGAAAATGTGCTCTGATACCAAATGATGTGATCCTCCCAAGGAATCAGCACTTTCGAGGGGTAAAACAAAAGAAAGGATAAATAGATAGAAAAATGGATTGAATGGTCGCACAGGAGATGCGGAATAGCTCCTGATATACCTCAATGTCTCCTAGGATATGACACACCTAAACAAGACAAGGTTTGATTCCTTAGATATGACACACCGAGACAAATCGATTTGATTGTTGGATATTACACACCAAGCAATCGAAAGTTCTAAAAGAACTAAAGAGAATCACTCTCAAATTTGCTAAAAAAGAAAAGTTGTTCTCTTCTCCAAAGAGATTACACGAAATATAAAGCAAAGGAAACTTCAGAACTAAGCCAAGCAACAATAAATGGTCTTGGAATTAAAAGAAATAAAATATCTATAAGTGAAATGGACTCCTGATCTTCTTTGGCCGAGATATACTCTTGCTGCGGCTTGATGGGCTTGGTAGAAATACCTCCTGGATGCCAAACATAAGTCTGGAAGCTTGCAAACAAATTGGGTCTAGAACTCTTCAAGTTTTGAACCAGATTGACCCATCTTCGCAAATGGAGTGTATCTTTCTCATCCGATGGTATTTCCTTCTTTTCTTGGGCTTGTTGGAAACCTAAGAGATCCATTAAGATTCTCCAATTTGTTTTACGTCGAGATCGTACCTGAGTTGGGCTGTGCATCATAATCTTTGGCTCAGTCGCGCCATAGGGTCTGAAGCAGATCCATTGACTTGTAAAATTCATATCTCCCAAGTCTGAACCAGTGTTGTGGGGAATACAATTTTCCCAGATTCTATGATGAATCAAGATTCCAGAATAATTTGCTTCGTAGCTTCATTCCTTCTGGTTTGATTGGAAATAATTATTCAACGCACGTATGTCTGAATCGTGTAAGCTGGGAATCACTTGATTTGGAAGTTGAATAACTTCTTCACCTAAACTCGGATTGTACTGATTCAACTTCGATATGAACCTCTGATGAGTTGATTTATAGTCCAAGTGGTTGTTGAAATGGGAAAATTTAGCTTGGACTTCATTTGGTCTGAACAAGGCACGCGGGTCTTCTCGGATGATTCCATGATCACATCATTGTTCCCACTTGAATCCGACATTCTTCTTGATAACCTCCGTGAGTGGGACGGCTAAAGTGCTGAAATCTTTAACAAATCTTCTGTAGAAACCGGCTAAACCATGGAAGCTTCTTACTTCACTAACAGTCTTTGGGCTCGGCCAATCTCTAATAGCTCGTATCTTCTCTTCATCAACCTTGATACCATCTGTACTCACAACAAAGCCTAAAAAGACAAGGTTATCCGTTCCAAAATTACATTTATTAAGATTATGATGTGATCATGGAATCATCCGAGAAGACCCGTGTGCCTTGTTCAGCACAAACGAAGTCTAAGATCAGCTTTTCTATCCCATCGACCACCTGGAGTACATTCTCACCTCATCTAGAGCACACCTCAAAGTTGAATCACTCCAATCCGAGTTCAGGTGAAGAAGTTATTCAACTTCCAAGTCAAGTGACTCCCAGCTTACGCGATTCAGCCATACGTGCGTTCAATAATTATTTCCAACCAAACCAGAAGGAATCAAGCTATGAAACAAATTATTCTGGAATCTTGAATCATCAGAGGATCTGTGAAAATTGGATTCACAACAACGCCGATTCAGACTTGGGAGATATGAATTTTACAATTCAATGGATCTGCTTCAGGCCCTATTGCGCGACTGAGCCAAAGATTATGATGCACAGCCCAACTCACGTAAGATGTCGACGTAAAATAAATTGGAGAATCTTACTAGATCTCTTAGGTTTCCAGCAAGCCCTAGAACAGAAGAAATGGATATCGGATCACAACGTTATTACCCATTTTCCTAAAGGGGTCAACCTGGTGCTGTACTTGAAGAACTCCAAGCCCAGTCCGTTTAAGAGCTTACAAAATTATGTTTGGCATCCAGGAGGTATTTCTACCAAGCTCAGAAAGCCCAGTAAGCCCCAACAAGAGTACATCTCGGCCAAAGAAGTTCAGAAGTCCATTTCACTTATAGATATTTTGTTCTTTTATTTTCTTTTAATTCCAAGACCATTTATTATTGCTTGGCTTAGTTCTTAAGTTTTATTTTCCTTTAAATTCGTGTAATCTCTTTACACAATAAAATCAACTTTCTTTTCAAACATTTTTAGAGTGAATCTCTTTTGTTATTTTTAGAACTTTTCGATTGCTTGGTGTGTAATATCCAACAATCAAACTCGATTCTGCTTCGATGTATCATATCCGAAAGAATCACACTTTGTCTTGTCTAGGTGTGTCATATCCTAGGAGACATTGAGGTATATCAATAGCCTTCCGCAACTCTTGTGTCACCATTCGATCCACCATCTATCCATCTATCCATTTTCTTTTTGTTTTACCCCTCGAAAGTGCCGATTCCTTGGGAGGATCACATCAGATTCGCGTACAAGATTTCCTTCCTAAGCACTTCTAAAACGTTTCTAAGATGCTCCACATGTTCATGTAAGCTTCGGCTATAGATTAAAATGTCATCAAAATATACCACCACAAAGCGACCTATAAATGATCTAAGAACGTGGTTCATTAGTCTCATGAAAGTACTAGGTGCGTTTGTTAACCCAAAAGGCATGACTAACCATTCATAAAGACCATGCTTAGTTTTAAATGCAGTTTTCCATTCATCCCCTTCTTGCATTCTAATCTGATGGTATCCACTTTTAAGATCTACCTTAGAAAAGATGCTAGAACCATGCAATTCATCAAGCATATCATCTAATCTAGGTATGGGATGTCGATACTTTACAGTGATATTGTTGATAGCACGGCAATCGACACACATCCTCCAGCTACCATCTTCCTTCGGAATAAGCAAAACGGGTACGGCACATGGACTCATGCTTTCGCGGATATGTCCTTTCTCCATGAGCTCGGTGACTTGTTGTTGAAGCTCCTTAGTTTCTAGGGGGTTGGTTCTGTAGGTGGGTTTGTTGGGATGAGACGCTCCTGGTATGAAATCGATTTCGTGTTCAATGCCACGGATTGGCGGCAAACCTTGGGGAGGTTCTTCTGGGAAAACATTTTGGAACTCCTGTAAAAGAAACTGAATTTTGCTAGGAATTTCCTGCACAGTTTGGTTAGTATTAAAACATTCTTTAAACACAAAAAGGAGGAATGAGGAAGAACTCCCTTGTCGAGGCGTGATCATAAGGTTGGCCAGTTCTTTGAGCTTGACTTCGGAAGTGGGTTTACCTTTCTTCAAGGCCATTTGATCTAGATGAACTTCTTGAGGAGTTAAAGGTACAAGGATGTTCTTTCTGCCCTTTAACTCAAACGAATATCTGTTGGTAAATCCATCATGCATTACTTTCCGATCAGATTGCCAAGGCCTTCCAAGCAAGATATGTCCAGCATCCATTGGTAAAATATCACATAAGACCTCATCTTCATATCTCCCTATAGACAAAGGAAATATGACCTGGTTCTTGACTTCCAATTCTCCCTCATCATTAAGCCATTGCAACTTATACGGCTTAGCTCTCTTAGTGATTGTGAGTCCGAGCTTATCAACCACAGACTGGCTGGCAACGTTGGTACAGCTACCACATCAATCACTAGGCTGCAGACTTTGTTTTGAACTAGGCAACGAGTCTGGAAGAGGTTTTCTCTTTGCTCATTTTTCTCGGCCTGAATGTGTAAGCTAAGGGTTCTTCTAGTGACCAAAAGTTGTCCAAACTCCGGCATTCTAAGTGGTTCCTCTAAAGGTTCAGGTTCCAAATGATCTTCTTTTAAGTCTATCTCGCCGTTGTTCCTAATAACTATGGTTCTCTGATTGGAGCATGAACGGGAGTAGTGACCAAAACCTTTGCACTTAAAACACTGAATTTCTCTAGCTTTGGTGCTTGAACCTTGATCAATTCCCTTGAGCGGAGGCTCGTCTATCTTAGGTTTGGTAAGCGGTTTGTAATCCTTAGGCTTGTAATCCTTCCTGAACTTGGTAGAGTTGTATCCGGTCCTAGAGCTCTTCCTCTTAAGTTGTTTTTCAAACATGATAGCTTTGTGGAGAAGCTCTTCTAGCTCGACATAATGATGTACCTCCAGTTTTTCAATGATATCTTTGTCAAGACCTCCCATGAATCTGGCCATAGTAGCTTCATTGTCTTCTTGAATATCGGCTCTAAGTAACAAGGTTTCCATTTCTTTGAAATAATCTTCAACGGATCTACTTCCTTGAGACAAATTCCAAAGCTTAAGGTGAAGTTCTCTGTGGTAGTGACTAGGTACGAACCTTTTCCTCATAATGATCTTTAGTTGGGTCCAAGTCTCAACCGGTATATCTCCAGCTCTTCTTCTAGATGTCACCAACTGATCCCACCAACTTAGAGCATAATCCTTGAATGCGGTTGGGGCGAGTCTGACCTTAGTCTCTTGAGTAAACTCCCGGCAATCAAAGATAATTTCAACCCTTTTTTCCCACTCAAGATATTCTTCAGGGTTACTGGTTCCATGGAAAAACGGAATTTCTATCTTCACACCGGCTAAAGGATCTCGAGTAATGGGTTGGTTATTTCTAGCGGTTTGATCTTCTCTTGGCTGTCTTCTTCGAGGACGATTTGATAGAGAAGTCTGACTGTAGTAATGCTCAGCATCAGAAGATCGTAGGTTCCTCCTAAGTTGTTCTTACATAACAGGTTGTTGATGTTCTCGGAATCAGTTGTTGATAGACCTCTCTAAATCGGCTTTCATATTGGCCATACTCTCAACCATCACTGCTTTGAAGGATTCCATAAGTTGCTTGTTGGAGTTGGAAGACTCTTGTTCATCATGGCTAGTCCCCGCCATGGTACATGTTCAGATCCCAACAAGTAAACTAGTAAAATGCTCAAACACAACAAGAGAAACAAAACTTATCTTGGCAAGAAACCCTAATCAACAGTTTGACTTGATCAATCAGAATAAAATGTCAAATCAAGTTAAAAAATTCCAGAGACAATTTTAAAAAATACAAGAATCAATCATGGTTTCAATGCAACAGATTTGACGATTTTAGGATTAACCAATGATTTTAAACAATTCTAGCAAGTTAACACGAAAATAACTGTTCAAATTCCGATAACCTCTAATTGTGACTATTCGACGAAATCAACTTCGAAAAATTATCAAAACATGTTCAAAAATTCTAGAATCAATTTTAACAAATACTAGACTCTTGTTTGAAGCAGATTCAATAGATCTCGCGATTTTATCAGAAAAAATGAATTTATGAAAATTCCAACAGTCAGCAGACAAAACAGATCGGAATGTGAAAAGGTATAACAGATCGGAAGAGATAAAACCTGGCGTGGAGTCAGCGCTGATACCACTTGATATGATCCTAGATGAGGATCAAGTCCCTGAATGCTCTCCAAGAGGTTCTGATGATTGGTGATAAGGTGAGTGATGCGGAAGAGATGAAAGGTGTACGAACAGCGAGTAGGATCCGATGAGTTTTGGGGAATTGTTGCGAAACTTCCAAAGGGGATGGTGAACCTTTGGACTTTCAAACTTGTTCGGTGCGTGGGTAAAGACCCTAGACGTGGTGAACAAGGGGTGGATCGAAGTGAAACTTCCTAGGAGTTGTGAAAGACCCTAAGACTATCGAACTTGCTTTGGGTGAGGATGAAGATCCGATCACAATAAGCAAGGAGTGATCAAACAGGTTTCAGGGAGTTTGAGAATATGAAAAGATGTTTGATAAACCACAAATGAATCATTACAAGAGTTTAAATCAGCCAAAGAGTAAAGGAGAGAATCTCGAAAATGACATAACATTAAAAACAAAGTTGAACATAAAATAACTCTTCAAGTCTTTCAATATTTCGGCTGAATCTTCTTGTTGGACTTGGGCTGCTTCACTTGGATAAGAGATAGAGGTGGGCTTAGGCTTTATCAAGAGGCTGATGAGTGAGTGATATGGCTTACCTCATTAAAAACCTTATTTGGAAAACCCAATGGGACAAAACCAAATGAAGGGAAAAAGAGTGTAAGTCATATCACCTCTCTTGATAAATGTTTAGGTGGCTTGGATCACAACCAGTGTAGCTGGATTAGCACACACTAAACTGCCCGAGATGGTGTTAGGGAGATGTTGCAAAGTGGTCTTGAGCTTCTCTTGTTTAGACCTAGTGATAGGACCCGGAGAAATGCATAAATCTTCAGCTCCTTGTAGCTCCGGTTCAAGCTGCTTCCTTTGCTCCTCATTGTCGTCTCCATGTTGCATTGGTTCCTCCTCCTTGCTAGCCATAGTCATATCAAGTAAACCGAGGGGATGATCTTGATACAACCCCTTTAACAAGGCTGTGTGTGGATCTAGACTCCAACACACAAAAAACAACAAATGAAAGGGATTTATGTGTAGATGTAGTTTCTAACATATAAATCAAACAAAGAAAACTTGTGGGAGCACCAAGCTAAACCCACAAAACTCTATCTCACTAAGAAGAGATCCTTTGAGGTGCTCTTATAGCAAAACCCGAAATCAAAAAATCTAAAACAAAGCTTCCCCTAGGCAACAAGCCTAAGGGAGCCACGAAATTCTCTCTCAATTTGTCACCAAGATCAAATCTGCTATGCTACCATGTAGAAAATTGAGAAGAAACCAAGAATCATCACACCAAATCTCTTCTCCTTCTCATGTGAAGAACAAGAACAAGAGAGAGAGGAGTTGTTTTTTTTCCTTCTAATTTTTTCTCATTAATTCTTAATTGTTACAACAATTACAAATATATATATCAAAGCACAAAACACATGTGCTTAAAATCATAGCCACATAAACATGTGGTCCAAAATCTCCACACTTTTCCACTAACACAAGTGGGCCAAGTTGGAGAAAATATCTAGCCCCAAGGAACTGTTCATCCCGCGGGGTTACTGTTCATCCCAAGACACAAACCGTCCTAAAATTACTATTCATCCCATGAGTCTTCATCTTCGTGTTCCGGCGAGGTCACTATTCATTCCACAACTGTAGTACTATTCATCCCGCACTTCACGGGTGACTATTCATTCCGTAGTTGTTGAGAATTCTTCTCCGCACTATTCCGAGATGCAATCTGGACCATTGATCTTCAATTTTAACCATTAAGGAATCTCCACAAATCAAGCTCACCAAGTCTTCTTGTCCGGTCAGCCTCAGATTGATCGATCTTAGGCTCAGATCGATCGTTCCAACTCAGACCGATCGATCTCGCTCCCGGACTGAACCGAACTCAACCTTGGCTCATCTAGTTTGATTCCTTCTTCTTTTTCTTGGTCCATCTGCACTCAATCCTCAACGACAACGTTCAAACCACAGTTACAAACAATCATACCTAACCATAATGAGACCGAGAGCTTTGATTCCCTTGGCCTTTACTCTTCCTTGCGAGTTAGGTACTTGTCTTCACCAAGCATCAGCTTCGTCACTCTGATTCGTTCAAGCTCTCCCACTTCTTGGCTCAGCTTCACTCAGTCTTGTCTCCTTGGATAACATCTTCTACCTCGCCTAACACTCACATTGTCATTAGCTCTTCTTGGACACTCTTGGAAGTAACACTCTCTCTGTTGGACACCACTTCCTGCTGCTTCTCGGATCACCACACCATATGCCTTGTGCATAGGCCTTCTGGGTTTCACCTTCGGTTTCCCCAAAACATCATCCGTAGCTACTCGTATGTGTCTCCCGGCTACCGGTCGCCATCGTCTTCTCATACGGTGCTCATAGTGCAAGGTTTACACTTCCACAGCTTCCTAGTTGTACGCCTCTCAGTCTGAGCTTTGATGTCTCTGCATTTTAGCATGTTTTAGCATGCATTTATCATCATTTAGGACTATATTTATCATATGTTTCACCCCATTTATAGTCTTTTCCACACATTTAACATACATACTAGTATTTGCAGTAGATTTGCATACATATGCATTTTGGAAGTTGATTTCAGGTACTTGGACGATGTTCTGGACGTTCGGAGAGTTTCACGCCGCAAGCTGCAGCAAAGTGATTGAGCAGAGGAAAGACAAAATGCTTGAGCAAGAGAAAGAGCAGCGTGCTCAAGCACATTTCCAAGAAGATTGACGAGTGCTCGGGCAGAAAAGGGATAGGTGCTCGAGCAGCTTCATCGAGCACACGTCGAGCAGATTATCAGCAAACACCTCGAGCAGCTCCATCGAGCACACCTCGAGCACACGTCGAGCAGCTCCATCGAGCACACGTCGAGCAGCTCCATCGAGTACACATCGAGCTGCTCCATTGAGAAGTGCTCGACCAGGCCTTCAACTACACACATGCTTGTCAAGCTGCATCGACCTCTGAAGACTTAGCCGTTTATTTTATCTTTACCCATTTTTAGGGTTTTCCGCATTTTCATATAAATACCCCTTTTGGGTTTTGTCCAAAGGGTATTCCGTTTTTATTTTTAGTGTAAGCTTTTTATTTTTAGGTTTTCTCTCTATTCTTGAGTGTTCTTCATTTGTTCTTCATTGTTCTTGACTTTGAATCCAGATTTCTTTTAATCCACTTGTTAGTTTGTTTTAATTCTTTGCAGTCTTGTTATTCTTGCAATATAATCTATCATTCTAATCTATTTTTAATGAATTCTGAGAAGTTTGGATTTTCTGGGTTTATGTTCTTCAATATGCTTGAGTAGTTTTTTAGGGTTCTTGAGAATGTGATAGGTTAGTGATGAATCTTTGATCTTCTAGGGCGCTTGAGTTTAGTTGTTTGTGAATCTCTTCTGGATTAGTGTTCTTAATGCTAGTTTCTCTCTGATCAATTGCAACTAGATCTTAAGTGTTTCCACACTCAAAAGGTGGTTGATGAAATGCTTGAACAACTAGTGCCAGAGATTTTCATTCCTAGCCTAAGAGATTGGATGTTTAGGGTGTTCATTGACAAGAACGGGTTGAGTCTTAGTGCCTGTTAGGGTAGATTTCGTCAAAGACATCTGAGTCTAGAACTGCCTTAGCTTGAGGTCATCTGTCACGACAGTGGATTTGATTGCTTGTGAACCCGTTGTCTAGGGATTAGCTCTGTGTGAGTTTGTCAGCGCCCTAGATAGATTTCAGAGGAGTCACTGACCAATTACCCCATTCTTAAGAGCTTGTTTGTCTTAGTTGATTTTACCTTGTCTTAGTTATCATTTTCGCTTGCTAGCTTCCACACTTAGTTTTATCTCATCAATTTATTTCGTCATTTTCACTTGCTGCATTACTCCTACAACATCTGTGCACTGCTTCTCTAGCACCTGCACCCGCCTCCCTAGTATTTTTACTTAGCATTTATTTTGCATATTTCATGTTTCACTTAGGTTGTTAGACAATCCAACCTCAACTTGCTTGGCTTGAATTAAGTATATCTGATCTCATCCTGATTGTTAGCATCACACTCATTTGGATAAACACCTTAGAACTACAATGACATGTTAGACTAAGGAATTGATATATCCATAGTTTACTGCTTTCACACCACACAATACATTTAAACTTGTATTTTTACTTAGGAAAAGCATAAAGGACAGGGGATTCGCATCCAATAGGACAAGTTCCTATTGCTAGGTCTCCCTTGACTACAGGCTGAGTACTGAGTAAAAATACCAATATCAAGCTTCACACTCCATTTATCAAGATCAATCTTGACTTCAACTCTTCATAGATTTGATCTCGATCCTTCAAAGATCGTTAGCTCCAATCCCACTCATGGTACGACTCATCCTATCTCGTTGGGCTGCCACTTAACCGAAGCCGCCACACTACGGTCAATCCCAACTCCATCAATGATGAGCCATCGTAGGTCTCGTCGAACTGCCACTCAACCGGAGCCGCCACACTACCAGTTGATCTCAACTTAACCTTCGATCATCGGGATGCTTCGCCTCTCCGTGGTACATTGTGCTCATCCTCTTCTAGGATCGCCATATTGCTTAGTGCTTAAACGGTCTTCTTCAACATCCATAACCCTAATCCTAAAACCCTAAATCTCAAGCCATAAACCCTAAACATTATACCCTACACCCTAAACATTAAACCATAAACCCTTAACCCTAAACACTAAATCCTAAATAAAAAACCATATACCATAAATCCTAAACCGTCAACCATAAACCCTAATCCCAAAACTATAAAGCCTAAACACTAAAACCTAAACCCTAAATCAAAACCCGTAACCATAAACAATAAACCAAAACCCTAAACCACAAATCTCAAACACTAAAGCCTCATCCCAGCAACAATCCAAAACAATAATTTTGAGATCAAGAGTGGTCTGATCGCCATGGTCCAAAGTAACAAATTTCATGGATTACCTATGGAAGACCCTCAAAGTAACAAGGATGTTGATGAAGGCTGGGAACTAGTTGAAAATCTTGCTCAATCCGATAGGAACTACACTGAGGACTATGACCGCAACATAAGGGGAAGTGTTGATTCTGACGAGAGGACTAGGAAAGAGATCAAGTCTCTGAATGAAAAGTTTGATAAATTCATCCTCAGCCAGCAGAGACACGTTCACTTTGCAAATGAAGAAGAACTCTTTCAGGTTCAAGATGGGGAGGCTGACCAGATAGAAGAAGTTAGCTATGTTCAGAACCACGGTAGCTACAACAAGGGTTTCACCAACTACAAGAACAAACCCAACTTGTCTTACAGACGTACCAACGTGGAAAACCCGCAAGATCAAGTCTATCCTGTGCCACCACCGCAACAAAACAAGCCTTTTATGCCCTACAATCAAACTCAAGGTTTTGTTCCTAAGCAGAATTTCCAAGGAAGGTACAACCCACAGGGCGTCATAGGTTAACCACATGGTTTTGCACCACAGCAAGCTCCAACACCTACTGCCCATGATCAAGACCTGCAAAGTATGATGCAGCAGCTACTCCAAGGTCAAGCTGCCAGTACAATGGAAACTACAAAGAGGTTTGCTAAACTAAAGAATCAGTCGGACTATACCTACGATACCCTCAACAACAAATTCGAGACAGTGAACTCCAAAATTAAATACCTGGACATCAAGTCTGCATCCACGTCTTCCACACCGCACCTGATATGATCCTAGATGAGGATCAACGTCCCAGAATGCTCTCCAAGAGGTTGTGATGGTCGAAGTGAAGAGATGGATGTGGAAGTGATGAAATGATGTAAACGGCGAGAATGGTCTAATGAGTTTTATGGATCAAATGCAAAACTTCCAAAGGTTGTGAAAGACCTTTAGACTTCAAGCTCGTCCAGGAGAGGGTAAAGACCCAATACTTTGAACAAGGGGTGGAAGTGAGTGATACTTCTTAAGGACTATGACTGATCCTTAGACTATCGGCTTGCTCGGTGTAAAGGAATGAAGACCCGACACTTTAAGCAAGAAATGATCAAACAAGTAGAAAGAGTTTTGAAATAAAAGTTTGATAATATGAAAAGAAGAGAACAAGGGAATACATATAGAGTTCAAAGATGCATAGAAAATAGAAAATAACCCCTTGGAATTCTACAAAGCATTAAACATAAACTTTGAATCATTCTTGAGTGTCTCTTTGGCTCCATTTCGTGGCTGAGAGTAGAGTTTGGGCCTGGCTTTATCAAGAGGCCTGGTGAAAGAGTAATAAGGCTTGCCTCATTAAAAACCTTGTTTGAAAAACCCATTGGGACAAAACCAAACGAAGGGAAAAAGAGTGCAAATCTTATCACCTCTCTTGATAAATGTCTAAGTGGCTTGGAGCACAACTAGGGTAGTTGGATTAGCACACACTAAACTGCCCGGAATGGTATTAAGAAGGGGACTTGGTGTTGGTTCATTTGAGAAAAGAACGGTTTCCTAACGAGAGAAAATCCAAGCTTATGCCCAGGATTGATGGTCCATTCGAAATCATCAAGAAGATCAACGACAACGCCTACCAGCTTGATCTCCAAGGTAAGTACAATGTGAGTTCGAGTTTTAATATTACTGATTTGGTTCCTTATTTTGTAGAAGAAACAGATTTGAGGTCAAATCCTTTTCAAGAGGGAGAGGATGATATGATTATGGCCAGCAAGGAAGAGGAACCTATGCAACATGGAGACGCCAAAGAGGAGCAAAGGCAGCAGCTTGAACCAGAGCTACAAGGAGCTGAAGATTTATGCATTTCTCCAGGTCCTATCACTCGGTCTAAACAAGAGAAGCTCAAGACCACTTTGCAACATCTCCTCAACATCATCTCGGGCAGTTTGGTGTGTGCTAATCCAGCCACATTGCTTGTGATACAAGCCACCTAAACATTTATCAAGAGAGGTGATATGACTTATACTCTTTTTCCCTTCATTTGGTTTTGTCCCAATAGGTTTTCCAAATAAGGTTTTTAATGAGGTAAGCCATATCACTCACTCATCAGCCTCTTGATAAAGCTTAAGCCCATCTCTATCTCCTATCCAAGTGAAGCACAGCCCAAGTCCAATAAGAGTTCAGCCGAAAATCTCAAGACTTGAAGAGTCTTTTTTATGTTCAAACTTTGTTTTAATCTTGTGTTAATTTCGAGATTTTCCTTTACTCTCTTGTTGATTTAAACTCATGTAAGGCTTCATTTCTAATCATCAAACATCTTTTCATATTCTCAAAGTCTCTGAAACTTGTTTGTTCATCCTTGCTTAAAGTGATCGGATCTTCATCCTCACACCAAGTAAGCCAAAAGTCTTAGGATCTTTCATACTCCTAGGAAGTTTCATCTCGATCCACCCCTTATTCACCTCGTCTAGGGTCTTCACCCACGTCCAGAGCAAGCTTGAAAGTCCGAAGGTGCTCCATTCCCTTTGGAAGTTTCGCATCAATCCCCCAAGACTCATCGGATCCCCTCTTGTTCTTCACCTTTCACCTCTTCCGCATCACTCACCTTGTCACCAATCCTCACAACCTCTTGGAGAAGCATTCAGGGACTTGATCCTCTCACCTAGGATCATATCAACAAGTAAAAAGAGTTTTGAAAATAAAAGTTTGATAATCTGAAAAGAAGAGAACAAGAGATACATATAGAGTTCAAAGATGGATAGAAAATAGAAAATAAACCCTTGGAATTCTACAAAGCATTAAACATAAACTTTGAATCATTCTTGAGTGTCTTTTTGGGTCCATTTTGTGGCTGAGAGTAGAGTTTGGGCCTGGCTTTATCAAGAGGCCTTGTGAAAGAGTAATAAGGCTTGTCTCATTAAAAACCTTGTTTGGAAAACTCATTGGGACAAAACCAAACGAAGGGAAAAAGAGAGCAAGTCTTATCACCTCTCTTGATAAATGTCTAGCTGGCTTGGATCACAACTAGGGTAGTTGGATTAGCACCCACTAAACTGCCCTGGATGGTGTTGTAAAGATGTCTTGAATTGTTGAAGTGATCCTCTTAATATTCCCGGATCAAACGTTGTTGTTGAGCTAATCCATTTCGTCTTAGCTTCCTCGGCTACAAGCTGCTCCGGTTCAACCTGTTCCAATGGTTCCTTTGCTCCTTGTTGGATTTCCTCATCTTCATAAGCTTCCATTTCCTCTTCCAGCTCCTTAGTGCTTCCTAGGATCACATCATCCTCCCCCAGTTGAAAAGGATTTGTCCTCAAATCTGTTTGACCTGCCACAAACAACACTAAGTTAGAACCATCAAAGAGTAACATCATGGGAAACTTACCTCGGAGATCAAGTCGATGGGCGTTATTGATGATTCTTCTTGTTAGGTGAAATGAACCATCAATCATTGGTGTCCATACTCGTTCTCCAACCTCAAAGATCATCCTAAAATAATCAATGGTTTTCTTATGCTGCATGAAAACATCTCCGATTCCAGTCCTCGCAAAACAACTTGATGAGATAACTTTTAAGTCCGGTGGCTCCTCTTTTGTTCCTGAAAAGTTGTCAACACTTTTGGCAAAGAGCAAGCATATTATCACAGTCATGGACTCACAATAAACAGGAAAACATGTATCAGATTGTATCAAAGCATTATTCTTGTCAAGTCCTTCTTTTTCTTGCATCCTAAGACAAGATTTCTGTTCCGAATAATCTTTTAATAAACCTAAAATTTTCTCAATGATTTCTGCAGATAATATATTCATACTCACAGCCATTAAATCATGAGAAACAAATCGAGAAAAATAAATACTTACCTGAATAAGATCCTTGGAGTGTTTGGTGCTCGAAATTATATCGGTAAATGAAAGCGATCTTGGATCCGGGGGCTCTTCTTTGATCAGAAAATTGTTGGTGAGAAAACCATCAAATCTTGCGGTTATCTTACACAATGAGAGCTCTCCTGGTCGCCATTGATAAGTTTGGAATGAACAAAATGATGAAAATATAATTTTAGGCTCTACGGGAAACATGTGAAGTGAAGAGGTCCAAATCTCGTGGGGTAAGTGTCTTGAACGTCTTAGATAGTCTCCAGGTCTCCAAATGTGGTTATGAGATGCATCAAAGATGGGTGGTAGTCTTATGGGGTCATCCACTGGAAACACGTTCTTATGATTCTGCAAAAGACACATCATCTCACTCGGCAGCACTGGTGCAAGGTTAGATACACAAGAGAATTTATCTAAAGAGGCAAATATTTTATGATCTGATATGATTATGGCCAGCAAGGATGAGGAACCTATGCAACATGGAGACGCCAAAGAGGAGCAAAGGCAGCAGCTTGAACCGGAGCTACAAGGAGCTGAAGATTTATGCATTTCTCCGGGTCCTATCACTCGGTCTAAACAAGAGAAGCTCAAGACCACTTTGCAACATCTCCTCAACACCATCTCGGGCAGTTTGGTGTGTGCTAATCCAGCCACATTGGTTGTGATCCAAGCCACCTAAACAGTTATCAAGAGAGGTGATATGACTTACACTCTTTTTCCCATCATTTGGTTTTGTCCCAATGGGTTTTCCAAATAAGGTTTTTAATGAGGTAAGCCATATCACTCACTCATCAGCCTCTTGATAAAGTCTAAGCCCACTTCTATCTCTTATCACAAAATAAAGGAAGCCCAAGTCCAAGAAGAGTCAGCCAAAATTTGAAGACATGAAGAGTCATTTTTATATTCAAACTTTGTTTTAATGTTATGTTATTTTCGAGATTTTCCCTTTACTCTCTTGTTGATTTAAACTCATGTAAGGCTTCATTTCTAAGTTATCAAACATCTTTTCATATTCTCAAACTCTCTGAAACTTGTTTGTTCATCCTTGCTTAAAGTGATCGGATCTTCATCCTCACACCAAGTAAGCCGAAAGTCTTAGGATCTTTCACACTCCTAGGAAGTTTCATCTCGATCCACCCCTTGTTCACCGCGTCTAGGGTCTTTACCCACGTCCAGAGCAAGCCAGAAAGTCCAAAGAATCACCATCCCTTTGGAAGTTTCGCAGCAATCCCCCAAAGACTCATCGGATCCACTCTTGTTCTTCACCTTTCATCTCTTCCGCATCACTCACCTTGTCACCAATCGTCACAACCTCTTGGAGAAGCATTCAGGGACTTTATCCTCACCTAGGATCATATCAAGTGGTATCAGAGCTGACTCCACGCCAGGTTGTATCTTTTCCGATCTAGAACACCTCTTTACCTTCCTATCTGTTTTATCTGCTGACTGTTGGAATTTTCGTAAATTCATTTTGTCTGATAAAATCGTGAGATCTGTTGAATCTGCTTCAAAAAAGAGTCTAGTATTTGTTAAAATTGATTCTAGAATTTTTGAACATGTTTTGATAATTTTCCGAACAGTCACATTTAGAGGTTATCAGAATTTGAACAGTTATTGTCGTGTAACTTGCTAGAATTGTTTAAAATCATTGGTTTATCCTAAAATCGTGAAACTTGTTGCATTGAAACCATGATTAAGTCTACTATTTTTTAAAATTCTCTCTGGAAGTTTTGAACGTAATTTGACATTTTATTCTGATTGATCAAGTCAAACTGTCGATTAGGGTTTCTTGCCAAGTAAGTTTTGTGTTCTTGTTGTGTTTAAACATTTCACTAGTTTACTTGTTGGATTCTGAACAGCTACCATGGCGGGGACTAGCCATGATGAACAAGAGTCTTCCAAATCCAACAAGCAACTTATGGAATCCTTCAAACCAATGATGGTTGAGAGTATGGCCAATATGAAAGCAGATTTAGAGAGGTCCATCAACAACCGATTCCGAGAACATCAACAACCTGTTATGGAAGAACAACTTAGAAGGCACCCACGATCTTCTGATGCTGAGCATTACTACAGTCAGACTTCTCGATCAAATCGTCCTCGAAGAAGACAGCCAAGAGAAGATCAAACCGATAGAAATCACCAAACCGCTACTCGAGATCCTTTAGCCGGTGTGAAGATTGAAATTCCATCTTTCCATGGAACCAGTAAACCTGAAGAATATCTTGAGTGGGAAAAGAGGGTAGAGATTATCTTTGATTGCCGGGAGTTTACTCAAGAGATTAAGGTCAGACTCGCCCCAACCGCATTCAAGGATTATGCTCTAAGTTGGTGGGATCAGTTGGTGACGTCTAGTAGAAGAGCTGGAGATATACCGGTTGAAATTTGGACCCAACTAAAGATCATTATGAGGAAAAGGTTCGTACCAAGTCACTGCCACAGGGAACTTCATCTTAAGCTTCGCAATTTGTCTCAAGGCAGTAGGTCCGTCGAAGACTATTTCAAAGAAATGGAAACCTTGTTACTTAGAGCCGATATTCAAGAAGACAATGAAGCTACTATGGCCAGATTCATGGGAGGTCTTGACAAAGACATCATTGAGAGGCTGGAGGTACACCATTATGTCGAGCTAGAAGAGCTTCTCCACAAAGCTATCATGTTTGAAAAACAACTCAAGAGGAAGAGCTCTAGGCCCGGATACAACTCTACCAAGTTCAGCAAAGACTACAAGCCTAAGGATTACAAACCGCTTGCCAAGCCTAAGATAGACGAGCCTCCGCTCAAAGGAATTGATCAAGGCTCAAGCACCAAGGCTAGAGAAATTCAGTGTTTTAAGTGCAAAGGTTTTGGCCACTACTCCCGTTCATGCTCCAATCAGAGAACCATACTTATTAGGAACAACGGCGAGATAGACTCAGAAGAAGATCACTCGGAAACTGAACCTTTAGAAGAACTACTTAGATTGCCGGAGTTTGGACAACTCTTGGTCACTAGAAGAACCCTTAGCCTACACATTCAGGCCGAGAAAAATGAGCAAAGAGAAAGCCTCTTCCACACTCGTTGCCTAGTTCAAAAGAAAGTCTGCAGCCTAGTGATTGATGGTGGAAGCTGTACCAACGTTACCAGCCAGTCTATGGTTGATAAGCTCGGACTCACCATCACTAAGAGAGCTAAGCCGTATAAGCTGCAATGGCTTAATGATGAGGGAGAATTGGAAGTCAAGAACCAGGTCATAGTTCCTTTGTCTATAGGGAAATATGAAGATGAGGTCATATGTGATATTCTACCAATGGATGCTGGACACATTTTGCTTGGAATACCTTGGCAATCTGATCGGAGAGTCATGCACGATGGATTTACTAATAGATATTCGTTTGAGTTTAAGGGCAGAATGAACATCCTTGTACCTTTAACTCCTCAAGAAGTTCATCTAGATCAAATGGCCTTGAAGAAAAGTAAGCCCACTTCCGAAGCCAAGCTCAAAGAACCGGCCAACCTTATGATCACACCTCGACAAGGGAGTTACTCCTCTTCCCTCCTTTTTGTGTTTAAAGAATGTTTTAATACTAACCAAATGGTGCAGGAAATTCCTAGCAAAATTCAATGTGTTTTACAGGAATTCAAAGATGTTTTTCCGGAAGTGATGAGATCCTAACCAGCAGCCTGTTTGAGGGAGCTAAGGAGATAGAGGAGCAGCTTGAACCAGAGCTTAAGGAAGCTAAAGAGGACGCCACAAAGCAACAAGAACTTGAGGAAGCCAACGACAAAGATCTACATTTGCCCCTTGGTCCGATGACTCGATCCAAGCAAGCAAGATTCCATCAAGCATTCTACACTCTCTTACACCATATTCAGGGCCGACTTGAGTGTGCTAATCCAGTCACCTTGATTGTGATTCACGCCACTTAAGCATTCATCAAGAGAGGTGTGTGGACTTGTACTCTTTTTCCCTCCTCTTGGTTTTGTCCCAATGGGTTTTCCAAGAGAGGTTTTTAATGAGGCCAGCCCACACACTCTTTATCATTTCCTCTTGATGAAACCAAGCCCACTCCATTCACTCCATATTCTCGCCACTTTGAAGTTGAAGAGTTCACTTGCATTAGTCTTTGTACACTTAATGATCAGCTTTGATTCATTAATTATTATCTATTTTCTATGTATTTTAATTCTAGGTATCTGAAACTCTATAAGTACTTGTATTCTCTTTCTTTTCAGATTTATCAAACCTTTCTTATTCTCAATCTCTTTGAAACTGTTTGATCATGTTTGTTTAGTGTATTCGGACATATCCTTGCACTACAAACACCCCTGATAGTCTAAGAGTGATTCCGCAACTCTTAGAAGTTTCATTCAATCCATTTTCGTGGTTACTCATCCATTTGAACCGATCTGTTCCCCTTCTCACTCGCCAAACATCCTCAAACCGGCACATCGGAGGTTTTCCTTGTTTCAAAGACTTCACCTAGCATTTGGAGAGTATTCAGGGACGTGATCCTCCCCTAGGATCACATCAAATGGTATCAGAGCCGACTCCATCTCAGGTTGTGTCTTTTCAAAATCGATTATACCCTTTCATATTCTTCATAACCTTTGAATCGATTTACCTGTTGATTGTCAGAATTTTCATAAATCTTTGGTAATAGATAAAATCGTGAAATCAGTTTTCAAAGCACATATTATGAGTCTAGTTTCTGTGAAAATTTATTTCGGAATTTTTGGACACGAGTTGATATTTTAATCTGACCAATCATCTTCAAGTGATTTTGAGAAGAGAATTTCTGCGATTTTTCAGTGTTTTAATTTTCATAAATCCGTTTTAATTGCTAAAACTGTGAGATCGGTTGGATTTGTCTTTAAAACGAGTCAGGTATTTTAGAAAATTGTTTCTAGAATTTTTGAACATGTTTGGATATTTTATTTGAGTCGATCAAACCAAACTGTCTCTTGGATTCCAAGCAAGCTAATCTTGTATTGTTGTTGTGTTATCTGTTGGGCATTTTACTTGTTATTTTGTTTCAATCTGATCAGGTACCATGGCAGAAAGCAGCAATGGTGAAGAAGAATCCGCAAACTCCAACAAGCAACTTCTTGACTCCTTTAAGGCAATGATGAACGAGAGTATAGCAACCATGAGGGCAGAGATGAGAGCTGAATTCGACAGATCCATCAACGACCGATTTAGGAGGCAATCACAACCTTCTGAGGCTGAGCAGTACTATAGTCACTCCTCTAGAACACATCATTCAAGAAGAAGACGACCAAGAGAGGAACAACCCTTTAGGATCAATCAAACTCAAACCCGAGATCCTTTAGCCGGCCTAAAAATCGAGATTCCATCTTTCCATGGAACTAATAATCCGGAAGAATATCTAGAGTGGGAGAAAAAGATTGAGATCGTCTTTGACTGCAGAGAATTCACTCAAGACCACATGGTTCGGATAGCTCCAACCGCATTCAAGGATTATGCCTTAAGTTGGTGGGATCAGCTAGTAACTTCAAGGAGAAGGGTTGGAGATCTTCCTATTGAAACTTGGAATTAAATAAAGATTATTATGAGGAAGAGGTTTATACCTAGTCATTATCATAGAGAGTTGCATCTAAGGCTGAGGAATCTATCTCAAGGAAGTAAGTCTGTGGAAGAATACTACAAGGAGATGGAAACTTTGTTGCTTAGAGCTGATATCCGAGAAGATGGTGAAGCTACTATGGCCAGATTTATGGGCGGCCTTAATAGGGAAATTATGGATCGGCTTGAAGTACACCATTATGTGGAAATGGAAGAGCTTCTGCATAAAGCTAACATGTTTGAGAAACAGCTTAAGAGAAGGAACCCTAGACCCGGTTATGTTTCCACAAGAGTCAGCCAAACCCGAGACGACAAACCTATCAAGGACCACCAGCCAATTTCCAAGCCTAGGACAGAAGAGCCACGTCTTAAGGGCATTGATAAGGGTTCAAGCACCAAGACCAGGGAAATACAATGCTTCAAGTGTAAGGGTTTTGGTCATTATTCGAACGCCTGCTCCAATAAACGAACCATAGTCATCCGAGCCAATGGAGAGCTAGAATTGGAAGAAGAACATTCCGAAGCTGAGTCTATAGAAGAGCATGTTGCAATGCCAACGGTAGGACAACTCTTAGTCACAAGGATGACTTTGAATCTGCATGCTACCATCAAATTAGGATGAAAGAAGGGGATGAATGGAAAACTGCATTTAAAACTAAACATGGTCTATATGAATGGTTAGTCATGCCTTTTGGATTAACGAACGCACCTAGTACTTTCATGAGACTAATGAATCATGTTCTTAGAGCATTCATAGGTCATTTTGTGGTTGTGTATTTCGATGACATCCTAATCTATAGCCATAGCTTGGACGATCATGTGGAGCATCTTAGAAAAGTTTTGGAAGTACTTAGGAAAGAAACCTTGTATGCTAATCTTAAGAAATGTACCTTTGGAACGGATAACCTTGTCTTCTTAGGTTTTGTTGTGAGTACAGATGACATTAAGGTTGATGAGGAAAAGATCCAAGCAATCAAAGAATGGCCGAGTCCTAGAAATGTCGGCGAAGTGAGAAGCTTTCATGGCCTTGCCGGTTTTTATCGGAGATTTGTCAAAGACTTTAGCACTCTAGCCGCTCCACTCACTGAAGTTATCAAAAAGAATGTTGGATTTAAGTGGGAGCAAGCTCAAGAAGATGCTTTCCAAGCTTTGAAAGACAAGCTCACACACTCTCCGGTGCTATCTCTTCCTAACTTTGATAAAACTTTTGAAATTGAATGTGATGCCTCAGGAATTGGTATTGGCGCTGTACTTATGCAGGAAATGAAGCCCATAGCCTACTTTAGTGAAAAACTTGGAGGATCCACTCTCAATTACCCACTTACGATAAAGATCTCTACGCGCTTGTTCGAGCCTTGCAAACATGGCAACATTATCTTTGGCCCAAGGAATTTGTTATCCACACGGACCATGAGTCTCTAAAGCATCTCAAAGCATCGCAAGGTGGGTTGAGTTCATTGAAACTTTCCCTTATGTGATCAAATACAAGAAAGGTAAAGAGAATGTAGTAGCCGATGCTCTTTCTCGAAGGTATGTTCTCTTGAATTCTCTAGAAGTTAAGCTACTTGGATTCGAGCATATCAAGACTTTATATGCAGCTGACCCTGATTTTAAAGACATCTATGCTTCTTGTGAGAAGTTCGGTAGCGGCAAATATTTTCAGTGTGACGGTTTTCTATTCTATGAAAATCGATTGTGTGTACCTAACTCTTCTTTAAGAGATTTGTTTGTGAAGGAAGCTCACGCAGGTGGTCTCATGGGACATTTTGGCGTAACTAAGACCTTGAGTTTGATGCACGAACATTTCTTTTGGCCACACATGCGGAGAGATGTAGAGAAAGCTTGTGAAAGATGTACAACTTGCAAACAAGCTAAGTCTAAAATCCAGTCTCACGGTTTGTATACTCCTTTACCCATTCCTTTGCATCCGTGGCATGACATCTCTATGGATTTTATTGTTCGATTACCTAGGACTAAGACCGGAAAAGATTCTGTGTTTGTGGTAGTAGATAGGTTCTCCAAAATGGCACACTTTATCCCTTGTCATAAAACTGATGATGCCATGAATATAGCCGGACTGTTCTTTAGGGAAATTGTTAGATTGCATGGTATTCCTAGGACCATTGTATCGGATAGAGACACTAAGTTCCTTAGCTATTTCTGGAAAACACTTTGGTCTAAGTTAGGAACTAAGCTTTGTTTCTCTACAACTTGTCACCCGCAATCCGATGGTCAAACCGAAGTAGTTAATAGGGCTTTATCTACTTTGTTGCGTGCATTGATTAAAAAGAATCTAAAGACTTGGGAAGAATGTTTACCTCATGTAGAGTTTGCCTATAACCATGCTAGACATTCTGCATCTAAGTTTTCTCCATTTGAAATTGTCTATGGTTTTAATCCTATATCACCTTTGGATCTAATGCCTTTACCTGTGAGTGAAAGAGCTAGCTTAGATGGAAGAAAGAAAGCAGAAATTGTCAAGCAGATTCATGAGAAAGCTCGGATCAACTTGGAGAGCAAGACCAAACCCTATGCCAAGTACGCTAACAAAGGCCGAAAGGAAAAGATTTTCGAAGAAGGCGATTTGGTTTGGATACATTTGAGAAAGGAAAGATTTCCCAACGAAAGAAAGTCCAAGCTCATGCCCCGAATCGACAGTCCTTTCAAAGTCATCAAGAAACATAACAACAATATCTACCAGCTGGACCTCCAAGGTAAGTACAACGTAAGTTCAAGCTTCAACATAACTGATCTAGTTCCTTTTTGCGCAGATGAAACGGATTTGAGGTCAAATCCTTCTCAAGTGGGAGAGGATGATGAGATCCTAACCAGCAGCCTGTTTGAGGGAGCTAAGGAGATAGAGGAGCAGCTTGAACCAGAGCTTAAGGAAGCTAAAGAGGACGCCACAAAGCAACAAGAACTTGAGGAAGCCAACGACAAAGATCTACATTTGCCCCTTGGTCCGATGACTCGATCCAAGCAAGCAAGATTCCATCAAGCATTCTACACTCTCTTACACCATATTCAGGGCCGACTTGAGTGTGCTAATCCTGTCACCTTGATTGTGATTCACGCCACTTAAGCATTCATCAAGAGAGGTGTGTGGACTTGTACTCTTTTTCCCTCCTCTTGGTTTTGTCCCAATGGGTTTTCCAAGAGAGGTTTTTAATGAGGCCAGCCCACACACTCTTTATCATTTCCTCTTGATGAAACCAAGCCCACTCCATTCACTCCATATTCTCGCCACTTTGAAGTTGAAGAGTTCACTTGCATTAGTCTTTGTACACTTAATGATCAGCTTTGATTCATTAAGTATTATCTATTTTCTATGTATTTTAATTCTAGGTATCTGAAACTCTATAAGTACTTGTATTCTCTTTCTTTTCAGATTTATCAAACCTTTCTTATTCTCAATCTCTTTGAAACTGTTTGATCATGTTTGTTTAGTGTATTCGGACATATCCTTGCACTACAAACACCCCTGATAGTCTAAGAGTGATTCCGCAACTCTTAGAAGTTTCATTCAATCCATTTTCGTGGTTACTCATCCATTTGAACCGATCTGTTCCCCTTCTCACTCGCCAAACATCCTCAAACCAGCACATCGGAGGGTTTCCTTGCTTCAAAGACTTCACCTAGCATTTGGAGAGTATTCAGGGACGTGATCCTCCCCTAGGATCACATCAGGAAGAACCTCCCCAAGGTTTGCCGCCAATCCGTGGCATTGAACACCAAATCGATTTCCTACCCGGAGCGTCTCTTCCCAATAAACCAGCCTACAGAACCAATCCTTTAGAAACTAAGGAGCTTCAACGACATGTCACCGAGCTCATGGAGAAAGGACATATCCACGAAAGCATGAGTCCATGTGCCGTACCCATTTTGCTTGTTCTGAAGAAAGATGGTAGCTGGAGGATGTGTGTCGATTGCCGTGCTATCAACAATATCACTGTAAAGTATCGACATCCCATACCTAGATTAGATGATATGCTTGATGAATTGCATGGTTCTTGCATTTTTTCTAAGGTAGATCTTAAGAGCGGGTACCATCAGATTAGGATGCAAGAAGGGGATGAATGGAAAACTGCATTTAAAACTAAGCATGGTTTGTATGAATGGTTAGTCATGCCTTTTGGGTTAACAAACACACCTAGTACGTTCATGAGACTAATGAACCACGTTCTTAGATCATTCATATGTCGTTTTGTGGTAGTATATTTCGATGACATTTTAATCTATAGCCGCAGCTTAGATGAACATGTGGAGCATCTTAGAAAGGTTTTAGAAGTGCTTAGGAAGGAAACCTTGTACGCTAATCTTAGCAAATGTACTTTTGGAACGGATAACCTTGTCTTTTTAGGCTTTGTTGTGAGTACAGATGGTATCAAGGTCGATAAAGAGAAGATACGAGCTATCAAAGATTGGCCGAGTCCAAAGACTGTTAGTGAAGTAAGAAGCTTCCATGGGTTAGCCGGTTTCTACAGGAGATTTGTTATAGAGTTCAGCACTCTAGCCACCCCGCTCACGGAGATTATCAAGAAGACTGTCAGATTCAAGTGGGAACAAGCTCAAGAGAATGCATTTCAAACTTTGAAAGAGAAGCTAACACATGCCCCGGTTTTATCTCTTCCTAACTTCGATAAAAATTTTGAAATTGAATGTGATGCCTCAGGAATTGGTATTGGTGCTGTTCTTATGCAGGAGATGAAGCCCATAGCTTACTTTAGGGAAAAGCTTGGAGGCGCCACACTCAATTATCCGACTTACGACAAGGAGCTCTATGCGCTTGTTAAGGCTTTACAAACTTGGCAACATTATCTTTGGCCCAAGGAGTTTGTTATCCACACCGATCATGAGTCTCTCAAGCATCTCAAGGGACAACAAAAGCTGAACAAGAGACACGCCAAGTGGGTTGAATTCATCGAGACATGTCCGTACGTCATTAAGTACAAGAAAGGTAAGGAGAATGTAGTAGCCGATGCTCTTTCTCGGAGAAGCTCATGCAGGTGGACTTATGGGACATTTTGGCGTGGCAAAGACTTCAAGTGTGCTACGTGAGCACTTCTTTTGGCTGCACATGCAAAGTGATGTCGAAAAAGCTTGTCAAACATGTATAACGTGTAAGCAAGCTAAATCGACAATTCAGAATGACGAATAAGTCTTGATGGTAAGAAAAAGGCTGAGCTTGTGAAACAGATCCATGAGAAGGCTCGGAACAACATAGAGCACAAGACCAAGTTGTATGCTAAGCATGCAAACAAGGGCCGAAAGTTTATGGATTTTAAAGAAGGGGACTTGGTGTTGGTTCATTTGAGAAAAGAACAGTTTCCTAACGAGAGAAAATCCAAGCTTATGCCCAGAATTGATGGTCCATTCGAAATCATCAAGAAGATCAAAGACAACGCCTACCAGCTTGATCTCCAAGGTAAGTACAATGTGAGTTCGAGTTTTAATATTACTGATTTGGTTCCTTATTTTGCAGAAGAAACAGATTTGAGGTCAAATCCTTTTCAAGAGGGAGAGGATGATATGATTATGGCCAGCAAGGATGAGGAACCTATGCAACATGGAGACGCCAAAGAGGAGCAAAGGCAGCAGCTTGAACCGGAGCCACAAGGAGCTGAAGATTTATGCATTTCTCCGGGTCCTATCACTCGGTCTAAACAAGAGAAGCTCAAGACCACTTTGCAACATCTCCTCAACACCATCTCGGGCAGTTTGGTGTGTGCTAATTCAGCCACATTGGTTGTGATCCAAGCCACCTAAACATTTATCAAGAGAGGTGATATGACTTACACTCTTTTTCCCTTCATTTGGTTTTGTCCCAATGGGTTTTCCAAATAAGGTTTTTAATGAGGTAAGCCATTTTACTCACTCATCAGCCTCTTGATAAAGTCTAAGCCCACTTCTATCTCTTATCACAAAATAAAGGAAGCACAAGTCCAAGAAGAGTCAGCTGAAATTTGAAGACATGAAGAGTCATTTTTATGTTTAAACTTTGTTTTAATGTTATGTTATTTTCGAGATTTTCGCTTTACTCTCTTGCTGATTTAAACTCATGTAAGGCTTCATTTCTAAGTTATCAAACATCTTTTCATATTCTCAAACTCTCTGAAACTTGTTTGTTCATCCTTGCTTAAAGTGATCGGATCTTCATCCTCACACCAAGTAAGCCGAAAGTCTTAGGATCTTTCACACTCCTAGGACGTTTCATCTCGATCCACCCCTTGTTCACCGCATCTAGGGTCTTCACCCACGTCCAGAGCAAGCCAGAAAGTCCAAAGAATCACCATCCCTTTGGAAGTTTCGCAGCAATCCCCCAAAGACTCATCGGATCCACTCTTGTTCTTCACCTTTCATCTCTTCCGCATCACTTACCTTGTCACCAATCGTCACAACCTCTTGGAGAAGCATTCAGGGAATTTATCCTCATCAAGGATCATATCAAGTGGTATCAGAGCTGACTCCACGCCAGGTTGTATCTTTTCCGATCTAGAACACCTCTTTACCTTCCGATCTGTTTTATCTGCTGACTGTTGGAATTTTCGTAAATTCATTTTGTCTGATAAAATCGTGAGATCTGTTGAATCTGCTTCAAAAAAGAGTCTAGTATTTGTTAAAATTGATTCTAGAATTTTTGAACATGTTTTGATAATTTTCCGAACAGTCACATTTAGAGGTTATCAGAATTTGAACAGTTATTGTCGTGTAACTTGCTAGAATTGTTTAAAATCATTGGTTAATCATAAAATCGTGAAGTTTATTGCATTGAAACCATGATTGAGTCTAGTATTTGTTAAAATTGTCTCTGGAAGTTTTGAACGTAATTTGACATTTTATTCTGATTGATCAAGTCAAACTGTCGATTAGGGTTTCTTGCCAAGTAAGTTTTGTGTTCTTGTTGTGTTTGAACATTTCACTAGTTTACTTGTTGGATTCTGAACAGGTACCATGGCGGGGACTAGCCATGATGAACAAGAGTCTTCCAACTCCAACAAGCAACTTATGGAATCCTTCAAAGCAATGATGGTTGAGAGTATGGCCAATATGAAAGCAGATTTAGAGAGGTCCATCAACAACCGATTCCGAGAACATCAACAACCTGTTATGGAAGAACAACTTAGAAGGCACCCATGATCTTCTGATGCTGAGCATTACTACAGTCAGACTTCTCGATCAAATCGTCCTCGAAGAAGACAGCCAAGAGAATATCAAACCGATAGAAATCACCAAACCGCTACTCGAGATCGTTTAGCCGGTGTGAAGATTGAAATTCCGTCTTTCCATGGAACCAGTAAACCTGAAGAATATCTTGAGTGGGAAAAGAGGGTAGAGATTATCTTTGATTGCCGGGAGTTTACTCAAGAGATTAAGGTCAGACTCGCCCCAACCGCATTCAAGGATTATGCTCTAAGTTGGTGGGATCAGTTGGTGACGTCTAGAAGAAGAGCTGGAGATATACCGGTTGAAACTTGGACCCAACTAAAGAACATTATGAGGAAAAGGTTCGTACCAAGTCACTACCACAGGGAACTTCATCTTAAGCTTCGCAATTTGTCTCAAGGCAGTAGGTCCGTCGATGACTATTTCAAAGAAATGGAAACCTTGTTACTTAGAGCCGATATTCAAGAAGACAATGAAGCTACTATGGCCAGATTCATGGGAGGTCTTGACAAAGACATCATTGAGAGGCTGGAGGTACACCATTATGTCGAGCTAGAAGAGCTTCTCCACAAAGCTATCATGTTTGAAAAACAACTCAAGAGGAAGAGCTCTAGGCCCGGATACAACTCTACCATGTTCAGCAAAGACTACAAGCCTAAGGATTACAAACCGCTTGCCAAGCCTAAGATAGACGAGCCTCCGCTCAAAGGAATTGATCAAGGATCAAGCACCAAGGCTAGAGAAATTCAGTGTTTTAAGTGCAAAGGTTTCAGCCACTACTCCCGTTCATCCTCCAATCAGAGAACCATAGTTATTAGGAACAACGGCGAGATAGACTCAGAAGAAGATCACTCGGAAACTGAACCTTTAGAAGAACTACTTAGATTGCTGGAGTTCGGACAACTCTTGGTCACTAGAAGAGCCCTTAGCCTACACATTCAGGCCGAGAAAAATGAGCAAAGAGAAAACCTCTTCCACACTCGTTGCCTAGTTCAAAAGAAAGTCTGCAGCCTAGTGATTGATGGTGGAAGCTGTACCAATGTTACCAGCCAGTCTACGGTTGATAAGCTCGGACTCACCATCACTAAGAGAGCTTAGCCGTATAAGCGGCAATGGCTTAATGATGAGGGAGAATTGGAAGTCAAGAACCAGGTCATAGTTCTTTTGTCTATAGGGAAATATGAAGATGAGGTCTTATGTGATATTCTACCAATGGATGCTGGACCCATTTTGCTTGGAAGACCTTGGCAATCTGATCGGAGAGTCATGCACGATGGATTTACTAATAGATATTCGTTTGAGTTTAAGGGCAGAAAGAACATCCTTGTACATTTAACTCCTCAAGAAGTTCATCTAGATCAAATGGCCTTGATGAAAAGTAAGCCCACTTCCGAAGCCAAGCTCAAAGAACCGGCCAACCTTATGATCACACCTCGACAAGGGAGTTACTCCTCTTCCCTCCTTTTTGTGTTTAAAGAATGTTTTAATACTAACCAAATGGTGCAGGAAATTCCTAGCAAAATTCAATGTCTTTTACAGGAATTCAAAGATGTTTTTCCGAAAGAACCTCCCCAAGGTTTGCCACCAATCCGTGGCATTAAACACCAAATCGATTTCCAACTCGGAGCGTCTCTTCCCAATAAACCAGCGTACAGAACCAATCCTTTAGAAACTAAGGAGCTTCAATGACAAGTCACCGAGCTCATGGAGAAAAGACATATCCACGAAAGCATGAGTCCATGTGCCGTACCCGTTTTGCTTGTTCCGAAGAAAGATGGTAGGTGGAGGATGTGTGTCGATTGCCGTGCTATCAACAATATCACTGTAAAGTATCGACATCCCATACCTAGATTAGATGATATGCTTGATGAATTGCATGGTTCTTGCATTTTTTCTAAGGTAGATCTTAAGAGCGGGTACCATCAGATTAGGATGCAAGAAGGGGATGAATGGAAAACTGCATTTAAAACTAAGCATGGTTTGTATGAATGGTTAGTCATGCCTTTTGGGTTAACAAACGCACCTAGTACGTTCATGAGACTAATGAACCACGTTCTTAGATCATTCATAGGTCATTTTGTGGTACTATATTTCGATGACATTTTAATCTATAGCCGCAGCTTAGATGAACATGTGGAGCATCTTAGAAAGGTTTTAGAAGTGCTTAGGAAGGAAACCTTGTACGCTAATCTTAGCAAATGTACTTTTGGAACGGATAACCTTGTCTTTTTAGGCTTTGTTGTGAGTACAGATGGTATCAAGGTCGATGAAGAGAAGATACGAGCTATCAAAGATTGGCCTAGTCCAAAGACTGTTAGTGAAGTAAGAAGCTTCCATGGGTTAGCCGGTTTCTACAGGAGATTTTTTAAAGACTTCAGCACTCTAGCCGCCCCGCTCACGGAGGTAATCAAGAAGACTGTCGGATTCATGTGGGAACAAGCTCAAGAGAATGCATTTCAAACTTTGAAAGAGAAGCTAACACATGCCCCGGTTTTATCTCTTCCTAACTTCGATAAAAATTTTGAAATTGAATGTGATGCCTCAGGAATTGGTATTGGTGCTGTTCTTATGCAGGAGATGAAGCCCATAGCTTACTTTAGGGAAAAGCTTGGAGGCGCCACACTCAATTATCCAACTTACGACAAGGATCTCTATGCGCTTGTTAGGGCTTTGCAAACTTGGCAACATTATCTTTGGCCCAAGGAGTTTGTTATCCACACCGATCATGAGTCTCTCAAGCATCTCAAGGGACAACAAAAGCTGAACAAGAGACACACCAAGTGGGTTGAATTCATTGAGACATTTCCGTACGTCATTAAGTACAAGAAAGATAAGGAGAATGTAGTAGCCGATGCTCTTTCTCGAAGGTACGTTCTTTTGAATTCTCTTGAGGTTAAGTTACTAGGGTTTGAACAAATCAAAGAACTATATGCTAGTGATGATGACTTCAAAGAAACCTATGCTGCATGTGAAAAGTTTGGCGTTGGAAAATATTTTCGAAGTGATGGATTTTTATTCTACGATAATCGTCTATGTGTACCTAACTCTTCCTTGCGAGATTTGTTTGTTCAAGAAGCTCATGCAGGTGGACTTATGGGACATTTTGGCGTGGCAAAGACTTCAAGTGTGCTACGTGAGCACTTCTTTTGGCCGCATATGCCAAGTGATGTCGAAAAAGCTTGTCAAAGATGTATAACGTGTAAGCAAGCTAAATCGACAATTCAGAATCACGGTTTGTATACCCCTCTTCCTATTCCCTTGCATCCTTGGCACAACTTATCCATGGACTTTGTAGTTGGATTGCCTAGGACTAAGACTGGAAAAGATTCGGTATTTGTGGTAGTTGATAGATTCTCTAAAATGGCTCACTTCATACCTTGCCATAAAATCGATGATGCCGTTAATATAGCTGGGTTGTTCTTTAGAGAAGTCGTTAGGTTGCATGGAATGCCTAGAACTATTGTTTCGGATAGGGATACCAAATTTCTTAGTTATTTTTGGAAAACCCTTTGGTCTAAGTTAGGAACCAAGCTTTGTTTCTCCACCACATGTCACCCACAATCCGATGGCCAAACCGAAGTACTCAATAGAACCCTATCCACTCTGTTGCATGCTATAATTAAAAAGAACCTTAGGACTTGGGAAGAATGTCTACCTCATGTTGAATTTGCTTATAATCATGCTAGACATTCCGCATCTAAGTATTCACCTTTTGAAATTGTTTATGGGTTCAATCCCATCTCACCTTTGGATCTAATGCCTTTACCCGTGAATGAAAGGATAAGTCTTGATGGTAAGAAAAAGGCTGAGCTTGTGAAACAGATCCATGAGAAGGCTCGGAACAACATAGAGCACAAGACCAAGTTGTACGCTAAGCATGCCAACAAGGGCCGGAAGTTTATGGAGTTTAAAGAAGGGGACTTGGTATTGGTTCATTTGAGAAAAGAACGGTTCCCTAACGAGAGAAAATCCAAGCTTATGCCCAGGATTGATGGTCCATTCAAAATCATCAAGAAGATCAACGACAACGCCTACCAGCTTGATCTCCAAGGTAAGTACAATGTGAGTTCGAGTTTTAATATTACTGATTTGGTTCCTTATTTTGCAGAAGAAACAGATTCGAGGTCAAATCCTTTTCAAGAGGGAGAGGATGATATGATTATGGCCAGCAAGGATGAGGAACCTATGCAACATGGAGACGCCAAAGAGGAGCAAAGGCAGCAGCTTGAACCAGAGCTACAAGGAGCTGAAGATTTATGCATTTCTCCGGGTCCTATCACTCGGTCTAAACAAGAGAAGCTCAAGACCACTTTGCAACATCTCCTTAACACCATCTCGGGCAGTTTGGTGTGTGCTAATCCAGCCACATTGGTTGTGATCCAAGCCACCTAAACATTTATCAAGAGAGGTGATATGACTTACACTCTTTTTCCCTTCATTTGGTTTTGTCCCAATGGGTTTTCCAAATAAGGTTTTTATTGAGGTAAGCCATATCACTTACTCATCAGCCTCTTAATAAAGCCTAAGCCCACTTCTATCTCTTATCACAAAATAAAGGAAGCCCAAGTCCAAGAAGAGTCAGCCAAAATTTGAAGACATGAAGAGTCATTTTTATGTTCAAACTATGTTTTAATGTTATGTTATTTTCGAGATTTTCCCTTTACTCTCTTGCTGATTTAAGCTCATGTAAGGCTTCATTTCTATGTTATCAAACATCTTTTCATATTCTCAAACTCTCTGAAACTTGTTTGTTCATCCTTGCTTAAAGTGATCGGATCTTCATCCTCACACCAAGTAAGCCGAAAAACTTAGGATCTTTCACACTCCTAGGAAGTTTCATCTCGATCCACCCCTTGTTCACCGCGTCTAGGGTCTTCACCCATGTCCAGAGCAAGCCTGAAAGTCCGAAGGTGCTCCATCCCCTTTGGAAGTTTCACATCACTCCCCCAAGACTCATCGAATCCACTCTTGTTCTTCACCTTTCATCAAGAGGCTGATGAGTGACATTAAGGGCATATCACCTAGTTTGTGCACTCACAGAATTAATCTTGAAAATGAGTCATATGCTAGCATTGAACCTCAAAGAAGATTGAACCCTAACCTTAAGGAGGTTGTTAAGAAAGAAATTCTTAAATTGCTAGATGCTTGGGTTATCTACTCTATCTCTGATAGTACCTGGGTGTCCCCAGTGCATTGTGTCCCTAAGAAAGGTGGTATAACAGTGGTAAAGAATGATAAAGATGAGCTTATACCCACTAGGACAATAACTGGTCATAGGATGTGTATAGACTATAGAAAGTTAGATGTACCATCTAGAAAAGATCAAATGTTAGAAAGACTTGCAAACCACACTTACTATTGTTTCTTAGATGGATATAGTGGGTTCTTTCAGATCCCAATACATCCACATGACCAAGAAAAAACCACCTTCACTTGCCCATATGGCACCTTTGCTTACAGAAGAATGCCTTTCGGTTTATGTAATGCACCTGCAACGTTTCAGAGGTATATGACCTCCATCTTTTCGGATTTAATAGAGGCGATGGTGGAAGTCTTCATGGATAATTTTTCTGTGTATTGCTCCTCCTTCTCCTCCTGTTTGTTGAACTTGTGCAGGGTGCTTACCAGGTGCAAAGAGACAAATCTGGTCTTGAATTGGGAGAAGTGTCATTTTATGGTCAGAGAAGGGATTGTCTTGGGGCACAAGATTTCTGAGAAAGGCATTGAGGTAGACAAAGCCAAAATCGATGTAATGATGCAGTTGCAACCACCTAAGAACGTCAAGGATATTAGGAGTTTCCTTGGTCACGCTGGCTTCTACAGAAGATTCATCAAAGATTTCTCAAAAATAGCCAGACCACTCACCAGGTAACTTTGCAAGGAGCAAGAGTTCGTCTTTGACTCTGAGTGTTTGAAAGCCTTCCAGTTGATAAAGGAAGCTTTGATCTCAGCCCCAATAGTCCAAGCTCTGAATTGGGACTATCCGTTTAAAATCATGTGCGACGCCTCAGACTATGCCGTTGGAGCAGTGTTAGGTCAGAAAATAGATAAAAAGTTGCACGTGATTTACTATGCGAGCAGAACTTTATATGAAGCTCAAGGGAGATATGCTACCACGGAGAAGGAATTGCTTGCAGTAGTCTTTGCCTTTGAAAAGTTCAGAAGCTACCTGGTGGGATCAAAGGTGGTAGCCTACACAGATCATGTAGCACTAAGACACATCTACGCAAAGAAAGACACCAAACCCAGGTTGCTATGATGGATTCTATTACTACAAGAATTTGACATGGAGATAGTTGATAAGAAAGGAATAGAAAATGGGGTAGCTGATCACCTATCCCGGATGAGGATTGAAGACCCATTCCCAATCGACGACTCCATGTGATATGATCATAGATGAGGATCAAGTCCCTGAATGCTCTCCAAGAGGTTGTGATGGTCGGAGTGAAGAGATGATGGATGCGGAAGTGATGAAATGATGTGAAACGGCGAGTATGGTCGGATGGGATTTATGGATCGATGTGAAACTTCCAAAGGTTGTGAACGACTTTTAGACTTTCAGACTTGTTCGGTACGTGAGTAAGGACTCTGGACGTGATGAACAAGAGGTGAATCGAAGTGATACTTCTTAAGAGTTGTGACAGACTCTAAGACTATCGGTTTGCTCGGTGTGAAGGAATGAAGACCCGACACTTTGAGCAAGAAATGATCAAACAAGTAAAAAGAGTTTTGAAAATAAAAGTTTGATAATCTGGAAAGAAGAGAACAAGGGACTACATTTTTAATCATCAAACATCTTTTCATTCCCTTTGGAAGTTTCGCATCAATCCCCCAAGACTCATCGGATCCCCTCTTGTTCTTCACCTTTCACCTCTTCCGCATCACTCACCTTGTCACCAATCCTCACAACCTCTTGGAGAAGCATTCAGGGACTTGATCCTCACCTAGGATCATATCAAGTGGTATCAGAGCTGACTCCACGCCAGGTTGTATCTCTTCCGATCTGATATACCTTTTCATATTCCGATCTGTATTATCTGTTGACTGTTGGAATTTTGATAAATTCATCTTGTCTGATAAAATCGTGAGATCTGTTGAATCTGCTTCAAAAAAGAGTCTAGTATTTGTTAAAATTGATTCTAGAATTTTTGAACATGTTTTGATAATTTTCTGAAGCTGATTTAGTCGAACAGTCACATTTAGAGGTTATCAGAATCTGAACAGTTATTGTCGTGCAACTTTCTAGAATTGTTTAAAATCATTGGTTAATCCTAAAATCGTGAAACTTGTTGCATTGAAACCATTATTAAGTCTAATATTTGTTAAAATTGTCTCTGGAATTTTTGAACGTAATTTGACATTTTATTCTGATTGATCAAGTCAAACTGTCGATTAGGGTTACTTGTCAAGTAAGTTTTGTTGTTCTTGTTGTGTTTGAACATTTCACTAGTTTACTTGTTGGATTCTGAACAGGTACCATGGCGGGGACTAGCCATGATGAACAAGAGTCTTCCAACTCCAACAAGCAACTTATGGAATCCTTCAAAGCAATGATGGTTGAGAGTATGGCCAATATGAAGGCAGACTTAGAGAGGTCCATCAACAACCGATTCCGAAAACATCAACAACCTGTTATGGAAGAACAACTTAGGAGGCACCCACGACCTTCTGATGCTGAGCACTACTATAGTCAGACTTCTCGATCAAATCGTCCTTGAAGAAGACAGCCAAGAGAAGATCAAACCGATAGAAATCACCAAATCGCTACTCGAGATCCTTTAGCCGGTGTGAAGATTGAAATTCCATCTTTCAATGGAACCAGTAAACCTGAAGAATATCTTGAGTGGGAAAAGAGGGTAGAGATTATCTTTGATTGCTGGGAGTTTACTCAAGAGATTAAGGTCAGAATCGCCCCAACCGCATTCAAGGATTATGCTCTAAGCTGGTGGGATCAGTTGGTAACGTCGAGAAGAAGAGCTGGAGATATATCGGTTGAGACTTGGACCCAACTAAAGATCATTATGAGGAAAAGGTTCGTACTAAGTCACTACCACAGGGAACTTCACCTTAAGCTTCGCAATTTGTCTCAAGGCAGTAGGTCCGTCGAAGACTATTTCAAAGAAATGGAAACCTTGTTACTTAGAGCCGATATTCAAGAAGACAATGAAGCTACTATGGCCAGATTCATGGGAGGTCTTGACAAATACATCATTGAGAGGCTGGAAGTACACCATTATGTTGAGCTAGAAGAGCTTCTCCACAAAGCTATCATGTTTGAAAAACAACTCAAGAGGAAGAGCTCTAGGCCCGGATACAACTCTACCAAGTTCAGCAAAGACTACAAGCCTAAGGATTACAAACCGCTTGCCAAGCCTAAGATAGACGAGCCTCCGCTCAAAGGAATTGATCAAGGATCAAGCACCAAGGCTAGAGAAATTCAGTTTTTTAAGTGCAAAGGTTTCGGCCACTACTCCCGTTCATGCTTCAATCAGAGAACCATAGTTATTAGGAACAACGGCGAGATATAGTCAGAAGAAGATCACTCGGAAACTGAACCTTTAGAGGAACCACTTAGATTGCCGGAGTTCGGACAACTCTTGGTCACTAGAAGAACCCTTAGCCTACATATTCAGGCCGAGAAAAATGAGCAAAGAGAAAACCTCTTCCACACTCAAGGCCTAGTTCAAAAGAAAGTCTGCAGCCTAGTGATTGATGGTGGAAGCTGTACCAACGTTGCCAGCCAGTCTATGGTTGATAAGCTCGGACTCACCATCACTAAGGGAGCTAAGCCGTATAAGCTGCAATGGCTTAATGATGAGGGAGAATTGGAAGTCAAGCACCAGGTCATAGTTCCTTTGTCTATAGGGAAATATGAAGATGAGGTCTTATGTGATATTCTACCAATGGATGCTGGACACATTTTGCTTGGAAGACCTTGGCAATCTGATCGGAGAGTCATGCATGATGGATTTACTAATAGATATTCGTTTGAGTTTAAGGGCAGAAAGAACATCCTTGTACCTTTAACTCCTCAAGAAGTTCATCTAGATCAAATGGCCTTGAAGAAAAGTAAGCCCACTTCCGAGTCCAAAGACTGTTAGTGAAGTAAGAACCTTCCATGGGTTAGCCGGTTTCTATAGGAGATTTGTTAAAGACTTCAGCACTTTAGCCGCCCCACTCACGGAGGTTATCAAGAAGAATGTCAGATTCAAATGGGAACTAGCTCAAGAGAATGCATTTCAAACTTTGAAAGAGAAGCTAACACATGCCCCGGTTTTATCTCTTCCTAACTTTGATAAAAATTTTCAAATTGAATGTGATGCCTCAGGAATTGGTATTGGTGCTGTTCTTATGCAGGAGATGAAGCCCATAGCTTATTTTAGTGAAAAGCTTGGAGGCGCCACACTCAATTATCCGACTTACGACAAGGAGCTCTATGCGCTTGTTAGGGCTTTGCAAACTTGGCAACATTATCTTTGGCCCAAGGAGTTTGTTATCCACAGAGATCATGAGTCTCTCAAGCATCTCAAGGGACAACAAAAGCTGAACAAGAGACACGCCAAGTGGGTTGAATTCATCGAGACATGTCCGTACGTCATTAAGTACAAGAAAGGTAAGGAGAATGTAGTAGCCGATGCTCTTTCTCGGAGAAGCTCATGCAGGTGGACTTATGGGACATTTTGGCGTGGCAAAGACTTCAAGTGTGCTACGTGAGCACTTCTTTTGGCTGCACATGCAAAGTGATGTCGAAAAAGCTTGTCAAAGATGTATAACGTGTAAGCAAGCTAAATCGACAATTCAGAATCACGGATAAGTCTTGATGGTAAGAAAAAGTCTGAGCTTGTGAAACAGATCCATGAGAAGGCTTGGAACAACATAGAGCACAAGACCAAGTTGTACGCTAAGCATGCAAACAAGGGCCGAAAGTTTATGGATTTTAAAGAAGGGGACTTGGTGTTGGTTCATTTGAGAAAAGAACTGTTTCCTAACGAGAGAAAATCCAAGCTTATGCCCAGGATTGATGGTCCATTCAAAATCATCAAGAAGATCAACAACAACGCCTACCAGCTTGATCTCCAAGGTAAGTACAATGTGAGTTCGAGTTTTAATATTACTGATTTGGTTCCTTATTTTGCAGAAGAAACAGATTTGAGGTCAAATCCTTTTCAAGAGGGAGAGGATGATATGATTATGCCCAGCAAGGAAGAGGAACCTATGCAACATGGAGACGCCAAAGAGGAGCAAAGGCAGCAGCTTGAACCGGAGCTACAAGGAGCTGAAGATTTATGCATTTCTCCGGGTCCTATCACTTGGTCTAAACAAGAGAAGCTCAAGACCACTTTGCAACATCTCCTCAACACCATCTCGGGCAGTTTGGTGTTTGCTAATCCAGCCACATTGGTTGTGATACAAGCCACCTAAACATTTATCAAGAGAGGTGATATGACTTATACTCTTTTTCCCTTCATTTGGTTTTGTCCCAATGGGTTTTCCAAATAAGGTTTTTAATGAGGTAAGCCATATCACTCACTCATCAGCCTCTTGATAAAGCTTAAGCCCATCTCTATCTCCTATCCAAGTGAAGCACAGCCCAAGTCCAATAAGAGTTCAGCCGAAAATCTCAAGACTTGAAGAGTCCTTTTTATGTTCAAACTTTGTTTTAATGTTGTGTTAATTTCGAGATTTGCCTTTACTCTCTTGTTGATTTAAACTCATGTAAGGCTTCATTTCTAATCATCAAACATCTTTTCATATTCTCAAACTCTCTGAAACTTGTTTGTTCATCCTTGCTTAAAGTGATCGGATCTTCATCCTCACACCAAGTAAGCCGAAAGTCTTAGGATCTTTCACACTCCTAGGAAGTTTTATCTCGATCCACCCCTTGTTCACCTCGTCTAGGGTCTTCAGCCACGTCCAGAGCAAGCTTGAAAGTCCGAAGGTGCTCCATTCCCTTTGGAAGTTTCGCATCAATCCCCCAAGACTCATCGGATCCCCTCTTGTTCTTCACCTTTCACCTCTTCCGCATCACTCACCTTGTCACCAATCCTCACAACCTCTTGGAGAAGCATTCAGGGACTTGATCCTCACCTAGGATCATATCAACAAGTAAAAAGAGTTTTGAAAATAAAAGTTTGATAATCTGAAAAGAAGAGAACAAGGGAATACATATAGAGTTCAAAGATGGATAGAAAATAGAAAATAACCCCTTGGAATTCTACAAAGCATTAAACATAAACTTTGAATCATTCTTGAGTGTCTCTTTGGCTCCATTTCGTGGCTGAGAGTAGAGTTTGGGCCTGGCTTTATCAAGAGGCCTTGTGAAAGAGAAATAAGGCTTGCCTAATTAAAAACCTTGTTTGGAAAACCCATTGGGACAAAACCAAACGAAGGGAAAAAGAGTGCAAGTCTTATCACCTCTCTTGATAAATGTCTAGCTGGCTTGGATCACAACTAGGGTAGTTGGATTAGCACCTACTAAACTGCCCTGGATGGTGTTGTAAAGATGTCTTGAATTGTTGAAGTGATCCTCTTAATATTCCCGGATCAAACGTTGTTGTTGAGCTAATCCATTTCTTCTTAGCTTCCTCGGCTACAAGCTGCTCCGGTTCAACCTGTTCCAATGCATCATTTGATCCTTTTTGGATTTCCTCATCTTCATAAGCTTCCATTTCCTCTTCCAGCTCCTTAGTGCTTCCTAGGATCACATCATCCTCCCCCAGTTGAAAAGGATTTGTCCTCAAATCTGTTTGACCTGCCACAAACAACACTAAGTTAGAACCATCAAAGAGTAACATCATGGGAAACTTACCTCGGAGATCAAGTCGATGGGCGTTATTGATGATTCTTCTTGTTAGGTGAAATGAACCATCAATCATTGGTGTCCATACTCGTTCTCCAACCTCAAAGATCATCCTAAAATAATCAATGGTTTTCTTATGCTGCATGAAAACATCTCCGATTCCAGTCCTCGCAAAACAACTTGATGAGATAACTTTTAAGTCCGGTGGCTCCTCTTTTGTTCCTGAAAAGTTGTCAACACTTTTGGCAAAGAGCAAGCATAATATCACAGCCATGGACTCACAATAAACAGGAAAACATGTATCAGATTGTATCAAAGCATTATTCTTGTTCAGTTCTTGTTACTCTCTCTGATGGATCCATTTTTAAGCTCCATGTGGATGTGATTCCACCTAAGTCATTGCACACATATAAGGTACCTGTATCTTTCTTGGTACTTAAGGGAAAAATCAAGTGCATTATACTTGTGATATGATCCTAGGTGAGGATCAAGTCCCTGAATGCTACTCCAAGAGGTTGTGAGGATTGGTGACAAGGTGAGTGATGCGGAAGAGATGAAAGGTGAAGAACAAGAGTGGATCCGATGAGTCTTGGGGATGGAGCACCTTCGGAATTTCAGGCTTGCTCTGGACGTGGGTGAAGACCCTAGACGCGGTGAACAAGGGGTGGATCAAGATGAAACTTCCTAGGAGTGTGAAAGATCCTAAGACTTTCGGCTTACTTGGTGTGAGGATGAAGATCCGATCACTTTAAGCAAGGATGAACAAACATGTTTCAGAGAGTTTGAGAATATGAAAAGATGTTTGATAACTTAGAAATGAAGCCTTACATGAGTTTAAATCAGCAAGAGAGTAAAGGGAAAATCTCAAAAATAACATAACATTAAAACAAAGTTTGAACATAAAAATGACTCTTCATGTCTTCAAATTTCGGCTGACTCTTCTTGGACTTGGGCTTCCTTTATTTTGTGATAAGAGATAGAAGTGGGCTTAGGCTTTATCAAGAGGCTGATGAGTGAGTGATATGGCTTACCTCATTAAAAACCTTATTTGGAAAACCCATTGGGACAAAACCAAATGAAGGGAAAAAGAGTGTAAGTCATATCACCTCTCTTGATAAATGTTTTGGTGGCTTGGATCACAACCAATATGGCTGGATTAGCACACACCAAACTGCCCGAAATGGTGTTGAGGAGATGTTGCAAAGTGGTCTTGAGCTTCTCTTGTTTAGACCGAGTGATAGGACCTGGAGAAATGCATAAATCTTTAGCTCCTTGTAGCTCCAGTTCAAGCTGCTGCCTTTGCTCCTCTTTGGCGTCTCCATGTTGCATAGGTTCCTCATCCTTGCTGGCCATAATCATATCATCCTCTCCCTCTTGAGAAGGATTTGACCTCAAATCTGTTTCTTCTGCAAAATAAGGAACCAAATCAGTAATATTAAAACTCGAACTTACATTGTACTTACCTTGGAGATCAAGCTGGTAGGCGTTGTCGTTGATCTTCTTGATGATTTCGAATGGACCATCAATCCTGGGCATAAGCTTGGATTTTCTCTCGTTAGGGAACCGTTCTTTTCTCAAATGAACCAATACCAAGTCCCCTTCTTTAAACTCCATAAACTTCCGGCCCTTGTTGGCATGCTTAGCGTACAACTTGGTCTTGTGCTCTATGTTGTTCCGAGCCTTCTCATGGATCTGTTTCACAAGCTCAGCCTTTTTCTTACCATCAAGACTTATCCTTTCATTCACGGGTAAAGGCATTAGATCCAAAGGTGAGATGGGATTGAACCCATAAACAATTTCAAAAGGTGAATACTTAGATGCGGAATGTCTAGCATGATTATAAGCAAATTCAACATGAGGTAGACATTCTTCCCAAGTCCTAAGGTTCTTTTTAATTATAGCACGCAACAGAGTAGATAGGGTTCTATTGACTACTTCGGTTTGGCCATCGGATTGTGGGTGACATGTGGTGGAGAAACAAAGCTTGGTTCCTAACTTAGACCAAAGGGTTTTCCAAAAATAACTAAGGAACTTGGTATCCCTATCCGAAACAATAGTTCTAGGCATTCCATGCAACCTAACGACTTCTCTAAAGAACAACCCAGCTATATTAACGGCATCGTCGGTTTTATGGAAAGGTATGAAGTGAGCCGTTTTAGAGAATCTATCAACTACCACAAATACCGAATCTTTTCCAGTCTTAGTCCTAGGCAATCCAACTACAAAGTCGATGGATAAGTCGTGCCAAGGATGCAAGGGAATAGGAAGAGGGGTATACAAACCGTGATTTTGAATTGTCGATTTAGCTTGCTTACACGTTATACCTCTTTGACAAGCTTTTTTGACATCACTTTGCATGTGCGGCCAAAAGAAGTGCTCACGTAGCACACTTGAAGTCTTTGCCACGCCAAAATGTCCCATAAGTCCACCTGAATGAGCTTCTTGAACAAACAAATCTCGCAAGGAAGAGTTAGGTACACATAGACGATTATCTTAGAATAAAAATCCATCACTCCGAAAATATTTTCCAACGCCAAACTTTTCACATGCAGCATAGGTTTCTTTGAAGTCATCATCACTAGCATATAGTTCTTTGATTTCTTCAAACCCTAGTAATTTAACCTCAACAGAATTCAAAAGAACGTACCTCCGAGAAAGAGCATCGGCTACTACATTCTCCTTACCTTTCTTGTACTTAATGACGTACGGAAATGTCTCAATGAATTTGACCCACTTGGCATGTCTCTTGTTCAGCTTTTGTTGTCCCTTGAGATGCTTGAGAGACTCATGATCGGTGTGGATAACAAACTCCTTGGGCCAAAGATAATGTTGCCAAGTTTGCAAAGCCCTAACAAGCGCATAGAGCTCCTTGTCATAATCGGATAATTGAGTGTGGCGCCTCCAAGCTTTTCACTAAAGTAAGCTATGGGCTTCATCTCCTGCATAAGAACAGCACCAATACCAATTCCTGAGGCATCACATTCAATTTCAAAATTTTTATCCAAGTTAGGAAGAGTTAAAACCGGGGCATGTGTTAGCTTCTCTTTCAAAGTTTGAAATGCATTCTCTTGAGCTTGTTCCCACTTGAATCCGACTGTCTTCTTGATAACCTCCGTGAGCGGGGCGGCTAGAGTGCTGAAGTCTTTAACAAATCTCCTGTAGAAACCGGCTAACCCATGGAAGCTTCTTACTTCACTAACAGTCTTTGGACTCAGCCAATCTTTGATAGCTCGTATCTTCTCTTCATCGACCTTGATACCATCTGTACTCACAACAAAGCCTAAAAAGACAAGGTTATCCATTCCAAAAGTACATTTGCTAAGATTAGCGTACAAGGTTTCCTTCCTAAGCACTTCTAAAACCTTTCTAAGATCCTCCACATGTTCATCTAAGCTGCGGCTATAGATTAAAATGTCATCGAAATATACTACCACAAAACGACCTATGAATTATCTAAGAACGTGGTTCATTAGCCTCATGAACGTACTAGGTGCGTTTGTTAACCCAAAAGGCATGACTAACCATTCATACAAACCATGCTTAGTTTTAAATGCAGTTTTCCATTCATCCCCTTCTTGCATCCTAATCTGATGGTACCCGCTCTTAAGATCTACCTTAGAAAAAATGCAAGAACCATGCAATTCATCAAGCATATCAACTAATCTAGGTATGAGATGTCGATACTTTACAGTGATATTGTTGATAGCATGACAATCGACACACATCCTCCAGCTACCATCTTTCTTAGGAACAAGCAAAACGGATACGGCACATGGACTCATGCTTTCGCGGATATTTCCTTTCTCCATGAGCTCGGTGACTTGTCATTGAAGCTCCTTAGTTTCTAAAGGATTGGTTCTGTAGGCTGGTTTATTGGGAAGAGACGCTCCGGGTAGGAAATCAATTTGGTGTTCAATGCCACGGATTGGCGGCAAACCTTGGAGAGGTTCTTCCGGAAAAACATCTTTGAATTCTTGTAAAAGACATTGAATTTTGCTAGGAATTTCCTGCACCGTTTGCTTAGTATTAAAACATTCTTTAAACACAAAAAGGAGGGAAGAGGAGTAACTCCCTTGTCGAGGTGTGATCATAAGGTTAGCCGGTTCTTTGAGCTTGGCTTTGGAAGTGGGCTTACTTTTCTTCAAGGCCATTTGATCTAGATGAACTTCTTGAGGAGTTAAAGGTACAAGGATGTTCTTTCTGCCCTTAAACTCAAACGAATATCTATTAGTAAATCCATCGTGCATGACTCTCCGATCAGATTGCCAAGGTCTTCCAAGCAAAATGTGTCCAGCATCCATTGGTAGAATATCACATAAGACCTCATCTTCATATTTCCCTATAGATAAAGGAACTATGACCTGGTGCTTGACTTCCAATTCTCCCTCATCATTAAGCCATTGCAGCTTATACGGCTTAGCTCTCTTAGTGATGGTGAGTCCGAGCTTATCAACCATAGACTGGCTGGCAACGTTGGTACAGCTTCCACCATCAATCACTAGGCTGCAGACTTTCTTTTGAACTAGGCAACGCGTGTGGAAGAGGTTTTCTCTTCGCTCATTTTTCTCGGCCTGAATGTGTAGGCTAAGGGTTCTTCTAGTGACCAAGAGTTGTCCGAACTCCGGCAATCTAAGTAGTTCTTCTAAAGGTTCAGTTTCCGAGTGATCTTCTTCTGAGTCTATCTCGCCGTTGTTCCTAATAACTACGGTTCTCTGATTGGAGCATGAACGGGAGTAGTGGCTGAAACCTTTGCACTTAAAACACTGAATTTCTCTAGCCTTGGTGCTTGATCCTTGATCAATTCCTTTGAGCGGAGGCTCGTCTATCTTAGGCTTGGCAAGGGGTTTGTAATCCTTAGGCTTGTAGTCTTTGCTGAACTTGGTAGAGTTGTATCCGGGCCTAGAGCTCTTCCTCTTGAGTTGTTTTTCAAACATGATAGCTTTGTGGAGAAGCTCTTCTAGCTCGACATAATGGTGTACCTCCAGCCTCTCAATGATGTCTTTGTCAAGACCTCCCATGAATCTGGCCATAGTAGCTTCATTGTCTTCTTGAATATCGGCTCTAAGTAACAAGGTTTCCATTTCTTTGAAATAGTCTTCGACGGACCTACTGCCTTGAGACAAATTGCGAAGCTTAAGATGAAGTTCCCTGTGGTAGTGACTTGGTACGAACCTTTTCCTCATAATGATCTTTAGTTGGGTCCAAGTTTCAACCGGTATATCTCCAGCTCTTCTTCTAGACGTCACCAACTGATCCCACCAACTTAGAGCATAATCCTTGAATGCGGTAGGGGCGAGTCTGACCTTAATCTCTTGAGTAAACTCTCGGCAATCAAAGATAATCTCTACCCTCTTTTCCCACTCAAGATATTCTTCAGGTTTACTGGTTCCATGGAAAGACGGAATTTCAATCTTCACACTGGCTAAAGGATCTCGAGTAGCGGTTTGGTGATTTCTATCGGTTTGATCTTCTCTTGGCTGTCTTCTTCGAGGACGATTTGATCGAGAAGTCTGACTGTAGTAATGCTCAGCATCAGAAGATCGTGGGTGCCTTCTAAGTTGTTCTTCCATAACAGGTTGTTGATGTTCTCGGAATTGGTTGTTGATGGACCTCTCTAAATCTGCTTTCATATTGGCCATACTCTCAACCATCATTGCTTTGAAGGATTCCATAAGTTGCTTGTTGGAGTTGGAAGACTCTTGTTCATCATGGCTAGTCCCCGCCATGGTACCTGTTCAGAATCCAACAAGTAAACTAGTGAAATGTTCAAACACAACAAGAACACAAAACTTACTTGGCAAGAAACCCTAATCGACAGTTTGACTTGATCAATCAGAATAAAATGTCAAATTACGTTCAAAAATTCCAGAGACAATTTTAACAAATATTAGACTTAACCAATGATTTTAAACAATTCTAGCAAGTTACACGACAATAACTGTTCAAATTCTGATAACCTCTAAATGTGACTGTTCGACTAAATCAGCTTCGGAAAATTATCAAAACATGTTCAAAAATTCTAGAATCAATTTTAACAAATACTAGACTCTTTTTTGAAGCAGATTCAACAGATCTCCCGATTTTATCAGACAAAATGAATTTACGAAAATTCCAACAGTCAGCAGATAAAACAGATCGGAAGGTAAAGAGGTGTTCTAGATCGGAAAAGATACAACCTGGCGTGGAGTCAGCTGTGATACCACTTGATATGATCCTAGGTGAGGATCAAGTCCCTGAATGCTACTCGAAGAGGTTGTGAGGATTGGTGACAAGGTGAGTGATGCGGAAGAGATGAAAGGTGAAGAACAAGAGTGGATCCGATGAGTCGTGGGGGAGTGATGCGAAACTTCCAAAGGGGATGGAGCACCTTCGGACTTTCAGGCTTGCTCTGGACGTGGGTGAAGACCCTAGACGTGGTGAACAAGGGGTGGATCGAGATGAAACTTCCTAGGAGTGTGAAAGATCCTAAGACTTTCGGCTTACTTGGTGTGAGGATGAAGATCCGATCACTTTAAGCAAGGATGAACAAACAAGTTTCAGAGAGTTTGAGAATATGAAAAGATGTTTGATAACTTAGAAATGAAGCCTTACATGAGTTTAAATCAGCAAGAGAGTAAAGGGAAAATCTCGAAAATAACATAACATTAAAACAAAGTTTGAACATAAAAATGACTCTTCATGTCTTCAAATTTCGGCTGACTCTTCTTGGACTTGGGCTTCCTTTATTTTGTGATAAGAGATAGAAGTGGGCTTAGGCTTTATCCAGAGGCTGATGAGTGAGTGATATGGCTTACCTCATTAAAAACCTTATTTGGAAAACCCATTGGGACAAAACCAAATGAAGGGAAAAAGAGTGTAAGTCATATCACCTCTCTTGATAAATGTTTAGGTGGCTTGGATCACAACCAATGTCGCTGGATTAGTACACACCAAACTGCCCGAGATGGTGTTGAGGAGATGTTGCAAAGTGGTCTTGAGCTTCTCTTGTTTAGACCAAGTGATAGGACCCGGAGAAATGCATAAATCTTCAGCTCCTTGTAGCTCCGGTTCAAGCTGCTGCCTTTGCTCCTCTTTGGCGTCTCCATGTTGCATAGGTTCCTCATCCTTGCTGGCCATAATCATATCAACTTGAAATTTCAACATTCAAAACAGGTTGTTTGAAGCTACGAGTGAAAATAAAATTATTCCAATATCGAATAAACTCGCAAGCTAAACTTACCTGAGTACCTTGTAAGATGTTACCAAACATTTCAGCTCGGCAAGCTTGTGAATGGGTTGACACCGCAGTAGGTAATTGATCGTAGACCAGAACTGCGTCAGCTTGAGTGAACCCTTTTAACACACGTGTTGTTGCTTCTCTAGGTGATTCTTGGAGTTTAACTTCTTGTGGTTATCCTGGTGGTTCTTCTTTGTTCAATATGGTGTTGATGACATCTTGACAATCTTTATTGGCTTTGGTATCAGCTTTGGTCTTCAACTGAATATGATCTTCATAAACTGCCTGAGGTGTCATCGGAACTAACACAATCTTTCTTCCTTGATGTTCAAACAAATAACGGTTTCTGAAGCCTTCATGCTGTACTCTTCTGTCTAATTGCCACGGTCTTCCAAGGAGAATATGACTTGTGTCCATAGGTAGAACATCGCACAATACTTCATCTTCGTATTTCCCTATGGACAGAGGCACAAGGACCTGGTTCTTGACTTCCAGCTCTCCCTCATAATTAGGCCATTGCAGCTTATAAGGCTTAGCTCTCTTAATGACCGCTAGTCTGAGTTTGTCAACCATGGACTCACTCGCAACATTGGTGCAGCTACCCCCATCGATTACTAGACTGCAAACCCTTTCCTTCACTAGATAACGGGTGTGGAATAGATGAACACTTATCTTAGTCTCTTTCGGATATTGTTTTTGTGTTGCCGATTTAGTCATTCCTAGACTTTCAAATGGCATGTCTTTAGTAACTTCAAACTGGGATCCATCAAATGGAATTCTAGCTTGACCAGAATCTTCTTTATGCATGGTTGGTTGAAGAAAATGTCCTCCCTCAGGTTATTTGATGATCGGGACCTTAGGTTTAGTTTTTGCAAGGTTGGCTTTGATCTTGGCTACAACATCTAGTGACGTATCTCCAAATTTGTAGCTGTTTTCTCCTCTGCCTTCCTTCACACTTCTAGGCTTTCTTTGACTGTCATCAGACAATTTACCATCAGGTCTACAGTAGTCATAGGCTGCTTCTTCTCTTTGTTGTCTCGGCTTGTCTCTCCATGGCTCTCTGCTTGGTTTTTCTTTTAGACGACCATGCCATTGTGGATTTACTTCATCAAATCGTCGGTTCGTGGCTGTTAATCTTTCACACAACTTATGAGCCCTCTTAGCCATCATAGCCTCAAATCGTTCTTGTTCAGCAACCTTGATGGATCTTTCTAGTTCGGCTTTCATAGTGGTCATACTCTCAACCGTCATAGCTTTGAAGGAGTCAATAAGTTGCTTGTTGGAGTTGGAAGACTTTTGTTCATCATGGCTGGTTCCCACCATGGTACCTGGATTGGAGCGAGATCTGATACCACTTGATATGATCCTAGATGAGGATCAAGTCCCTGAATGCTCTCCAAGAGGTTGTGATGGTCGGAGTGAAGAGATGATGGATGCGGAAGTGATGAAATGATGTGAAACGGCGAGTATGGTCGGATGGGATTTATGGATCGATGTGAAACTTCCAAAGGTTGTGAACGACCTTTAGACTTTCAGACTTGTTCGGTACGTGAGTAAGGACTCTGGACGTGATGAACAAGAGGTGAATCGAAGTGATACTTCTTAAGAGTTGTGACAGACTCTAAGACTATCGGCTTGCTCGGTGTGAAGGAATGAAGACCCGACACTTTGAGCAAGAAATGATCAAACAAGTAAAAAGAGTTTTGAAAATAAAAGTTTGATAATCTGAAAAGAAGAGAACAAGGGAATACATATAGAGTTCAAAGATGGATAGAAAATAGAAAATAACCCCTTGGAATTCTACAAAGCATTAAACATAAACTTTGAATCATTCTTGAGTGTCTCTTTGGCTCCATTTCGTGGCTGAGAGTAGAGTTTGGGCCTGGCTTTATCAAGAGGCCTTGTGAAAGAGTAATAAGGCTTGCCTCATTAAAAACCTTGTTTGGAAAACCCATTGGGACAAAACCAAACGAAGGGAAAAAGAGTGCAAGTCTTATCACCTCTCTTGATAAATGTCTAGCTGGCTTGGATCACAACTAGGGTAGTTGGATTAGCACCCACTAAACTGCCCTGGATGGTGTTGTAAAGATGTCTTAAATTGTTGAAGTGATCCTCTTAATATTCCCGGATTAAACGTTGTTGTTGAGCTAATCCATTTCTTCTTAGCTTCCTCGGCTACAAGCTGCTCTGGTTCAACCTGTTCCAATGCATCCTTTGCTCCTTGTTGGATTTCCTCATCTTCATAAGCTTCCATTTCCTCTTCCAGCTCCTTAGTGCTTCCTAGGATCACATCATCATGCCAGAAGAACAGCTGATGTTAGTCCAGACCTTCGAAAATACCCATTGCGAAAGGGTTGATTTAAAGCAAGTCCAGGCACTAGTGAAAGAAAAATCACCATGGTTTGCGGATTTAGCTAACTACTTAGTGAGCGGCGAAATTCCCAGCAGCCTCGATGCATACAACAAGAAGAAATTTCCCACAGACGTCAACCATTACTACTGGGATGAACCATATCTCTACAAGAAAGGATCAGACGATTTGTTAAGAAGATGTATAGCTGAGGAAGAAGTCAGAGGAGTGCTAGAACATTGCCATGGTTCCACATATGGAGGCCATTTTGCCACTTTCAAGACTGTGCAGAAGATACTCCAGGCTGGTCTATGGTGGCCAACCAAGTGTGATCCATGCCAAAGGATGGGGAACATAGGCAGAAGAAACGAGATGCCCCAGAACCCTATCCTTGAAGTTGAAGTATTTGATGTATGGGGCATTGATTTTATGGGACCTTTCAACCCACCATCCTTTGGGAATAGTTACATATTGGTTGCTGTGGACTATGTGTCAAAATGGGTTGAAGCCATACCCAGTCCCACCATTGATGCAAAAGTGGTGTTGAAGATGTTCAAAACCATTATTTTCCCCAGGTTTGGAGTCCCGAGAGTCGTTATCAGTGATGGTGGTTCTCATTTTATTAACAAGGTTTTTGAGAATCTCTCAAGAAAGCATGGAGTGAAGCATAAGGTGGCGACACCTTACCATCCTCAGACAAGCGGTCAAGTTGAAGTCTCTAATTGGCAAATCAAGGCCATCCTGGAAAGGGTAGTAGGCGCAACAAGGAGAGATTGGTCGACTAAACTTGATGATCCTCTATGGGCTTATAGAACCGCTTACAAGACTCCAATTGGGAGGACCCCATTTCAGCTGTTGTACGGAAAAGCTTGTCATCTGCCCGTAGAGGTTGAGTACAAAGCGCTATGGGTAACAAAGCTTATGAATCTCGATATCAGAACAGCTCAAGAAAAAAGAGTCATGGACTTGCAATAGCTGGAAGAAATCAGACTTGAAGCCTATGAAAGCTCGAAGGTATATAAGGAAAGAACTAAGGCCTTTCACAACAAAAAGATTATGCGCAAAGATTTCAAAGCCGGAAATCAGGTCTTGCTCTTCAACTCGAGACTGAAACTTTTCCCAGGAAAACTGAAGTCAAAGTGGTCTGGACCATTTAGCATCAAGGAGGTGTTACTATATGGAGCTGTCACCTTGTTTGCTAAGGAGAGTAACGAGTTTACAGTGAATGGGCAGCGGCTCAAACCTTACATGGCGGACTGCATTCCAGAAGGGACTACAATTCTTCTGGATGAGCCAATAAATACCTAAAACCAGGAAGTCAAGCTTAGTGACTTTAAACAAGCTCGCTTGGGAGGAAGTCCCATGTTTATCCTTGTAAATATTCTTTATTTATATTTTCGTTATTTTCGTAGTTTTTCTTAAAATATTTCAAGCCAATGTCTCAGGTGCACGCAAGGAGTAGAGCAAGCAGGAAAACGCTCGAGCAGAACACTCGATGAATGCTCGAGCAGCTCGAGCAGACGAGAGTCCAAGCAACATGCTCGATGAGGCAGCTCGAGCAAAGTGCTCGATGAGATGCTCGAGCAGACTGGGCAAGGCGCTTGAGCAACGCTCGATGAAGGTGCTCGAGCAACGCTAAATGAGGAGCTCGAGCAGAACGCTTGATGCGTGCTCGAGCAGACGAGAAACACGGCACTCGAGCAGACGAGGAACAAAATGCTCGGTAGACGAGAGACGAGGTGCTCGAACAACAGCTCGACGAGGCGCTCGAGCAACAGCTCGACGAGGCACTCCACCGAAAAAAAAAAAAAAATTATCTATTTCGATTTCTTTTGAGTTTTTGATTCAAGATAATTTTTAACCTTTTGTATTTATGTTCCGCATTATCTGAACCACGATTTCCAACGTTTTAACCATGCCTTTTTCTTGTCTTTGTTAGGCGCCTCTCTCTCGTTCCACCGCCACTTGCGTCGTCTTTCTTCTAGCACGTCCAGGTTCATCCCCCTGCTTTCTCTATAGAAGGAATGCCCCCCTTGCAACTTCACACTTGACACTTAGCAGAAATCTCGAAAAAAAAAAAAAAACCTCTGATCTTCGTGTTCATCGCGTTCTTCGTGTTCTTCGCGTTCTTCGTGTTCTTCATGTTCTTCGTGAAATTTCTAAATCCAAGATTTTCTATCAACCTCGTCGAGCACCTCTTCAAGCACACCCTACAATGACAAACAACCGCAGACTTACAGAAGCGGAAAACATTGCTAGGCGTTATACAGAAAAAAGAGGTTTCACATCTCAAGCAACTGACCCCAGCGCAACTGATGAGTCTGCACCAGACTGGCGCAACCGTGCAAGAGCTACCTCGCTAGCATGGCGCTATGCGAAGATCAAGCGGCAGCGGAGAGTCGACGAGTTACCGAACCTGAACCAGAGCCTGAAATTAAGAGAAGACACGGACTTGGTTACTCAACCCGAGTCGAGCACTCAAGTCCTAAGCAGCTCGAGCGCCTAAGCAGAGAAACCACTCGAGTCCACTACTCAAGCACAGAGTAGCTCGATGAGACATATCACCCTCAGCACTCGAGCCCGCAGCTTGCTGCAAAGACCAAGGCATCTTCACGAGACAGGGCAGAAATCGCTCGAGGAAAAAGACCCGTTAAGAGCAGCAGAGACACTCGAGTCCACTACTGAAGCAGAGAGGAGCTCGATGAGACATATCACCCTCAGCACTCGAGTCCGCCACGTAGAGCAAAACCCATGGCATTCTCGCAAGACTGGGAAGAGATTGCTCGTGGAAAACGACCTGTTAGGAGTAGTGGTGAGAAATCTGGAGATGGAAGCGCAGAGGTGGAGGCTAAGGAAGGAAAAAGTAACGAGAGGACAGAGCCAGAGCTGACAGCAAAAGAGATGAGAGCAGTCTTCCTTTCTAGAGGTTTCGTAGGGACACGCTACCCTCACCGACAAACCATGAAGAAATTGGGTATAGATGAAGATGTTGAATGCCTATTCGCACTAGAGGGGCTGACAAAATTCATGAGAAATAACTCGCCAGCTTATCAAGTTGAAACTTGTCATTTCCTCGCTACCCTTCAAGTTCACCTCTATGAAGATCACCTTGAATACGTCTCGGACGGAGGCCTGGGATGGATCACATTCAAAGTAAGAGGAAAGCTCTACTCCATCACCACCGCCGAGCTCGACACTCTCTATGGTTTCAGCAGTGGGACAGGATCAGAAGAAGATTTTGCGAAAAAGAGCTACAATCCCTATGGCGTACAATAGCAGTGGACACGCCCTACTCATCTTCTAGATCCAAGAGCACTCAGATTCGCCACCCTGCAGTGAGATACCTGCACAAATCCATGTTTGCGCACCATGTAACAGGCCCTGTAAACCAAGGTCAGCTGCAAGTGATAGACTTAGCCTTGAAAGCGCTTCTCGAATTCGCTAAGGATGGAACGGAACTGCTAGGAGACAAAAACAATACAAGTCTCACCTTCACTATGCTAAAACAGTTCATGAACTATAGAGACTGGGGTGTGAAGCTGCACAGAAAAAATTCGAAAGGAGAGCTCAGAATTGGAGGTGTCATCACACCCATACTGGTCGCCTGCAAAGTACCTTTGATTTCAGAGCCCTGCGCCAAGATGGCTGGACCTGGACTACCTCAGGAAAGCATTTTTCCTAAACAAAACACGAAGTTTAGGAGAATGCCTATTTCAGTTGATGCACCCTACAGCTGGACCGGCTCAACTACAACTCCCCTGCGCCGCTCTAGCAAGTGCTAGCATCGATTTCTGCCCACCAATCGAATTGCTCTATCAACCAGTGCAGGAGGACCTCCAACAAGTGCGAAAAAAGGATGTTCCTGGTCGCTCAGCTCCCTCTCACTCCCCGAGCGCATCCGAAGACACCCAGCCCGAGTCGTTTCACTTCGAAGAGTATGCAGCACAAAAACAACACAAGGGTCTATGGGAGGCTCACAACCGAATAGGGTTGCTCCAGAAGTGGAACAAAGCTCAGGATAAAACGATCAAGGCACTAAAGAGCACGATGAAGGAATTGACGGAGGGGTGGAAGGAGATGAAGGAGCATTTCAGCAAGAGTCAAGGAAAGAGCAAGAGCCCCGCTGACGCACATGAAGCATAAGACCAAGCCGCCTCAGCTCACCAACATGAAGAACTGTCCCAACCGAGTACCCTGCGGAGAAGTGGTTCTACACTGATATGATCCTAATCTGATGGTATCCACTTTTAACATCTACCTTAGAAAAAATGCAAGAACCATGCAACTCATCAAGCATATCATCTAATCTAGGTATGGGATGTCGATACTTTACAGTGATATTGTTGATAGCACGGCAATCGACACACATCCTCCAGCTACCATCTTTCTTCGGAACAAGCAAAATGGGTACGGCACATGGACTCATGCTTTCGCGGATATGTCCTTTCTCCATGAGCTCGGTGACTTGTCGTTGAAGCTCCTTAGTTTCTAAAGGGTTGGTTCTGTAGGCTGGTTTATTGGGAAGAGATGCTCTGGGTAGGAAATCGATTTGGTGTTCAATGCCACGGATTGGCGGCAATTCTTGGGGAGGTTCTTCCGGAAAAACATCTTTGAATTCCTGTAAAAGACATTGAATTTTGCTAGGAATTTCCTGCACCGTTTGGTTAATATTAAAACATTCTTTAAACACAAAAAGGAGGGAAGATGAATAACTCCCTTGTCGAGGCGTGATCATAAGGTTGGCCGGTTCTTTGAGCTTTGGCTTCGGAAGTGGGTTTGTTTTTCTTCAAGGCCATTTGATCTAGATGAACTTCTTGAGGAGTTAAAGGTACAAGGATGTTCTTTCTGCCCTTAAACTCAAACGAATATCTGTTAGTAAATCCATCGTGCATTACTCTCCGATCAGATTGCCAAGGTCTTCCAAGCAAGATATGTCCAGCATCCATTGGTAAGATATCACATAAGACCTCATCTTCATATTTTCCTATAGACAAAGGAAATATGACCTGGTTCTTGACTTCCAGTTCTCCCTCATTATTAAGCCACTGCAACTTATACGGTTTAGCTCTTTTAGTGATTGTGAGTCCGAGCTTATCAACCATAGATTGGCTCGCGACGTTGGTACAGCTACCACCATCAATCACTAGGCTGCAGACTTTCTTTTGAACTAGGCAACGGGTGTGGAAGAGGTTTTCTCTTTGCTCATTTTTCTCGGCCTGAATGTGTAGGCTAAGGGTTCTTCTAGTGACCAAGAGTTGTCCGAACTCCGGCATTCTAAGTGGTTCCTCTAAAGGTTCAATTTCCGAGTGATCTTCTGAGTCTATCTCGCCATTGTTCCTAATAACTATGGTTCTCTGATTGGAGCATGAACGGGAGTAGTGGCCGAAACCTTTGCACTTAAAACACTGAATTTCTCTAGCCTTGGTGCATGAACCTTGATCAATTCCCTTGAGCGGAGGCTCGTCTATCTTAGGCTTGGCAAGAGGTTTGTAATCCTTAGGCTTGTAATCTTTGCTGAACTTGGTAGAGTTGTATCCGGGCCTAGAGCTTTTCCTCTTAAGTTGTTTTTCAAACATGATAGCTTTGTGGAGAAGCTCTTCTAGCTCGACATAATGATGTACCTCCAGCTTCTCAATGATGTCTTTGTCAAGACCTCCCATGAATCTGGCCATAGTAGCTTCATTGTCTTCTTGCATATCGGCTCTAAGTAACAAAGTTTCCATTTCTTTGAAATAGTCTTCGACGGACCTACTGTCTTTAGACAAATTGCGAAGCTTAAGGTGAAGTTCCCTGTGGTAGTGACTTGGTACGAACCTTTTCCTCATAATGATCTTTAATTGGGTCCAAGTCTCAACCGGTATATCTCCAGCCCTTCTTCTAGACGTCACCAACTGATCCCACCAACTTAGAGCATAATCCTTGAACGCGGTTGGGGCGATTCTGACCATAATCTCTTGAGTAAACTCCCGGCAGTCAAAGATAATTTCAATCCTCTTCTCCCACTCAAGATATTCTTCCAGTTTACTGGTTCCATGGAAAGACGGAATTTCTATCTTCACTCCGGCTAATGGATCTCGAGTAGCGGTTTGGTGATTTCTAGCGGTTTCATCTTCTCTTGGCAGTCTTCTTCGAGGACGGTTTGATCGAGAAGTCTGACTATAGTAGTGCTCAGCATCAGAAGGTCGTTGGTGCCTCCTAAGTTGTTCTTCCATAACAGGTTGTTGATGTTCTCGGAATCGGTTGTTGATGGACCTCTCTAAATTGGCTTTCATATTGGCCATACTCTCAACCATCATTGCTTTGAAGGATTCCATAAGTTTCTTGTTGGAGTTGGAAGACTCTTGTTCATCATGGCTAGTCCCCGCCATGGTACCTGTTTAGAGACCAACAAGTAAACTAGTGAAATGTTCAAACACAACAAGAGAAACAAAACTTACTTGGCAAGAAACCCTAATCGACAGTTTGACTTGATCAATCAGAATAAAATGTCAAATTACGTTCAAAAATTCCAGAGACAATTTTAACAAATACTAGACTCAATCATGGTTTCAATGCAATAAACTTCACGATTTTATGATTAACCAATGATTTTAAACAAGTCTAGCAAGTTACAAGACAATAACTGTTCAAATTCTGATAATCTCTAAATGTGACTGTCGACGAAATCAGCTTCGGAAAATTATCGAAACAAGTTCAAAAATTCTAGAATCAATTTTAACAAATACTAGACTCTTTTTTGAAGCAGATTCAACAGATCTCACGATTTTATCAGGCAAGACGAATTTATGAAAATTCCAACAGTCAGCAGACAAAAAAGATCGGAATGTGAAAAGGTATAACAGATCGTGATATGATTATGGCCAGCAAAAATGAGGAACCTATGCAACATGGAGATGCCAAAGAGGAGCAAAGGCAGCAGCTTGAACCGGAGCTACAACGAGCTGAAGATTTATGCATTTCTCCGGGTCCTATCACTCGGTCTAAACAAGAGAAGCTCCAGACCACTTTGCAACATCTCCTCAACACCATCTCGGGCAGTTTGGTGTGTGCTAATCCAGCCACATTGGTTGTGATCCAAGCCACCTAAACATTTATCAAGAGAGGTGATATGACTTACACTCTTTTTCTCTTCATTTGGTTTTGTCCCAATGGGTTTTCCAAATAAGGTTTTTAATGAGGTAAGCCATATCACTCACTCATCAGCCTCTTGATAAAGCCTAAGCCCACTTCTATCTCTTATCAAAAAATAAAGGAAGCCCAAGTCCAAGAAGAGTCAGCCGAAATTTGTAGACACGAAGAGTCATTTTTATGTTCAAACTTTGTTTTAATGTTATGTTATTTTCGAGATTTTCCCTTTACTCTCTTGCTGATTTAAACTCATGTAAGGCTTCATTTCTAAGTTATCAAACATCTTTTCATATTCTCAAACTCTCTGAAACTTGTTTGTTCATCCTTGCTTAAAGTGATCGGATCTTCATCCTCACATCAAGTAAGCCGAAAGTCTTAGGATCTTTCACACTCCTAGGAAGTTTCATCTCGATCCAACCCTTGTTCACCGCGTCTAGGGTCTTCACCCACGTCCAGAGCAAGCCAGAAAGTCCAAAGAATCACCATCCCTTTGGAAGTTTTGCAGCAATCCCCCAAAGACTCAACAGATCCACTCTTGTTCTTCACCTTTCATCTCTTCCGCATCACTCACCTTGCCACCAATTGTCACAACCTCTTGGAGAAGCATTCAGGGACTTGATCCTCACCTAGGATCATATCAGATCGGAAGAGATACAACCTGGCGTGGAGTCAGCTCTGATACCACTTGATATGATCCTAGGTGAGGATCAAGTCCCTGAATGCTTCTTCAAGAGGTTGTGATGATTGGTGACAAGGTGAGTGATGCGGAAGCGATGAAAGATGAAGAACAAGAGTGGATCCGATGAGTCTTTGGGAGATTGTTGCGAAACTTCCAAAGGGATGGTGATCCTTTGGACTTTCAGGCTTCCTCTATACGTGGGTGAACACCCTACTTGCGGTGAACAAGGGGTGGATCGAAGTTAAACTTCCTAGGAGTGTGAAAGATCCTAAGACTTTCGGCTTACTTGGTGTGAGGATAAAGATCCGATCACTTTAAGCAAGGATGAACAAACAAGTTTCAGAGAATTTTAGAATATGAAAAGATGTTTGATACTAAAAGAAGCATTAAATCAGCCAAAGAGTAGAAATCTCAAAAACATTAAAACCAAAGAACTCTTCGTGTGATTTTTCGGCTGAATCTTTTTTTTTTTTGGAACTTGGGCTCTATAATTGAGGTGGGTTGCTCTCCTGCATAGGTTCCTCCTCCTTGCTGGCCATAATCATATCATACACACATTAGTTCTAGGCGCAGCACCTATGACGAGCCACCTCGATACTCTTCCTTTGAGCCAAGGCAGAGAAAAAGGAAAGCAGCAGGACCGAGCAGAGCTACCAAGCCGCACCAATCCCCTCCACCAACGTACTCCCGCGAGGACATAGAAGAGTTCACCGACTCTTTCTTCTCCAACTACTGCAGTATCACTCTCCAACCCATTGTATTTATCATTGTACTTAGTTTAATTTTGCTTTCGTTTGCAAACTCTGTTCCAGATTTCTATTACACTAGGGACTGTGTAATTTAAGTTTGGGGGAGGGTTCATGATGTATTTAACATTGTTTCCTGTTTTCTTAATTCGAATTTTGCATCATCTATGAGCATCTAAAAACCATAAAAATTTGAATTTTTTTCAAAAATCATTCCAGAAAAACAGAGTGTCCATGTAGTTGCATTAGCATTTTAGTATTGAGTATAGCTGCATTTCATCTAGGATTTCTGCATAGGGGATAATGATGATTCTTGCCTAGCCTAGCATGCAGCATTAATTGTTAATGAACCACTTAGTTGTCCTGTTGTGCATGTTGATTAAGTTTGAAGCATAAGGCAGCACCATCCTTTGAATTCATTGCTTGACATTTGATTTTGGCTGAAGCTTGTTGAGAAGTGCATTCATTCCCTATCTATTTGAACCATAACCTGACTTATAATTATCATGTTTACGCATTGAACTTGAACTCATGGATACCTATATACATACTTGGATTATCTTTCATCTTTTTACCACCCTTGTTATCCAAGTAGCTGATTCCCCTCATTGGAACAGCTTCCCCACCATTGAACCAACCTTTCTTTCAAGCCAATATTATTTTTTGTGTGAGGCCTTTTTATAGACTGAGCTTGGTAGAAAGTGTTAGGTTGGAGCCGACAAGGATAAGTTCTCGCTTAGCTCTAGTTCACGGTATGGACTAGCTAGGACTAGGTGGGAACATGATTTTGGGGAGAAACGAATTAGGATGTTCTAAGCAGGATGAGTCAAAAAATGAAAAAAGAGAAAGAGAAGGGAAAAAGAAAAGAAACTTCTAAGTAGAGGGATGTGCATAATTAAAGCTCTAGTAAAGGTTTGGGTAGTACGAAAGGAAAAAAATATGTATAGGCTCATGAAAAGAAAAAGAGAAACTTGTATGAAATACATAAAAGATAGAGCCTCAGATAGACACCCAATCCGCTAGACTAAGCAAATGTTAAGGTAAACCATCCTTAGAACACAAAGAAAGAGAAAAGTTTGATCAAAAAGGGATTCATTGCAGAAAAGTGCCAAAGGGTAGTAATAGGATCATTCCTGGGATTAGATTTAGAGGTTTGGGTTTCGATTATGTATATGTTTGGGTAGATGGAAGTTTATCCTTGTACGCATCGGTCCAGGTCCAAGTCTGATAATTTTTTTATTTATCTTTTGAAGTCTCAAGCCCAAAGAAGAGATTAAATCAGCCCAACTCAATAATCGTCTGATTAAAATCGGCCAAGGGAGTGGAAGAGTTGGCTTGGGAGACTCCAAGAGATATTCAAAATTAGTTAATGTTTTCTTAATTTTCTATGAATTAATTCTAGCTTTTTCTTTACTCGATCTTTCTTTAAAACTCTTTTCTTGTACTCATTTTCAGATCATCCAAGTTTTTATTAAAAATTGAGAGTGATTTCTCTTGTGTTCTTTGAAGAACAAACCTGATTGTTGGTGAGTAATATCCTTCAATCAATCCGAATGAAGGTGTGTCATATCCGCGATTCAAACCTTGGCGTTTTCAAGTGTGTCATATCTTGGAAAAGTCATTGAGGAAATATCCAAGGTCTTCCGCAACCTTGGTGCGATCCATTCACTCCACCTCTATCTATCTATCGAATCCTTTCATTCTACCCCTCGAAAGTGCCGATTCTAGGGAGGATCATATTATAAAACCCAAACCCGAAACCCAAAACTCCAAAATCTAAATATCAAGCCCTATAACCAAAACCCTAAACAAGAAACTAGAAACCCTATATCTAAAACTCTAAACCATAAACCATAAACCCTAAACATTAAACCCTAAACCCTAAACATTAAACCCTAAACCCTAAATCTAAAACAGTATAACATAAATCCTAACTACTATACCGTCAACCTTAAACACTAATCCCAAAACCATTAACCCCAAACTCTAAACCCTAAATTCTAAACCCTAAATAAAAACACTAAACAATAAACAATAAACTCAAACCCAAAACAACATAAGCTAAAACCCTACACCCTAAACCCTAAATCTCTAACCATAAAACCTAAACCATATATTCATAAACCTAATCCCAAAACCCTAAACTCTGAATCCTAAATCTCAAACCCTAAACTTGAAACCTTAAACCCTAAATCTCAAACCCTTCACCAAAAATCATAACCCAAAACATAAAACCATAAACCCTAAATCCTAAACCATAAACCTTAAATCCTTAATTATAAACCCATAATCCCGAACCCTAAACTCGAAACCCTAAATCCTAAATCCCGAACCATAAACCCTAAACACTAAATCTCAAATCCTAAACCCGAAACCCTAAGTCCATAACCATAAAACCTAAACCCTAAATCTAAAACCCTAATTCCAAAACCCTAAACCCTAAACAGTAAGTTTCAAACCCTAAACTTTATACACTAAACCTAAACCTCAAACCCTCCACCACTAATCATAACCCGACACATACCACAATAAACTTTAAACCTTAAATCCTTAATCATAAACCCTAAACCCAAAACAATAAATAACAAACCCTAAATATAAACCCTAAACCCAAACCCAAAACCCTAAAACCTATACCCCAAATTCTAAATCGCAAAGTTTAAATCCGAATCCTAGAACCATAATCCTTAAATTCTAAACCCTAAACCAAAAACCTTAAACCCTAACTCTAAACCGTAAACCATAAACCCTAAATCCAAAACCAAAAACTATAAACAATAAATCAAAAACCCTAAACCCTAAACCATAAATCTAAAACCCTAAATTCTAAACCCCAAATCCTAAACCCTAAACCCTAAACCCTAAATCAAAACATTAAACCATAAACCCTAAACCCTAAACACTATACCCTAAACCCTAAAGCCTAAACCCTAAACCCAAAAAAACATATTCTAAAACCCAAACCCAAAACCCAAAACTCCTAAACCCTAAATCTCAAGTCCTAAACCCTAGACACGAAACCATAAATCCTATATCTAAAACACTGAACCATAAACCATAAACCCTAAACTTTAAGCCTTAGACCCTAAACCCTAACTCTATAACCCTAATTCCAAAACCCTAACCCCTAAACCGTATATCTCAAACCCTAAACTTTATATCCTAAACTTTATACCCTAAACCCTAAACCTCGAACCCTTCACCCTAATCATAACCCGAAACATACCACCAAAAACCCTAAACTTTAAATCCTTAATTATAAACCCTAAACCCTAAACAATAAATCACAAACCCTAAACTTTAAACCTTAAACCCTAAACCCAAACCCGAAACCCTAAACCCTACACTCTAAATCCTAAATCGCAAAGCTTAAATCTTAATCCCTAAAACATAATCCTTAAATTCTAAACCCTAAACCCAGAACCGTAAACTTCAAACCATAAACCCTAACTATAAACCCTAAATCCAAAACCCAAAACCATAAACAATAAATCAAAAACCCTAAACCCTATACCATAAATCTAAAACCCTAAATTCTAAACCCTAAATCTCAAGCCATCAACCCAAAACTCCTAAACCTTAAATCTCAAGCCCTAAACCCTAAACCCTATACACGAAACCATAACTCCTATATCTAAAGCACTGAACCATAAACCATAAACCCTAAACTCTAAATCTATAACCCTAATTCCAAAACCCTAACCCCTAAACCGTAAATCTCAAACCCTAAACTTTATACCCTAAACCCTAAACCTCAAACCCTTCACCCTAATCATAACCCGAAACATACCAGCATAAACCCTAAACCTTAAATCCTAAATTATAAACCCTAAACCCTAAACAATAAATCACAAACCCTAAACCCTAAACCCAAACCCAAAACCCTAAAACCTACACCCCAAATCCTAAATCGAAAAGCTTAAATCTTAATCCCTAAACCATAATCCTTAAATTCTAAACCTAAACCCAAAACCTTAAACTTCAAACCATAAACCCTAACTCTAAACCCTAAATCCAAAACCCAAAACCATAAACAATAAATCAAAAACCCTAAACCCTAAACCATAAATCTAAAACCCTAAACCCTAAACCCTATATCCTAAACCCTAAACCCTAAACCATAAACCCTAAACCCTAAACCCTAAATCAAAACATTAAACCATAAACCCTAAACCCTAAAAACTATACCCTAAACACTAGAGCCTAATCCCTAAACCCTAAACCCAAAACAACATAATCTAAAACCCAAAGCCAAAACCCGAAACTCATAAACCATAAATCTCAAGCCCTAAACCCTAAACCCTAGACACAAAACCATAAAAACTATATCTAAAACACTAAACCATAAACCATAAACCCTAAACTTTAGGCCCTATACCCGAAACCCTAAATCTATAACCCTAATTCCAAAACCCTAACCATTAAACCGTAAATCTCAAACCCTAAACTTTATACCCTAAACCCTAAACCTGTAACCCTTCACGTCTAATCATAACCCGAAAGATACCACCATAAACCCTAAACCTTAAATCCTTAATCATAAACCCTAAACCCTAAACAATAAATCACAATACCTAAACCCTAAACCCTAAACCCTAAACCCCAAACCAAAACCCGAAACCCTTAAACCTAAACCCCAAATCCTTAATTGCAAAGCTTAAATCTTAATCCCTAAACCATAATACTTAAATTCAAAACCCTAAACCCAAAACCTTAAACTTTAAACCTGAAACCCTAACTCTAAACCCTAATCCATAAACCCTAGACTCTTAACCTTAAATCCAAAACCCAAAACCATAAACAATAAATCCAAAACCCTAAACCCTAAACAATAAATTTAAAACCCTAAATTCTGAACCCTATATCCTTAACCTTAAACCCTAAACCCTAAATGAAAACAGTCATCAATAAACCCTAAACCCTAACCAATATACCCTAAACCTTAAAGCCTAATCCCTAAACCCTAAACCCAAAACAACATAATCTAAAACCCAAACACGAAACCTAAAACTTCTAAACCCTAAATCTCAAGCCCTAAACCCTAAACACGAAACCATAAATCCACTACAAGAAAACAGCGTTTTACCGACTACATATGTGGTGACTCTTTAGCCACTAATAGGTGACTCTTTTGCGACTAATAATAATTAGTCATCTCGCTGTCGCTTTTTAGCGACTATGAATGGTAGTCGGTAAAGTAGTCATAATTTACCGACTAATTTATGATTGTGCTGCGAACAGGAAATATTAGTCACTTTTAATTCACTAATTTGGTGACTATTATGCGACCAGCCGATGGAGTGGCATAATAGTCGCCTATAGGTCATAATATACCGGTGGAAAACACGTGTTATATGTTGTTGGTTAGGTGTACCGGTTTTATGCGACTACAAAGGGTAGTCGCATAATAGTCGCCTAATAGTCGCTATTTAGTCATAAAATACCGGTGGGAAAAAACATGTGTTATACGTTGTTGGTTAGGTGTACCGGTTTTATGCGACTACAAAGGGTAGTCCCATAATAGTCGCAGCATAGTCGTTATTTAGTCGCAAAATATATTTATATAACCAAAATTCACCCATTTCGTCTCCTCATTCATAAAAACACAAAATCAAAGTTCATCACAAAAATTTTAGTTTTAAAATGTCGGGAAATCACAATTATACTAATTTTTGGGAGTGGATGTATAAGAGGTTCGATGATGAGACGGGAAATTTCTCGGCAGAGTTTAGAATGGGGGTGGATCAATTCATGACATTTGCAAATAGCCAGCCTCTAGCTCAGAGTAATGGCGGTAAGTTTTTCTGCCCTTGTAGTGTTTGCAAGAACGATAAGTTTATCCCGGGGAGAAGAATTTGGAATCATCTTTATAGTAAAGAATTTATGCCGGATTATTATGTTTGGTATAAGCATGGAGAAGAAATCAATATGGATTTAGGAACAAGTTTTGTTGATAAGACGTATATAAGTGGGAATGACGAAGTGGGTAATATAGTAGAAGATAGATATGTGGATATGGTCAATGATGCATTTCGTTATAACATGAGTTTTGATGATAACTATCATCAGGATGGTAGTTATCATAATGTAGAAGAATCGGTTCTTAACCATTCAAAGAAATTCTACAACTTATTAGAAGGTGCAAAAAATCCATTATACGATGGTTGTCGTGAAGGTCAGTCGCAGTTATCGTTAGCTGCTCGAGTCATGCAAAATAAGACAGATCATAATATGAGTGAAAAGTTAGTGGATTCGTTTTGCGAAATCTTGTATGAGTATTTACCAGAGGGAAACCAGGCGACCGGTTCACATTACGAGACAGAAAAATTGATGCGCAATTTAGGCCTTCCATATCATACAATTGATGTTTGTATTAACAATTGTATGATCTTCTGGAAAAATGATGAAAAAGAAGATAAATGTTTGTTTTGTGGTGCAAAAAGATGGAAGCCTAAGGACGACCGGCGTAGAACAAAAGTACCATATAGTCGTATGTGGTATCTACCTATTGGTGACATATTGAAGAGAATGTATCAGAGCGAGAAGACTGTTGCGGCAATGAGATGGCATGCTGAGCACCAATCAAAGAAGGGAGAAATGTGTCATCCTTATGATGTAGCGGAGTGGAGATATTTTCAAGATTTAAATCCCCAGTTTGCCAAAGAGCCCCGTAACGTTTATCTTGGATTATGTACCGATGGGTTCAATCCATTTGGCATGTCTAATAATCATTCGCTTTGGCCTGTGATCTTGACTCCATATAATTTACCCCCTCATATGTGCATGAATGGAGAGTACTTGTTTCTTATAATTCTCAATTCTGGGCCAAATCAACCGCGAGCTAGTCTCGATATCTTCCTCCAACCTCTTATTAAGGAGTTAAAAGAGTTGTGGTCTACTGGAGTCGATGCATACGATGTGTCCTCGAATCAAAAATTTAATCTAAAAGCAGTGTTGATGTGGACGATAAGCGACTTTCCGGCGTATAGCATGTTATCAGGATGGACAACCCATGGTAAATGATCTTGTCCAGTTTGCATGGAAGATACAAAGTCTTTTTATCTACCCAATGGAAGGAAGACGTGTTGGTTTGATTGTCACCAAAGATTTCTTCCTTATGGTCATCTACTTAGGAGGAATAAAAAAGACTTTCTGAAGGGAAAAGATGCTTCCAGAGAGTATCCACCTGAGTCTTTGACTGGTGAGCAAGTTTATTGCGAGCGGTTGGATGGTGTAAATCCACCAAAAACAAAAGACGTCGGTGGAAACGGCCACGATAAGAAGAAGCATGGTTATGGGAAGCAACATAACTGGCACAAGGAAAGCATATTCTGGGAGCTGCCGTACTGCAAGAACCTCAATCTCCAACATAATCTTGATGTGATGCATATAGAGAAGAACATTTTTGACAACATCATGAATACTCTTGAAAGGTTTTTCAAAAAGTTGAAAGGGAAAGCAAAGAACAAAAGATATGCGGCAGGATCAATTGTTGAATTATAAATCAATGACGAGATTGCTTATTTCTCAGAGCACTACTTTGTCGCGAATATACAAACGAAATCAAGGTAAATCCTAAATTAATCAAAGTAAGGTAGACATCTGCTATCTATTTTAATGTAAATTACTTTTCACTTATTGGTTAGGTTAACAAGATTCGATGAAGGTGAAGCTCCCGTATATTATGTCTCCGGAGTACCTTATATATTTACTCACATCGGCCGTCCAAGTGGAGAAATGAATGAAATCTGGCTTTCAGAGAAAGACTATCAATGCGCACATGCATATGTTTTACGAAATTGTGACTATTTTAAGCCAATTGAGAGGTATATAAGTTGACATCACTTACTTTTCACTCATTGATCAGGTTTTAATCCACTATGATTTCTCATATATTTGTGTTGGTCTTCTATAGTATGTTCGAGGATTTTATTTCTGCAAAATATCCAGGACTTACCGAAAAAGAACTCTCCGTGAAAAGAGCTGACGAATATCATTTATGGGTGAAAGAATATGTATGTCTAAACAATATTCATAACAATGTATTTATACTTATATATATATATATATTTATTGATATTGTTTTTATATATGCAGGTTACTTACTGGAACGCCACGAATCAATTTCCTACTTGGGTTCAAGAGATAGTGCATGGACCTTTGAATAAGGTTAAAACCTGGCCAATGTATTTTACAAGAGGCTATTTGTTTCATACGCAGAATCATGGCGCGGGACGAAAGTGATGTGATCCTAGGAAGCACTAAGGAGCTGGAAGAGGAAATGGAAGCTTATGAAGATAAGGAGATCCAACATGGAGCAAAGGATGCATTAGAGGAGCAAATTGGAACAATTACTCGGGCTAGAACAAGAGAGTTTCACCAAAGATTTAGGGTCTCACTTCATGTGACTACTTATATTGATCACTTGCGCTGTCATGAGGGTATCAAGACTACACTGGTCAAGATACACGCCCAAGAGACTTAGTAAATGGCCATGAGGACCATGCATACTCTTTTTCCCTTCTCCTCGGTTTTTCCCAAGTGGTTTTCCGGGAAAGGTTTTTAATGAGGTGCATTGGGTCTCATGTCCATATTGCCATTTGCTGAGCTTGATCCACCTCCAGGCCCATTTACTTCATCATAGGCGTGGCCCATATCTCTTTTCTATCTCATTTGAATTTTAAATGTTGTGTTTAATTCTGCATGGTCATTGTGTGATTTACGAGGCAAGTCTCGTAACTCCACACTCTTTATTGCTACTTCCTTCTCTTCTCTTTATATTCTGCATCTGAACCTCATTATATTTTATCAAACTTTTATTCTAAAACTTTTTATACTTGTTTGATCATTTCTTGCTCAAAGTGTCGGGTCTTCATTCCTTCACACCGAGCAAGCCGATAGTCTTAGAGTCTGTCACAACTCCTAAGAAGTTTCACTCCGATCCACCTCTTGTTCACCACGTCTAGGGTCTTCACCCATGTATAGAACAAGCCTGAAAGTCTAAAGGTTCACCATTCCCTTTGGAAGTTTCGCATCGATCCATAAAACCGATCAGACAATACTTACCGTTTTACATCATTTCATCACTTCCGCATTACTAATCTCATCACTCCGACCATCACAACCTCTTGGAGAGCATTCAGGGACTTGATTCTCATCTAGGATCATATCAAGTGGTATCAGAGCTCGTTCCAACCCAGGTTGTGTCGATTCAAAATGTTTTACCCTTACATATTCTGCAGATCATCTGAATCGATTTGTCTGTTGATTGCTAGAATTTTCATAATTGTTTGGTGTCAGATAAAATCGTGAAATCAATCGAATCTGAACCTAGTTTGAGTCTAGTAATTGATAAAATTGTTTCTGGAATGTTTCGGCACGTTTTGATATTTTTTTGTGACTGTTCAACTGCGAGTGTCGAATCCGGAATCACTGTCTGTCACACGTTTTGCTTGAATTTTCATAACATATTGGCGTGTGATAAAAATTCGAAATTTGTTGTGGCTGAACCTAGAAAGAGTCTAGTTTCTAGAAAAATTGATTCTAGAATTTTTGAATATTTTTTGATAATTTTTCGAGGTTGATTTCGTCGAACAGTCGCAACTAGAGGTTCTCGGAATTTGAAAAGTTATTGTCGTGTTAACTTGCTAGAATTTTTTAAAATCATTGGTTAACCCTAAAATAGTGATATCTGTTGCATTGAAACCTATATTGAGTCTAGTATTTTTTAAAATTGGCTCTGGAATTGTTGAACGTGATTTGATATTTTATTCTGTTTGATCAGGTCAAACTGTCGATTAGAGTTTCTTGCCAAGTTTTTCCTTGTTGTGTTTGAGCATTTTACTTGTTTACTTGTTGGGATTTGAACAGGTACCATGGTGGGAACCAGCCATGACGACCAAGAGTCTTCCAACTCCAACAAGCAACTTATTGACTCCTTCAAAGCTATGATGGTTGAGAGTATGACCACTATGAAAGCCGAACTAGAAAGATCCATCAAGGATGCTGAACAAGAACGATTTGAGGCTATGATGGCTAAGAGGGCTCATAAGTTGTGTGAAAGATTAACAGCCAGGAACCGATGATTTGAAGAAGTAAATCCACAATGGCATGGTCGTCTAAAAGAAAAACCAAGCAGAGAGCCATGGAGAGACAAGCCGAGACAACAAAGAGAAGAAGCAGCCTATGACTACTGTAGACCTGATGGTAAATCGTCTCATGACAGTCAAAGAAAGCCTAGAAGTGTGAAGGAAGGCAGAGGAGAACACAGCTACAAATTTGGAAATATGCCACTAGATGTTGTAGCCAAGATCGAAGCCAACCTTGCAAAAACTAAACCGAAGGTCCCGATCATCAAATCAACCGAGGGAGGACATTATCTTCGACCAACCATGCATAAAGAAGATTCTGGCAAGCTAGAATTCCATTTGATGGATCCCAGTTTCAAGTTACTAAAGACATGCCATTTGAAAGTCAAGGAATGACTAAACCGGCAACACAAAAACAAAATCCGGAAGAGACTAAGATAAGTGTTGATTTATTCCACACCCGTTGTCTAGTGAAGGAAAGGGTTTGCAGTCTAGTAATCGATGGGGGTAGCTGCACTAATATTGCGAGTGAGTCCATGGTTGAAAAACTTGGAGTAGCGGTCATTAAGAGAGCTAAGCCTTATAAGCTGCAATGGCTTAATTATGAGGGAGAGCTGGAAGTCAAGAACCAGGTCCTAGTGCCTCTATCCACAGGGAAATATGAAGATGAAGTATTGTGCGATGTTCTACCTATGGAAACAAGTCATATTCTCCTTGGAAGACCGTGGCAATTAGACAGAAGAGTACAGCATGAAGGCTTCAGAAACCGTTATTTGTTTGAACATCAAGGAAGAAAGATTGTGTTAGTTCCGATGACACCTCAGGCAGTTTATGAAGATCATATTCAGTTGAAGACCAAAGTTGATACCAAAGCCAATCAAGATTGTCAAGATGTCATCAACACCATCTTGAACAAAGAAGAACCACCAGGATCACCACAAGAAGTTAAACTCCAAGAATCACCTAGAGAAGCAACAACACGTGTGTTAAAAGGGTTCACTCAAGCTGAAGCAGTTCTGGTCTACGATCAATTACCTACTGCGGTGTCAACCCATTCACAAGCTTGCCGAGCTGAAATGTTTGGTAACATCTTACAAGGTACTCAGGTAAGTTTAGCTTGCGAGTTTATTCGATATTGGAATAATTTTATTTTCACTCGTAGCTTCAAACAACCTGTTTTGAATGTTGAAATTTCAAGGATAATGCACTTGATTTTTCGCTTAAGTACCAAGAAAGATACAGGTACCTTAGATGTGTGCAATGGCTTAGGCGGAATCACATCCACACGGAGCTTAACAATGGATCCATCAGAGAGAGTAACAAGAACTGAACACATCATTGTGATCAAGGAGAAACCACCAGTTGCCTCACCACAAATAAAAACCCGAGGTAATTATCTAGACTCTCAAAAACGAATGAAAGCTAACTTGCTCTCTCTTGGTGCAGATTGTACAATGGTGAGTTCAAAACATTTTCAAGAAAAGAAGACTACTCTTGTACCATTACCGGCTCATGAGTTTTACTTTGACAAAATCAAACTCAAAGGGAATCAAGAGCAAGGTAAAGCTAATCTTTTTGCTATGGTTAGTAAGGTTAATGATGCTGAATATTTGGATCATAAAATATTTGTCTCTTTAGATAAATTCTCTTGTGTATCTAACCTTGCACCGGTGCTGCCGAGTGGGATGATGTGTCTTTTGCAGAATCATAAGAATGTGTTTCCAGTGGATGACCCCATAAGACTACCACCCATCTGTGATGCATCTCATAACCACATTTGGAGACCTGGAGACTATCTAGGACGTTCAAGACACTTACCCCACGAGATTTGGACCTCTTCACGTCACATGTTTCCCGTAGAGCCTAAAATTAATTTTTCATCATTTTGCTCATTCCAAACTTATCAATGGCGACCAGGAGAGCTCTCATTGTGTAAGATAACCGCAAGATTTGACGGTTTTCTCACCAACAATTTTTTGATCAAAGAAGAGCCCCCGGATCCAAGACTGCTTTCATTTACCGAGATAATTTCGAGCACCGAACACTCCCTGGAACTTATTCAGGTAAGTATTTCTTTTTCTTGATTTGTTTCTAATGACTTAAGGGCTGTGAGTATGAGTGTAATATATTTAGAAATCATTGAGAAAATGTTTGGATTATTCAAGGAACATTTGGAACAAAACTCTTGTCTTAGGACGCAAGTAAAAGAGGAACATGATGAGGATAACTATTGGGTCCGAAATGATACTTGTTTATTTGACTCCATGACTGTGATAATATGCTTGCTCTTTGCCAAAAGTGTTGACTACATTACAGGTAAAAAAAAGGAGCCACCTAACCTCGAAGTTGATGTGATCCTGGGGGAGGATCACATCCCTGAATGCTCTCCAAATGCTAGGTGAAGTCTTTGAAGCAAGGAAACCCTCCGATGAACTGGTTTGATGATGATTGGCGAGTGAGAAGGGGAACAGATCGGTTCAGATGGATGAGTAACCACGAAAATGGATTGAATGAAACTTCTAAGAGTTGCGGAATCACTCTTAGACTTTCAAGGGTGTTCGTAGTGTAAGGAGATTTCCGAATACACTAATCGAACATGATCAAACAGTTTCAAAGATTATTGAGAATAAGAAAGGTTTGATGAAAATGAAAAGAAAGAGAATACAAGTACTTATAGAGTTTCAGATACTTAGAACTAAAATACATAGAAAATAGATAATACTTAATGAGTCCAATCTGATCATTAAGTGTACAAAAGACTAAGGCAAGTAAACTCTTCAGCTTCAAAGTGGCGAGAATATGGAGTGAATGGAGTGGGCTTGGTTTCATCAAGAGGAAATGATAAAGAGTGTGTGGGCTGGCCTCATTAAAAACCTCTCTTGGAAAACCCATTGGGACAAAACCAAGAGGAGGGAAAAAGAGTACAAGTCCACACACCTCTCTTGATGAATGCTTAAGTGGCGTGAATCACAATCAAGGTGACTGGATTAGCACACTCAAGTCGGCCCTGAATATGGTGTAAGAGAGTGTAGAATGCTTGATGGAATCTTGCTTGCTTGGATCGAGTCATCGGACCAAGGGGCACATGTAGATCTTTGTCGTTGGCTTCCTCAAGTCCATGTTGCTTTGTGGCTTCTTCTTTAGCTTCCTTAAGCTCTGGTTCAAGCTGCTCCTCCATCTCCTTAGCTTCCTTAAGCTCTGATTCAAGCTGCTCCTCTATCTCCTTAACTTCCTCAAACCGGCTGCTGGTTAGGATCTCATCATCCTCTCCCACTTGAGAAGGATTTGACCTCAAATCCATTTCATCTGCGCAAAAAGGAACTAGATCAGTTATGTTGAAGCTTGAACTTACGTTGTACTTACCTTGGAGGTCCAGCTGATAGGCATTATTGTTAAGTTTCTTGATGACTTTGAAAGGACCGTCGATTCGGGGCATGAGTTTGGACTTTCTTTCGTTGGGAAATCTTTCCTTTCTCAAATGTATCCAAACCAAATCGCCTTCTTCGAAAATCTTTTCCTTTCGGCCTTTGTTAGCGTACTTGGCATAGAGTTTGGTCTTGCTCTCCAAGTTGATCCGAGCTTTCTCATGAATCTTCTTGACAAATTCTGCTTTCTTTCTTCCATCTAAGCTAGCTCTTTCACTCACAGGTAAAGGCATTAGATCCAAAGGTGATATAGGATTAAAACCATAGACAATTTCAAATGGAGAAAACTTAGATGCATAATGTCTAGCATGGTTACAAGCAAACTCTACATGAGGTAAACATTGTTCCCAAGTCTTTAGATTCTTTTTAATCAATGCACGCAACAAAGTAGATAAAGTCCTATTAACTACTTCGGTTTGACCATCGGATTGCGGGTGACAAGTCGTAGAGAAACAAAGCTTAGTTCCTAACTTAGACCAAAGCGTTTTCCAAAATAGCTAAGGAACATAGTGTCTCTATCTGATACAATGGTCCTAGGCATACCATGCAACCTAACAATTTCCCTAAAGAACAATCCGGCTATATTCATGGCATCATCGGTTTTATGACAAGGGATAAAATGTGCCATTTTGGAGAACCTATCTACTACCACAAAAACAGAATCTTTTCCGGTCTTAGTCCTAGGTAATCCAACAATAAAATCCATAGAGATGTCATTCCACGGATGCAAGGGAATGGGTAAAGGGGTATACAAACCGTGAGACTGGATTTTAGACTTAGCTTGTTTGCAAGTTGTACATCTTTCACAAGCTTTCTCTACATCTCTCCGCATGTGTGGCCAAAAGAAATGTTCTTGCATCACGCTCAAGGTCTTAGCTACGCCAAAATGTCCCATGAGACCACCTGCGTGAGCTTCCTTCACAAACAAATCTCTTAAAGAGGAGTTAGGTACACACAATCTATTTTCATAAAAGAGAAAACCGTCACATTGAAAATATTTGCCGCTACCGAACTTCTCACAAGAAGCATAGATGTCTTTAAAATCAGGATCAGAAGCATATAGAGTCTTGATATGCTCGAACCCTAGTAGCTTAACTTCTAAAGAGTTCAAGAGAACATACCTCCGAGAAAGAGCATCGGCTACTACATTCTCTTTACCTTTCTTGTATTTGATCACATACGGGAAAGTTTCAATGAATTCCACCCACCTTGCGTGTCTTTTATTCAGCTTTTGTTGTCCTTTGAGATGCTTTAGAGACTCATAATCTGTGTGGATAACAAATTCCTTGGGCCAAAGATAATGTTGCCATGTTTGCAAGGCTCGAACAAGCGCATAGAGCTCTTTATCGTAAGTGGGGTAATTGAGCGTGGATCTTCCAAGTTTTTCACTAAAGTAGGCTATGGGCTTCATTTCCTGCATAAGTACAGCACCAATACCAAGTCCTGAGGCATCACATTCAATTTCAAAAGTTTTATCAAAGTTAGGAAGAGATAGCACCGGAGATTGTGTGAGGTTGTCTTTCAAAGCTTGGAAAGCATCTTCTTGAGCTTGCTCCCACTTAAATCCAACATTCTTTTTGATAACTTCAGTGAGGGGCGCTGCTAGAGTGCTAAAGTCTTTGACGAATCTCGGATAAAAACCGGCAAGGCCATGAAAGCTGCTCACTTCGCCGACGTTTCTAGGATTCGGCCATTCTTTGATCGCTTGGATCTTTTCCTCATCAACCTTAATGCCATCTGTACTCACAACAAAACCTAAGAAGACAAGGTTATCTGTTCCAAAGGTACATTTCTTAAGATTAGCATACAAGGTTTCTTTCCTAAGTACTTCCAAAACTTTTCTAAGATGCTCCACATGTTCATCCAAGCTACGGCTATAGATTAAGATATCATCGAAATATACAACCACAAAATGACCTATGAATGCTCTAAGAACATGATTCATTAGTCTCATGAAAGTACTAGGTGCGTTGGTTAATCCAAAAGGCATGACTAACCATTCATATAGACCATGTTTAGTTTTAAATGTGGTTTTCCATTCATCCCCTTCTTTCATCCTAATTTGATGATATCCGCTTTTAAGATCTACCTTAGAAAAGATGCTAGAACCATGCAATTCATCAAGCATATCATCTAATCTAGGTATAGGATGTCGATACTTTACAGTGATATTGTTGATCGCACGGCAATAGACACACATCCTCCAGCTTCCATCTTTCTTAGGGACGAGCAAAACGGGCACGGCACATGGGCTCATACTCTCTCGGATATGTCCTTTCTCCATGAGCTCGGTGACTTGTTGTTGAAGCTCCTTAGTCTCTAGAGGATTGGTTCTGTAAGCGGGTCTGTTGGGAAGAGAAGCTCCGGGTGTGAAATCGATATGGTGTTCAATGCCACGGATTGGCGGCAAACCTTGTGGAGATTCTTCCAGGAAAACATCTTGAAACTCCTACAACAGAAACTGAATTTTGCTAGGGATTTCCTGCACTGCTTGGTTAGTTTTAAGACATTCTTTAAACACAAAGAGTAGGGATGGCGGATAACTTCCTTGTTGAGGCTTGATCATAAGATTGGTCGGTTGTTTGAGCTTGGATTCGGACGTGATCTTGTTTTTCTTCAAAGCGATCTGGCCTAGATGAACCTCTTGTGGTGTTAACGGTACGAGAATGTTCCTCTTGCCCTTGAACTCAAAGGTATACCTGTTAGTGAACCCATCATGCATGACTTTACGATCAGATTGCCAAGGTCTTCCAAGTAGTATATGCCCAGCATCCATCGGCAAGATATCACATAGGACTTCATCTTCATATTTTCCGATAGACAAAGGAACTAAGACCTGATGCTTAACTTCCAACTCTCCCTCATCATTAAGCCATTGTAGTTTGTAAGGCTTAGCTCTCTTAATGACCGTTAGCCCAAGTTTTTCCACCATGGACTCACTCGCGACATTAGTGCAACTTCCTCCATCGATCACTAAGCTGCAAACCTTTTCTTTTACTAGACATCGAGTATGGAATAGATTCTCCCGTTGCTCATTTTTCTCAAAAGTAGCATGCAGATTCAAAGTCCTCCTTGTGACTAAGAGTTGTCCTACCGTTGGCATTGCAACATGCTCTTCTATAGACTCAGCTTCCGAATGTTCTTCTTCCGATTCTAGCTCTCCATTGGCTCAGATGACTATGGTTCTCTTATTGGAGCAGGCATTCGAATAGTGACCAAAACCCTTACACTTGAAGCATTGTATTTCCATGGTCTTGATGCTTGAACCCTTATCAATGCCCTTAAGACGTGGCTCTTCTGTCCTAGGCTTAGAAAGTGGCTGGTGGTCCTTGATAGGTTTGTCGTCTCGGGTTTGGCTGACTCTTGTGGAAACATAACCGGGTCTAGGGTTCCTTCTCTTAAGCTGTTTCTCAAACATGTTAGCTTTATGAAGAACCTCTTCCATTTCCACATAATGGTGAACTTCAAGCCGATCCATAATTTCCCTATTAAGGCCGCCCATAAATCTGGCCATAGTAGCTTCTCCATCTTCTCGGATATCAGCTCTAAGCAAAAAAGTTTCCATCTCCTTGTAGTATTCTTCCACGGACTTACTTCCTTGAGATAGATTCCTCAGCCTTAGATGCAGCTCTCTATGATAATGACTAGGTATAAACCTCTTCCTCATAATAATCTTCATTTGATTCCAAGTTTCAATAGGAAGATCTCCAACCCTTCTCCTTGAAGTTACTAGCTGATCCCACCAACTTAAGGCATAATCCTTGAATGCGGTTGGAGCTATCCGTACCATGTGGTCTTGAGTGAATTCTCTGCAGTCAAAGACGATCTCAATCTTTTTCTCCCACTCTAGATATTTTTCCGGATTATTAGTTCCATGGAAAGATGGAATCTCGACTTTTAGGCCGGCTACAGGATCTCGGGATTGAGTTTGATTGATCCTAAGGGGTTGTTCCTCTCTTGGTCGTCTTCTTCTTGAATGATGTGTTCTAGAGGAGTGACTATAGTACTGCTCAGCCTCAGAAGGTTGTGATTGCCTCCTAAATCGGTCGTTGATGGATCGGTCAAACTCAGCTCTCATCTCTGCTCTCATGGTTGCTATACTCTCGTTCATTATTGCCTTAAAGGAGTCAAGAAGTTGCTTGTTCGAGTTTGCGGATTCTTCTTCACCATTGCTGGTTTCTGCCATGGTACCTGATCAGATTGAAACAAAATAACAAGTAAAATGCCCAACAGATAACACAACAACAATACAAGGTAAGCTTGCTTGGAGTCCAAGAGACAGTTTAGTTTGATCGATTCAAATAAAATGTTCAAACACGTTCAACAATTCTAGAAACAATTTTCTAAAATACCTGACTCATTTTAGAAACATATCCAACCGATCTCACCATTTTAGCAATTAAAACGGATTTATGAAAATTAAAACACTGAAAATCGCAGAAAATCTCTTCTCAAAATCACTTGAAGATGATCGGTCAGATTAAAATATCAAATCGTGTCCAAAAATTCCAAAATCAATTTTCACAGTAACTAGACTCATAATATGTGCTTTGAAAACAGATTTCACGATTTTATCTATTACCAAAGATTTATGAAAATTCCGACAATCAACAGGTAAATCGATTCAAAGGTTATGAAGAATATGAAAGGGTATAATCGATTTGAAAAGACACAACCTGAGATGGAGTCTGCTCTGATACCACTTGATGTGATCCTGGGGGAGGATCACGTCCCTGAATGCTCTCCAAATGCTAGGTGAAGTCTTTGAAGCAAGGAAACCCTCCGATGAACTGGTTTGATGATGATTGGCGAGTGAGAAGGGGAACAGATCGGTTCAGATGGATGAGTAACCACGAAAATGGATTGAATGAAACTTCTAAGAGTTGCGGAATCACTCTTAGACTTTCAAGGGTGTTCGTAGTGCAAGGAGATTTCCGAATACACTAATCGAACATGATCAAACAGTTTCAAAGATGATTGAGAATAAGAAAGGTTTGATGAAAATGAAAAGAAAGAGAATACAAGTACTTATAGAATTTCAGATACTTAGAACTAAAATACATAGAAAATAGATAATACTTAATGAGTCAAATCTGATCATTAAGTGTACAAAAGACTAAGGCAAGTAAACTCTTCAGCTTCAAAGTGGCGAGAATATGGAGTGAATGGAGTGGGCTTGGTTTCATCAAGAGGAAATGATAAAGAATGTGTGGGCTGGCCTCATTAAAAACCTCTCTTGGAAAACCCATTGGGACAAAACCAAGAGGAGGGAAAAAGAGTACAAGTCCACACACACCTCTTGATGAATGCTTAAGTGGCGTGAATCACAATCAAGGTGACTGGATTAGCACACTCAAGTCGGCCCTGAATATGGTGTAAGAGAGTGTAGAATGCTTGATGGAATCTTGCTTGCTTGGATCGAGTCATCGGACCAACGGGCACATGTAGATCTTTGTCGTTGGCTTCCTCAAGTCCATGTTGCTTTGTGGCTTCTTCTTTAGCTTCCTTAAGCTCTGGTTCAAGCTGCTCCTCCATCTCCTTAGCTTCCTTAAGCTCTGATTCAAGCTGCTCCTCTATCTCCTTAACTTCCTCAAACCGGCTGCTGGTTAGGATCTCATCAGATGTTCTCTTGTCCAATATCTTTGCGAGGACTAGAATCAGAGATGTTTTCATGTAGCATAAGAAACCCATTGATTATTTTAGGATGATCTTTGAGGTTAAAGAACGAGTATGGACACCAAATCTTGATGGTTTATTTCACCTAAAAAGAAGAATCATCAACAATGCCTATCGACTTGATCTCCGAGGTAAGTATCCCATTATGTTACTCTTTGATGGTTCTAACTTAGTGTTGTTTGCGGCAGGTCAAACAGATTTGAGGACAAATCCTTTTCAACTGGGGGAGGATGATGTGATCCTAGGAAGCACTAAGGAGCTGGAAGAGGAAATGGAAGCTTATGAAGATAAGGAGATCCAACAAGGAGCAAAGGATGCATTGGAGGAGCAAATTGGAACAATTACTCGGGCTAGAACAAGAGAGTTTCACCAAAGATTTAGGGTTTCACTTCATGTGACTACTTATATGGATCACTTGTGCTGTCATGAGGGTATCAAGACTACACTGGTCAAGATATACGCCCAAGAGACTTATTGAATGGCCATGAGGACCATGCATACTCTTTTTCCCTTCTCCTCGGTTTTTCCCAAGTGGTTTTCCGGGAAAGGTTTTTAATGAGGTTTATTGGGTCTCATGTCCATCTTGCCATTTGCTGAGTTTGATCCACCTCCAAGCCCATTTACTTCATCATAGGCGTGGCCCATATCTCTTTTCTATCTCATTTGAATTTTAAATGTTGTGTTTAATTATGTATGGTCATTGTGTGATTTACGAGGCATGTCTTGTAACTCCACACTCTTTATTGCTACTTTCTTCTCTTCTCTTTATATTCTGCATCTGAACCTCATTATATTTTATCAAACTTTTATTCTAAAACTCTTCATACTTGTTTGATCATTTCTTGCTCAAAGTGTCGGGTCTTCATTCCTTCACACCGAGCAAGCCGATAGTCTTAGAGTCTGTCACAACTCTTAAGAAGTTTCACTCCGATCCACCTCTTGTTCACCACGTCTAGGGTCTTCACCCACGTATAGAACAAGCCTGAAATTCTAAAGGTTCACCATTCCCTTTGGAAGTTTTGCATCGATCCATAAAACCCATCAGACAATACTTACCGTTTTACATCATTTCATCACTTCCGCATTACTAATCTCATCACTCCGACCATCACAACCACTTGGAGAGCATTCAGGGACTTGATCCTCATCTAGGATCATATCAGAAAGATATGTAACTATGGGGTATGTGTTAAAGGTCAAAATTACACGGATGCATCTGATGAAGCAGATTTCTATGGGACCTTAACAAATATCATAGAACTCGAGTATGAGGGGATGGTCAATTTGAGAATCACACTTTTTAAGTGTAAGTGGTATGACCCTGTTATCGGTAGAGGCACTCGAAGGAGCAATGCTGGCGTTGTAGACGTCCTTTCATCGAGAAAATACAATAAATACGAACCATTTATTCTAGGTACAAATACACATATTAATTTCGATAGTATATATATATATAAACATGTGTATAACTTAATTAATATACATGTTGTTATTGCAAACAGCCTCTCAAGCGGATCAAGTGTGTTATATTCCATACCCATACATAAAGAAACCAAAGCACTTGTGGCTCAATGTTCTAAAAGTGAATCCGAGGGGAAACATTTTAGGAGAATATGAAAACAAAGAACCGACTCTTCTACAAACAGAAAATGATGATGCTGTATTGATGACTACAATTGAAGATCTTGTAGTGGACAATTTGGTACAGGGAGTAAACCCAATAAACCTTGATTACGATGTCGAAGATGCAGAACAAGAAGATGAATTCCGGTGTAATTTATCGTCTTCTGATGAAGATCTTGAAGACGAAGAACCCTACTAATTAATTATGTTACATGCTTATTTCATGTTAATTATGTAACTTATGTCAAATTTGAAAACAAAATACCTTATGTCTATTAGTAATATTTTTAATAATTTCTAATAATTTTTCTTTTAATGTCTAAAAAATTATTATAATTTCTAATCAATGTATTTTAATTTCTAATAATGTCTGTTAATTTTGTTAATTATAAAAACACATAAGATTTTTATCAAATAATTAATTAGTAAGATTGTTAAATTTTTAAAAAATCGAATTTAAAAAAAAACTTTAATTATATTTCCCTAATTTCCTAATTTACAAACCTATTATTAAAAAAACTAAAAAAATTAAAAAAAAATCCTATCTATATGACCAAAACAAATTAAAAACCTATCTTCTTCTTCGATCCCCTTCTACTTCCTCTTCGATCCGTATCTATTTCCTCTTCCATTCCCTTCTATATTGTCTTCAATCTCTTCAGAAAAACAAACCTCTTCCATTTCTTCTTCCAATCTTCACTTCCCATCTTCCAATCCTCTTCTATTTCCTTTTTTCTCTTTGATTTCAAACCCTAATCTGCTTCTTCCATGCCTCCTAAGCGAAACCAGTTCCTAATGTGTCTCAGAGACCCGGAGGCACCAACCCCTCCACTACTCCTTCACGAAGACCCAACCCTCTACCCTCACAATACAACTTCACGCCGGTGGCCCAAGCTCCTCCTACTCACTCGCCTCAAGGTCAAGTCCTTTTCGTAGCTCAACAGTCCACTACAGCACCACATGTCGGGAGTTATCCTCCGCCACAACAACTCTTCCAATCCATTCCTCCTCCACTCGTGAAGAATTTGCCACTCCTTCGTGAGAAGAAGTCCAAAACAATCCTCCTCCTCAATCCACTCCACAGCAGCACCCTCCACAATCCACTCCACTGTAGGACCGTCAAGGCTCTCCACTTCATAACTCTCACGGTCAGAGTCATCCTTCGTCACAAGGAAACAACTTTGATGAAGATGAATCAGTTGAGCCGGATCTTGAGTAGGACACGCTGAGGGCTCTCAATGCTCTGCTTCAGGTGCCAGACCGGGATAGGTTCACCACCCTCCTCTCTCCCACACCGACGCCAAACTCTACATGGTATGTTTCCTTATCTCATTGCTTTTGCTTTGTCTTTGCGTAGCGTTTTTCAGCTGTAAGGATTTTGGTTGTCAATTCGGTTTTGGATCACTTTTTTGTTTAGTTGATGAGCTGTCCTTTGATATTATCTATTGTATGTTTGTCTTTTACTACACAAAGGTAAAAGAGAGTTTCGTACAATGTTTGGTGAGAGTAAAGAGAGAGACATTGTCTTGTAACCTAATCTCTATCATATATAAAGAGATTTAGAGTGTAAGGAACATAAGTGATATAAGACTCGTTTTACAAGTCTTATGGTCTGGATCTGAGGTGAAAACAAAGCAAGCTCGAAGCTCCTTCTCCGCAAACATCTCGCTAACCGGTGAAGTGGAAGGTTAGACAAGCAGCTCGAAGCTCCTCTTGTGAAACCAGTTGTGAGGACGTGATGATGGATTGATAAGCACCACAAGGAGGATGAGAGACTCCCTGATACAGCTTGAGAAATCGTGGCTCTGTGAATCACACACAAAGACAGGATCTGAGACAAAAGTTTGTGACAACGTTTAAGAGAATTCGGTTCTTTATTGATAGTAGGGTGTAAAACAAAGATACACGGCCAGGGACTTTATAATTAGTCCAGTCGGCTACAACCCTAGGGTTGCGACTCAAAACAACAGGACTTGTAAAAATAAAAGACTCGAAGGACACACACTTTCATTGAGAACTACAAGCAGTCACCTTATAAGGAAAGTGTAGTTACAGACACAAAATAAAAGGAAGTAAAATAAAATAAAATAAAAGACTCTACTGGGACTCGAACTAGACTCAATAGGGTCGGATAGAGCCACTAGGCCGAGGCCATTTCACCTGCAAGGAGATAAAAATAATTAAACACAAATCGTACCTGACTTGGCCGAGAAGTCATCGCTGGTCCGTTGTCCGGGACATCTTCATATGTGTCGAGCAGAGCTTGTATGGATACGTTGAATTCTCCCCTTAGCTTATCCCTCCTAGCTCTTGTGATAGGTCCAGCTACTTCTGGAATATTGATGACATGATCATCCTCCACTTGATGCACTTGATTCGCTCCATGCTTGTTGTGTGGTCCTATACTCAACTCCTTGGCTTTTGCTCGGGTTATTCGACCTTCCTGAGTCTTTTCTTGAGTCTTTGTTACATCAGTACGTTCCTCACGTGTGTCTTCATCAGATGGTTCAGTCACTGGATTGATACCTGATGAGATCCTGACCAGCAGCATGTTTGAGGAAGCTAAGGAGATGGAGGAGCAGCTTGAACCAGAGCTTAAGGAAGCTAAAGAGGGAGCCACAAAGCAACAAGAACTCGAGGAAGCCAACTACAAAGATCTACATGTGCCCCTTGGTCCGATGACTCGATCCAAGCAAGCAAGATTCCATCAGGCATTCTACACTCTCTTACACCATATTCAGGGCCGACTTGAGTGTGCTAATCCAGTCACCTTGATTGTGATTCACGCTGATATGATTATGGCCAGCAAGGAGGAGGAACCTATGCAGCATGGAGACGACAAAGAGGAGCAAAGGCAGCAGCTTGAACCGGAGCTACAAGGAGCTAAAGATTTATGCATTTCTCCGGGTCCTATCACTCGGTCTAAACAAGAGAAGCCCAAGACCACTTTGCAACATCTCCTCAACACCATCTCGGGCAGTTTGGTGTGTGCTAATCCAGCCACATTGGTTGTGATCCAAGCCACCTAAACATTTATCAAGAGAGGTGATATGACTTACACTCTTTTTCCCTTCATTTGGTTTTGTCCCATTGGGTTTTCCAAATAAGGATTTTAATGAGGTAAGCCATATCACTCACTCATCAGCCTCTTGATAAAGCTTAAGCCCACCTCTATCTCTTATCCAAGTGAAGCAGCCCAAGTCCAATAAGAAGATTCAGCCAAAAATCTCAAGACTTGAAGAGTTATTTTCTTTGTCAAACTTTGGTTTTAATGCTTTGTAATTCTCGAGATTTCCCTTTACTCCTTGGCTGATTTAAACTCTTGTAATGCTTCATTTGTGAGTCATCAAACATCTTTTCATATTCTAAAACTCTCTGAAACTTGTTTGTTCATCCTTGCTTAAAGTGATCGGATCTTCATCCCCACACCAAGTAAGTCGAAAGTCTTAGGATCTATCACACTCCTAGGAAGTTTCATCTCGATCCACCCCTTGTTCACCGCGTCTAGGGTCTTCACCCACGTCCAGAGCAAGCCTGAAAGTCCAAAGGATCACCATCCCTTTGGAAGTTTCGCATCAACCCCCCCAAGACTCATCGGATCACTCCTTGTTCTTCACCTTTCATCTCTTCCGCATCACTCATCTTGTCACCAACCCTCACAACCTCTTGGAGTAGCATTCAGGGACTTGATCCTCACCTAGGATCATATCACACGCCACTTAAGCATTCATCAAGAGAGGTGTGTGGACTTGTACTCTTTTTCCCTCCTCTTGGTTTTGTCCCAATGGGTTTTCCAAGAGAGGTTTTTAATGAGGCCAGCCCACACACTCTTTATCATTTCCTCTTGATGAAACCAAGCCCACTCCATTCACTCCATATTCTCGCCACCTTGAAGTTGAAGAGTTCACTTGCATTAGTCTTTGTACACTTAATGATCAGCTTTGATTCATTAAGTATTATCTATTTTCTATGTATTTTAGTTCTAAGTATCTGAAACTCTATAAGTACTTGTATTCTCTTTCTTTTCAGATTTATCAAACCTTTCTTATTCTCAATCATCTTTGAAACTGTTTGATCATGTTCTATTAGTGTATTCGGAAATCTCCTTGCACTACGAACACCCTTGAAATTCTAAGAGTGATTCCGCAACTCTTAGAAGTTTCATTCAATCCATTTTCGTGGTTACTCATCCATCTTGACCGATCTGTTCCACTTCTCACTCGCCAATCAGCATCAAACCGGTACGTCCGAGGGTTTCATCGCTTCAAGGACTTCACCTAGCATTTGGAGAGCATTAAGGGACGTGATCCTCCCCTAGGATCACATCAAGTGGTATCAGAGCAGACTCCATCTCAGGTTGTGTCTTTTCAAATCGATTATACCCTTTCATATTCTTCATAACCTTTGAATCGATTTACCTGTTGATTGTCGGAATTTTCATAAATCTTTGGTAATAGATAAAATCGTGAAATCTGTTTTCAAAGCACATATTATGAGTCTAGTTACTGTGAAAATTGATTTTGGAATTGTTGGACACGATTTCATATTTTAATCTGACCGATCATCTTCAAGTGATTTTGAGAAGAGATTTTCTGCGATTTTCAGTGTTTTAATTTTCATAAATCTGTTTTAATTGCTAAAATGGTGAGATCGGTTGGATATGTTTCTAAAATGAGTCAGGTATTTTAGAAAATTTTTTCTAGAATTTTTGAACGTGTTTCAACATTTTATTTGAATCGATCAAACTAAACTGTCTCTTGGACTCCAAGCAAGCTTACCTTGTATTGTTGTTGGGTTATCTGTTGGGCATTTTACTTGTTATTTTGTTTCAATCTGATCAGGTACCATGGCAGAAACCAGCAATGGTGAAGAAGAATCCGCAAACTCCAACAAGCAACTTCTTGACTCCTTTAAGGCAATGATGAACGAGAGTATAGCAACCATGAGGGCAGAGATGAGAGCTGAGTTCGACAAATCCATCAACGACCGATTTAGGAGGCAATCACAACCTTCTGAAGCTGAGCAGTACTATAGTCACTCCTCTAGAACACATCATTCAAGAAGAAGACGACCAAGAGAGGAACAACCCCTTAGGATCAATCAAACTCAATCCCGAGATCCTTTAGCCGGCCTAAAAATCGAGATTCCATCTTTCCATGGAACTAATAATCCGGAAGAATATCTAGAGTGGGAGAAAAAGATTGAGATCGTCTTTGACTGCAGAGAATTCACTCAAGACCACATGGTACGGATAGCTCCAACCGCATTCAAGGATTATGCCTTAAGTTGGTGGGATCAGCTAGTAACTTCAAGGAGAAGGGTTGGAGATCTTCCTATTGAAACTTGGAATCAAATGAAGATTATTATGAGGAAGAGATTTATACCTAGTCATTATCATAGAGAGTTGCATCTAAGGCTGAGGAATCTATCTCAAGGAAGTAAGTCCGTGGAAGAATACTACAAGGAGATGGAAAATTTGTTGCTTAGAGCTGATATCCGAGAAGATGGTGAAGCTACTATGGCCAGATTTATGGGCGGCCTTAATAGGGAAATTATGGATCGGCTTGAAGTACACCATTATGTGGAAATGGAAGAGCTTCTTCATAAAGCTAACATGTTTGAGAAACAGCTTAAGAGAAGGAACCCTAGACCCGGTTATGTTTCCACAAGAGTCAGCCAAACCCGAGATGACAAACCTATCAAGGACCACCAGCCACTTTCTAAGCCTAGGACAGAAGAGCCACGTCTTAAGGGCATTGATAAGGGTTCAAGCACCAAGACCAGGGAAATACAATGCTTCAAGTGTAAGGGTTTTGGTCATTATTCGAACGCCTGCTCCAATAAGAGAACCATAGTCATCCGAGCCAATGGAGAGCTAGAATCGGAAGAAGAACATTCGGAAGCTGAGTCTATAGAAGAGCATGTTGCAATGCCAACGGTAGGATAACTCTTAGTCACAAGGAGGACTTTGAATCTGCATGCTACTTTCGAGAAAAATGAGCAACGGGAGAATCTATTCCATACTCGATGTCTAGTAAAAGAAAAGTTCTGCAGCTTAGTCATCGATGGAGGAACTTGCACTAATGTCGCGAGTGAGTCCATGGTGGAAAAACTTGGGCTAACGGTCATTAAGAGAGCTAAGCCTTACAAACTACAATGGCTTAATGGCTCAAACAACCGACCAATCTTATGATCAAGCGTCAACAAGGAAGTTATCCGCCATCCCTACTTTTTGTGTTTAAAGAATGTCGTAAAACTAACCAAGCGGTGCAGAAATCCCTAGCAAAATTCAGTTTCTGTTACAGGAGTTTCAAGATGTTTTCCCGGAAGAACCTCCACAAGGTTTGCCGCCAATCCGTGGCATTGAACACCAAATCGAATTCACACCCGGAGCTTCTCTTCCCAACAAACCCACCTACAGAACCAATCCTCTAGAGACTAAGGAGCTTCAACAACAAGTCACCGAGCTCATGGAGAAAGGACATATCCGAGAGAGTATGAGCCCATGTGCCGTGCCCGTCTTGCTCGTCCCAAAGAAAGATGGAAGCTGGAGGATGTGTGTCGATTGCCGTGCGATCAACAATATCACTCTTGGACTGACAGTGAAGGAGCTCCCATGGCTCGATGAAGATTACAGATTAAGAGTGAGCCACCAAGTGAAGATTTCCATAACCATTGGAAAGTATGAAGACAAGAATCTGTGTGATGTTCAACCAATGGAAACCTGTCACATCCTTCTTGGAAAATCATGGCAGAATGAGCGAAGAGCAATCTATGATGGTCACAAGAACCGATATTCATTCAAGTACAAAAGAGGCAAGAACCATCTGGTTTTGATGACACCACATGAGATTCAAGAAGATCAGCTCATCGTAAAGCAAAGAGTAAGACAGTTTGATCATAAGGACACCACAGAAGGTCCAAAGGAGTTATCAACCACCCAGAACTACCTGGACGTAATGAGAAGAAAAGCTAGTTCGAGCTCTAGGCATGCAGAAACTGAGAAGCATCACATGTGTGACAAGCTGCAACAAATTCCAAAGGTCCTCACGGTTCAAAAAGAAAATATGCCTAGCAAGGAACTTATAACTATTCACTCTAACTCTGCAAAGGCTGGTGAGATGAAACAAACTTTACTCTCTAAACCCCATGTGCGTAAGTTTGTCTATAGAGAAACTCTTTTGAGCTTCACTAACCTTGCACCGGTGCTGCCGAGTGAGATATCTTGTAATTTTCAGGATTTCAGAAGTGTCGTTCAAAAAGAAGAATCTCGTGACTTGTTACTTCCAGTCCGTGACACAGAACGACCAGAACTTCATTCACAAATTCACATCCAAGGAGAAGTACTCGCTCTGCTCAAAACTTCATCAATGGATGCAGGAAGTGTCAATAACACCTTGATGATCAAAGAAAGAGTTTTCCCATTGATCCGTCGAAAGGAGCATCAGATCGTATCTGATCCAGGATCCCTATTTGAAATTTTTCCTCATGACATCCGAAACAAACAAGGTAAGGAAATTATTGTGGTTGATGCAATAATTCCAAGGTATGCAATTCTTTCTATTTTTAATGATAATTTGCTAGATATGTTTCAATCTAGTGGGAAATTTATCCTTGGACAGTTCTTTAAACGAAAAGGTTTCCTATTTGATAAACATGAAACGTGGTACCCTTGTTACTTCTTGATTAATTCTGTTTTGATGAGTATTGATAAATTCACTACTGCTGCTACTACTTCGAATGATGTTGAACTATTCTTTGGAGAGATTGTTTACTATGATAGCTGTCTGAATTTTAATAAACACTTAGATGATCATGCTGAACATGTGAATTTTATTTTAGATGATCTAAGTAATAAAATGTTTGCTGAAACAGAGAAGTTTGGATTTGATGTGTTTGATCTTGTGTTCCAAGTTATTGTTGTGAAAGCACAGGGTATACAGGACAGAGAGATGAGTTTTCAAGCACCAAAAATATGGCTCTACCATGTTTGGCTTAAGAAAAATGTTGTTCTTGAACCAATGAAGCATTTGAGAAAGGAGCAGCAAGCAAACAAGAAGCAATGCCGAATGATCTTTAAGCCAGGTGAAAATTTGTTGATCCAAATGAAAAGAGGACGTTTGCCAACCCAAATGAAGACTAAGCTGATGCCACGAAGCTTCCAAGGTAAGTACAACGTAAGCTCAAGCTTCAACATAACTGATTTAGTTCCTTTTTGCGCAGATGAAACGGATTTGAGGTCAAATTCTTCTCAAGTGGGAGAGAATGATGAGATCCTGACCAGCAGCATGTTTGAGGAAGCTAAGGAGATGGAGGAGCAGCTTGAACCAGAGCTTAAGGAAGCTAAAGAGGGAGCCACAAAGCAACAAGAACTCGAGGAAGCCAACTACAAAGATCTACATGTGCCCCTTGGTCCGATGACTCGATCCAAGCAAGCAAGATTCCATCAGGCATTCTACACTCTCTTACACCATATTCAGGGCCGACTTGAGTGTGCTAATCCAGTCACCTTGATTGTGATTCATGCCACTTAAGCATTCATCAAGAGGGGTGTGGACTTGTGACTTCTTTTTTCCCTCCTCTTGGTTTTGTCCCAATGGGTTTTCCAAGAGAGGTTTTAATGAGGCCAGCCCACACACTCTTTATCATTTCCTCTTGATGAAACCAAGCCCACTCCATTCACTCCATATTCTCGCCACCTTAAAGTTGAAAAGTTCACTTGCATTAGTCTTTGTACATTTAATGATCAGCTTTGATTCATTAAGTATTATCTATTTTCTATGTATTTTAGTTCTAAGTATCTGAAACTCTATAAGTACTTGTATTCTCTTTCTTTTCAGATTTATCAAACCTTTCTTATTCTCAATCATCTTTGAAACTGTTTGATCATGTTCGATTAGTGTATTCGGAAATCTCCTTGCACTACGAACACCCTTGAAAGTCTAAGAGTGATTCCGCAACTCTTAGAAGTTTCATTCAATCCATTTTCATGGTTACTCATCCATCTTGACCGATCTGTTCCACTTCTCACTCGCCAATCAGCATCAAACCGGTACATCCGAGGGTTTTATCGCTTCAAGGACTTCACCTAGCATTTGGAGAGCATTCAGGGACGTGATCCTCTCCTAGGATCACATCATGTCCGCATCATACTCACCCTCTTGAAAAGGTTTTGCCCTTAAAACTTGTTCATCTGAGACATAAGGTGAAAGGTCAGCAACATTAAAGCTATGTGAAATGTTGAACTCACCTAGAAGCTCCAGCTTGTAGGCGTTGTCGTTGATTCTTTCAAGAACTTTGAATGGTCCATCGCCTCGAGGTGCTAGTTTGGAACTTCTCTTCCGAGGAAACCTCTCTGGTCGCATGTGATTCCATACCCACTCTCCGGGCTCAAAGATGACTTGCTTGCGTCCTTTGTCCCTTTGTGCTTTGATCTTCTCATTCTTCTTGAGAATCTTATCTCGCACTTGTTCATGTATTTTTTTTATGAATTTGCCTCGGTTCTTGCAATCGACATTGACTTGTTCGGTGTGTGGGATAGGAGTTAAATCAACCGGTGTTAAGGGCCTGAAACCATAGACAATCTCAAAGGGAGAAAGATTAGTAGTAGAGTGCCTGGCATGATTATAGGCGAACTCAACAAATGGTAGACAATGAACCCATATTTTTAAGTTTCTTACGAGTGTGGCTCTAAGTAAAGTGGAAAGAGTTCGGTTTACCACTTCCGTTTGTCCATCCGTTTGGGGATGACAAGTGGTCGAGAACAAGAGCCTTGTCCCCAGCTTTCTCCACAAGGTTCTCCAAAAGTGTCCTAAGAATTTGACATCACGGTCAGAGACAATAGTTCTAGGAATACCATGTAATTTTACCACTTCTTTGAAGAACAGATCGGCGATTTGGGAGGCATCATTGGTTTTGTTACATGGTATGAAATGTGCCATCTTCGAGAATCTATCAACCACCACGAAGATGGAATCCTTGTGCTGAACCGGTGGTAACCCTAAGACAAAATCCATGGAAATATCTTCCCAAGGGGTGTTGTAAAGGTAAGTATAATCCGTGAGGAAGGGACCTGGATTTGGCTTTGTGGCAAGTCACACATTTGGCACAAGTCTTCTCGATGTCCTTCTTGAGATGGGGCCAATAGAAATGTTCCGTCACTACAGCCAATGTCTTGTCAACGCCAAAATAACCCATAAGACCGCCTTCGTGAGCTTCCTTGAGTAACAAGTGACGCATGGATCCTCTTGGTATGCATAGTCTTTTATCCATGAAAAGAAATTCACCATGCAAATAGTATGAATGAAAATCACCCTTACCACAAGCTTTATAAGCCTCGGAAAAATCAAGATCAGTGGCATAGTGATCCTTGAGATGCTCAAATCCCATGATCTTGGCTTCTAGTGTGGTGATTAGTGTGTATCGTCAGGATAAGGCATCGGCTACCATGTTTTCCGTGCCCTTCTTGTACTTAATGATGTAAGGAAACGTTTCTATGAACTCCAGCCATCTTGCATGTCGCCTCTTGAGTGTCGTTTGACCTCGGAGATGCTTAAGAGTCTCATGATTGGTGTGGATGATGAACTCCTTGGATAGTAGGTAGTGTTGCAAGGTCTGTAAGGCTCGGACTAGGGCGTACAACTCTTTGTCATATGTCGGATAATTGAGTGCAGCTCCATTGAGTTTCTCACTAAAGAATGCCACGGGCTTCTTGTTATGGTGTAGCACAGCTCCAATTCCTATACATGAAGCATCACATTCAATCTCAAAGATAAGGTCAAAGTTAGGTAAAGAAAGAACCGGTGCTTTTGTTAGCTTCTCCTTCAAGGTATTGAAGGCCTGTTCTTGAGCAATTCCTCACGTAAATGGCTGATTCTTCTTGATCACGGCTGTGAGTGGTGCAGCTACCGTGCTAAAGTCCTTGACGAACCGTCTATAGAAGCTAGCTAGTCCGTGGAAACTCCGAACATGTCCGATGGTAGTGGGAGTTGGCCAATCTCGGACAGCTTTTATCTTCTCCTCATCCACCTGTAATCCTTGTTCACTAATAACAAAACCTAAGAACACAAGTTTGTTAGTACAAAAGACACACTTCTTTAAGTTAGCGTATAAGTTTTCCTTCCAAAGTGATTTAAACACAAGTTCTAGGTGTTCTCAATGGTCCTTAAGATTTTTGCTGTTGATTAATATGTCATCAGAATAAACTACTACAAATTTTCCAATATAAGAACGAAGAACCTAGTTCATCAAGCGCAAGAAGGTGCTGGGGGCGTTGGTGAGACCGAAAGGCATGACAAGCCACTCGTATAGCCCCTGTTTGGTTTTGAAAGCAGTCTTCCATTCATCGCCTTCGTGCATATGTACTTGATGATATCCACTTTTAAGATCCACCTTTGAGAAGAGTGTGGATCCGCATAGCTCGTCTAACATGTCGTCGAGACACAGAATAGGGTGACGGTACTTGATGGTTATGTTGATGATGGCACGACAGTCTACACACATTCTCCAAGTGCCTCCTTTCTTTGGTACGAGCAGAACGGGCACAACACATGGACTAAGACTTTCTCGGATGTAACCTTGGACTAGTAAGTCACTGATTTGTTTCTCCAGCTCCTTGCTTTCCTCTGGATTCATCCTATAAACGGGTTTGTTCGGCAGAGCTGTTCCCGGAACCAAATCGATCTGATATTCTATCCCTCTAAGTGGCGGTAGTCCGGGTAGTAATTCTTCGGGAAATTCGTCCAAGTAACTTTGGAGTAAGGGTTGAACTTCCTCGGGAATATCTAGATCACCTCTACCTGCACTTAGACACTCTTGGTAGAACATTAGTAGGAGGGCACCCTTGGTACCAAGGGACTTACCAACTGATCCGTAGCTTACATAAAGGTTCGATGTACTTACCTCTCCATCCTTAGCCATTTTTGCGTGAAGTGCATGAACTTGTGATGGACTGAGGGGTGCACGAGTGAACTCACGGTTTTGGTGCGTCACTGAGTATTGGTTAGTACGTCCATCATGTTGAGTTTCTCGGTCCAATTGCCATGGCCTCCCTAGGAGGAGGTGTCAAGCTTGCATGGGCACTACGTCACAAGTAACTTGATCAACATATTTACCAATGCTAAATGGAACCGTTACCTGTTCGGAGACCTTCATCTCGGCCTTGTCATTGAGCCACCAAAGCTTGTATGGGCGTGGATGTTTGGTTTTCACGAGACCTAATTTCTCAACAAGAAGCTTGCTGGCCACGTTAGTACAAGAACCACCATCTATAATTAAATTGCAAACCTTGCCGTTGATGGTGCATCGTGTATGAAAGTGATTTTGTCTTTGTGCAGTCTCCTCAGGTCCTACTTAAACATTGAGAACTCGTCGTATCATAAGTGATTCCCCGGTGTCTGGATACTCGATGTCTTCTCCGTGTTCTTCAGACTCGTCTACAGCCTCATCTTGTGACTCGTATTCTCCCGTGTGGGTGATGATCATTACTCTCCGGTTTGGACAATCTCTTGCTATATGCCCTCTTCCCTGACACTTAAAACAAGTAATGTCACGAGTACGATTAAATTGGTTGAAAGACTTACCTTGTTCATCACGGAAACTCCTTTGTGGTTCGGATGTTCTTGATTTGAACTGTGAATCTATCTCAACAGCCTTTCCCTTGTCTTGTACCTTGGACACATCATGTCTCCATGTAGATGGTACATTTCTGAGCCGGGTGTTGCTGTTGTTCTTGTGCTTAATCTGCTGTTCTACTTGGACGGATAGGTGGAGGAGTTCATGTAAGCTCTTGTACTTGGCACGCTCAACCTTTCGCTGAATCCTATCTTGTAATCCATCAATGAATTGAGCCATCATAGCCTCCTCTGATTCCTCCAACTCCAGAGAGTTCATTAGCTTTTCAAACTCCTCAAAATAATCCTCTACGCTCCTTGTTCCCTGTGTTAACTTACGGAAACGCTTTTGTAAGTCTCGATGAAAATATTCAGGGACATACCTTAACCTCATTAGGTACTTCATGTCGGGCCAATTGTTGACAGCTCCAAAGTGAAGTCGTCTCCGTTCAGCTGCTGTTCTGTCCCACCATGCTAGGGAATTTCCTATGAGTTGTGCCGCAGCTACAGCCACCCTTTTGTTCTCTCGGTATCCATAACACTCAAAAATGTACTCCAGCCTCCTTTCCCAATCCAAGTAAGCTTCAGGATCTGTTTTACCTGCAAAAGATGGTGGAGTTAGTTTTATATCGTGATTAGTTTCTCTAGGTTCTACTTCTCTTTGGCGGTGTCTCCGAAGAGGATCAACTCGACGTTGTTGTCGAGCTAGGGTGTCGAGTGAGTCTCCATCGGATTCTGAAAGAACTTCCTCTTCAAGTTCAGGGCGAGGCATGTGCTGTTGGATTCCTGGGGCTCGTAAGTTGGGTCCTTCTGGGTGTTGTTGAGGTCGTTCCAAGTTGTTGAGGCCATTGCCAAGCTCTTGGTGATTTTCAGCAATGTGTTGGTTCATAGTTCTCATGTCGGCTCTCATTGCCTGTAAAAGTTCCATCATATCTTGTTGACGTTCAGGACCTCCGTCAGCCATGCTCTACTCCAATCCGAATTGAATTCAAAGTGCTAAGGATAATGTAAATTTTCCTAGCAAAAAGAATCAACACAAGAATCAAATCTTCTCAAACAAACTGTTAAACAGCAAAGGAAATCGCAGTTTAGGTTTCGATATGGGAAAAATACGAAACGATGTCTAAAAATCAAAATAACAATTTTATATTTTCTGAAGAGTTTAAAGAAGCAAAAACAAAAGACGAAATATTTTTATGAGTTTTTTTAAATTTTATAAAATTGAAACACTGAAGTAGACAAAACTGAAACAGAAAATTTCTAGGGTTTAAGTTTTGATGAACGAAAAATACTAAATGAACTCCTAATTTGAAAACGACAATTTTTATGATTTTTTGTATGTTTTAAGAAACTAAAACAAAAGAAGAAATATTTTTTTGAGTTTTTGTTGATTTTATAAAAATCGGACAAGTCAGATGTAAAAGCTGGAAAATCTAGAAACAGAAAAAAAAAAAAACTAAGATTGAAAAGAAACAACCTGAGATAGGAGCTGGTTAGGCTCTGATACCAATGATATAAGACTCGTTATACAAGTCTTATGGTCCGGATCTGAGGTGAAAACAAAGCTAGCTCGAAGCTCCTTCTCCGCAAACAACTCGCAAACCGGTGAAGTGGAAGGTTAGACAAGCAGCTCAAAGCTCCTCTTGTGAAACCAGTTGTGAGGACGTGATGATGGATTGATAAGTACCACAAGGACGATGAGAGACTCCCTGATACAGCTTGAGAAATTGTGGCTCTGTGAATCACAACAAAGACAGGATCTGAGACAAAAGTTTGTGACAACTTTTAAGAGAATTCGATTCTTTATTGATAGTAGGGTCTAAAACAAAGATACACGGCCAGGGACTTTATAATTAGTCCAGTCGGCTACAACCCTAGGGTTGCGACTCAAAACAACAGGACTTGTAAAAATAAAAGACTCGAATGACACACACTTTCATTGAGAACTACAAGCAGTCCCCTTATAAGGAAAGTGTAGTTACAGACACAAAATAAAAGGAAGTAAAATAAAATAAAATAAAAAACTCTACTGGGACTCGAACTAGACTCAATAGTGTCGGATAGAGCCACTAGGCCGAGGCCATTTCACCTGCAAGGAGACAAAAATAATTAAACACAAATCGTACCTAACTTGGCCGAGAAGTCATCTTCATATGTGTCGAGCAGAGCTTGTATGGATACGTTGAATTCTCCCCTTAGCTTATCCCTCCTAGCTCTTGTGATAGGTCCAGCTACTTCTGGAATATTGATGACATGATCATCCTCCACTTGCTGCGCTTTATTCGCTCCATGCTTGTTGTGGGGTCCTATACTCAACTCCTTGGCTTTTGCTCGGAATATTGGACCTTCCTGAGTCTTTTCTTGAGTCTTTGTTACCTCAGTACGTTCCTCACGTGTGTCTTCCTCAGATGGTTCAGTCACTGGATTGATGTCCGCATCAATAAGGGGAGAGTTAGAACAAGAGACAGATAGGGATAAGGGATAACTTGAAAAATCTTTTATTGAGAACAATCTCTAGTGGATTCCGGGCTGGTCCCGGCGAGATGTAGGTGTTGCCACTCCGGCACACTGAACTCGTTAAACTTTCTGTGTGCTCCTCTTTACTTTCAGCTCTGCATCATCTTCTTTATCTCTGCATCATTTATCAGTTTTGCTCTATCTTCTTCTTCTCCTTGCGACATTGCTCTGCTTCTATTCATAAAAAGAAACAGAGTATTACATCTCATCTTGTGCATGAAACACATTGAAAGTTTGAATCTTTGCTGCCACTCATAGACACTATCTACTATCGTAGTGTTGCATATACACCAGGCCCTATCTTATTAATGCTTCTTGCTTCATTGTGTTTGCAGGTTTACTCGGGACAAAGGATCAAAACTGGTTCAGGCTAATACTAAAGATTTTACAAACAAATTTGATGGTCCCTACTATACTTGGTTTGCTGTGCCAAGAGAGAGACAAGAAAGATACTTCCTCGAGTTCGCGGTACAGTTTTTCTGTCCTATAGACATTAGATATAGATTTACATGTATTGTTAATACTAATATCATTGTATTCTCTTTGTTTTGTAGAAAACCCACACTTGGGATCCCTTAATAACAGGGACAGTTCAAGAGCATTTTGAGAGGATCTGTCAACGCCGGATGAAAGACATGGTTAGTGGCGTGAGGGTTACTCGAAAGCGACCTAATTGGATCAACAAGACTATATGGGAAACGATGTCCACGTACTGGGACACTGAAGAAGCAAAGAAAAGGAGTCAAATCTATTATGATGCTCGTATGTCTGAACGTGATGGTCTCGGTCCTCACATCCACTTATCTGGGCCAAAGTCGTACAACCAAATCCAACAAGACCTGGTTAGTAACTTCTATATTTCTGTTATTTCTTTGTCTAAAATCTTTGCTACTTTAACATTGTTCATATTATAACATTGCAGGAAGAGGAATTGGGAAGACCAGTTAATCTTGGTGAGGTTTTCATCAAGACACATACAAAGCCAGATGGCACGTATGTCGATATAAAGGCGGAGAAAATAGCTCAAACTTATGAAAAGAACGTCAAAGAGAAATTGGCTGAGCTCGAGACAGAGGCATCTACTCTTTCAGACTGTGCTTCACGAGCTCGTGACCTCACAGTAGATGACTATACAGCCATCTTTCTTCAGGTCAAGTCACATTTTACACATTCCACACTTATATCCTTGGATTTGATGTTGAGATTGATTGATGAGGTGTTAATGATATGTTTGCTCTTATTGTTTCTTGTTCTTGTCTTATGCATATTGCTTTGATATGGATTATTGGATTTGCTAAGTAGCTTTTAAATTATTGGATTCATATCTAGTACCAGATTGCTTTGATTTTGGACTATTGGATTTGCTAAGTAGCTTTTGGGTTACTGGATTTACATTTAGAACCAATCTCATTCTCTATACTTATTGTTTTTCTCTTACTTCTCAGTCGACTGAAAAGGATTCACGAGGAACTCCTTATGGAGTTGGAAGCCTCAAGGACACTCTTCTCTATGGCAAGCGCAAGCAACCGGGTGACACTTCATCGTTTGTGGCAATGCAAGAGCAACTGAAGGAAGCTCAATGTAAAATCGAAGAGCAGGCAGCTTATAATGAACGCCTTGAAGCAGAGCACTCTCGAGCTGCGGCTGAGCACTCCCGAGCTGTGGCTGAGCAAAAGGACAAGATCGAGAACTTGTCGATGGTGGAAAAATTTCTCCGACAAACTGATCCGCAATACCTCGACTTCGTGGCAACTCAATCATCTGCACCTCTAGGAACTCCACCTCCAGCTGCTTCTTAGGTTACTTATCTTTTTCTTTTTCTTAAATCTATTTTACATTCAATGAATGTTACTCTTCTCTCTTTATGAACTTGTTGGAGTTAGCATTTGTAATAAACCTCATGAATATTTTTAGTTAAATGTTATTTCAATTCTTGTGTTAAAATAAAATATTATTTGAATCAAATTCATCATTTTCAAGAACAAAACGAGTTGATTTAGTACCATACCCGATTCTCGTTTTCACTTCAAATATAGTCACTAAATAGTTGTTAATTAGTCGCCAAATAGTCACATCGTAATCGCCAAAAAGTCGCAACATCTTAACATAATCGTATTTCCATATTTCAAGTAATCACTAAATAGTCGTTAAAGAGACATAAAATAGTCGCTAAATAGTCACATCGTAATCGCCAAAAAGTCGCAACATCTTAACATAATTGTATTTCCATATTTCAAGTAATCACTAAATAGTCGTTAAAGAGACATAAAATAGTCGCTAAATAGTCACAATCATTAGCGACTATTTAGTGACTATTCTTAGGCGACTGTATATACAGCGGCATATAGTCGCTAATTAGTAGCCAATACAATCGCAAATTAGTCGCTAAATGTAGCGACTAACTAACGACTTTTACATGACTACGACCTGTTCATGAGGTTTTGTCATTTCATAGTCGCAAAATAGTCATCATTTGGTGACTATTTAACGACTAATTATATTAGCGACTAATTATTACCGACTACAACAATTAGTCGCTTTGTAGTAGTAACCAACCATTTAGCGACTACTTTGCGACTGTTTATGCAGTCCCTAAAGCCGAATCCCTAAACCCTAAACCCAAAAAAAACATAATCTAAAACCCAAACATAAAACCCAAAACTCCTAAACCCTAAATCTCAAGCCCTAAACCCTGAACCCTAGACACGAAACCATAAATCCTATATCTAAAGCACTAAACCATAAACCATGAACCCTAAACTTTAAGCCCTAGACCCTAAACCCTAAATCTATAACCGTAATTCCAAAACCCTAACCCCTAAACCATAAATCTCAAACCCTAAACTTTTTACCCTAAACCCTAAACCTCGAACCCTTCACCCTAATCATAACCCGAAACATACCACCATAAACCCTACACAATAAATCCTTAATTATAAACCCTAAACCCTAAACAATAAACTTTAAACCCTAAACCCAAACCCGAAACCCTAAAACCTACACCCCAAATCCTAAATCGCAAAGCTTAAATCCTAATCCCTAAACCATAATCCTTAAATTCTAAACCTAAACCCAAAACCTTAAACTTAAAACCATAAACCTTAACTCTTAACCCTAAATCCAAAACCCAAAACCATAAACAATAAATCAAAAACCCTAAACACTAAACCAAAAATCTAAAACCCTAAACCCTAAACCCTAAACCCTATATCCTAAACCTTAAACCCTAAACCATAAACCCTAAACCCTAAACCCTAAATCAAAACATTAAACCATAAACCCTAAACCCTAGAAACTATACCCTAAACTCTAGAGCCTAATCCATAAACCCTAAACCCAAAACAACATAATCTAAAACGCAAAACCAAAACCCAAAACTCCTAAACCATAAATCTCAAGCCCTAAACCCTAAACCCTAGAAACAAAACCATAAAAACTATATCTAAAACACTAAACCATAAACCATAAACCCTAAACTTTAGGCCCTAGACCCGAAACCCTAAATCTATAACCCTAATTCCAAAACCCTAACCATTAAACCGTAAATCTCAAACCCTAAACTTTATACCCTAAACCCTAAACCTGGAACCCTTCACGTCTAATCATAACCCGAAACATACCACCATAAACCCTAAACCTTAAATCCTTAATCATAAACCCTAAACCCTAAACAATAAATCACAATACCTAAACCCTAAACCCTAAACCCTAAACCCCAAACCAAAACCCGAAACCCTTAAACCTAAACCCCAAATCCTTAATCGCAAAGCTTAAATCTTAATCCCTAAACCATAATACTTAAATTCAAAACCCTAAACCCAAAACCTTAAACTTTAAACTTGAAACCCTAACTCTAAACCCTAATTCATAAACCCTAGACCCTAAACCTTAAATCCAGAACCCAAAACCATAAACAATAAATCAAAAACCCTAAACCCTAAACAATAAATTTAAAACCCTAAATTCTGAACCCTATATCCTTAACCCTAAACCCTAAACCCTAAATAAAAACAGTCAACAATAAACCCTAAACCCTAACCATATACCCTAAACCTTAAAGCCTAAACCCTAAACCCTAAACCCAAAACAACATAATCTAAAACCCAAACACGAAACCCAAAACTCCTAAACCCTTAATCTCAAGCCCTAAACCCTAAACCCTAAACACGAAACCATAAATCCTATATCTAAAACACTAAACCTTAAACCATAAACCCTAAACTTTAAGCCCTAAACCCTAAACCCTAGATCAAAAACCATATACCATAAATCCTAAACCCTAAACCGTCAACCATTAACCCTAATCCCAAAACAATAAACCCCTAACCCCAAACCGTAAACCCCAAACCGTAAACCCCAAACCATAAACAATAAACCCAAACCGTAAACCACAAATCTCAAACCCTAAAGCCTAGTCCATAAGCACTAAACCCTAACCCATAATCCTTAAAACCCGAACCCTAAACACCAAACCATAATCCAGAAAACCCAAACCCTAAACAAAAAATCTGATACCCTAAACCCTAAACCATAAACTATTAACCCTTAACCCTAAAACCTAAACCCTTAATACAAAACCCTAAACCCTTAACATTAAACCCTAAATATAAAACCGTAAACCGTAAACCCGTAATCGCAATCCCTAAACCCTACAACTTAAACCCTTAATCCCCAACCCTAGACCTTAAACCTAATCTCTAACCATAAAACCTAAACCGTATATCCATAACCGTAATCCCAAAACCCTAATCCCAAAACCCTAAACCTAAAACATAAATCTCAAACCCTAGACATTAAAACCTGAAACCCTAAACCATAAACCATAAATCCAAAACCCTAAACCCTAAACCATAAATCTAAAACCCTAAATTCTAAACCCTATATCCTAAACCCTTAACCATAAACCCTAAACCTTAAACCCTAAATCAAAACAGTAAACCATAAACCCTAAACCCTATACCTTAAACCCTAAATCCCAAACCCTAAAGCCTAATCCCTAAACCCTAAACCCAAAACAACATAACCTAAAACCCAAACCCGAAACCCAAAACTCCAAAACACTAAATATGAAGCCCTAAACCCAAAACCCTAAACACGAAACAAGAAACCCTATATCTAAAACTCTAAACCATAAACCATAAACCATAAACCCTAAATCTAAAACCGTATAACATAAACCCTAAACCCTATACTGTCAACCTTAAACACTAATCCCAAAACAATTAACCCCAAACCCTAAACCCTAAATCTCTAACCATAAAACCTAAACCCTATATTCATAATTCTAATCCCAAAACCCTAAACCTTGAATCCTAAATCTCAAACCCTAAACTTGTAACCTTAAACCTTAAATCTCAAACCCTTCACCTTAAATCATAACCTAAAACATAAAACCATAAACCCTAAATCCTAAACCTTAAACCTTAAATCCTTAATCGTAAACCCTTAATCCCAAACCCTAAACCCTAAACCCAAAATCCTTAATCCTTAACCATAAACCCTAAACACTAAATCCTAAATCCTAAACCCTAAACCCTAAATCCGTAACCATAAAACCTAAACCCTAAATCTATAACCCTAATTCCAAAACCATCAACCCTAAACAGTAAATCTCAAACCATAAACTTTATACCCTAAACCCTAAACCTCAAACCCTTCACCCCTAATCATAACCTGAAACATACCACCACAAACCCTAAACCGTAAATCGTTAATCATAAACCCTAAAACCTAAATAATAAATCACAAACCCAAAACCCTAAACCCTAAAACCTAAATAATAAATCACAAACCCAAAACCCTAAACCCTAAACCAAAACCTGAAACCCTAAAACCTACACCCCAAATCCTAGATCGCAAAGCTTAAATCCTAATCTCTAAACCATAATCCTTAAATTAAACCCTAAACCAAAAACCTTAAACTTTAAACCTTAAACCCTAACTCTAAACCCTAAAGCATAAACCCTAGACCCTAAACCCTAAATCCAAAACCCAAAACAATAAACAATAAACCAAAAACCCTAAACCCTAAACCTTAAACCCTAAATATAAAACCCTAAACCCTAAACACGTAATCCCAATCCCTAAACCCTACCACTTAAACCCTTAATCCCAAACCCTAAACCATAAACCCTTAATCCTAAACACTAAACTCTTAAACTTAAACCATTAATCCCAAACCTTAAACTCTAAACCTAAACCCTAAACATTAAATCTCTAACCATGAAACCTAAACCCTATATTCATAACCCTAATCCCAAAACCGTAATCCTTGAATCCAAAATCTCAAACCCTAAACTTGAAACCCTAAACCCTAAATCTCAAACCCTTCACCCTAAATCATAACCCGAAACATAAAAACATAAACCCTAAACCCTAAACCCTAAACCTTAAATCCTTAATCATAAACCCTTAATACCGAACCCTAAACCCTAAACCCTAAATCCTAAATCCCTAACCATAAACTCTAAACACTAAATCCTAAATCCTAAACCCTAAACCCTAAATCAGTAACCATAAAACCTAAACCCTAAATTTATAACCCTAATTCCAAAACTCTAAACTCTAAACAGTAAATCTTAAATCCTAAACTTTATACCCTAAACCCTAAATCTCAAACCCTACACCGTAAACCCTAAACCTTAAACCCTTCAACCCTAATCATAACCCAAAACATACCACCATAAACCCTAAACCTTAAATCCTTAATCATAAACCCTAAACCCTAAACAATAAATCACAAACCCTAAACCGTAAACCCTAAACCCAAACCCAAAACCCTTAAACCTAAACCCCTAATCCTAAATCACAAAGCTTAAATCCTAATCCGTAAACCATAATCCTTAAATTCTAAACCCTAAACCCAAAACCTTGAACCCTAACTCTAAACCCTAAACCATAAACCCTAGACCTTGAAACCTAAATCCAAAACCCAAAACCATAAACGATAAATTCAAAACCCTACACCCTAAACCATAAATCTAAAACCCTAAATTCTAAACCCTATATCCTAAACCATAAACCCTAAACCCTAAATCAAAACAATAAACAATAAACCATAAACCCTAAACACTTTACCCTAAACCCTAAAGCCTAATCCCTAAACCCTAAACCCAAAACCATAAACAATAAATCAAAAACCCTAAACCCTAAACCATAAATATAAAACCCTAAATTCTAAACCCTATATCCTAAACCCTAAACCCTAAACCATAAACCCTAAATCCAATACCCAAAACCATAAACAATAAATCAAAAACCCTAAACCATAAATATAAAACCCAAAATTCTAAACCCTATATCCTAAACCCTAAACCCTAAACTGAAAACCCTAAATCCTAAACCGTAAATCCTAAATCCTAAAAAAACTAAACCATTAACCCTAAACCCTAAACATTATACCCTAAACCATAAAGCCTAAACCCTAAACCCTAAACCCAAAACAACATAATCTGAAACCCAAACCCGAAACCCTAGACACGAAACCATAAATCCTATGTCTAAAACCCTAAACCATAAACCATAAACTCTTAACTTTAAGCCTTAAACCCTAAAACCTAAATCGAAAACCATATACCATAAACACTAAACCCTAAACCATCAACCTTAAACCCAAATACCAAAACAATAAACTCCAAACCCTAAACCATAAACCATAAACAATAAACTCAAACCGTAAACCATAAATCTCAAACCCTAAACCCTAATCCCAAAACCCTAAACCTTAAACCGAAATCCTTAAAACCCAAACCCTAAACACCAAACCATAATCCATAAAACCCAAACCCAAAACCCTAAACATAAAACCCAAAACCGTAAACCCTAAACCATAAACCATAAACCCTTAACGCTAAACCCTAAACCCTTAATCCCAATCCTTAAACCCTAAATATAAACCCTAAACTCTAAACATAAACCCTAATCCCTAAATCTCTAACCATAAAATGTAAACCCTATATTCATAACCAAAATCCCAAAACCCTAAACCCTGAATCCTAAATCTCAAACCCTAAACTTGAAGCCCTAAACCCTAAATCTCAAACCCTTCACCCTAAATCATAACCCGAAACATAAAACATAAACCCTAAATCCTAAACCCTAAACCTTAAATCCTTAATCATAAACCCTGAATACCGAACCCTAAATCCTAAACCCTAAATCCTAAATCCCTAACCATAAACTCTAAACACTAAATCCTAAATCCTAAACCCTAAACCCTAAATCAGTAACCATAAAACCTAAACCCTAAATTTATAACCCTAAAACCTAAACCCTAATAAAAACCCTAAACGATAAAACCTAAACCCTAAATATAAAACCCTTAACCCTTAACCTTAAACCCTAAATATAAAACCCTCAACCCTAAACCCGTAACCCCAATCCCTAAACCCTACAACATAAACCCTTAATCCCAAACCCTTAACCCTAAACCTAATCCCTAACCATAAAACCTTAATCGTATATCCATAACCCTAATCCCAAAACCCTAAACCCTAAAACATAAATCTCAAACACTAAACTTTAAAACCTAAACCCTAAACCTCAAACCCTTCACCCCAAATCATAACCCGAAACATAAAACCATAAACCCGAAATCCTAAACCCTAAACTTCAAACCTTAACCCCTAATCATAACCCGAAACATACCACCATAAACCCTAAACCTTAAATCCTTAATCACAATCCTAAACTCTAACCCCTAAACCCTAAACTCAAACCCGAAACCCTAAAACTTACACCCAAATCCTAAATTGCAAGGCTTAAATCGTAATCCCTAAACCATAATCCTTAAATTCTAAACCCAAAACCCAAAACCTTAAACCCTAACTCTAAACCCTAAACCATAAACCCTAGACCCTAAACCCTAAATCCAAAACCCAAAACTATAAACAATAAATCAAAAACCCTAAACCCTAAACCATAAATCTAAAACCCTAAATTCTAAACCCTATATCCTAAACCCAAAACCCTAGACCATAAACCCTAAATCCTAAACCCTATACCCTAAATCTGATGTGATCCTAGGGAAGGATCACGTCCCTTAATGCTCTCCAAATGCTAGGTGAAGTCGTTGAAACAAGGAAAGCCTCCGATGAACCGGTTTGATGATGATTGGCGAGTGAGAAGGGGAACAGATCGGTTCAGATGGATGTGTAACCACGAAAATGGATTGAATGAAACTTCTAAGAGTTGCGGAATCACTCTTAGACTATCAGGGGTGTTTGTAGTGCAAGGATATGTCTGAATACACTAAACAAACATGATCAAACAGTTTCAAAGAGATTGAGAATAAGAAAGGTTTGATAAATCTGAAAAGAAAGAGAATACAAGTACTTATAGAGTTTCAGATACCTAGAATTAATACATAATGAATCAAAGCTGATCATTAAGTGTACAAAGACTAAAGAAAGTGAAGTCTTCAACTTCAAAGTGGCAAGAATATAGAGTGAATGGAGTGGGCTTGGTTTCATCAAGAGGAAATGATAAAGAGTGTGTGGGCTGGCCTCATTAAAAACCTCTCTTGGAAAACCCATTGGGACAAAACCAAGAGGAGGGAAAAAGAGTACAAGTCCACACACCTCTCTTGATGAATGCTTAAGTGGCATGAATCACAATCAAGGTGACTGGATTAGCACACTCAAGTCGGCCCTGAATATGGTTTAAGAGAGTGTAGAATGCTTGATGAAATCTTGCTTGCTTGGATCGAGTCGTCGGACCAAGGGGCACATGTAGATCTTTGTCGTTGGCTTTCTCAAGTCCATGTTGCTTTGTGGCTTCTTCTTTAGCTTCCTTAAGCTCTGGTTCAAGCTGCTCCTCCATCTCCTTAGCTTCCTTAAGCCCTGGTTCAAACTGCTCCTCTATCTCCTTAACTTCCTCAAACCCGCTGCTGGTTAGGATCTCATCTTCCTCTCCCACTTGAGAAGGATTTGACCTCAAATCCGTTTCATCTGCGCAAAAAAGAACTAGATCAGTTATGTTGAAGCTTGAACTTACGCTGTACTTACCTTGGAGGTCCAGCTGATAGGCATTATTGTTAAGTTTCTTGATGACTTTGAAAGGACCGTCGATTCGGGGCATGAGCTTGGACTTTCTTTCGTTGGGAAATCTTTCCTTTCTCAAATGTATCCAAACCAAATCGCCTTCTTCGAAAATCTTTTCCTTTCGGCCTTTGTTAGCGTACTTGGCATAGAGTTTGGTCTTGCTTTCCAAGTTGATCTGAGCTTTCTCATGAATCTGCTTGACAAGTTCTGCTTTCTTTCTTCCATCTAAGCTAGCTCTTTCACTCACAGGTAAAGGCATTAGATCCAAAGGTGATATAGGATTAAAACCATAGACAATTTCAAATGGAGAAAACTTAGATGCAGAATGTCTAGCATGGTTATAAGCAAACTCTACATGAGGTAAACATTCTTCCCAAGTCTTTAGATTCTTTTTAATCAATGCACGCAACAAAGTAGATAAAGTCCTATTAACTACTTCGGTTTGACCATCGGATTGCGGGTGACAAGTCGTAGAGAAACAAAGCTTAGTTCCTAACTTAGACCAAAGCGTTTTCTAAAAATAGCTAAGGAACTTAGTGTCTCTATCCGATACAATGGTCCTAGGCATACCATGCAACCTAACAATTTCCCTAAAGAACAATCCGGCTATATTCATGGCATCATCGGTTTTATGATAAGGGATGAAATATGCCATTTTGGAGAACCTATCTACTACCACAGAAACAGAATCTTTTCCGGTCTTAGTCCTAGGTAATCCAACAATAAAATCCATAGAGATGTCATGCCACGGATGCAAGGGAATGGGTAAAGGGGTATACAAACCGTGAGACTGGATTTTAGACTTAGCTTGTTTGCAAGTTGTACATCTTTCACAAGCTTTCTCTACATCTCTCCGCATGTGTGGCCAGAAGAAATGTTCTTGCATCACACTCAAGGTCTTAGCTACGCCAAAATGTCCCATGAGGCCACCTGCGTGAGCTTCCTTCACAAACAAATCTCTTAAAGAAGAGTTAGGTACACACAATCTATTTTCATAAAAAAGAAAACCGTCACATTGAAAATATTTGCCGCTACCGAACTTCGCACAAGAAGCATAGACGTCTTTAAAATCAGGATCAGAAGCATATAAAGTCTTGATATGCTCAAAACCAAGTAGCTTAACTTCTAAAGAGTTCAAGAGAACATACCTCCGAGAAAGAGCATCGGCTACTACATTCTCTTTACCTTTCTTGTATTTGATCACATAAGGAAAAGTTTCAATGAATTCAACCCACCTTGTGTGTCTTTTATACAGCTTTTGTTGTCCTTTGAGATGCTTTAGAGACTCATGGTCCGTGTGGATAACAAATTCCTTGGGCCAAAGATAATGTTGCCATGTTTGCAAGGCTCGAACAAGGGCATAGAGCTCTTTATCGTAAGTGGGGTAATTGAGCGTGGATCCTCCAAGTTTTTCACTAAAGTAGGCTATGGGCTTCATTTCCTGCATAAGTACAGCGCCAATACCAAATCCTGAGGCATCACATTCAATTTCAAATGTTTTATCAAAGTTAGGAAGAGATAGCACCAGAGAGTGTGTGAGCTTGTCTTTCAAAGCTTGGAAAGCATCTTCTTGAGCTTGCTCCCACTTAAATCCAACATTCTTTTTGATAACTTCAGTGAGTGGAGCTGCTAGAGTGCTAAAGTCTTTGACGAATCTCCGATAAAAACCGGCAAGGCCATGAAAGCTTCTCACTTCGCCGACATTTCTAGGACTCGGCCATTCTTTGATCGCTTGGATCTTTTCCTCATCAACCTTAATGCCATCTGTACTCACAACAAAACCTAAAAAGACAAGGTTATCCGTTCCAAAAGTACATTTCTTAAGATTAGCATACAAGGTTTCTTTCCTAAGTACTTCCAAAACATTTCTAAGATGCTCCACATGATCGTCCAAGCTACGGCTATAGATTAGGATGTCATCGAAATACACAACCACAAAATGACCTATGAATGCTCTAAGAACATGATTCATTAGTCTCATGAAAGTACTAGGTGCAATGGTTAATCCAAAAGGCATGACTAACCACTCATATAGACCATGTTTGGTTTTAAATGCGGTTTTCCATTCATCCCCTTCTTTCATCCTAATTTGATGATATCCGCTTTTAAGATCTACCTTAGAAAAGATGCTAGAACCATGCAATTCATCAAGCATATCATCTAATCTAGATATAGGATGTCGATACTTTACAGTGATATTGTTGATCGCACGGCAATCGACACACATCCTCCAGCTTCCATCTTTCTTAGGGACGAGCAAAACGGGCATGGCACATGGGCTCATACTCTCTCGGATATGTCCTTTCTCCATGAGCTCGGTGACTTGCTGTTGAAGCTCCTTAGTCTCTAGAGGATTGGTTCTGTAGGCGGGTTTGTTGGGAAGAGAAGCTCCGGGTGTGAAATCGATCTGGTGTTCAATGCCACGGATTGGCGGTAGACCTTGTGGAGGTTCTTCCGGGGGAACGTCTTGAAACTCCTGTAAAAGAAACTGAATTTTGCTAGGGATTTCCTGCACCGTTTGGTTAGTTTTAAGACATTCTTTAAACACAAAAAGTAGGGATGGCGAAGAACTTCCTTGTTGAGGTTTGGTCATAAGATTGGTCAGTTGTTTGAGCTTGGACTCGAAAGTGATCCTGTTTTTCTTCAAAGCGATTTCGTCTAGATGAACCTCTTGTGGTGTTAATGGTACGAGAATATTCCTCTTGCCCTTGAACTCAAAGGTGTACCTGTTGGTGAACCCATCATGCATGACTTTACGATCAGATTGCCAAGGTCTTCCAAGTAGTATATGTCCAGCATCCATCGGCAAGATATCACATAGGACTTCATCTTCATATTTTCCGATAGACAAAGGAACTAAGACCTGATGCTTAACTTCCAACTCTCCCTCATCATTAAGCCATTGCAGTTTGTAAGGCTTAGCTCTCTTAATGACCGTTAGCCCAAGTTTTTCCACCATGGACTCACTCGCAACATTCGTACAACTTCCCCCGTCGATCACTAAGCTGCAAACCTTTTCTTTTACTAGACATCGAGTATGGAATAGATTCTCCCGTTGCTCATTTTTCTCGAATGTAGCATGCAGATTCAAAGTCCTCCTTGTGACTAAGAGTTGTCCTACCGTTGGCATTGCAACATGCTCTTTTATAGACTCAGCTTCCGAATGTTCTTCTTCCGATTCTAGCTCTCCATTGGCTCGGATGACTATGGTTCTCTTATTGGAGCAGGCATTCGAATAGTGACCAAAACCCTTACACTTGAAGCATTGTATTTCCCTGGTCTTGGTGCTTGAACCCTTATTAATGCCCTTAAGACGTGGCTCTTCTATCCTAGGCTTAGAAAGCGGCTGGTGGTCCTTGATAGGTTTGTCGTCTCAGGTTTGGCTGACTCTTGTGGAAACATAACCGGGTCTAGGGTTCCTTCTCTTAAGCTGTTTCTCAAACATGTTAGCTTTATGAAGAAGGTCTTCCATTTCCACATAATGGTGTACTTCAAGCCGATCCATAATTTCCCTATTAAGGCCGCCCATAAATCTGGCCATAGTAGCTTCACCATCTTCTCGGATATCAGCTCTAAGCAACAAAGTTTCCATCTCCTTGTAGTATTCTTCCACGGACTTACTTCCTTGAGATATATTCCTCAGCCTTAGATGCAACTCTCTATGATAATGACTAGGTATAAACCTCTTCCTCATAATAATCTTCATTTGATTCCAAGTTTCAATAGGAAGATCTCCAACCTTTCTCCTTGAAGTTACTAGCTGATCCCACCAACTTAAGGCATAATCTTTGAATGCGGTTGGAGCTATCCGAACCATGTGGTCTTGAGTGAATTCTCTGCAGTCAAAGATGATCTCAATCTTTTTCTCCCACTCTAGATATTCTTCCGGATTATTAGTTCCATGGAAAGATGGAATCTAGATTTTTAGGCCGGCTAAAGGATCTCGGGATTGAGTTTGATTGATCCTAAGGGGTTGTTCCTCTCTTGGTCGTCTTCTTCTTGAATGATGTGTTCTAGAGGAGTGACTATAGTACTGCTCAGCCTCAGAAGGTAGTGATTGCCTCCTAAATCGGTCGTTGATGGATCTGTCGAACTCAGCTCTCATCTCTGCCCTCATGGTTGCTATACTCTCGTTCATCATTGCCTTAAAGGAGTCAAGAAGCTGTTTGTTGGAGTTTGCGGATTCTTCTTCACCATTGCTGGTTTCTGCCATAGTACCTGATCAGATTGAAACAAAATAACAAGTAAAATGCCCCACAGATAACACAACAACAATACAAGATAAGCTTGCTTGGAATCCAAGAGACAGTTTGGTTTGATCGATTCAAATAAAATATCCAAATACGTTCACAAATTCTAGAAACAATTTTCTAAAATACCTGACTCATTTTAGAAACATATCCAACCGATCTCACCATTTTAGCAATTAAAACGGATATATGAAAATTAAAACACTGAAAATCGCAGAAATTCTCTTCTCAAAATCACTTGAAGATGATCGGTCAGATTAAAATATCAAATCGTGTCCAAAAATTCCAAAATCAATTTTCACAGAAACTAGACTCAAAATATGTTCTTTGAAAACTGATTTCACGATTTTATCTATTATCAAAGATTTATGAAAATTCCGACAATCAACAGGTAAATCGATTCAAAGGTTATGAAGAATATGAAAGGGTATAATTCGATTTTGAAAAGACACAACCTGAGATGGAGTCTGCTCTGAGACCACTTGATGTGATCCTAGGGAAGGATCACGTCCCTGAATGCTCTCCAAATGCTAGGTGAAGTCGTTGAAACAAGGAAAGCCTCTTGAAGCTGATTGGCGAGTGAGAAGGGGAACAGATCGGTTCAGATGGATGAGTAACCACGAAAATGGATTGAACAAAACTTCTAAGAGTTGCGGAATCACTCTTAGACTATCAGGGGTGTTCGTAGTGCAAGGATATGTCCGAATACACTAAACAAACATGATCAAACAGTTTCAAAGAGATTGAGAATAAGAAAGGTTTGATAAATCTGAAAAGAAAGAGAATCCAAGTACTTATAGAGTTTCAGATACCTAGAATTAAAACACATAGAAAATAGATAATACTTAATGAATCAAAGCTGATCATTAAGTGTACAAAGACTAATGAAAGTGAACTCTTCAACTTCAAGGTGGCGAGAATATGGAGTGAATGGAGTGGGCTTGGTTTCATCAAGAGGAAATGATAAAGAGTGTGTGGGCTGGCCTCATTAAAAACCTCTCTTGGAAAACCGGCTGCTGGTTAGGATCTCATCAAAATCCTAAAAAACCAAAACCATAAACCCTAAACCCTAAACACTATACCCTAAAACCTAAAGCCTAATCCCTAAACCCAAAACCCAAAACAACATAATCTAAAACCCAAACCCGAAAACCAAAACTCCTAAACCCTTAATCTCAAGCCCTAAACCCTAAACCCTAGACACGAAACCATAAATCCTATATAAAAAACCCTAAACCATAAACCATAAACCCTAAACCCTCAACCCTAAATCGAAAACCATATACCATAAACACTAAACCATAAACCATCAACCTTAAACCCTAATCCCAAAATAATTAACTCCAAACCCTAAACCCTAAACCATAAACAATAAACCCAAACCGTAAACTATAAATCTCAAACCTTAAAGCCTAATCTCTAAACCCTAAACCCTAAATCGAAATCCTTATAACCACAACCCAAAACACCAAACCCTAAACATAAAACCCAAACCCAAAACCCAAAACCCTAAACATAAAACCCAAAACCGTAAACCCTAAATAAAAACCCTAAACCATAAACCATAAACCCTTAACCCTAAACCCTAAACCCTTAATCCTAATCTTTAAACCCTAAACATAAACCCTAAACCTTAAATCCCTAACCATAAAACCTAAACCCTATATTCATAACTTAAATCCCAAAACCCTAAACCTTGAATCCTAAATCTCAAACCCTAAACTTGAAACCCTAAACCCTAAACCCTAAATCTCAAACCCCTCACCCTAAATTATAACCCGAAACATAAAAACGTAAACCCTAAATCCTAAACCCTAAAAATTAAACCCTAAACCCTAAATCCTAAATCCTAAATCCTAACCAAAAACTCTAAACACTAAATCCTAAATACTAAACCTTAAACCCTAAATCCGTAACCATAAAACCTAAACCCTAAATTTATAACCCTAATTCCAAAACCCTAAAGCCTAAACCGTCAATCTTAAACCCTAAACTTTATACCCTTCACCCTAAATCTCAAACCCTACATCCCTAATCATAACCCGAAACATACCACCCTCAACCCTAAACCTTAAATCCTTAATCATAAACCCTAAACCCTAAACAATAAATCACAAACCCTAAACCCAAACCCGAAACCCTAAAACCTACACCCCAAATCCTAAATCGCAAAGCTTAAATCCTAATCCCTAAACCACAATCCTTAAATTCTAAACCCTAAACCCAAAACCTTAAACTTTAAACCTTAAACCCTAACTCTAAACCCTAAACCATAAACCCTAGACCCTAAACCATAAATCCAAAACCCAAAACCATAAACGATAAATCCAAAACCCTACACCCTAAACCATAAATCTAAAACCCTAAATTCTAAACCCTATATCCTAAACCCTAAACCCTAAACCGTAAATCAAAACAATTAACAATAAACCCTAAACCCTAAACACTTTACCCTAAACCCTAAAGCCTAATCACTAAACCCTAAACCCAAAACAACATAATCTAAAACCCAATCCCGAAACCCAAAACTCCAAACTCTAAATCTCTAGCCCAAACACTAACACGAAACCATAAATACTATATCTAAAACACTAAACCATAAACCATAAACCCTAAACTTTTAGCCCTCAACCCTAATCCCTAAATTGAAAACCATATACCATAAATCCTAAACCCTAAACCGTTAACCTTAAACCTTAACCCCAAAACAATAAACCCCAAACCCTAAACCCTAAACACTAAACCATAAACAATAAACCCGAACCGTAAACCACAAATCTCAAACCCTAAAGCCTAATCCCTTAACCCTAAACCCTAACCCATAATCCTTAAAACCCAAACCCTAAACACCAAACCATATTCCATAAAACCCAAACCCTAAACCCAAAAACCTAAACATAAAACCCTTAACGATAAATCATAAACCCTTAACCCTAAAACCTAAACCCTAAATATAAACCCTAAACCCGTAACCTTAAACCCTAAATATAAAACCCTAAACCCTAAACCCGTAATCATAATCCCTAATCCCTAAAACTTAAACCCTTAATCCGAAACCTTAAACCCTAAACCTAATCCCTAACCATAAAACCTAAACCGTATATCCATAACCCTAATCCCAAAACCCTAAACCCTAAAACATAAATCTCAAACCCTAAACTTTAAAACCTAAACCCTAAACCTCAAACCCTTCACCCCAAATCATAACCCGAAACATAAAACCATAAACCCTGAACCTCAAACCCTTCACCCCTAATCATAACAGGAAACAAACTACCATAAACCCTAAACCTTAAATCCTTTATCACAAACCCTAAACCCTAACCCCTAAACCCTAAACTCAAACACGAAACCCTAAAACTTACACCCCAAATCCTAAATCGCAAAGCTTAAATCCTAATCCCTAAACCATAATCCTTAAATTCTAAACCCAAAACCAAAAACCTTAAACCCTAACTCTAAACACTAAACCATAAACACTAGACCCTAAACCCTAAATCCAAAACCCTAAACCATAAACAATAAATCAAGAACCCTAAACCCTAAACCATAAATCTAAAACCCTAAATTCTAAACCCTATATCCTAAACCCTAAACCATAAACCCTAACCCCTAAACCCTAAACTCTAAATCCTAAAAAAACTAAACTATAAACCCTAAACCTTAAACACTATACCCTTAACCCTAAAGCCTAATCCCTAAACCCTAAACCCAAAACAACATAATCTAAAACCCAAAAACTAAACCATAACTCCTAAACCCTAAATCTCAAGCCCTAAACCATAACTCCTAAACCCTAGACCTTGAAACCTAAATCCAAAACCCAAAACCATAAACGATAAATTCAAAACACTATACCCTAAACCATAAATCTAAAACCCTAAATTCTAAACCCCATATCCTAAACCCTAAACCCTAAACCCTAAATCAAAACAATAAACAATAAACCCTAAACCCTAAACACTTTACCCTAAACCCTAAAGCCTAATCCCTAAACCCTAAACCCAAAACAACATATTCTAAAACCCAAACCCGAAACCCAAAACTCCAAACTCTAAATATCAATCGCCAAACACTAATACGAAACCATAAATGCTATATCTAAAACACTAAACCATAAACCCTAAACTTTAAGCCCTAAACCCTAAACCGTTAACCTTAAACCTTAATCCCAAAACAATAAACCACAAACCCTAAACTCTAAACCCTAAACCATAAACAATAATTCCAAACCGTAAACCACAAATCTCAAACCCTAACGCCTAATCCCTTAACCCTAAACTCTAACCCATAATCCTTTAAACCGAAACCCCAAACACGAAACCATAATCCATAAAACCCAAACCCTAAACCCAAAAACCTAAACATAAAACCCAAAACCCTAAACCCTAAATCAAAACCCTAATCCATAAACCATTAACCTTTAACCCTAAAACCTAAATCCTAAATATAAAACCCTAAACCCTTAACCTTAAACCCTAAATATAAAAGCCTAAACCCTAAACCCGTAATCCCAATCCCTAAACCCTACAACTTAAACCCTTAATCCCAAACCCTAAACCCTAAACCTAATCCCTAACCATAAAACCTAAATATCCATAACCCTAATCCCAAAACCCTAAACCCTAAAACATAAATCTCAAACCCTAAAATTTAAAACCTAAACCCTAAACCTTAAACCCTTCACCCCAAATCATAACCCGAAACATAAAACCATAAATCCTAAATCCTTAATCCCTAACCATAAACCCTAAAACCTAAATCCCAAAACTTATACCCTAAACCCTATATCCCTAGCCATAAACCCTAAACCCTAAATCTATAACCCTAATCCCAAAACCCTAAACACTAAACCGTAAATCTCAAACCCTCAACTTTAAACCCAAACCCTAAACCTCAAACCCTTCACCCCTAATCACAACCCAAAACAGAACACCATGAACCGTAAACCTTAAATCCTTAATCATAAACCCCAAAACTTAAAGAATAAATCCCAAACCCTAAATTCTAAAACCTAAACAAAAACCCAAAACCCTAAAACCGACACCTTAAATCCTAAATTGCAAACATTAAATCCTAATCCCTAAACCATAATCCTTAAACTCTAAACACTAAACCCGAAACCCAAAACTCGAAAACCTTAATTATCAAGCCCTAAACCCAAAACCCTAAACAAGAAACCAGAAACCCTATATATAAAACTCAAAACCATAAACCATTAACCCTAAACATTAAACTCTAAACCCTAAATTTAAAACCGTATAACATAAATCCTAAACCTTATACCGTCAACCTGAAACACTAATCCCAAAACCATTAACCCCAAACCCTAAACCCTAAATTCTAAACCCTAAATAAAAACCCTAAACCATAAACAATAAACTCAAACCCAAAACAACATAAGCTAAAACCCAAACCCGAAACCCAAAACCCCTAAAATCTAAATCTCAAACCCTTAAAACTAAACACGACACCCTAAACACTATACGATAAACCATTAACCCGAAAAATTAAACCCTAAACCCTAAATCCCAAACCTTAAAGCATAATCCCTAAACCCTAAACCCTAAAACCCAAACCCGAAACACAAAACTCCTAAGCCCTAAATCTCAAGCCCTAAACCCTTACCCTAAACACGAAACCATAAATCCTATATCTAAAACCCTAAACCCTAAACCTTAAATCAAAAAAAATATACCATAAATCCTAAACCCTAAACTGCCAACCTTAAACCCTAATCCCAAAACCATAAACCCCAAACCCTAAATCCTAAACCCTAAACCCTAAACAAAAACCCAAACCATCTATAACACGTGTTTTACAGGTTTTCAATTCCCCAATGCTATCATGTCATTGTAGCACTTGATGTATCAATCCAAATGGGTGAGATGTTATGCAGTCAAGATGAGATCAGAAACTCCTAATTTAAGCCAAGCAGAGAGTGATTTGGTAACTTAACAATACTAAATGCAGAAAGAAGAAAATCAAACAAAACATAACTAAAGCAAGCAAGCAGAATGTAAGAAACAATCAACGAGAAGCAGGGTTCTAAGGAAATGGTTCATTGGTCTGTGATTCATCCTAGTCTATCCTAGATGTTTAACAAATCTTCATAGATGTTGTTCCTAGACGATAAACATCAAAGGAAGGTGAATTCACCGCCGTGGTAGACACCAACAGTCGCAAGTCACTTCCTAATCTTAGTGCTATCCTAAGAGTACAAAGAACAAACGCCAATGAAACATAACAAGCGAAAACATTAGATTCCAATTTATCAATGTCAAAATACAGCTTTGCCTACCAATGTCTTGGTGAAAAGCCATAGTTCTCTAGCATTAGTAGGTCAGACATTTCAACAAGCACCTGTCGGGTGTGAAATCCTAAGATCTAATTCCAGGTGGTTAGCATGAAATAGCATTAAGATCAACTAATCCAGAAGGGATCTAAGCAATTCCAAACTTAAACATCTAAGAAAACTAGGATTCCTACACAGATCTAACGATTCCTCCGAAACCCGAAACATACCACAATAAACCTTAAAGCTTAAATCCTTAATCATAAACTCTAAGCCAAAAACAATAAATCACAAACCCTAAATCTAAACCCTAAACCGTAAACCCTAAACCCAAACCCTAAACCCTACACCCCAAATCCTAAATCGCAAAGCTTAAATCCTAATACTTAAACCATAATCCTTAAATTCTAAACCCTAAACCAAAAACCTTAAATTCAAACCTTCAACCCTAGCTCTAAACCGTACACCATAAACCCTAGACCCTGAACCCTAAATCCAAAACCCAAAACTATAAACAATAAATCCAAAACCCGAAACCCTAAACCATAAATCTAAAACCCTAAATTCTAAACCCTATATCCAAAACCTTAAACCCTAAACCATAAACCTTAACCCTAAATCAAAACATTAAACCATAAACCCTAAACCCTAAACACTATACCCTAAATCCGTAACCATAAAACCTAAACCCTAAATCTATAACCCTAATTCGAAAACCCTAAACCCTAAACAGTAATTCTCAAAACCATAAACTTTACACCCTAAACCCTAAACCTCAAACCCTTCACCCCTAATCATAACCCGAAACATAACACCATAAACCCTAAACCTTAAATCCTTAATTATAAACCCTAATCCCTAAACAATAAATAACAAACCATAAACTTTAAACCCTAAACCCTAAACCCAAACCCGAAACCCTAAAACCTACACCCCAAATCGTAAATCGCCAAGCTTAAATCCTAATCCCTAAACCATAATCATTAAATTCTCAACCCTAAACCAAAAACGTTAAACTTCAAACCATAAACCCCAACTCAAACCCTAAATCCAAAACCCAAAACCATAAACAATAAATCAAAAACCCGAAACCCTAAACCATAAATCTAAAACCCTAAATTCTAAACCCTATATCCTAAACCCTAAAACCTAAAGCATAAACCCTAAACCCTAAAGCCTAAATCAAAACATTAAACCATAAACCCTAAACCCTAAACACTATACCCTAAACCCTAAAACCTAATCCCTAAACCCTAAACCCAAAACAACATAATCTAAAACCCAAACCAAAAACCGAAAACTCCTAAACCATAATTCTCAAGCCCTAAACTGATGTGATCATGCCAAGCACAATGAAGGAGCAGCTTGAACCGGAACAGCTTGTAGCCGAGGAAGCGAATAAGAAATGGATTAGCTCAACAACAACGTTTGATCCGGGAATATTAAGAGGATCACTTAAACAATTCAAGACATCTTTGCAACATCTTCTCAACACTATCAGGGGCAGTTTAGTGTGTGCTAATCGAACCACCCTGGTTGTGATCCAAGCCACCTAGACTTTTATCAAGAGAGGTTATCGGACTTATACTCTTTGTCCCTTGTTGGGTTTTTTTCCCAATGGGTTTACCAACAAGGTTTTTAATGAGGTAAGGCCCGGTTACTCTACCCAAGCCTCTTGATAAAACCAGGCCCAAACTCTATCTTTTATTTCTATGATTTATTCAAACTTGTATTTATTTTTGTTGTGTTCCGAGGAGTGGTTTTTTGAGGCATGTCTTGATGACCACCTCCTCGTCTTTCCTTCTTCCCCTTTATATTCTGATCCAAACTCTACTTTTAATCTTATCAAACATTTATTCTCAAAACTCTTTTTACTTGTTTGATCATTTCTTGCTCAAAGTGTCGGGTCTTCATTCCTTCACACCGAGCAAGCCGATAGTCTTAGAGTCTTTCACAACTCTTAAGAAGTATCACTCCGATTCACCTCTTGTTCATCACGTCCAGAGTCCTTACTCACGTACCAAACAAGTCTGAAAGTCTAAAGGTCTTTCACAACCTTTGGAAGTTTCGCATTGATCCATAAAACCCATCCGACCATACTCGCCGTTTTACATCATTTCATCACTTCCGCATCCATCATCTCTTCACTCCGACCATCACAACCTCTGGGAGAGCATTCAGGGACGTGATCCTCATCTAGGATCATATCAAGTGGTATCAAAGCTCACTCCATACCAGGTTGTGCCTTTTCAAATCGATCAAACCTTTTCATATTCCGCGGATCATGTGAATCGATTTGTCTGTTGATTGCTATAATTTTCATAATTGTTTGGTGTCAGATAAAATTGTAAAATCATGCGAATCTGAACCCAGTTTGAGTCTAGTAATTGATAAAATTGTTTCTGGAATTTTTTGGCACGTTTTGATATTTTTTTGTGACTGTTCAACTGCTAGTGTCGAATCCGGAATCACTGTCTGTCTTGCATGTTGCTTGAATTTTCATAAAATATTGGCGTGTGATAAAAATTCGAATTTGTTGTGTCTGAACCTAGGACGTGTCTAGTATTTGTTAAAAATTAATCTAGAATTTTTGAAAATGTTTTGATAATTTTTAGAGGTCAATTTCGATGAACAGTCGCGATTAGGGTTCTTAAGCATCTGAAGAATCATTTTCGTGTTTTGCTCATTTGATTGCGATTTCTTTCAAAGGAACTTGTTACTGGGTTTGTTTTGTGTTGCTTTTCCAGGCAGATATGGCCGATCATTAAGAAGAATCCAGTACAGCAATGACTACTCACGAAGGAAAGGATCTGTTCTACACCAGGTGTCAGGTTCAAGGCAAAGTATGTAGCATCAAGATCGATGAAAGGACTTGCAACAACGTGGCAAGTGAGTATATGGTCCAGAAGCTTGGATTAAAGGTTAAGCAGAACCCATGGCTCGATGATAATTACAACATAAGAGTGAGCCATCAAGTGACGATTTCTATACGCATTGGAAAATACGAAGACGAGGTTTTGTGTGATGTTCAACCAATGGAATCATGTCACATTCTCCTTGGAAAACCGTGGCAGGATAAACATCAAGCGATCCATGAGTATTCTGGTTCCAAAAACCAATATTCGTTTAAGTACAAAGGAAGAAAGCATTGTTTGGTTGCAATGAAACCACATGAGATTCAACAAGATCTGCTCATTCTAAAACAAAGAGTAAGACATTTTGTAAGTGAATCTCCTAACTCTCTTCACCAAAAGGAAAAATTTATTGTGATTGGTTCTAAAGAGACTTCTAAGAGTCTAACTAATGCTGCACCGGAGCTGCCATCTCCGAGTGATAATTTTTCTCTCTTGCAGGTTCCTAAAGACACAGTAGAAGATCCAAAGGAGCCTTTTGAAGAATCTGGTCCGAGCAGAATTCAGTTTGGAAAAGGAATAGCAAATTTGAATTCTATGAATTCTGAAAGTGAGAAGCATAACATTTGTGAAAAAGCTAAGGAAAGCACAAAAGAGAAGAATCATCATGCGGTGTCAACCCATTCACAAGCTTGCCGAGCTGAAATGTTTGGTAACATCTTACAAGTTACTCAGGTAAGTTTAGCTTGCGAGTTTATTCGATATTGGAATAATTTTATTTTCACTCGTAGCTTCAAACAACCTGTTCTGAATGTTGAAGTTTCAAGTATAATGCACTTGATTTTTCCCTTAAGTACTAAGAAAGATACAGGTACCTTAGATGTGTGCAACGGCTTAGGCGGAATCACATCCACACGGAGCTTAACAATGGATCCATCAGAGAGAGTAACAAGAACTGAACACATCATTGTGATCAAGGAGAAACCACCAGATGCCTCACCACAAATAAAAACCCGTGGTAATTATCTAGACTCTCAAAAATGAATGAAAGCTAACTTGCTCTCTCTTGGCGCAGATTGTACAATTTTGAGTTCAAAACCTTTTCAAGAAAAGAAAACTACTCTTGTGCCATTGCCGGCTCCTGAGTTTTACCTTGACAAAATTAAACTCAAAGGGAATCGAGAGCAAGGTAAGAAAGTTAATATTTATGCTATGGTTAGTAAGGTTAATGATGCTGAATATTTGAATCATAAAATATTTATGTCTTTAGATAAATTATCTTGTGTATCTAACCTTGCACCGGTGCTGCCGAGTGAGATGATGTGTCTTTTGCAAAATCATAAGAACGTGTTTCCAGTGGATGACCCCATTGGACTACCACCCATCTTTGATGCATCTCATAACCACATTTGGAGACCTGGACACTATCTAGGACATTCCAGACTCTTACCCCACGAGATTTGGACCTCTTCACTTCACATGTTCTCCGTAGAACCTAAAATGGATTTTTCATCATTTTGCTCATTCCAAAATTATCAATGGCAACCAGGAGCGTTCTCATTGTGCAAGTTAACCTCTAGAGTGGAAAGCATTCTCACCAACAATTTTCTGATCAAAGAAGAGCCCCCGGATCCAAGACCACTTTCATTTACCGAGATAATTTGGAGCACCGAACACTCCAAGGATCCTATCCAGGTAAGTATCTCTTTAACTCGATTTGTTTCTCATGATTTAAGGTCTGTGAGTATGAGTTTGTTATCTCCAGAAATCATTGAGAAAAATTTTGATTTATTCAAGGAATATTTGGTATCAAATCATTATTATAAAACACAAGTAAAATAGAAACATGATAAGGATAATGTTTTGACTCAAACTGAGATATGTTTACTTGTTTATTGTGAGTCCATGACTGTGATAACATTCTTGCTCTTTTCCAAAAGTGTTGATAAATTTTCAGGTACAAAAGAGGAGCCACCGGACGTAAATGTTATCTCATTTATTTTCTTTGCAAGGATTAGAATTGGAGATGTTTTAATGAAGGACAAGAAACCCCTTGCTTATTCCCAAATGATCTGTGAAATTGGAGAATCCGTGAGAAATTATTGGGGAAAAGAACGAGTTCCAGCTGAAGGGAGGTTCAACCCAGCACCAAAGATTGAAGGCCTATTCACAATCATCAAAAGGATCAATGGCGACAACACCATTCTCAGAGGTAAGTATAAAGAAATTTCCTTATTCAAAGTTACTTATTCTCTTCTTCCTTTCATTGCAGATTGTTCGGATTTGAGGTCAAATCCTTTTCAAATGGGAGAGGATGATGTGATCATGCCAAGCACAATGAAGGAGCAGCTTGAACCGGAACAGCTTGTAGCCGAGGAAGCTAAGAAGACATTTATTAGCTCAACAACAACGTTTGATCCGGGAATATTAAGAGGATCTCTTCAACAATTCAAGACATCTTTGCAACATCTTCTCAACACTATCAAGGGCAGTTTAGTGTGTGCTAATTGAACCACCCTGGTTGTTATCCAAGCCACCTAGACTTTGATCAAGAGAGGTAATCGGACTTATACTCTTTTTCCCTTGTTGGGTTTTTTCCCAATGGGTTTACCAACAAGGTTTTTAATAAGGTAAGGCCCGGTTACTCTACCCCAGCCTCTTGATAAAACCAGGCCCAAACTCTATCTTTTATTTCTATGATTTATTCAAACTTGTATTTATTTTTGTTGTGTTCCGAGGAGTGGTTTTTTGAGGCATGTCTTGATGACCACCTCCTCGTCTTTCCTTCTTCCCCTTTATATTCTGATCCAAACTCTACTTTTAATCTTATCAAACATTTATTCTCAAAACTCTTTTTACTTGTTTGATCATTTCTTGCTCAAAGTGTCGGGTCTTCATTCCTTCACACCGAGCAAGCCGATAGTCTTAGAGTCTTTCACAACTCTTAAGAAGTATCACTCCGATTCACCTCTTGTTCATCACGTCCAGAGTCCTTACTCACATACCGAACAAGTCTGAATGTCTAAATGTCTTTCACAACCTTTGAAAGTTTCGCATCGATCCATAAAACCCATCCGACCATACTCGCCATTTCACATTATTTCATCACTTCCGCATCCATCAACTCTTTACTCCGACCATCACAACCTCTTGGAGAGCATTCAGGGACGTGATCCTCATCTAGGATCATATCATAAACCCTAAACCCTAGACACGAAACCATAAAAACTATATCTAAAACCATAAACCCTAAACCCTAAATCTATAACCTTAATTCCAAAATCCAAACCGTAAACCACAAATCTCAAAACTTAAAGCCAAATCCATAAACACTAAACCCTAACACATAATCCTTAAAACCCTAAACACCAAATTATAATCCAGAAACCCCAAACCATAAACCCAAAACCCTAAACATAAAACCTGAAACCCTAAACCCTAAATCAAAACACTAAACCATAAACCACTAACCCTTAACCCTAAAACCTAAACCTTAAACCCTAAATATAAAACCCTAAATATAAAACGCTAAACCCTTAACCTTAAACACTAAACATAAAACCCTAAACCCTAAACCCGTAATCCAAATCCCTAAATCCTACAACTTAAACCCTTAATCCCAAACAATAAACCCTAAACCTAATCTCTAACCATAAAACCTAAACCTTATATCCATAACCCTAATCCCAAAACCCTAAACCCTAAAACATAAATCTCAAACCCTAAACTTGAAAACCTAAACCCTAAACCTCAAACTCTTCACCCCAAATCATAACCCGAAACATAAAACCATAAACCCTAAATCCTAAACCCTAAATATTAAATCCTTAAGCATAAACCCTTAATCCCAAACACCGAACCCTAAACCCTAAATCCTTAATCCCTAACCATAAACCCTAAACCCTAAATCCTAAAACCTAAACCGTAAACACTATATCCCTAGCCATAAAACCTAAACCCTAAATCCATAACCCTAATCCCAAAAGCCTAAACCCAAACCGTAGATCTCAAACCCTCAACTTTAAACCTAAACCCTAAACCTCAAACCCTTCACCCTAATCATAATCCGAAACATAACACCATAAACCCTCAACCTTAAATCCTTAATTATAAACCCCAAACCCTAAATAATAATCCCAAACCCTAAACTCTAAACCCTAAACCCAAATTCGAAACCCTAAAACCTACACCCCAAATCCTACAACCTAAACATTAAATCCTAATCCCTAACCCATAATCCTTAAACTCTAAACCCTAAACCCTAAACCTTAACTTTAAACCTTAAACCCTAACTCTAAACCCTAAACCATAAACCCTAAACATGAAACCCTAAACCATAAACCATAAATCCAAAACCCTAAACCCTAAACCATAAATCTAAAATCCTAAATTCTAAACCCTATATCTTAAACCCTAAACCATAAACCCTAAACCCTAAACTCTAAATCAAAACACGAAACCATAAACCCTAAACTCTATACCCTAAACCCTAAATCCCAAACCCTAAAGCCTAATCCCTAAACCCTAAACCCAAAACAACATAACCTAAAACCCAAACCCGAAACCCAAAACACCAAAACCCTAAATATCAAGCCCTAAACCCAAAACCCTAAACACGAAACAAGAAACCCTATATATAAAACTCTAAACCATAAACCATACACCCTAAATCTAAAACCGTATAACATAAAACCTAAACCCTATACCGTTAACCTTAAACACTAATCCCAAAACCATTAACCCCAAACCCTAAACCTAAATCTCTAACCATAAAACCTAAACCCTATATTCATAACCCTTATCCCAAAAACCTAAACCCTGAATCGTAAATCTCAAACTCTAAACTTGAAACATTAAACCCTAAATCTCAAACCTTTCACCCTAAATCATAACCTGAAACATAAAACCATAAACCCTAAATCGTAAACCCTAAACCTTAAATCCTTAATCATAAACCCTTAATCCTAAACCCTAAACCATAAACCCTAAATCCTAAATCCTGAACCATAAACCCTAAACACTAAATCCCAAATCTTAAACCCTAAACCTTAAATCCTTTATCACAAACAATAAACCCTAAACCCTAAATCCCAAAACCTAAACCGTAAACACTATATCCCTAGCCATAAAACCTAAACCCTAAATCCATAACCCTAATCCCAAAAGCCAAAACCCCAAACTGTAGATCTCAAACCCTCAACTTTAAACCTAAACCCTAAACCTCAAACCCTTCACCCCTAATCATAATCCGAAACATAACACCATAAACCCTCAACCTTAAATCCTTAATTATAAACCCCAAACCCTAAACAATAAATCCCAAACCCTAAACTCTAAACCCTAAACCCAAACTCAAAACAATAAAACCTACACCCCAAATCCTACAAGCTAAACTTTAAATCCTAATCCCTAACCCATAATCCTTAAACTCTAAACCTTAAACCCTAAACCTTAACCTTAAATCTTAAACCCTAACTCTAAACCCTAAACCATCAACCCTAAACATGAAACCATAAACCATAAACCATAAATCCAAAACCCTAAACCCTAAACCATAAATCTAAAACCCTAAATTCTAAACCCTATATCTTCAACCCTAAACCATAAACCCTAAACCCTAAACCCTAAATCAAAACATGAAACCATAAACCCTAAACTCTATACCCTAAACCCTAAATCCCAAACCCTAAAGCCTAATCTCTAAACCCTAAACCCAAAACAACATAACCTAAAACCCAAACCCAAAACCCAAAACACCAAGACCCTAAATATCAAGCCCTAAACCCAAAACCCTAAACACGAAACAAGAAACCCTATATATAAAACTCTAAACCATAAACCATACACCCTAAATCTAAAACCGTATAACATAAATCCTAAACCCGATACCGTCAACCTTAAACACTAATCCCAAAACCATTAACCCCAAACCCTAAACCTAAATCTCTAGCCATAAAACCTAAACCCTATATTCATAACCCTAATCCCAAAAACCTACACCCTGAATCCTAAATCTCAAACTCTAAACTTGAAACCTTAAACACTAAATCTCAAACCCTTCATCCTAAATCATAACCTGAAACATAAAACCATAAACCCTAAATCGTAAACCCTAAACCTTAAATCCTTAATCATAAACCCTTAATCCTAAACCCTAAACCATAAACCCTAAATCTTAAATCCCTAACCATAAACCCTAAACACTAAATCCTAAATCTTAAACCCTAAACCCTAAATCAGTAACCATAAAACCTAAACACTATATTCATAACCCTAATCCCAAAAACCTAAACCCTGAATCCTAAATCTCAAACCCTAAACATGAAACCTTGAACCCTAAATCTCAAACCCTTCACCCTAAATCATAACCTGAAACATAAAACCATAAATCCTAAATCGTAAACCCTAAACCTTAAATCCTTAATCATAAACCCTTAATCCCAAACCCTAAACCATAAACCCTTAATCCTAAATCCCTAACCATAAACCCTAAACACTAAATCCCAAATCTTAAACCCTAAACCCTAAATCTGTCACCATAAAATCTATAACCCTAATTCAAAAACCCTAACCCTTAACAGTAAATCTCAAACCCTAAACTTCACCACCATAAACCCTAATCTGTAAATCCATAATCGTAAACCCGAAACCCAAAACAATAAATCACAAACCCTAACCTAAACCCAAAACCCAAAACCGTCAACGTTAGACCCTAAGCCCAAAACAATAAACTCTAAACCCTAAACCCTAAGCCATAAACAATAAACACAAACTGTAACGCCCGTGTCCCGGAAATTAATTATTGGTTAATTAATTGGGATGTCCTTTCGAGTTTATGAACCTGAGACAAGTCTTGAGGAAGTGATGTTTGGGTTAAAATTTCCTTTCTGATTTGTTTCGGGGGTGTCGTAAGTCGTTTCAGAAGTTTGGGGTTTTTTCGTAGAGAAGCGGGAAACCGAAGGGCTAGGGTGCAATTTCTAAAACTTGAGATATAATTTTCTTTTCCTTCATCTTCTCCACCTTGGCCACGCCATTATTGGTGTTGGGAGAGGTTTTTGAGCTTTGTTAGAGTTCTAGAGAGAAGAGCTTGGTGGAGCTTGGTTGAGTTGGTTCTAGTAGAATCAAGTGTGTGTGAGCTTGTGGAGCTTGGGAAAAAGATTTGGAGTTGGGGCTGAGCTTGGACGTGGCTTGTGAGGTGGAGGAGAGTTCCTTCTAAAGCTTGGGGGAGGTCCATAGAGGCTAGATCCATCCATCTATAAGGTGAGTTGTGATCAAAGGTGGCTTAGGGTGTGCCTAGGTTGCTTAGAGGCTTTGTGGTCTTGTTGTCAAGCTTAATCTGGTGTGTTTAAGCTTGTGTATTGTTGTGAATCTTGTTTATTGGGCTTGGTGCTTGTTAAGCTTGGTCTAAGTCAAGTTTAGTGGTTCTGTGGGTTCCATCGGTCATGCCCAACCGATGGAAGTGCCCGCTGGCACCTAGTGGTTAGGGCCATTGGTCAGGACAGACCGATGGGTTGTGTTGCAATGTTCTTGGCATTTCGCAAGGACACTTGCAGTGGTAAGGGCAGACCGATGGGGTTCATCGGTTAGGTTCATCGGTCAGGTTAGACCGATGAGTTGGTTGTAGCGTTTCCCGGCAATTCGCCAGGATAGTTGCAGCGGTCAGGATAGACCGATGGGGTTCATCGGTCAGGTCCATCGGTTAGGTTGGAACGGTGGCCATCCTTGTGTGGTTTGTCTTTGTGTGTCTCCGGGTTAGCTTTCGTGTGTGTCGAATTGCTATGGTGCTAGACATGTATTGCTATTGATTACCTTGCTTGTGTGATGTTAGGAATTGATAGGGCCTTTGTGGTGAATCATTTCATGCGTGAATTGTGATTGTGGTTGTATGCCTTGTTTGTGGGTTTTCGCATACCTGTTGTTGGGAGGATCAATCTCACTCAACATTTGGTTTCCAAATGTTGATGCATCACTTTTGTCGATGCAGGTAAAGATAAGGTATGATCGTGGAATCGAAGGCTCGGAGGGAGAGGATGATTAGGACCCGGGGTAGTTATGCTTTACCGTATTATTTTGTATTTCTGCTGTATTGTAGGACTGCGTATTCTATGCTTTGGTTTTGTGTTGTTGTTTTTGTATAAGTCCTTGGAGAGTATTTATAATGTATGGGCATATTAAATACTAAGTATTTATGTTTGTAAAAAAAATCGGGTCGTCACAGTTTGGTATCAGAGCCTAAACGGTTCTAGGAGCCTGGGTGGCTCAGGGTTAGTTGAGTATTGCATGGGGTCTTAGAATCATCCTCTTCGAGCCTTGTGCGATTCCACGGTAAGTTATTGATGTGATCCTAGGGTAGGATCACGTCCCTGAATGCTCTCTAAATGCTAGATGAAGTCCTTGAAGCGATGAAACCCTCGGATGTACCGGTTTGATGCTAATTGGCGAGTGAGAAGTGGAACAGATCGGTCAAGATGGATGAGTAACCACGAAAATGGATTGATTGAAACTTCTAAGAGTTGCGGAATCACTCATAGACTTTCAAGGGTGTTCGTAGTGCAAGGAGATTTCCGAATACACTAATCGAACATGATCAAACAGTTTCAAAGATGATTGAGAATAAGAAAGGTTTGATAAATCTGAAAAGAAAGAGAATACAAGTACTTATAGAGTTTCAGATACTTAGAACTAAAATACATAGAAAATAGATAATACTTAATGAATCAAAGCTGGTCATTAAGTGTACAAAGACTAATGCAAGTGAACTCTTCAACTTCAAGGTGGCGAGAATATGGAGTGAATGGAGTGGGCTTGGTTTCATCAAGAGGAAATGATAAAGAGTGTGTGGGCTGGCCTCATTAAAAACCTCTCTTGGAAAACCCATTGGGACAAAACCAAGAGGAGGCAAAAAGAGTACAAGTCCACACACCTCTCTTGATGAATGCTTAAGTGGCGTGAATCACAATCAAGGTGACTGGATTAGCACACTCAAGTTGGCCCTGAATATGGTGTAAGAGAGTGTAGAATGCCTGATGGAATCTTGCTTGCTTGGATCGAGTAATCGGACCAAGGGGCACATGTAGATCTTTGTAGTTGGCTTCCTCGAGTTCTTGTTTCTTTGTGGCTCCCTCTTTAGCTTCCTTAAGCTCTGGTTCAAGCTGCTCCTCCATCTCCTTAGCTTCCTCAAACATGTTGCTGGTCAGGATCTCATCATTCTCTCCCACTTGAGAAGGATTTGACCTCAAATCCGTTTCATCTGCGCAAAAAGGAACTAAATCAGTTATGTTGAAGCTTGAGCTTACGTTGTACTTACCTTGGAAGCTTCGTGGCATCAGCTTAGTCTTCATTTGGGTTGGCAAACGTCCTCTTTTCATTTGGATCAACAAATTTTCACCAGGCTTAAAGATCATTCGGCATTGCTTCTTGTTTGCTTGCTGCTCCTTTCTCAAATGCTTCATTGGTTCAAGAACAACATTTTTCTTAAGCCAAACATGGTAGAGCCATATTTTTGGTGCATGAAAACTCATCTCTCTGTCCTGTATACCCTGTGCTTTCACAACAATAACTTGGAACACAAGATCAAACACATCAAATGCAAACTTCTCTGTTTCAGCAAACATTTTATTACTTAGATCATCTAAAATAAAATTCACATGTTCAGCATGATCATCTAAGTGTTTATTAAAATTCAGACAGCTATCATAGTAAACAATCTCTCCAAAGAATAGTTCAGCATCATTCGAAGTAGTAGCAGCAGTAGTGAATTTATCAATACTCATCAAAACAGAATTAATCAAGAAGTAACAAGGGTACCACGTTTCATGTTTATCAAATAGGAAACCTTTTCGTTTAAAGAACTGTCCAAGGATAAATTTCCCACTAGATTGAAACATATCTAGCAAATTATCATTAAAAATAGAAAGAATTGCATACCTTGGAATTATTGCATCAACCACAATAATTTCCTTACCTTGTTTGTTTCGGATGTCATGAGGAAAAATTTCAAATAGGGATCCTGGATCAGATACGATCTGATGCTCCTTTTGGCGGATCAATGGGAAAACTCTTTCTTTGATCATCAAGGTGTTATTGACACTTCCTGCATCCATTGATGAAGTTTTGAGCAGAGCGAGTACTTCTCCTTGGATGTGAATTTGTGAATGAAGTTCTGGTCGTTCTGTGTCACGGACTGGAAGTAACAAGTCACGAGATTCTTCTTTTTGAACGACACTTCTGAAATCCTGAAAATTACAAGATATCTCACTCGGCAGCACCGGTGCAAGGTTAGTGAAGCTCAAAAGAGTTTCTCTATAGATAAACTTACGCACATGGGGTTTAGAGAGTAAAGTTTGTTTCATCTCACCAGCCTTTGCAGAGTTAGAGTGAATAGTTATAAGTTCCTTGCTAGGCATATTTTCTTTTTGAACCGTGAGGACCTTTGGAATTTGTTGCAGCTTGTCACACATGTGATGCTTCTCAGTTTCTGCATGCCTAGAGCTCGAACTAGCTTTTCTTCTCATTACGTCCAGGTAGTTCTGGGTGGTTGATAACTCCTTTGGACCTTCTGTGGTGTCCTTATGATCAAACTGTCTTACTCTTTGCTTTACGATGAGCTGATCTTCTTGAATCTCATGTGGTGTCATCGAAACCAGATGGATGTGGCCTCTTTTGTACTTGAATGAATATCGGTTCTTGTGACCATCATAGATTGCTCTTCGCTCATTCTGCCATGATTTTCCAAGAAGGATGTGACAGGTTTCCATTGGTTGAACATCACACAGATTCTCGTCTTCATACTTTCCAATGGTTATGGAAATCTTCACTTGGTGGCTCACTCTTAATCTGTAATCTTCATCGAGCCATGGGTGCTCCTTCACTGTCAGTCCAAGAGTGATATTGTTGATCGCACGGCAATCGACACACATCCTCCAGCTTCCATCTTTCGTTGGGACGAGCAAGACGGGCACGGCACATGGGCTCATACTCTCTCGGATATGTCCTTTCTCCATGAGCTCGGTGACTTGTTGTTGAAGCTCCTTAGTCTCTAGAGGATTGGTTCTGTAGGCAGGTTTGTTGGGAAGAGAAGCTCCGAGTTTGAATTCGATTTGGTGTTCAATGCCACGGATTGGCGGCAAACCTTGTGGAGGTTCTTCCGGGAAAACATCTTGAAACTCCTGTAACAGAAACTGAATTTTGCTAGGGATTTCCTGCACCGCTTGGTTAGTTTTAAGACATTCCTTAAACACAAAAAGTAGGGATGGCGGATAACTTCCTTGTTGAGGCTTGATCATAAGATTGGTCGGTTGTTTGAGCTTGGATTCGGACGTGATCTTGTTTTTCTTCAAAGCGATCTGGTCTAGATGAACCTCTTGTGGTGTTAACGGTACGAGAATGTTCCTCTTGCCCTTGAACTCAAAGGTATACCTGTTGGTGAACCCATCATGCATGACTTTACGATCAGATTGCCAAGGTCTTCCAAGTAGTATATGCCCAGCATCCATCGGCAAGATATCACATAGGACTTCATCTTCATATTTTCCGATGAACAAAGGAACTAAGACCTGATGCTTAACTTCCAACTCTCCCTCATCATTAAGCCATTGTAGTTTGTAAGGCTTAGCTCTCTTAATGACCGTTAGCCCAAGTTTTTCCACCATGGACTCACTCGCGACATTAGTGCAACTTCCTCCATCGATCACTAAGCTGCAAACCTTTTCTTTTACTAGACATCGAGTATGGAATAGATTCTCCCGTTGCTCATTTTTCTCGAAAGTAGCTTGCAGATTCAAAGTCCTCCTTGTGACTAAGAGTTGTCCTACCGTTGGTATTGCAACATGCTCTTCTATAGACTCAGCTTCCGAATGTTCTTCTTCCGATTCTAGCTCTCCATTGGCTCGGATGACTATGGTTCTCTTATTGGAGCAGGCGTTCGAATAGTGACCAAAACCCTTACACTTGAAGCATTGTATTTCCCTGGTCTTGGTGCTTGAACCCTTATCAATGCCCTTAAGACGTGGCTCTTCTGTCCTAGGCTTAGAAAGTGGCTGGTGGTCCTTGATCGGTTTTTTGTCCCAGGTTTTGCTGACTCTTGTGGAAACATAACCGGGTCTAGGGTTCCTTCTCTTAAGCTGTTTCTCAAACATGTTAGCTTTATGAAGAAGCTCTTCCATTTCCACATAATGGTGTACTTCAAGCCGATCCATAATTTTCCTATTAAGGCCGCCCATAAATCTGGCCATAGTAGCTTCACCATCTTCTCGGATATCAGCTCTAAGCAACAAAGTTTCCATCTCCTTGTAGTATTCTTCCACGGACTTACTTCCTTGAGATAGATTCCTCAGCCTTAGATGCAACTCTCTATGATAATGACTAGGTATAAATCTCTTCCTCATAATAATCTTCATTTGATTCCAAGTTTCAATAGGAAGATCTCCAACCCTTCTCCTTGAAGTTACTAGCTGATCCCACCAACTTAAGGCATAATCCTTGAATGCGGTTGGAGCTATCCGTACCATGTGGTCTTGAGTGAATTCTCTGCAGTCAAAGACGATCTCAATCTTTTTCTCCCACTCTAGATATTCTTCCGGATTATTAGTTCCATGGAAAGATGGAATCTCGATTTTTAGGCCGGCTAAAGGATCTCGGGATTGAGTTTGATTGATCCTAAGGGGTTGTTCCTCTCTTGGTCGTCTTCTTCTTGAATGATGTGTTCTAGAGGAGTGGCTATAGTACTGCTCAGCTTCAGAAGGTTGTGATTGCCTCCTAAATCGGTCGTTGATGGATCTGTCGAACTCAGCTCTCATCTCTGCCCTCATGGTTGCTATACTCTCGTTCATCATTGCCTTAAAGGAGTCAAGAAGTTTCTTGTTGGAGTTTGCGGATTCTTCTTCACCATTGCTGGTTTCTGCCATGGTACCTGATCAGATTGAAACAAAATAACAAGTAAAATGCCCAACAGATAACACAACAACAATACAAGGTAAGCTTGCTTGGAGTCCAAGAGACAGTTTAGTTTGATCGATTCAAATAAAATGTTCAAACACGTTCAAAAATTCTAGAAACAATTTTCTAAAATACCTGACTCATTTTAGAAACATATCCAACCGATCTCACCATTTTAGTAATTAAAACGGATTTATGAAAATTAAAACACTGAAAATCGCAGAAAATCTCTTCTCCAAATCACTTGAAGATGATCGGTCAGATTAAAATATCAAATCGTGTCCAAAAATTCCAAAATCAATTTTCACAGTAACTAGACTCATAATATGTGCTTTGAAAACAGATTTCACGATTTTATCTATTACCAAAGATTTATGAAAATTCCGACAATCAACAGATAAATCAATTCAAAGGTTATGAAGAATATGAAAGGGTATAATCGATTTGAAAAGACACAACCTGAGATGGAGTCTGCTCTGATACCACTTGATGTGATCCTAGGGGAGGATCACGTCCCTGAATGCTCTCCAAATGCTAGGTGAAGTCCTTGAAGCGATGAAACCCTCGGATGTACCGGTTTGAAGCTGATTGGCTAGTGAGAAGTGCAACAGATCGGTCAAGATGGATGAGTAACCATGAAAATGGATTGAATGAAACTTCTAAGAGTTGCGGAATCACTCTTAGACTTTCAAGGGTGTTCGTAGTGCAAGGAGATTTCCGAATACACTAATCGAACATGATCAAACAGTTTCAAAGATGATTGAGAATAAGAAAGGTTTGATAAATCTGAAAAGAAAGAGAATACAAGTACCTATAGAGTTTCAGATACTTAGAACTAAAATACATAGAAAATAGATAATATTTAATGAATCAAAGCTGATCATTAAGTGTACAAAGACTAATGCAAGTGAACTCTTCAACTTCAAGGTGGCGAGAATATGGAGTGAATGGAGTGGGCTTGGTTTCATCAAGAGGAAATGATAAAGAGTGTGTGGGCTGGCCTCATTAAAAACCTCTCTTGGAAAACCCATTGGGACAAAACCAAGAGGAGGGAAAAAGAGTACAAGTCCACACACCTCTCTTGATGAATGCTTAAGTGGCGTAAATCACAATCAAGGTGACTGGATTAGCACACTCAAGTCGGCCCTGAATATGGTGTAAGAGAGTGTAGAATGCCTGATGGAATCTTGCTTGCTTGGATCGAGTCATCGGACCAAGGGGCACATGTAGATCTTTGTAGTTGGCTTCCTCGAGTTCTTGTTGCTTTGTGGCTCCCTCTTTAGCTTCCTTAAGCTCTGGTTCAAGCTGCTCCTCCATCTCCTTAGCTTCCTCAAACATGCTGCTGGTCAGGATCTCATCAGTTATCTTTATTGTGATGATTGTGTTTTAGTGTCCTTAGTCTTTGCTTCTTCGAGGGCAGATGGCTAGAGGGCGTGGTAGAGGTCGTGGTCGTGGCCGGGGTCGTGTTGTGGATGAGCGGGTCGAGGATTCACTTGCGAGTCAGGTGGGGTCTGACGGTGTGTCTGGCATGCGTGCTGGAGTGGTTGGTGTTCCAGCTGGTGCTGTGGGTATACCTGCGGGTATAGCAGCGGGTGCTGCGAGAGTGGCAGCGGGTGATGTTCAGGCTCCTATTGATCGCTTGGCTAATCTCTTGACGGTGTTGTTGGAGCGGTTACCAGAGAGGGTACCGGCTCAAGCTCCTGTGGCTCCGGTGGGTGTTAAGGTTCAGCCTCAGATAGCAGCTGTGGTTGCTGAGGAGCTCCCATCCTACCTTAGGATGATAGAGGAGATGCAGAGGATAGGCACGGGGTTTTTCCCTGGAGGTGCTAATCCTGAGGACGCTGATGCGTGGTTGAGGAGGTTAGAGAGGAATTTCCTCTCGAGTAGGTGTCCCGCGGGATACCAAGTGGACATTGAGGTCCATTATCTAGAGGGTGATGCGCATCTCTGGTAGAGGGGTGTGGCAGCCCGGAGAGTTCAGGCTGAGATGGCTTGGGCGGATTTTGTGGAGGAGTTTAACTCCAAGTTTTTCCCTCAAGAGGCGTTCAACCGGTTAGAGTCGAGGCTTGAGAGATTGACTCAGGGGGATCGGTCGGTACGCGAGTATGAGGTGGAGTTCCACCGGCTCGGGTTGTATGTTAGACGAGCGGTTGAGAGTGAGTCGATCAGTGTGCAGAGATTCTTGATAGGTCTTAGGGTTGACTTACGGAACCGTTGCATGGTTAGGTCTTTTTGCACAGTTGATGAGTTGGTGGAGACTGCGGCGTTGCTGGAGGAAGGTCTGAAGGATGAGGTGGTATCGGTTACCCCGAGTCTTCAGGCGAGATCCATGCCGCAGCAGTCTGTTCTGAGCAGAGGCGATAGGCCGATGCAAGGACAGAAGAGGAGGTGTGATAGCGCTTCGAGTGGTAGCCGAGGTGGTCCGGGTTGCTTCGGGTGTGGGAGCACGGATTACAGAGTAGCGAGCTGCCCTAGGAAGGGCGGAGTATGAGTGGATTCTCGGATGTGCTTTCACTGCAAGGAGGCGGGGCACATTAGACCTCAGTGTCCCAAGCTGCGGCAGAGTGAGGCCGGTGGCAGCGGCGCCTCGAGCGTATTCCATCGTCGAGTACGGAGAGCCGAGTTCCAGGCCGATCATAGGTATTTTTCTTAGACTTATCTAAGTTCAATTCTGTGTGTTGGGGAATTTTGGTTGCTTGTTGGGTGTTAAGGTTCTAGGCACATGTATATGTGCAGGGACCTTGTGTGTTGGGGGTGTTGAGTGTCATGTGTTGTTTGACACGGGAGCATCTCATTGCTTCGTTACTATGGAATTAGCCGAGAAGGCTAATGTTCGAAGCGAGCCCGGTGTGAGTTTGGGTTTCGTGGAGGTTGCCGGAGGGAAGCTCCTGATGATTCACGGTCAGGTTAAAGACGTGGATGTTCGGGTAGCGGGAGAGTCTATGCCTACCGATTTGATTATCTATTCTGTGGAGCTATACGATGTCATTTTGGGCATGGATTGGCTCAGGAAGTTCAGAGCGCATCTGGATTGTCACTGAGGGCGTGTCGAGTTCGACAGAGGCAAGGGGAGGTTCGTGTATCAGGGGGTAAGACCGACTTCCGGGAGTCTCGTGATCTCGGTTATGCAGGCCGAGCGTATGATCGAGAGAGGTTGTGAGGCGTATTTGGCTACCATTTCTTTGCCGGAGGCCGTTGGAGAGGTTAAGATAAGGGATATTCGAGTGGTTCGGGAGTTCTCGGATGTGTTCCAGTCGTTGCATGGGTTGCCACCAGCTAGGTCGGATCCTTTCACGATTGAGTTGGAACCAGGGACGGCACCGATATCCAGGGCACCTTATAGGATGGCTCCTGCAGAGATGGCAGAGCTGAAGAAGCAGCTGGAGGAGTTGCTGAGTAAAGGGTTTATTCGCCCAAGTACTTCACCGTGGGGAGCACCGGTGTTGTTTGTGAAGAAAAAGGACAGGAGTTTTTGATTGTGCGTTGACTACCGAGGACTTAACTGAGTCACAGTGAAGAACAGGTATCCTCTTCCTCGGATTGATGAGTTGTTGGATTAGTTGAGTGGGGCTACTTGGTTCTCCAAGATTGACTTGGCGTCGGGGTATCATCAGATTCCTATCGATGAGGTAGATATCCGGAAGACGGCTTTCAGATCTCGTTATGGCCACTACGAGTTTGTGGTGATGCCATTTGGGTTGACAAATGCACCTGCTGCATTTATGAGATTGATGAACAACGTTTTCCAGGAGTATCTGGACGAGTTTGTTATCATCTTTATCGATGACATCTTGGTGTTTTCGAAGAGCGTGGAGGAGCACGAGGTGCATCTTCGGCTGGTTCTTGCGAAGCTGCGAGAGCATAAGTTGTTTGCTAAGTTGAGTAAGTGCAAATTCTGGCAGCAAGAGATCGGTTTTCTAGGTCACGTTATCTCGGCGGAGGGTGTTTCGGTGGACCTAGAGAAGGTTCGGGCCATTAGTGCTTGGCCGAGGCTGAGGAATGCCACCGAGATTAGGAGTTTCCTCGAGTTGGTAGGTTATTACCGGTGGTTTGTTAAGGGTTTCGCGATTTTGGCTAAGTCTATGATGAAGCTGACGGGAAAGGATGTTCCTTTCATGTGGTCCTCGGAGTGTGAGGAGAGTTTTGCGAAACTGAAGGCCTTGCTGACCAGTACTCCAGTATTGGCATTGCCTGATCTGGGCGAGCCTTAAATGGTGTATACCGATGCGTCGGGAGTTGGTCTTGGTTGTGTGTTGATGCAGCGGGGGAAGGTTATTGCCTATGCTTCACAGCAGCTGCGGAGGCATGAGTGCAATTACCCTACCAATGATCTTGAGATGGCTGCGGTGGTTTTCGCTTTAAAGAATTAGAGATCTTATCTTTATGGCGAAAAGGTGCAGGTTTTCACAGATCATAAGAGCTTGAAGTACATTTTCACTCAGCCTGAGTTGAATTTGAGGCAGAGGCGCTGGATGGAGCTAGTGGCCGATTATGATCTAGAGATAGCTTACCATCCTGGTAAGGCTAATCTGGTTGCGGATGCGTTGAGTCGGAAGCGGGTGGCTTTGGCTCGGAAGCATGAGGTTGAGTCTTTGGTGAGCGAGATTAGCACATTGCGTTTGTGTGTTGTATCTCAGGAACCGTTGGGCTTAGAGGCAGCTAATCAGGCGGATCTTTTGAGCAGAGTTCGGCTGGCTCAGGAAAAAGATGAGGGCTTGGTTAAGGCTTCGAGAGAATCGGGTTCTGAGTATCAGGTATCTCCGAATGGCACTATCCTTGTGAGTGGGAGGGTATGCGTACCTTTGGATGAGGATTTGAGGCGTGAGATCCTGAGTGAGGCTCATGCGAGTATGTTTTCGATTCATCCAGGAGCGACTAAGATGTACCGGGATCTTAAGCGGTATTATCATTGGGTCGGGATGAAGAAGGATGTTGCTAACTGGGTTGCGGCGTGCAACGTGTGCCAGTTAGTGAAGGCAGAGCATCAGGTTCCGAGTGGTTTGTTGCGGAGTTTACCCATTCCAGAGTGGAAGTGGGATATGATCACGATGGATTTCGTGGTGGGATTACCAGTTTCTCGGACCAAGGATGCTATCTGGGTCATCGTTGATCGATTGACTAAGTGTGCACGTTTTCTGGCCATTTAGAAGACCGATGGGTCTGCAGTTTTGGCTAGGAATTATGTGCAGGAGATTGTGAGACTGTATGGAGTACCGGTGAGCATTGTCTAGGACCGGGATCCTAAGTTCACATCTGAGTTCTGGAATGCGTTCCAAACATAGATGGGCACGAGGGTGCACATGAGTACGGCTTATCATCCTCAGACAGATGGGCAGTCCAAGATGACCATCCAGACTTTCGAGGATTTGTTGAGGATGTGCGTGCTAGATTGGGGTGGTCATTGGGTGGATCACTTGAGTTTGGTAGAGTTTGCGTATAACAATAGCTACCAGGTGAGTATTGGGATGGTTCCATACAAGGCTCTGTATGGGAGGCCATGTCGTACACCTTTGTGTTGGACTCAAGTGGGGGAGAGGAGCACATTGTGTGCAAGTTTGTTCAGGAAACCACGGAGAGGATCCGGGTTTTGAAGTTGAACATGAAAGAGGCCCAGGATCGGCAAAAGAGTTATGCCGATAAGAGGTGGAAAGAGCTTGTGTTTGAGGTGGGAGATAGAGTGTATCTCAAGATGGCTTTGCTGAGAGGTCCGAACAGGTCTATTACTGCGACTAAGTTGAGTCCGAGGTATATGGGGCTGTTCCGGATTGTAGAGCGTGTTGGACCGGTAGCGTATCGGTTGGAGTTACCAGAGATTATGCATGCATTTCATAAGGCCTTCCATGTGTTGATGCTGAAGAAGTGTTTGCATAGGGGTGACGAGGTATTGGGTGAGATTCCATCAGATCTCCAACCCAATATGACCGTTGAGGCAAGACCTTTGAGAGTTCTCGAGCGGAGGGTCAAGGAGCTTCGTCAGAAGAAGATTCCGATGATGCGAGTTCTGTGGGACTGTGACGGGGTGCAGGAGGAAACTTAGGAGCCAGAGGCTCGGATGGAAGTGCGGTTCCGGAAGTGGTTCCAGAAGCAGGCTGCGGCTTGAGTTCCATCGAGTTGTTCCAGTTTCGGTTTGTATCTGTATGCTATGTGTATTTCATTTTGTATTGCTGTTATGTATGACGATGTTACATTATGATGTTTAATAATAAGATGTGAGTTTTCCTTATTATTATTTTGACTTGCGAGTCTTGGATTGCTTTCGTTTTGGTGTTAAAAAGTGTTAAAGCATGTGAGTAATAAGACGGTGGTTCTTATTGGTAATGGCACGAGTGCCGTGGAAAAGTTTTTAAGAGAGTTTAAAAGCTTGGTTCATAATCGGTAAAAGATTATGTGGTGCCGAAGTGTTGGGTACCGGTGCTATAGGCTTGGTTGGTTATGCATGGCAGATATTCCGGGTGTGGAATATGGGTGTTAATTAGTGTTACCTTGCGAGGATACACAAATCACGGGAGGTAGATCAGTCGGAGATGCTTATAGATATGTGGCATATTGCTCAGTGAGAGGACTAGTTCCTCTAGTGCCGTTAACTCGAAGGACTGCGGGCCTAAGAGTGTAACTGGCAATGTATCCAGACTCGTGTGGAGTATAGCCTAGAGTGATATGAGATACCGTGGATTCGGAGGGCATATAACCAAGAGTGATATACGATATCGTGGATTCGTAAGGTGTATAACCTAGACGTAGGTTATATTGCCCACAATTGAGGGGTAAAAGTATATCGGAGACTCAGGAAGGTTATATGGCCTAGAATTGAGAGGTATGTGACATCGGAGACTCATGAGGGTTATATTGCCCCTAGGAGAGTGGTACGGCAGATACCCAGAACTCGGAGATGCTGCGGTGTCTTGGGTACTGTGGTATGGGTTATACCTTGCGAGGTATAGAGGATATCATGCGGGCTATGTTAGAGCCTAGAGTTCGGAGATGCTGCGGTGTTATAAGCATAGAGAGACTGAGTGGGAAACCTAGGAGGTTAGTTATAGGCCTCGTGTGTACATGCGTGTACATGTGTGTGTGTTGGCCGGGTTGGCCAAGGTTTAAGTAATCGTTGCGACGATTTGGATTCATTGGAGATAAACGGTAACGTAGATTCGAGGTCGAATCTATGTTAGTGGGGGAGTGATATGCTCAAATTTACCCTGAGCTACTCTCTCAAATTAAGAGATCACTGTAGTATTTAGAGATCGAATCCACAGGGACTAAGGTTATGCAATAGATTATCAGTAAAAGTATTAAGCTAAACTAGAAAGATTGTAATGAAATAACAATGCAGAAAAGTAAAATAGATGTAAGTCAATAGATGGAAAACGCTAGGCATAGGATAATCTCAGGAATCGTCAGAACTGCGAATCAATCAATTATTGGGATTATAATTAAGAACCGTCTCGAACTCAAATCACTAAGCTATAATTAACCAACTGTCGTTGCGAAAACTATCTAAATCTAAATTCCAGAATCCCAAATTTCTTTGCAAACCCTAAGAATATAAATCAGCCTTAATGTTCAGGTTCGATATGTTCACAAAATCCCTAAACCAAATTCCTTTGCGAATAAGTAATTTTGCTCACCTTAGATAGATCAGATTATCAATTGCACTGTCGTGCCTAATCGATTAACCTAAGATCTAAATTCCAATTGCACTGTCGTGCCTCCTAGAATTAGCTTTGAGAACAACCTAAGGCGAAGAACTCTAACAATTAATTCCAATAATATAATCAATTCAACAATTCATCAGAAACCCTTGAAAACCCTAAACCTAACTATGAAATTACTCAGACATATCAATTGAAATCAAAGACATGATTGAAATAGATATCATAAAAGTAGAAAGAGATAGAGGGGTTCGAAATCTTCTCTCAAAGGAGAAACAAAGTATAAGATCAGCCCCTAGCTCCAAGCTCTCTCCAAAGTAAACACAAAGAAGAAGATACATAAAATAAAACCTAAAAACCTAATTTATAAGGCTAAACACGATCTGGGGTCTTCTGTTAACTTATAAGGCTAAACACGATCTGGGCCCCTTTGCAATTCATTAAATGTTAAATTCCGCGTCAGAGTTGGTCAGTGTCGATCGTCACCATTACTAGTGTCGATCGACACTCATGGTCATGAACTCGGCTTACTCTATTCGCGTGACAGACTGGACTGCTTCCACGAAAACTGGCATAACTTTTGATCGCACCGTTGGAATAATCTCAAACCACTTCCAGGTGAAAGATAACTCATTGATCTATCTTGTCTCATAATCTTAGCTCGATCCATCGATGGAAAGTTCTTCAACCAATGCCAAACTTCTGTCGTGTCTACATGACTCTGCATCTGCATATGCTCCAAAAGCTCCAGAAATGCTCCAAATCATCCAAAAGATCCCAAATGTGTATAAACCTGTAAAAGACTCTAAAAAGACTCGAAGCAATATAAAAGACTCGATAAAAGACATATATCATGGCATAAAACTGGTAAAAACCATGATATATCAGGGAGAATTGTAACGCCTGTGTTCCGGAAATTAATTATCGGTTAATTAATTGGGATGTCCTTTCGAGTTTATGAACCTGAGACAAGTCTTGAGGAAGTGATGTTTGGGTTAAAATGTCCTTTCTGATTTGTTTCGGGGGTGTCGTAAGTCATTTCGGAAGTTTGGGGTTTTTCCGTAGAGAAACGGGAAACCGAAGGGCTGGGGTGCAATTTCCGAAACTTGAGATATTATTTTCTTTTCCTTCATCTTCTCCACCTTGGCCACGCCATTATTGGTGTTGGGAGAGGTTTTTTAGCTTTGTTAGAGTTCTAGAGAGAAGAGAAGAAGAGAGAAGAGCTTGGTGGAGCTTGGTTGAGTTGGTTCTAGTAGAATCAAGTGTGTGTGAGCTTGTGGAGCGTGGGAAAAAGATTTGGAGTTGGGGCTGAGCTTGGACGTGGCTTGTGAGGTGGAGGAGAGTTCCTTCTAAAGCTTGGGGGAGGTCCATAGAGGCTAGATCCATCCATCTATAAGGTGAGTTGTGACCAAAGGTGGCTTAGGCCTTGTTTGGGGGCTTGTGGGGTTTAGACAAGCATTGAGGGTGTGCCTAGGTTGCTTAGAGGCTTTGTGGTATTATTGTCTAGCGTAATATAGTGTGTTTAAGCTTGTGTATTGTTGTGAATCTTGTTTATTGGGCTTGGTGCTTGTTAAGCTTGGTCTAAGTCAAGTTTAGTGGTTCTGTGGGTTCCATCGGTCATGCCCAACCGATGGAAGTGCCCGCTGGCACCTAGCGGTTAGGGCCATTGGTCAGGACAGACTGATGGGTTGTGTTGCAATGTTCTTGGCATTTTGCAAGGACACTTGCAGCGGTAAGGGCAGACCGATGGGGTTCATCGGTTAGGTCCATCGGTCAGATTAGACCAATGGGTCGTGTGGCAGTGTTCCTGGCTTTTCGCAATGACACTCGTAGCGGTCAGGACAGACCGCTGGGACCTAGCGGTCAGGTCCATCGGTCAGATTGGACCGATGAGTTGGTTGTAGCGTTTCCCGGCAATTTGCCAGGACAGTTGCAGCGGTCAGGACAGACCGATGGGGTTTATCGGTCAGGTCCATCGGTCAGGTTGGACCGATGGCCGTCCTTGTGTGGTTTGTCTTTGTGTTTCTCCGGGTTAGCTTTCGTGTGTGTCGAATTGCTATGGTGCTAGACATGTAGTGCTATTGATTGCCTTGCTTGTGTGATGTTAGGAATTGATAGGGCCTTTGTGGTGAATCATTTCATGCGTGAATTGTGATTATGGTTGTATGCCTTGTTTGTGGATTTTCGCATACCTGTTGTTGGGAGGATCAATCTCACTCAGCATTTGGTTTCCAAATGTTGATGTATCACTTTTGTCGATGCAGGTAAAGATAAGGTGTGATCGTGGAATCGAAGGCTCGGAGGGACAGGATGATTAGGACCCGGGGTAGTTATGTTTTACCGTATTGTTTTGTATTTCCGCTATATTGTAGGACTGCGTATTCTATGCTTTGGTTTTGTGTTGTTATTTTTGTATAAGTCGTTGGAGAGTATTTATAATGTATGGGCATATTAAATACTAAGTATTTATGTTTGTAAAAAAAATCGGGTCGTCACACAAACCGTAAACCACAAATCTCAAACCCTAAAGCTTAATCCCTAAACCCTAAACCCTAAACCATAATCCTTAAAACCCAAACACTAAACACCAAACAATAATCCAGAAAACCCAAACCCTAAACATAAAACCCGTAACCCTAAACCCTAAATAAAAACCCTAAACCATAAACCATAAACCCTAAATAATAAACCGTATAACATAAATCCTAAACCCTATACCGTCAACCTTAAACACTAATCCCAAAACCATTAACCCCAAACCCTAAACCCTAAATCTCTAACCATAAAACCTAAACCCTATCCTCATAACCCTAATCCCAAAACCCTAAACCTTGAATCCTAAATCTTAAACCCTAAACTTGAAACCATAAACCCTTCACCCTAAATCAAAACCTGAAACATAAAACCATAAACGCGAAATCCTAAACCCTAAACCTTAAATCCTTAATCATAAACCCATAATCCCAAACTCTAAACCATAAACCCTAAATCCTAAATCCCTAACCAAAAACCGTAAACACTAAATCCCAAATCCTATATCCGTAACCATAAAACCTAAACCTTAAATCGATAACCCTAATTCCAAAACCCTAAACCCTAAACAGTAAATCTCAAACACTAAACTTTATACCATAAACCCTAAACCTCAAACCCTTCACCCCTAATCATAACCCGAAACATACCACCATAAACCCTAAACAGTAAATCCATAATCATAAACCCTAAACCCAAAACAATAAATCACAACCCCTAAACCCTAAACCCTAACCCCAAACCCTAAACCCTAAACCCTAACCCCTAACCCTAAACCCTAAACCCTAAACCCAAACCCGAAACCATAAAACCTACACCCCAAAACCTAGATCGCAAACCTTAAACCTTAATCCAAAAACAAAAAACTCTAAACTCTAAACCCTAAACCATAAACAATAAACACAAACCGTAAACCACATATCTCAAACCCTAAAGCCTAATTCCTAAACCATAAACACCAAACAATAATCCAGAAAACCCAATCCCTAAACACCAAACCATAATCCAGAAAACCCAAACCCTAAACCCAAAACCCTAAACATAAAACCCAAAACCCTAAACCGTCAACCTTAAACCCTAAGCCCAAAACAATAAACTCCAAACCCTAAACCCTAAGCCATAAACAATAAACACAAACTGTAAACCACAAATCTCAAACCCTAAAGCTTAATCCTTAAACCCTAAACCCTAAATCGTAATCCTTAAAACCCAAACCCTAAACACCAAACCATAATCCACAAAACTCAAACCCTAAACATAAAACCCAAAACCCTAAACCCTAAACCCTAAACCATAAACCATAAACCCTTAACCCTAAATCCTAAACCCTAAACCCTAAACCTTTAACCTTAAACCCGTAATCTCAATCCGTAAACAAGAAAACTTAAACTCTTAATCCCAAACCCTAAACCATAAACCCTTAATCCTAAACCCTAAACCCTAACCATTAATCCTAAACCCTTAGTCCTAATCCCTAAACTCTTAAACTTAAACCCTTAATCCCAAACCTTAAACCTTAAACCTAAACCCTAAACCTTAAATCTTTAACCATAAAACCGAAACCCTATAATCATAACCCTAATCCCAAAATCCTAAACCTTGAATCCTAAATCTCAAACCCTAAACTAGAAAACCTAAACCCTAAATCTCAAACACTTCACCCTAAATATAACCTTAAACATAAAATCATAAACCCTAAATCCTAAACCCTAAACCTTAAATCCTTAATCATAAACCCTTAATCCCAAACCCTAAACCGTAAACCCTAAATCCTAAATCCCTAACCATAAACCCTAAACACTAAATCCCTAACCCTAAATCCTAAATCTCTAACCATAAAACCATAAACCCTAAATATAAAACCCTAAACCCTAAACATGTTATCCCAATCCCTAAACCCTACAACTTAAACCCTTAATCCGAAACCCTAAACCCTAAACCTAATCTCTAACCATAAAACCTAAACCGTATATCCATAACCCTAATCCCAAAACCCGAAACCCTAAACTTTAAAACCGAAACCCTAAACCTCAAACCCTTCACCCCAATTCATAACCCAAAACATAAAACTATAACCCCTAAATCCTAAACCCTAAACCTTAAATCCTTAATCATAAACCCTTAATCTCCAAACACCAACCCCTAAACCTTAACTCCTTAATACCTAAACATAAACCCTAAACCCTAAATCCCAAAACCTAAACCCTAAACCCTATATCCTTAGCCATAAAACCCAAACCCTAAACTATAAACCCTTAATCCTAAACCCTAAACCTTAAACTATTAATCATAAACCCTTAATCCTAATCCCTAAACTCTTAAACTTAAACCCTTAATCCCAAACCTTAAACCCTAAATCTAAACCCTATACCTTAAATCTCTAACCATAAAACCTAAACCCTATATTCATCACCCTAATCGCAAAACCCTAAACCTTGAAACATAAACCCTAAATCTCGAACCCTTCATCCTAAGTCATAACCTGAAACATAAAACCATAAACCGTAAATCTTAAACCCTAAACCTTAAATCCTTAATCATAAACCATAAATCCCAAACCCTAAATCAAATCCCAAAACCATAAACCATAAACCCTAAACCCTAAACCCTAAACTGGAAACCCTAAAGCATAAACCATAAATCCTAAACCCTAAACCCTAAACCCTAAATCAAATCCCTAAACCATAAACCATAAACCCTTAACCCTAAACCCTAAACCCGTAATCCAAATCCCTAAACCCTACAACTTAAACCCTTAATCCCAAACCCTAAACCCTTAATCCTAAACCCTAAACCCCAAACCATTAATCCTAAACCCTTAATCCTAATCCATAAACTCTTAAACTTAAACCCTTAATCCCAAACCTTAAACCCTAAACCTAAACCCTAAACCTTAAATCTCTAACGATAAAACCTAAACCCTATATTCATAACCCTAATCACAAAACCCTTAACCTTGAATCCTAAATCTCTAACCCTAAACTTGAAACCCTAAACCTTAAATCTCAAACCCTTCACCCTAAATCATAACCTTAAACATAAAACCATAAACCCTAAATCCTAAACCCTAAACCTTAAATCCTTAATCATAAACCCCTAATCCCAAACCCTAAACCCTAAATCCTAAATCCCTAACTATAAACCCTAAACACTAAATCCCAAACCCTAAATCTCTAACCATAAACACTAAATCCCAAACCCTAAATCCTAAATCCCTAACCATAAACCCTAAACCCTAAATCTCTAACCATAAAACCATAAACCCTAAATATAAAACACTACACCCTAAACCCGATTTCCCAATCCCTAAACCCTACAACTTAAACCCTTAATCCCAAACCCTAAACCCTAAACTTAATCTCTAACAATAAAACTTAAACCGTATATCCAAAACCCTAATCCTAATACCCTAAACCCTAAAACATAAATCTTAAACCCTAAACTTTAAAACCTGAACCCTAAACCTCAAACCCTTCACCCCAAGTCATAACCCGAAACATAAATCTATAACTCCTAAATCCTAAACCCTAAACCTTCAATCCTTAATCATAAACCCTTAATCCTAAACCCCGAACCCTAAACCCTAAATCCTTAATCCCTAACCATAAACCCTAAACCCTAAATCCCAAAACCTAAACCATATATCCCTAGCCATAAAACCTAAACCCTAAATTCATAATCCTAATCCCAAAACTCTAAACCCTAAACCGTAAATGTCAAACCCTCAACTTTAAACCTAAACCCTAAACCTCAAACCCTTTACCCCTAATCATAACCCGAAACATAACACCATAAACCCTTAACCTTAAATCCTTAATCATAAACACCAAACCATAAACAATAAATCCCAAACCCTAAACTCTAAACCCTAAACCCAAACTCGAAACCCTAAAACCTACACCCCTAATCCTACTTCCCAAACATTAAATCCTAATCCCTAACCCTAATCCTTAAACTCTAAACCCTAAACCCTAAACCTTAACCTTAAACCTTAAACCCTAACTCTAAACCCTAAACCATAAACCCTAAACTTGAAACCCTAAGCCATAAACTATAAATCCAAACACCTAAACCCGAAACCATAAATCTAAAACCCTAAATTCTAAACCCTATATCCTAAACCCTAAACTATAAACCCTAAACCCTCAACCCTAAATCAAAACACTAAACCATAAACCCTAAACCTTATACCCTAAACCTTAAATCCCAAACCCTAAAGCCTAATCCCTAAACCCTAAACCCAAAACAACATAACCTAAAACCCAAACCTGAAACCCAAAACTCCGAAACCCTAAATATCAAGCCTTAAACCCAAAACCCAAAACACGAAACAAGAAACCCTATATCTAAAACTCTAAACCATAAAGCATAAACCCTAAACATTAAACCCTAAACCCTAAATCTAAAACCATATAACATAAATCCTAAACCCTATACCGTCAACCTTAACCACTAATCCAAAAACCATTAACCCCAAACCCTAAGCCCTAAATCTCTAACCATAAAACCTAAACCCTATATTTATAACCCTAATCCCAAAACCCTAAACCCTGAATCCTAAATCACAAACCCGAAACTTGAAACCTTTGATAACACATGTTTCACAGGTTTTCAATTTCCCAATGCTATCATGTCATTGTAGCACTTGAGGTATCAATCCAAATGGGCGAGATATTATGCAATCAAGATGAGATCAGAAACTCCTAATTCAAGCCAAGCAGAGAGTGATTTGGTAACTTAACAATTCTAAATCAGAAAGAAGCAAATAAAAGAAAACAGATTTAAAGCAAGCAAGCAGAAAGTAAGAAACAATCAATGAGAAGGAGGGTTCTGAGGAAATGGTTCATTGATATGTGATTCATCCTAGTCTATCCTAGATGTTTAACAAATCTTCATAGAAGTTGTTCCTAGACGATAAACATCAAAGGAAGGTGAATCCACCGCCGTGGTAGACACCAACAATCTCAAGTCACTTCCTAATCTTAGTGCTATCCTAAGAGTACAAAGAACAGACAACAATGAAACATAACAAGGGAAAGCATTAGATTCCAGTTTATCAATGTCAAAATACGGCTTTGCCTACCAATGTCTTGGTGAAAAGCCATATATCTCTAACATTAGTAGGTCAGACATTTCAACAAGCACCTGTCGGGTGTGAAATCCTAAGATCTAATTCCAAGTGGTTAGCATGAAATACCATTAAGATCAACTAATCCAGAAGGGATCTAAGCAATTCCAAACTTAAACATCTAAGAAAACTAGGATTCTTACACAGATCTAACCATTCCTCAAAACCCAGAAATCATCCTGATGAGAGCATGACCAGCAACATGTTTGAAGAAGCTAAGGAGATGGAGGAGCAGCGTGAACTAGAGCTTAAGAAAGCTAAAGAGGGAGCTATAGAGCAACATGAACCCGAGGAAGCAAACGACAAAGACCTACATGTGCCCCTTGGTCCGATGACTCGATCTAAGCAAACAAGATTCCATCAAGCATTCCACACTCTCTTACACCATATTCAGGACTGATATGATTATGGCCAGCAAGGAGGAGGAACCTATGCAGCAAGGAGACGACAAAGAGGAGCAAAGGCAGCAGCTTGAACCGGAGCTACAAGGAGCTGATGATTTATGTATTTCTCCGGGTCCTATCACTCGGTCTAAACAAGAGAAGCCCAAGACCACTTTCCAACATCTCCTCAACACCATCTCGGGCAGTTTGGTGTGTGCTAATCCAGCCACATTGGTTGTGATCCAAGCCACCTAAACATTTATCAAGAGAGGTGATATGACTTACACTCTTTTTCCCTTCATTTGGTTTTGTCCCATTGGGTTTTCCAAATAAGGTTTTTAATGAGGTAAGCCATATCACTCACTCATCAGCCTCTTGATAAAGCTTAAGCCCACCTCTATCTCTTATTCAAGTGAAGCAGCCCAAGTCCAATAAAGAAGATTCACGCCAGGTTGTATCTCTTCCGATCTGTTATACCTTTTCACATTCCGATCTGTTTTATCTGCTGACTGTTGGAATTTTCATAAATTCGTCTTGTCTGATAAAATCGTGATATCTGTTGAATCTGCTTCAAAAAAGAGTCTAGTATTTGTTAAAATTGATTCTAGAATTTTTGAACTTGTTTTGATAATTTTCCGAAGCTGATTTTGTCGACAGTCACATTTAGAGATTATCAGAATTTGAACAGTTATTGTCGTGTAACTTGCTAGAATTGTTTAAAATCATTGGTTAATCATAAAATCGTGCAATTTATTGCATTGAAACCATGATTGAGTCTAGTATTTGTGAAAATTGTCTCTGGAATTTTTGAACGTAATTTGACATTTTATTCTGATTGATCAAGTCAAACTGTCGATTAGGGTTTCTTGCCAAGTAAGTTTTGTTTCTCTTGTTGTGTTTGAACATTTCACTAGTTTACTTGTTGGTCTCTGAACAGGTACCATGGCCGGGACTAGCCATGATGAACAAGAATCTTCCAACTCCAACAAGCAACTTATGGAATCCTTCAAAGCAATGATGGTTGAGAGTATGGCCAATATGAAAGCCGATTTAGAGAGGTCCATCAACAACCGATTCCGAGAACATCAACAACCTGTTATGGAAGAACAACTTAGGAGGCACCAACGACCTTCTGATGCTGAGCACTACTATAGTCAGACTTCTCGATCAAACCGTCCTCGAAGAAGACAGCCAAGAGAAGATGAAACCGCTAGAAATCACCAAACCGCTACTCGAGATCCATTAGCCGGAGTGAAGATAGAAATTCCGTCTTTCCATGGAACCAGTAAACCAGAAGAATATCTTGAGTGGGAGAAGAGGATTGAAATTATCATTGACTGCCGGGAGTTTACTCAAGAGATTAAGGTCAGAATCGCCCCAACCGCGTTCAAGGATTATGCTCTAAGTTGGTGGGATCAGTTGGTGACGTCTAGAAGAAGGGCTGGAGATATACCGGTTGAGACTTGGACCCAACTAAAGATCATTATGAGGAAAAGGTTCATACCAAGTCACTACCACAGGGAACTTCACCTTAAGCTTCGCAATTTGTCTCAAGGCAGTAGGTCCGTCGAAGACTATTTCAAAGAAATGGAAACTTTGTTACTTAGAGCCGATATTCAAGAAGACAATGAAGCTACTATGGCCAGATTCATGGGAGGTCTTGACAAAGACATCATTGAGAAGCTGGAGGTACATCATTATGTCGAACTAGAAGAGCTTCTCCACAAAGCTATCATGTTTGAAAAACAACTTAAGAGGAAAATCTCTAGGCCCGGATACAACTCTACCAAGTTCAGAAAAGATTACAAGCCTAAGGATTACAAACTTCTTGCCAAGCCTAAGATAGATGAGCCTCCGCTCAAGGGAAATGATCAAGGTTCAAGCACCAAGGCTAGAGAAATTCAGTGTTTTAAGTGCAAAGGTTTCGGCCACTACTCCCGTTCATGCTCCAATAAGAGAACCATAGTTATTAGGAACAACGGCGAGATAGACTCAGAAGAAGATCACTCGGAAACTGAACCTTTAGAGGAACCACTTAGAATGTCGGAGTTCGGACAACTCTTGGTCACTAGAAGAACCCTTAGCCTACACATTCAGGCTGAGAAAAATGAGCAAAGAGAAAACCTCTTCCACACCCGTTGCCTAGTTCAAAAGAAAGTCTGCAGCCTAGTGATTGATGGTGGTAGCTGTACCAACGTCGCGAGCCAATCTATGGTTGATAAGCTCGGACTCACAATCACTAAAAGAGCTAAACCGTATAAGTTGCAGTGGCTTAATGATGAGGGAGAACTGGAAGTCAAGAACCAGGTCATAGTTCCTTTGTCTATAGGAAAATATGAAGATGAGGTCTTATGTGATATCTTACCAATGGATGCTGGACATATCTTGCTTGGAAGACCTTGGCAATCTGATCGGAGAGTAATGCACGATGGATTTACTAACAGATATTCGTTTGAGTTTAAGGGCAGAAAGAACATCCTTGTACCTTTAACTCCTCAAGAAGTTCATCGAGATCAAATGGCCTTAAAGAAAAGCAAACCCACTTCCGAAGCCAAGCTCAAAGAACCGGCCAACCTTATGATCACGCCTCGACAAGGGAGTTATTCATCTTCCCTCCTTTTTGTGTTTAAAGAATGTTTTAATATTAACCAAATGGTGCAGGAAATTCCTAGCAAAATTCAATGTCTTTTACAGGAATTCAAAGATGTTTTTCCGGAAGAACCTCCCCAAGGTTTGCCGCCAATCCGTGGCATTGAACACCAAATCGATTTCCTACCCGGAGCGTCTCTTCCCAATAAACCAGCCTACAGAACCAACCCTTTAGAAACTAAGGAGCTTCAACGACAAGTCACCGAGCTAATGGAGAAAGGACATATCCGCGAAAGCATGAGTCCATGTGCCGTACCCGTTTTGCTTGTTCCGAAGAAAGATGGTAGCTGGAGGATGTGTGTCGATTGCCGTGCTATCAACAATATCACTGTAAAGTATCGACATCCCATACCTAGATTAGATTATATGCTTGATGAATTGCATGGTTCTTGTATTTTTTCTAAGGTAGATCTTAAAAGTGGATACCATCAGATTAGGATGCAAGAAGGTGATGAATGGAAAACTGCATTTAAAACTAAGCATGGTTTGTATGAATGGTTAGTCATGCCTTTTGGGTTAACAAACGCACCTCAGTACGTTCATGAGGCTAATGAACCATGTTCTTAGATCATTCATAGGTCGTTTTGTGGTGGTATATTTCGGTGATATTTTAATCTATAGCCGAAGCTTAGATGAACATGTGGAGCATCTTAGAAAAGTTTTAGAAGTGCTTAGGAAGGAAACCTTGTACGCTAATCTTAGTAAATGTACTTTTGGAACGGATAACCTTGTCTTTTTAGGCTTTGTTGTGAGTACAGATGGTATCAAGGTCGATGAAGAGAAGATACGAGCTATCAAAGATTGGCCGAGTCCAAAGACTGTTAGTGAAGTAAGAAGCTTCCATGGTTTAGCTAGTTTCTACAGGAGATTTGTTAAAGACTTCAGCACTTTAGCCGCCCCACTCATGGAGGTTATCAAGAAGACTGTCAGATTCAAGTGGGAACAAGCTCAAGAGAATGCATTTCAAACTTTGAAAGAGAAGCTAACACATGCCCCGGTTTTATCTCTTCCTAATTTCGATAAAAATTTTGAAATTGAATGTGATGCCTCAGGAATTGGTATTGGTGCTGTTCTTATGCAGGAGATGAAGCCCATAGCTTACTTTAGTGAAAAGCTTGGAGGCGCCACACTCAATTATCCGACTTACGACAAGGAGCTCTATGCGCTTGTTAGGGCTTTGCAAACTTGGCAACATTATCTTTGGCCCAAGGAGTTTGTTATCCACACAGATCATGAGTCTCTCAAGCATCTCAAAGGACAACAAAAGCTGAACAAGAGACACACCAAGTGGGTTGAATTCATCGAGACATTTCTGTACGTCATTAAGTACAAGAAAGGTAAGGAGAATGTAGTAGCCGATGCTCTTTCTCGGAAGTACGTTCTTTTGAATTCTCTTGAGGTTAAGTTACTAGGATTTGAGCAAATCAAAGAAATGTATGATAGTGATGTTGACTTCAAAGAAACCTATGCTGCTTGTGAAAAATTTGGCGTTGGAAAATACTTTAGGAGTGACGGATTTTTATTTTACGATAATCGCCTATGTGTGCCTAATTCCTCCTTGCGAGATTTGTTTGTCCAAGAAGCTCATGCAGGTGGACTAATGGGACATTTTGGCATGGCAAAGACGTCGAGTGTGCTACGTGAGCACTTCTTTTGGCCGCACATGCAAAGTGATGTCGAAAATGCTTGTCAAAGATGTATAACGTGTAAGCAAGCTAAATTGACAATTCAGAATCATGGTTTGTATACCCCTCTTCCTATTCCCTTGCATCCTTGGCACGACTTATCCATGGATTTTGTAGTTGGATTGCCTAGGACTAAGACTGGAAAAGATTCGGTATTTGTGTTAGTTGATAGGTTCTCTAAAATGGATCACTTCATACCTTGCCATAAAACCGACGATGCCGTTAATATAGCTGGGTTGTTCTTTAGAGAAGTTGTTAGGTTGCATGGAATGCCTAGAACTATTGTATCGGATAGGGATACCAAATTTCTTAGTTATTTTTGGAGAACCCTTTGGTCTAAGTTAGGAACCAAGCTTTGTTTCTCCACCACATGTCACCCACAACCCGATGGCCAAACCGAAGTAGTCAATAGAACCTTATCCACTCTGTTGCGTGCTATAATTAAAAAGAACCTTAGGACTTGGGAAGAATGTCTGCCTCATGTCGAATTTGCTTATAATCATGCTAGACATTCCGCGTCTAAGTATTCACCATTTGAAATTGTTTATGGGTTCAATCCCATCTCACCTTTGGATCTAATGCCTTTACCCGTGAATCAAAGGATAAGTCTTGATGGTAAGAAAAAGGCTGAGCTTGTGAAACAGATCCATGAGAAGGCTCGAAACAACATAGAGCACAAGACCAAGTTGTACGCTCAGCATGCAAACAAGGGCCAAAAGTTTATGGAGTTTAAAGAAGGGGACTTGGTGTTGGTTCATTTGAGAAAAGAACGGTTCCCTAACGAGAGAAAATCCAAGCTTATGCCCAGGATTGATGGTCCATTCGAAATCATCAAGAAGATCAACGACAACGCCTACCAGCTTGATCTCCAAGGTAAGTACAATGTGAGTTCGAGTTTTAATATTACTGATTTGGTTCCTTATTTTGCAGAAGAAACAGATTTGAGGTCAAATCCTTTTCAAGAGGGAGAGGATGATATGATTATGGTCAGCAAGGAGGAGGAACCTATGCAGCAAGGAGACGACAAAGAGGAGCAAAGGCAGCAGCTTGAACCAGAGCTACAAGGAGCTGAAGATTTATGTATTTCTCCGGGTCCTATCACTCGGTCTAAACAAGAGAAGCTCAAGACCACTTTGCAACATCTCCTCAACACCATCTCGGGCAGTTTGGTGTGTGCTAATCCAGCCATATTGGTTGTGATCCAAGCCACCTAAACATTTATCAAGAGAGGTGATATGACTTACACTCTTTTTCCCTTCATTTGGTTTTGCCCCATTGGGTTTTCCAAATAAGGTTTTTAATGAGGTAAGCCATATCACTCACTCATCAGCCTCTTGATAAAGCTTAAGCCCACCTCTATCTCTTATCCAAGTGAAGCAGCCCAAGTCCAATAAAGAAGATTCAGCCGAAAATCTCAAGACATGAAGAGTCCTTTTCTTTGTTCAAACTTTGGTTTTAATGCTTTGTATTTTTCGAGATTTCCCCTTTACTATTTGGCTGATTTAAACTCTTGTAATGCTTCATTTGTGAGTTATCAAACATCTTTTCATATTCTAAAATTCTCTGAAACTTGTTTGTTCATCCTTGCTTAAAGTGATCGGATCTTCAGCCTCACACCAAGTAAGCCGAAAGTCTTAGGATCTTTCACACTCCTAGGAAGTTTCACTTCGATCCACCCCTTGTTCACCGTGCCTTGGGTCTTCACCCACGTACAGAGCAAGCCTGAAAGTCCAAAGGATCACCATCCCTTTGGAAGTTTCGCAACAATCCCCCAAAGACTCATCGGATCCACTCTTGTTCTTCATCTTTCATCGCTTCCGCATCACTCACCTTGTCACCAATCATCACAACCTCTTGGAGAAGCATTCAGAGACTTGATCCTCACCTAGGATCATATCAAGGACCGACTTGAGTGTGCTAATCCAGCCACCTTGGTTGTGATTCAAGCCACTTGAGCATTCATCAAGAGAGGTGTGTGGACTTGTACTCTTTTTCCCTCTTCTTGGTTTTGTCCCAATGGGTTTTCCAAGAGAGGTTTTTAATGAGGCCAGCCCACACACTCTTTACCATTAGCCTTTTGATGAAATCAAAGCCCACTCCAATCTCTCAAGAATCTCGCCAATATGAAGTTGAAGAGTCTACTTTGTCTTAGTCTTTGTACACTTAATGGTCAAGCTTTGACTCATTAAGTATTATCTATTTTCTATACTTTCTAGTTCTAAGTATTCTAAACTCTCTAAGTACTTGTATTTTCGTTTCTTTCAATCTATCAAACCTTTTCTTATTCTTAATCACTTTTGAAACCATTTGATCAAGCTCGATTAGTGTACTTGGAAGATCTCCTTGCATTACGAGTAACCTTGATAGTCTAAGAGTGATTCCGTACCTCTTAGAAGTTTTAATCATTCCCTTTTTCGTGACCCATTCATTCATCTTGACCGATCTATTCATCTCCTCACTCGCCGATAGTCATCCGAACCGGTTCATCCGTGGATTCATCGCTTCAAGGACTTCACCTATCATTTGGAGAGCATTCAGGGACGTGATCCTCCTCTAGGATCACATCACATCCTAAAATGCTAAAACCTAGAAAATGAAATAAAGTGCATATTTAGATTCAGGATGATGAGAATAAAGGATTGTGCAAAAATTGAGTGAAAAAGATTAAAGATAAAGAGCAGATCTAAGAAACAAAATTAAACAAAGTTCAGGTGGATACAGAGAAAGCATAAAGTAAAAGACGAAATTAAGAAGATGATATTAGGGTTTTCTAAGGGAAGGCTTTATATAGGAAGCCCTAAAACACAAAAAAACAAAAGTGACTAAATCTGATTAAGGTGGTGGGAGAACTCGGTCTGAAGTCGAGTAGTCTTTGTCGTCAGGCAGGAACTTGGTCAAAAGTCGAGTGGTGAGACCGAGTGGTGATCCTCTAAGGGTTTTGTCATTACGTGTGACTCGGCTTGCACCTCGAGTAATGGGCTCTGGCTCAGATCGAGTGGTCTTTATCGAGTGGGCCTCATCGAGTTAGCTCACCTTCCTGCCATAGCCTCAGCAATCTTCCAGTAGGTCTCCAATTGCCCTGAAAACAACCCCAAAATGCTATATGTGTGCAAACCTAATGCAAAGCCTAGTATGAATTCAAAGTAATCAAAACGTAGAGTAAATGGGGTAAAACATGTAGGGAAACTCTACCTAAGTGGTGAGAAATGCATACTAAAATATGGTAAAATGCAGAGACATCAACCTTAAACCCTAAATCTTAAACCCCTCACCCTAAATCATAACCCGAAACATAAAACCATAAACCCTAAATCCTAAACCCTAAACCTTAAATCCTTAATCATAAACCCTTAATCCCAAACTCTAAACCCTAAATCCTAAATCCCTAACCATAAACCGTAAACACTAAATCCTAAATCCTAATCCCTAAACCCTATATCCGTAACCATAAAACCTAAACCCTAAATCTATAACCCTAATTCCAAAACCCTTAACCCTAAATAGTAATTCTCAAACCCTAAACACTAAATAGTAATTCTCAAATCCTAAACTTTATACCCTATATCCTAAACCCTAAACCTCAAACCTTTCACTGCTAATCATAACCCGAAACATAACACCATAAACCCTAAACCTTAAATCCTTAATCATAAACACTAAACCCTAACCCTAAACCCTAAACCTTAAACCTTAAACCTTAAACCTTAAAACCTAACACTAAACCCTAAACCGTAAACCCTTAACCCGAAACCCTAAAAATAACCATAAATCTAAAACCCTAAACCCCAAACCATAAATCTAAAACCCTAAATTCTAAACCCTATATCCTAAACCCTAAACCAGAAAACCTAAACCCTAAACCCTAAATCAAAATACTAAACCATAAACCCTTAATCCTAAACCATAAAGCCTAATCCCTAAACCCAAAACCCAAAACAACATAATCTAAAACCCAAACCCGAAACCCAAAACTGTAAAACCCTAAATATAAACCCCTAAACCAAAAACCCTAAACACGAAACAAGAAACCTTATATCTAAAACTCTAAACCATAAACCATAAACCGTAAACATTAAACCCTAAACCCTAAATCTAAAACTGTATAACATAAATCCTAAACCCTATACCGTCAACCTTAAACACTAATCCTAAAACAATTAACCCCAAACCCTAAACCCTAAATCTCTAACCATAAAACCTAAACCCTATATTTATAACCCTAATCCCAAAACCCTAAACCTTGAATCCTAAATCTCAAACCCTGAACTTGAAACCTTAAACCCTAAATCTCAAACCCTTCACCCTAAATCATAACCCGAAACATAAAACCATAAACCCTAAATCCTAAACCTTAAACCTTAAATCCTTAATCGTAAACCCTTAATCCCAAACCCTAAACCCTAAACCCAAAATCCTCAATCCTTAACCATAAACCCTAAATACTAAATCCTAAATCCTAAACCCTAAACCCTAAATCCATAACCATAAAACCTAAACCCTAAATCTATAACCCTAATTCCTAAACCCTCAACCCTAAACAGTAAATCTCAAACCATAAACTTTATACCCTAAACCCTAAACCTCAAACCTTTCACCCCTAATCATAACCTGAAACATACCACCACAAACCCTAAACCGTAAATCGTTAATCATAAACCCTAAAACCTAAACAATAAATCACAAACCCCAAACCCTAAACCCTAAACCCAAACCCGAAACCCTAAAACCTACACCCCAAATCCTAGATCGCAAAGCTTAAATCCTAATCCCGAAACCATAATCCTTAAATTAAACCCTAAACCCAAAACCTTAAACTTTAAACCTTAAACCCTAACTCTAAACCCTAAACTATAAACCCTAGACCCTAAACCCTAAATCCAAAACCCAAAACCATAAACAATAAATCTAAAACCCTAAACCCTAAACCATAAATCTAAAACCCTAAATTCTAAACCTTATATCCTAAACCCTAAACCCTTAACCATAAACCCCAAACCCTCAACCCTAACTCAAAACACTAAACCATAAACCCTAAACTCTAAACACTATACCCTAAACCCTAAACCCAAAACAACATAATCCCTAAACCATAAACCCAAAACAACATAATCTAAAACCCAAACCCGAAACCCAAAACTCCTAAACCCTAAATCTGAAGCCCTAAACCCTAAACCATAGACACGAAACCATAAATCCTATATCGAAAACCCTAAACCATAAACCATAAACCATAAACCCCAAAACTTTAAGCCCTAAAGCCTAAACCCTAAACCTTAAATCAAAAACCATATACCATAAACACTAAACCCTAAATCTATAACCCTAATTCCAAAACCCTCAACCCTAAACAGTAAATCTCAAACCATAAACTTTATATCCTAAATCCTAAACCTCAAACCCTTCACCCGTAATCATAACTTGACACATACCACCATAAACCCTAAACCGTAAATCCTTAATCATAAACCCTAAAACCTAAACAATAAATCACAAACTCTAAACCTTAAACCCTAAACCCAAACCCGAAACCCTAAACCCTACATCCCAAATCCTAGATCGCAAAGCTTAAATCCTAATCCATAAACCATAATCCTTAAATTAAACCCTAAATCCAAAACCTTAAACTTTAAACCTTAAACACTAACTCTAAACCCTAAACCATAAATCTAAAACCCTAAATTCAAAACCTTATATCCTAAACCCTAAACCCTTAACCATAAACCCTAAACCCTAAACCCTAACTGAAAACACTAAACCATAAACCCTAACCTCTAAACACTAACCCTAAACCCTAAAGCATAATCCCTAAACCATAAACCCAAAACAACATAATCTAAAACCCAAACCCGAAACCCAAAACTCCTAAACCCTAAATCTCAAGCCCTAAACCCTAAACCCTAGACACGAAACCATAAATTCTATATCTAAAACCCTAAACCATAAACCATAAACCCCAAAACATTAAGCCCTAAAGCCTAAACCCTAAACCCTAAATCGAAAACCATACACCATAAATCCTTAACCCTAAACCGTCAACCTTAAACCCTAATCCCAAAACAATAAATACCAAACCCTAAACCCTCAACTATCAACAATAAACATAAACCGTAAACCACAAATCTCAAACCCTAAAGCCTAATCCCTAAACCCTAAACCCTAAACCGTAATCCTTAAAACCCTAAACCCAAAACATTAAACATAAAACCCAAAACCCAAAACCCTAGATCAAAACCATAAACCATAAATCCTTAACCCTAAACCGTAAACCTTTAGCCTTAACCCTTAAATATAAAACCCTAAACCCTAAACCCATAATTCCAATCCCTAAACCCTACAACTTAAACCCTTAATCCCAAACCCTAAACTATAAACACTTAATCCTAAACCATAAACCCTAAACCATTAATCCTAAATAACTAATCCTAATCCCTAAACTCTCAAACTTAAACCCTTAATCCCAAACCTTAAACCCTAAACCTAAACTCTATACCCTAAATATCTAACCATAAAACCTAAACACTATATTCATAACCATAATTCAAAAACCCTAAACCTTGAATCCTAAATCTCAAACCCTAAACATTAAACCCTAACCCTAAATCTCAAACCCTTCACCCTAAATCATAACTTGAAACATAAAACCATAAATCCTAAATCCTAAACCCTAAACCTTAAATCATTAATCATAAACCTTTAATCCCAAACCCTAAACCCTAAACCTTAAATCCTAAATCCCTAACCATAAACCTTAAACACTAAATCCCAAACCCTAAATCTCTAACCATAAACACTAAATCCCTAACAATAAACCCAAAACCTTAAATCTCTAACCATAAAACCATAAACCCTAAATCCTAAACCCTAAACCTTAAATTCTTAATCATAAACCCTTAATCCCAAACCCCAAACCCTAAACCATAAATCCTGAGTCCCTAACCATAAACCCTAAAACCTAAAGCCCAAAACGTATACCCTAAACCCTATATCCCTAGCCATAAAACCTAAACACTAAATCCATAACCCTAATCCCAAAACCGTAAACCCTAAACCTTAAATCTCAAACCCTCAACTTTAAACCCAAACCCTAAACCCAAAACTCCCAAACTCTAAATCTCAAGCCCTAAACCCTAAACCCTAGACACGAAACCATAAATCCTAAATCTAATACCATAAACCATAAACCATAAACCCCAAAACTTTAAGCCCTAAAGCCTAAACCCTAAACCCTAAATCGAAAACCATATACCATAAATCCTAAACCCTAAACCGTCAACCTTCAACCCTAATCCCAAAACCCTAAACCCTAACCCATAAACACCAAACCATAATCCATAAAACCCAAACCCAAAACCCAAAACCCTAAACATAAAACCCAAAACCGTAAACCCTAAAATCTAAACCCTATATTCATAACCCAAATCCTAAAACCCTAAACCCTGAATCCTAAATCTCAAACCCTAAACTTGAAACCCTAAACCCTAAATCTCAAACCCTTCACCCTAAATCATAACCAAAACATAAAAACATAAACCCTAAATCCTAAACCCTAAACCTTAAATCCTTAATCATAAACCCTTAATACCAAACCCTAAACGCTAAACCCTAAATCCTAAATCCCTAACCATAAATTCTAAACATTAAATCCCAAATCCTAAACCCTAAACCCTAAATCCATAACCATATAACCTTAACCCTAAATTTATAACCCTAATTCCAAAACCCTAAACCCTAAACCGTAAATCTTAAACCTTAAACTTCATACTCTAAACCCTAAATCTCAAACCCTACACCCCTAATCATAACCCGAAACATACCACCATACACCCTAAACCTTAAATCCTTAATCATAAACCCTAAACCCTAAACAATAAATCACAAACCCTAAACCCTAAACCCTAAACCCAAACCCGAAACCCTAAAACCTACACCCTAAATTCTAAATCGCAAAGCTTAAATCCTAATCCCTAAACCATAATCCTTAAGTTTTAAAGCCTAAACCCAAAACGTTAAACTTTAAACCTTAAACCCTAACTCTAAACCCTAAACCATAAACCCTAGATCCTAAACCTTAAATCAAAAACCCAAAACCATAAATGATAAATCCAAAACCCTACACCCTAAACCATAAATCTAAAACCCTAAATTCTAAACCCTATATCCTAAACCCTAAACCCTAAACCCTAAATCAAAACCATAAACAATAACCCTAAACCCTAAACACTTTACCCTAAACCCTAAAGCCTAATCCCTAAACACTAAACCCAAAACAACATAATCTAAAACGCAAACACGAAACCCAAAACTCCAAACTCTAAATCTCAAGCCCCCAAAACTAACACGAAACCATAAATCCTATATCTAAAACACTAAACCATAAACCATAAACCCTAAACTTTAAGCCCTAAACCCTAAACCCTAAATTGAAAACCATATACCATAAATCCTAAACCCTAAACCGTTAACCTTAAACCCTAATCCCAAAACAATAAACCCCAAACCCTAAACCCTAAACCCTAAACCATAAACAATAAACCCAAACCATAAACCACAAATCTCAAACCCTAAAAGCCTAATCCCTTAACCCTAAACTCTAACCCATAATCCTTAAATCCCAAACCATAAACACCAAACCATAATCCATAAAACCCAAACCCTAAACCCAAAAACCTAAACATAAAACCCGAAACCCTAAACCCTAAATCAAAACCCTACACGATAAACCATAAACCCTTAACTCTAAAACCTTAACCCTAAATATAAAACCCTAAACCCTAAACCCTTAACCTTAAACTCTAAACACTAAACCCGTAATCCCAATCCCTAAACCCTACAACTTAAACCCTTAATCCTAAACCCTAAACCCTAAACCTAATCCCTAACCATAAAACCGAAACAGTATATCCATAACCCTAATCCCAAAACCCTTAACCCTAAAACATAAATCTCAAACCCTAAACTTTAAAACCTAAATCCTAAACCTCAAACCCTTCACCCCAAATCATAACCCGAAACATAAAACCATAAACACTAAATCCTAAACCCTAAACCTTAAATCCTTAATCACAAACCCCAAACCCTAAACCCTAAATCCTTAATCCCTAACCATAAACCCTAAAACCTAAATCCCAAAACTTATACCCTAAACCCTATATCCGTAGCCATAAAACCTAAACCCTAAATCCATAACCCTAATCCCAAAACCCTAAACCCTAAACCGTAAATCTCAAACCCTCAACTTTAAACCCAAACCCTAAACTTCAAAACCTTCACCCCTAATCACAACCCAAAACAGAACACCATGAACTGTAAGCCTTTAATCCTTAATCATAAACCCCAAAACTTAAAGAATAAATCCCAAACCCTAAATCCTAATCCCTAAACCAAAACCCGAAACCCTAAAACCTACACCCCACATCCTAAATCCCAAACATTAAATCCTAATCCCTAAACCATAATCCTTAAACTCTAAACACTAAACCCTAACCCTAACCTTAAACCTTAAACCCTAACTCTAAACCCTAAACCATAAACCCAAAACCCGAAACCATAAACCATAAATCATAAATCCAAATCCCTAAACCCAAAACCATAAATCTAAAACCCTATATCCTAAACCCTAAACCATAAACCCTAAACCCTAAACCCTAAATCAAAACACTTAACCATAAACCCCAAACCCAAAACCATAAATCTAAAACCCTAAATTTTAAACCCTATATCCTAAACCCTAAACCATAAACCCTAAACCCTAAACCCTAAAGTCTAATCCCTAAACCCTAAACCCAAAACAACATAACATAAAACCCAAACCCAAAACTCGAAAACCTTAATTATCAAGCCCTAAACCCAAAACCCTAAACAAGAAACCAGAAACCCTATATCTAAAACTCTAAACGATAAACCATAAACCCTAAACATTAAACTCTAAACCCTAAATTTAAAACCGTATAACATAAATCCTAAACCTTATACAGTCAACCTGAAACACTAATGATATAAGACTTGAGTTGCACAAGTCTTTGAGCCCGGATCTGAAGTGGAAACGAAGTTAGCTCGAAGCTCCTCCTCCGTTACAGCTCACAAAGACCGGTGTGGAAGGCTAGACAAGCAGCTCGAAGCTCCTCTTGTGAAACCTGATGGATGGGGTCATGATGGTGGATCGATAAGCACCACAGGGAGTGTGAAAGGCTCCTTGATACAGCTTAAGAATCGTGGCTTTGTGAATCACACACAAAGACAAGATCTGAGACAAAAGTTTCAGCAACTTTCAGGCTAGAAGAAATTCGGTTCTTTATTGATGTAGGGTAAATAAAAAGATACACGGCCAGGGATCTTATAGTTTGATCCTTACGGCTACAACCTCTAGGGTTGCGACTCAAAGCAAAAACAACAGGACTTGTACGAAAATAAAAGAAAACAACACACACTCTCAATGGAAACAACATGCTGTTTCCTTATATGGAAAGTGTAGCTACAGACACAAAATAAAAAAAAATAAAATAAAAGACTCTACTGGGACTTGAACTAGACTCATTGTGGGCTTACTAGAGCCACTAGGCCGAGGCCATATCACCTGCAAGGAAACAGAAATAATTAAACACAAATCGTACCTGACTTGGACGAGAAGTCATCGCAGATAGGTCTATGGTTGGTCTGTTGTCCCGGACATCTTCAACTGGTTTAGTAGAGCTTGTATGGATACGCTGAATTCTTCTCTCAGTTTATCCCTCCTAGCTCTTGTGATAGGTCCAGCTACTTCGAATCTTGATGACATGGTCATCCTCCACTTGATGCACTTGGTCCGCTACTTGCTTGTTGTGTGATCCTATATTCAACTCCTTGGCTTTTGCTCGGGTTATTGGACCTTCCGAATCTTCTCTTGAATATTTGTCACTTCAGATATCGCTTCCACGTGTGTCCTCGCCAGATAGTTCAGTTACCAAATCGATGTCCGTGATCATACTCTCCTCTCGAGAAAGTTTTGTCCTCAAAACTTGTTCATCCGAGACATAAGGTGAAAGGTCAGCAACATTAAAGCTATGTGAAATGTTGAACTCACCTGGAAGCTCCAGCTTGTAGGCGTTGTCGTCAATTTTCTCAAGTACTTTGAACGGTCCATCGCCTCGAGGTGCTAGTTTGGAACTTCTCTTCGAGGAACCTCTCCGGTCGCATGTGAATCCATACCCATTCTCCGGCTCAAAGATGACTCGCTAAGCCCTTTGTCCCTTTGGGCTTTGATCTTTTCATTCTTCTTGAGAATCTTATCTCGACTTGTTCATATAGTTTCTTGATGTATTCGCCTGTTCTTGCTATCGACATTGATTTGTTCGTGTGTGGTATAGGAGTTAAATCAATCGGTGTTAAGGGCCTGAAACCATAGACAATCTCAAAGGGAGAAAGATTAGTAGTAGAGTGCCTGGCATGATTGTAGGCGAACTCAACAAATGGTAGACAATGAACCCATGTTTTTAAGTTCTTTCTGAGTGTGGCTCTAAGTAAAGTGGAAAGGGTTTGGTTTACCACTCCGCTTTCCATCCGCTTCAGGGATGACAAGTAGTTGAGAACAAGAGCTTTGTCCCCATCTTTCTCCACAAGGTTCTCCAAAAGTGTCCTAAGAATTTGACATCACGGTCAGAGACAATAGTTCTAGGAATACCATGTAATTTTACCACTTCTTTGAAGAACAGATCGGCGATTTGGGAGGCATCATTGGTCTTGTTGCATGGTATGAAATGTGCCATCTTCGAGAATCTATCAACCACCACGAAGATTGAATCCTTGTGCTGAACCTGTGGTAACCCTAAGACAAAATCCATGGAAATATCTTCCCAAGGAGCATTAGGGACAGGCAAAGGTAAGTATAATCCGTGAGGATGGGACCTCGATTTGGCTTTGTGGCAAGTCACACATTTGGCACAAGTTTTCTTGACGTCCTTCTTGATATGAGGCCAATAGAAATGATCCGTCACTACAGCCAACGTCTTGTCAATGCCAAAATGACCCATAAGATCACCTCCGTGAGCCTCCTTGAGCAACAAGTCACGCATGGATCCTCTTGGTATGCATAGTCTTTTATCCCTGAAAAGAAATCCATCATGCAAATAGTAGGAATGGAATTCACCCTTACCACAGGCTTCATAAGCCTCGGAAAAATCAGGATCCGTGGCATAGTGATCCTTGAGATGCTCAAACCCCATGATCTTGGCTTCTAGCGTGGTGATTAGTATGTATCGTCGGGATAAGGCATCAGCTACCACATTTTCCGTGCCCTTCTTGTACTTAATGACGTAAGGAAACGTTTCTATGAACTCCAGCCATCTTGCATGTCGCCTCTTGAGTGTTGTTTGTCCTCGGAGATGCTTGAGAGTTTCATGATCGGTGTGGATGATGAACTCCTTGGACAGTAGGTAGTGCTGCCAGGTTTGTAAGGCTCGGACTAGGGCGTACAACTCTTTGTCATATGTCGGGTAGTTGAGTGCAGCTCCGTTGAGTTTCTCATCGAAGAATGCCACGGGCTTCTTGTTCTGGTGTAGCACGGCTCCAATTCCTAGACCTGAAGCATCACATTCAATCTCGAAGATAAGGTCAAAGTTAGGTAAAGAAAGAACCGGTGCTTGTGTTAGCTTGTTCTTGAAAGTATTAAAGGCTTGTTCTTGAGCAACTCCCCACTTAAATGGCTGATTCTTCTTGATCACGGCTGTGAGTGGTGCAGCTACTGTGCTAAAATCCTTGATCTAATCATCTATAGAAGCTAGCTAGTCCGTGGAAACTCCGAACATGTCCGATGGTAGTGGGAGTAGGCCAATCTCGGATAGCTTTTATCTTCTCTTCATCCACCTGTATTCCTTGTTCACTAATAACAAAACCTAAGAACACAAGTTTGTTAGTATAAAAGACACACTTCTTTAGGTTAGCATATAAGCTTTCCTTCCAAGTGATTTAAATACAAGTTCTAGGTGTGCTAAATGATCCTTAAGATTTTTGCTGTAGATTAATATGTCATCAAAATAAACTACTACAAATTTTCCAATATAAGAACGAAGAACCTGGTTCATCAAGCTTATGAAGGTGCGGGTGCGAAGCAGGAGACCAAAGGGCATGACAAGCCACTCAGATAGCCCCTGCTTTGTTTTGAAAGCAGTTTTCCATTCGTCGCTTCACAAGATACGCATTTTGATGATATCCACTTTTAAGATCCACCTTTGAGAAGAGTGGAACCGCAGAGCCTCGCCTAACATGTCGCCGAGACGTGGGATAGGGTGCCGGTACTTGATGGTTATGTTGTTGATGGCACGACAGTTCACACATTCTCCAAGTGCCTCCTTTCTTTGTACGCAGCGTAACGGGCACAGCACATGGACTAAGACTTTCTCGGATGTAACCTTGGTCTAATAAGTCACTGATTTGTTTCTCCAATTCCTTGCTTTCCTCCGGATTCGCCCTATGAGCAGGTTTGTTCGGCAGAGCTGTTCCCTCAACCAAATCGATTTGATGTTCTATACCTCTAATTGGTGGTAGCCAGGTGGTAGTTCTTCGGGAAATACGCCCAAGTAACTCTGGAGTAAGGGTTGGACTTCCTCCGAATTTCTAGGTCACCTGTATCTGTACTTAGACATTCTTGGTAGAACATTAGTAGTAGGCGCCCTTGGCACCAAGGGACTTACCAACTGATCCGTAGCTTATGTAAAGGTTCGATGTACTTACCTCTCCGCCCTTAGCCATTTTTATGAAGTGCATGAACTTGGGAGGACTGAGGGTGCAAGAGTGAACTTACGGTTTTGGTGTGTCACCGAGTATTGGTTAAGACGTCCGTCATGTTGAGTTTCTCGGTCAAATTGCCAGGGTCTCCCTAAGAGGAGGTGGCCAGCTTGCATGGGCACTACATCACAAGTAACTTGATCAACATACTTACTAATGCTAAATGGAACCGCTTCTGTTCGGAGACCTTCATCTCGGCCTTGTCATTGAGCCACCGGCTTGTATGGGCGTGGATGCTTGGTTTTCACGAGACCTAATTTCTCAACAAGAAGCTTTGGCCACGTTAGTACAAGAACCACCATCTATAATTAAATTGCAAACCTTGCCATTGATGGTGCAACCGTATGAAATAGATTTTTCTTTGTGCGGTCTCCTCAGGTCCTACTTGGACATTTAGAACCCATCTTATCATGAGTGATTCCCCAAGTGTCCGGATACTGATGTCTTCCCGTGTTCTTCGGACTCGCTCACAGCCCTCATCTTGTGACTCGTAATCTCCCGTGTTGGTGACGATCATTACTCTTCGGTTTGGGCAGTCTCTTGATATATGCCCTCTTCCCTGGCACTTAAAACAAGTAATGTCACGAGTTCAATTATATTGGTTAGAAGACTTACCTTGTTTGTCACGGAAACTCCTTTGTGGTTGGATGCCCTTGATTTGAACCTGGAATCTATCTCAACAGCTTTTCCTTTGTCTTGTACTTTGGACACATCATTCTTCCATGTTTCAGGAACATTTCGCACGATTGTTGCTGTTATTCTTGTGCTTAATCTGCTGCTCTATCTGAACCGATAGTGTAGTAGTTCATGTAAACTCTTGTACTTGGCACGCTCAACTTTTCTTTGAATCCTATCTTGTAATCCATCGATGAATTGAGCCATCATAGCCTCCTCGGATTCTTCCAACTCCAGCGAAGTTCATAAACTTTTCAAACTCCTCAAAATAGTCCTCCACGCTCCTTGTTCCCTCGTGGTCAACTTACGAAAACGTTGTTGTAAGTCTCTATGAAAAGGTACAGGGACAGACCTTAACCTCATTAGGTACTTCATGTCGGACCAGTTGGTGACAGCTCCAAAGTGAAGTCGCCTCCGCCAGCTACTGTTCTGTCCCACCATGCTAGGCTTCCGTGAGTTGAGCCGCAGCTACAGCCACCCTTTTGTTCTCTCTCGTACCCATAACATTCAAAGATATACTCAAGTCTCCTTTCCCAATCCAAGTAAGCTTCGGGATCAGTTTTGCCTGCAAAAGATGGTGGAGTGAGCTTGATATCGTGGTTATTTTCTCTAGGTTCTACCTCTCTTGGTCGGTGTCTCCGTAGAGGATCAACTCGACGTGGTTGTCGAGCTAGCATGTCGAGTGAGTCTCCATCGGATTCTGAGAGAACTTCCTCTTCAGGATCAGGAGGGTGCTGTTGTGGTTGCTCCAAGCGGGTGAGGCGAAAAGCCAAGTTCTTGGTGATTATAAACAATGCTAATCATAGTCATCGTGTCGACTTGCATTGCACGAAAACCTCCATCATATCTTGTTGACGCTCGGGACCTCCGTCAGCCATGTTTTACTCCAATCCGAATCGAATTCAAAGTGCTAATAATAATGTAAATTTTCCTAGCAAAAAGAATCACACAAGAATCAAATCTTCTCAAACAAACAGTTAAACAGCAAAGGGAATCGCAGTTTAGGTTTCGATATGGGAAAAATACGAAACAATGTCCAAAAATCAAAATAACAATTTTTATATTTTCTGAAGAGTTTAAAGAAGCAAAAACAAAAGACGAAATATTTTTATGAGTTTTTTTGGATTTTATAAAATTGAAACACTGAAGCAGACAAAACAGAAACAAAAAATTTCTAGGGTTTTAAGTTTTGATGAACGAAAAATACTAAATGAACTCCTAATTTGAAAACGACAATTTTTATGATTTTTTTGTATGTTTTAAGAAACTAAAACAAAAGACGAAATATTTTTTTTGAGTTTTTGTTGATTTTATAAAAATCTGACAAGTCAGATGTAAAAGCTGGAAAATCTAGAAACAGAAAAGAAAGAAAAGAAAAAAAAAAAAAAAAAAAAAACTAAGATTGAAAAGAAACAACCTGGGATAGGAGCTGGTTAGGCTCTGATACCAATGATATAAGACTCGAGTTGCACAAGTCTTTGAGCCCGGATCTGAAGTGGAAACGGTTAGCTCAAGCTCCTCCTCCAGCTCACACAAAGACCGGTGTGGAAGGCTAGACAAGCAGCTCAAGCTCCTCTTGTGAAACCTGATGGATGGGGTCGTGATGGTGGATCGATAAGCACCACAGGGAGGTGAAAGGCTCCTTGATACAGCTTAACAATCGTGGCTTTGTGAATCACACACAAAGACAAGATCTGAGACAAAAGTTTCAGCAACTTTCAAGCTAGAAGAAATTCGGTTCTTTATTGATGTAGGGTAAATAAAAAGATACACGGTCGAGATCTTATAGTTTGATCTCACGGCTACAACCTCTAGGGTTGCGACTCAAAGCAAAAAACAACAGGACTTGTACGAAAAATAAAAGAAAACTACACACTCTCAATGGAAACAACATGCTGTTTCCTTATATGGAAAGTGTAGCTACAGACACAAAATAAAAAAAAATAAAATAAAAGACTCTACTGGGACTTGAACTAGACTCATTGTGGGCTTACTAGAGCCACTAGGCCGAGGCCATATCACCTGCAAGGAAACAGAAATAATTAAACACAAATCGTACCTGACTTGGACGAGAAGTCATCGCAGATAGGTCTATGGTTGGTCCGTTGTCCGGGACATCTTCAGCTGTGTCGAGTAGAGCTTGTATGGATACGTTGAATTCTTCTCTTAGTTTATCCCTCCTAGCTCTTGTGATAGGTCCAGCTACTTCTGGAATCTTGATGACATGGTCATCCTCCACTTGATGCACTTGGTCCGCTACTTGCTTGTTGTGTGATCCTATATTCAACTCCTTGGCTTTTGCTCAGGTTATTGGACCTTCTGGAATCTTTTCTTGAATATTTGTCACTTCAGTATGCGCCTCACGTGTGTCCTCGTCAGATAGTTCAGTTACCAAATCGATGTCCGCATCAACTAATCCCAAAACCATTAACCCAAACCCTAAACCCTAAATTCTAAACCATAAATAAAAACCATAAACCATAAACAATAAACCCAAACCCAAAACAACATAAGCTAAAACCCAAACCCAAAACCCAAAACCCCTAAACTCTATATCTCAAACCGTAAAAACTAAACACGACACCCTAAACACTATACCATAAACCATTAACCCTAAATATTAAAACCTAAACCCTAAATCCCAAACCTTAAAGCCTAATCCTTAAACCCTAAACCCAAAACAACATAATCTAAAACCCAAACCCAAAACACAAAACTCCTAAACCCTAAATCTCAAGCCCTAAACCCTTACCCCTAAACATGAAACCATAAATCCTATATCTAAAACCCTAAACACTAAACCGTAAATCAAAAACCATATACCATAAATCCTAAACCCTAAACCGTCAACCTTAAACCCTAATCCCAAAACCATAAACCCCAAACCCTAAACCCTAAACCCTAAACCCTAAACAAAAACCCAAACCATTGATAACATGTGTTTCACAGGTTTTCAATTCCCCAATGCTATCATGTCATTGTAGCACTTGATGTATCAATCCAAATGGGTGAGATGTTATGCAATCAAGATGAGATCAGAAACTCCTAATTCAAGCCAAGCAGAGAGTGATTTGGTAACTTAACTATTCTAAATGCAGAAAGAAGCAAATCAAACAAAACAGAACTAAAGCAAGCAAGTAGAAAGTAAGAAACAATCAATGAGAAGGAGGGTTTTGAGGAAATGGTTCATTGTTCTGTGATTCATCCTTCTCTATCCTAGATGTTTAACAAATCTTCATAGAAGTTGTCCATAGACGATAAAAATCAAAGGAAGGTGAATCCACCGCTGTGGTAGACACCAATAGTCCAAAGTCACTTCCTAATCTTAATGTTATCCTAAGAGTACAAAGAACAAACGCCAATGAAACATAACAAGGGAAAACATTAGATTCCAATTTATCAATGTCAAAAGCCTACCAATGTCTTGGTGAAAAGCCATATATCTCTAGCATCAGTAGGTCAGACATTTCAACAAGCACCTGTCGGGTGTGAAATCCTAAGATCTAATTCCAGGTGGTTAGCATGAAATAGCATTAAGATCAACTAATCCAGAACGGATCTAAGCAATTCCAAACTTAAACATCTAAGAAAACTAGGATTCCTACACTGATCTAACCATTCCTCAGAAACCCAAGTTCACTACTCAGAAATCATCCTAAAATGCTCAAACCCAGAAAATGAAATAAAGTGCATATTCAGATTCAGGATGATGAGAATAAAAGGATTGTGCAAAAATTGAGTGAAAAAGATTAAAGATAAAGAGCAGATCTAAGAAACAAAATCAAACAAATTTCATGTGGCTACAGAGAAAGCATAAAGTAAAAGACAAAATTAAGAAGATGATATTAGGGTTTTCTAAGGGAAGGCTTTATATAGGAAGCCCTAAAACACAAACAGACAAAAGTGACTAAATCTGATTAAGGCGGTGGGAGAACTCGGTCTCAAGTCGAGTAGTCTTTGTCTTCAGGCAGGAACTTGGTCAAAAGTCGAGTGGTGAGACCGAGTGGTGATCCTCCACGGGTTTTGTTATTACGTGCAGACTCGCTTGCACCTCGAGTAATGGGCTCTGGCTCAGATCGAGTAGTCTTCATCGAGTGGTTTTCATCGAAGTTAGCTCATCTTCCTTCCATAGCTTCAGCAATCTTACAGAAGGTCTCCAATTGCCCTGAAAACAACCCCAGAATGCTATATTTGTGCAAACCTAATGCAAAGCCTAGTATGAATGCAAAGTTATCAAAATGTAGAGTAAATGGGGCAAAACATGTAGGGAAACTCTACCTAAGTGGTGAGAAATGCATACTAAAATAAGGTAAAATGCAGAGACATCAACTCCCCCAAACTTATTCTTTGCTTGCCCTCAAGCAAACAAATCAGAAGCAGGAAGAGAGGTTTGAAAATGGGGACTCAGAACATAAGCAATGTCACAAGAAAAGATACAATCGACATCCCAGGTAGCAATTCTAAATGCAATGCCAAAGAGCTATACTTGTAAAGTGTTAGCCATACTCTTCACAACACTACCTAACACTAGTTTTAACCTACACATATGTTCAGATCAATCATTCCCTTTAACGTTCATTTAGTAGTAACCATGGATAAAGTTTATGCAAAGTCTCTGAACTCATTTGGCTTAAGGGTAGTGGGTCAAGAGACAAAGATGGTCCCTTCTTGTAATTGGTTTCAAACTTTTTCAAAACAGGGGACTCTCAAAGAAAAACTGAGCTTCAGGAGAAGGCTAAAGGTACAAGGCCAACCTATGCATACAAGGACAAACTCTCATCTACCCAAAACATACATTAAGATCATACCCGAACCTAAGTCTAAACCCAGAAGATGATCCTAACTCTACCCTTAGGCCCTTTTCTGCCTTGAATCACTCTAGGTCAAACCATTCTTTCTTTCTTTTTGCTCTTTCACTCTAAGGAGGGGTTCTCTTTTCATAACTACTTACTATAGCGGATTGGGTTCTTATTAGCTATGGCTCCTCATACTTCACAAGACAATTCTTTTCCTTTTCTATTTCCAGAGCCTATTCTTTTCATTTTCAAATTCCCAAATCCTTTACTACATCAGTGTTTCAACATACCCATTTCCTCAGAACTTTACCTTTTCTTTCTTTCATTTTTATCCAACCCAAATTACAATATAAACCACTCAGTTTGCTAACTCGATGACGCAAACCGGGTCCATCCATCGAGTCCTCTACCCGAGTTAGGTTTTCCAGTCTATTCCCACCCAGAATCATGTTTCCACCTAGTCCTATTCTAATCTAGAGATTTCGAACTAGAACTAAATGAAAGTCTATCCTTGTCGGCTCCAACCTAACACTTTCTACCAAGCTCAGTTTGAAAACAAGGCCTCACACTCAGAAAGTAAAAATGGCTTGAAAGAAAGGTAGGTTTATGGGTAAAGGGGAATCTACTTGGATTAATAAAGGGTGGTAAAAAGGGGAAGAAAATCCAAGTATGTATATGGGTATCCATTTGTTCAGTTTCAATGCATAAACATGATAATTATGAGTCAAATTTAGGTTCTAATATATAGGGAATGATTTCAAATCACAATATGTCTCAGCCAAGATTAAATGTTTAAGCAATGCATTCAAAGTATCGTGCTACCTTATGGTTCAAACTCTAATGACATGCACCACATAACTACTAAACAGGTCATTGATTTTATCGATTCAAGCAACATGCTAACAAGGTTATGATCATCATTATCCCCTATGCAACAATCCTATATGATATGCAACTAGACTCAATCCTAAAATGTAATGCAACTACATGAACACTCTGTTTTTGTGGAATGATTTTCGAAAAAATTTCAAATTGTTATGGGTTTTTAATGCAATAGATGATGACTCAAGATATGCAAAATTTGAAAATAAGAAAACAGAAAACAATGTAAGATGCCCCTTGAACCATCCCCCAAACTTAAATTACACAGTCCCTTGTGTAATAAAAATTCAAAGGAGAATTCAAGAGTCGAAAAAGAAGCTAAACTAGATGCAGTAGTATGTACAATGAATGGATGGGGTTGGTACCTCAAGGGTTGGTGAATAACTGGTCTGTGTAAGCATCCATGCTATCCCTGGTGTAGTTAGGTACCGAAGTCGAGTGCGTAGCTTCCTCGGTGAAGAACTCGGTCTGTGTAACTTGACCTGGCATTGATGTGATCATGGAATCATCCGAGAAGACCCTTGTGCCTTGTTCAGCAAAAACGAAGTCTATGATCATATCATTTGGTATAAGAGCACACTCTTGTGTTTGGTATTATCATTCTATCATCGTTTCCATCTTTTCATTCAATCAGTTTTGATCTCTTCCCCTTCTTATTCCTTTCATCTTCTTTTCTTCTATTCTGTAATTGTCGTTTTTGTTATTGGAAAAAAAAAATCCATATCTAGATTAAAAAAAAAGAAAGAGAAAAAAAAAGATGTCTTTCGGTTTATTGAAAAAGAGTAAACCAGAAAAAGTTCAAAGGAGAGAAAACAAGAAGTCACAACAAAAGGTAGCAGACATGTTAACTCAAACATTTCTGACCAAGATGCAAAAGAGAGGGGCAAACAGAGATGAAAGCGATGCACCAAAGGCTAGATCAAAGACTTAAAGGAGTCTCAGCAAAGGAGATCACAAAAGAGTCCTCTAAGAAGAGAGATAAACCACCTGAGGCTGCCAAGTGATGAGGAGGCAACTTATTACTACCATCGTGATGATAACTCATCTCAAGAAAACCAAAGGAGACTTAGACAAATACGGGAAGAGCAGCCTAATTCAAAACCAAAGGCGTTTTCTAAGTCTTACACCGCAAATCCAGTAGCTAAAGGGAAAGCCGAGGATTGTACTTCAAAGGCTCGAGATAAAGGAGAGATAGAACCAAAAGAAGCCGGAGTGGTTTTTGATTCATTGTCATCATCAGAGGAGCATGTCAAAATACTGGTTAAGGATGACCTATTAGTAGCACGTTTAATAAGTGAGAAAGCTAAAGCCAAAGAGCAGGAGAAAAAGGAAATCTACCAAGATCAGTTGTTGCTTGAGTCAAAGAATGAGGAAGCCATGAAGAAAAGTCTAGGGAGTACAGATGATTCAACTGATGAACTCACAGAGAGGTATTCCTTAATGTATACACCTAATTCATACACTTTGGAATTTAAGGTTGTGGAAGAAGTGGATTTAGTTTTTGGAGATTCAGCATTTTCCAAACCAGAAAACAAAGTTAAGAGTTTGCTGGCCGAGATTATGAAGCCAAGTAGAGAGAAGCAATTGCCACACTTCTGGCTAAGCAAAATAGAACCAATCCTAAACATTGAAGGAGAGAAACATAAAGATTTCAAGATGTTCATGGGAAGGGAAGTTGCAAAGGTGATCATGCTTGATAAATGTATGTTTCTTAAAGAGATTGGTACTGTAACAATAGCTCAAAGACGTAGTCCTATCTTGGAAAAAGTGAGCGATGGACGAAGAGTTATAGAGCTTGCAATTCTAGATTATTATGGAGTTCTAGAAGAATCCAATGCGAGAATTCTTTCTCTATGTCTAGAAGTAGGAGTATTATTCAAACCAAAGATGCACGAGGCAAGGCATACCTTACAAGTTTCCATATCTGGTGGAGTGATTAAGCTACCAAAGGTTAGCTATCTTAAACTCGTGAAAGATTTGAGCCTTCCATTTGATCCAGGTATCTAGATTTGAGGACAAAACCTTTTCACGAGGAGGGGTATGATGTGATCATGGAATCATCCGAGAAGACCTGTGTGCCTTGTTATGCACAAACGAAGTCTATGATCAACTTTTCTATCCCATCGGCCACCTGGAGTACATTCTCACCTCATCTAGAGCACACCTCGAAGTTGAATCACTCCAATCCGAGTTCAGGTGAACAAGTTATTAAATATCCAAGTCAAGTGACTCCCAGCTTACGCGATTCAGACATAGGTGCGCTCAATAATTATTTCCAACCAAAGAAGAAGGAATCAAGCTATGAAACAAATTATTCTAGAATCTTGATTCATAATAGAATCTGAGAAAATTGTATTCATCACAACTCTGGTTCAGACTTGGGAGATATGAATTTTACAAGTCAATGGATCTGCTTCAGGCCCTATTAGGCGTGATTATGATGCACAGCCCAACTCAGGTATTGACGTCGACGTAAAACCAATTGGAGAATCTTACTGGATCTCTTAGGTTTCTATCAAGCCTAAAAACAGAAGAAATGGATATCAAACCACAAAGTTATTACCCATTTGCCTAAAGGGGTCAACCTGATGCTGTAATTGAAGAACTCCAAGCCCAGTCTGTTTAAGAGCTTACAAAATTATGTTTGGCATCCTGGAACATCTACCTGTTGAGCAGAAGATCAAGAGTGAAGACCAAGAAGTTATGAATGAAGCCCAAGAGACCAAAAGTCCAACAGGTGTGTGAATTGGGCTTAGTGAACAGTACCTACGAAATTCATTTAATTAATTTGTGGTTAGTGTTTTAGTCACATGTTAATTATTTGTGGCCACATGTTTGGCTTATTACTTGAGATATTTTTCCTTCTTGTAACAAGAGATGAGATCGGATTTTTAGTGGAAGAACAGAAAAAATTTCTCCATCTTCTTCTTTGTTTCTCTACATTCCGAGAATTTCTCTTGGTGTTTCTACAAATTTCTCTTTGTTTTTCTACATGGTATCAGAGCCAGGTTCCTTGTGACCTTATTTCTTCAAGTCTTTTCGTTGAATCAAGTCTTTGGGATGGAAAATCTCAAGTATTTTACTCTACCGGTTGTTCTCAAGGGGAACAACTATCTCTTGTGGTCTAGAACCACCAAGACGGCGCTGAGGAGCCGGGGAATGTGGATCCACTGTCTGACGGCTGAGGAGATGCTTCAGGGTCAAGGAGAAGGTGGCGCCACCTCAGATGGAGCTGAAGGAAGCAGCGGAAAAGCTAAGGAGGGGGAGGTAGAGTCTCCAGCCCAAATTAGGTCAAGTAAAGGGGATTCCAAGTGGGTCCAAGAGGATCAGTTGGTGCTGGCTGTGCTTCAGAGCACTTTAGATCCTAGTATCTTAGCTTCCTATTCTTATGTAGAGACAGCTAAGGAGTTGTGGGATACACTCTTGGGAGTGTATGGAAATGAATCCAACCTTAGTAGGATTTATGAGATCAAGAAAGCTCTCGCCAATCTGCAACAAGAGGGGAAGGATTTCAAGGATTTCTTTGGTGAGTTTAGGGGGTTATGGGCCGAGCTGGAAGTGCTCAGACCTCCCACTATAGATATCAAAGAGATGATAGAGAGGAGAGAGCAAGACCAAGTGTTTGGTTTGCTTCTCGCTCTTGATGAGTCTTACTTTGGACTAGTTCATCACATCTTACGGTTTGAGAAGCTGCCTACTCTCAATCAAGTTTGCATGATGATTCAGAAGGAGGAAGGTTCCAAGGGTCTCTTTAAAGGGACAAGTGAAGTTGCTCATGTGAGCAAAGGAAAGGAGGTCGGATGGACTATCGACAAGAAGAACCTTGTGTGTGATCACTGCAAGATGAAAGGACACTCCAAGGACAAGTGTTGGACACTCTATCCACGTTTAAGGCCCAAGAATTTCAAGGGGACGGGTCAGACATCAAGGGGACTGGCTGGAGTAGCTACTTCAAACTCAGACGACTTGGTAAGAAGATCAGATTTAGATGCTCTCATCAAGTGCATCACCAAGCTTGCAGATTCTGGTAAGGGATTCTTTTCCTCTAGAACTCGCAAACCGGTTATTGTAGATTCTGGTGCTTCTCATCACATGATTAGTGATAGGGAATTGTTGTCTGATGTTGAGCCGCATGGTGGAAAGGTTACAATTGTGAATGGACATGATGTTGAGATTAGAGGAATTGGGAATTTTGAGTTGTTTAAGAAGAAATTGAAAGCTCTATACTTGCCGGATTTTTCCAATAATCTGTTATCTGTTCAGCAAGCTGCTAAGGACCTTGATTGCTTGGTTGTGTTTAGTTCTGATGATGTAAAATTTCAGGACAATAAGTCTGGGGAGACCATTGGGGAAGGTTGCTCCAAGGGTGGTCTCTATGTTTTGGATAAGGAACAACCAGATGTTGATAAGTCGGCTCTTAGCTCTTTTTGGCATGAAAGGCTGGGACATCCTCATCTCAAAGCCCTTCAGCTTGCTCTTCCTAATCAGAAAGTTCAAGATCATCAAAAGTGTGAAGCTTGCATTTTAGGAAAACATTGTAGGAATGTGTTTTCGGAATCTTCAACTTTGTATGATGACTGTTTTGATCTGGTACATTCTGATGTATGGACAGCACCTTGTGCAACTCGTGATCAATATAAATATTTTGTGTCATTTATCGATGAGAAGTCGAAGTACACATGGATTACGCTTTTGCCTTCAAAGAGTCACGTTCTTGATGCCTTCTCCAAGTTCTATAACTATGTATTGACTCAGTTTGGAACTAAGATCAAAAGCTTAAGGAGTGACAATGGGGGAGAGTACACGAGTAATGCCTTTAAGGAATTTGTTGGGAAGTTCAGAATTGTGCACCAGACCTCTTGCGCCTATACTCCACAGCAAAATGGAGTAGCTGAACGCAAGAATAGACATCTCATGGAAGTTGCGAGAACAATGTTGTTTGATAGAAATGTACCTAAACAATATTGGGGTGATGCAGTAATGACAGCTTGCTATCTTATTAACCGGCTACCAACTGTTTCTCTTGGAAGTGTCTCACCTCATGAGGTACTGAACAAAACTAAACCGTCTCTTGATCATCTACGTGTTTTTGGTTGTACTTGTTATGTGTTTGTTCCAGATGCTCTGAGGAACAAGCTAGAGCCAAAGAGTGTCAAGTGTGTATTCATTGGATACCCTACTACTCAAAAGGGATATAAATGCTACAACCCCACTACAAAGAGGATGTATGTCTCAAGGGAGTTTACGTTTGTTGAAGAGAAGGGTTACATTGATAGGCGGGATCGGAATAACTTAGAAGACCTCGTCACGCCAGTTGAGAGTGCATCGACTCTAAGGGTTATTTTGGAGGGGATAGCTCCTCGGGTTGATTCTATGGAACATGTTGAGGCTGAGGAGAATGACAGTGGTAACTCTCGAAGAAACAAGGGTAATATTGGGGATGAAGAATCACCGAAAGTGTTGCTCCCGATCAAGATTCAGAGAAACAGAGGCTGAAGAGGAATCAAGGATCAGATCCCGAAGAAGAAGAAGTTGTACCTCCATTGAGAAGAAGTACAAGGATGAGATTTCCTCCTGAAAACTGGAAGAACACAAGGGTATATTACAATAACCAGGGGTAGCTCATCCAATTCAGAATCATTGTACCATGGGTCGGCTTCACGAGAGCACCAAGCCTTTATCTCCAAGATTGATCAACATAGGACTCCGGAAAGCTATGAAGAGGCTTGTTTGGATGATGTGTGGGTTCAAGCTTATGTTGGAAGAGATATAATCTATGGTTAAGAATGGTACATGGGAAGAGATTGACAAGCCCGACAAAAAAGAAGCTAGTGGGCTGTAAGTGGGTTTATACCATCAAGAATACTAGGACCAGAGAAATAGAGAGATACAAAGCAAGGTTAGGGCCAAGGGTTACACAGAAGTATGGAGGGATTACACATAAACTTTTACGCCGGTAGCTAAGCTCCATTCGGTACATTGATATGATCCTAGGGGAGGATCGTGTCCCTGAATGCTCTCCAAATACTAGGTGAAGTTCTTGAAGCATTTAATCCATGGATGCACCGGTTTGGATGATGATCGGCGAGTGAGGAGTGAATAGATCGATCAAGATGGATGGATAAGTCACGAAAAATGGAATGATTGAAACTTCTAAGAGGTGCGGAATCACTCTTAGACTATCAAGGTTACTCCTGAATGCAAGGAGATCTTCCAAGTACATTAATCGAGCTTTGATCAAACAGTTTTCAAAAGTGATTGAGAATAAGAAAAGGTTTGATAGATTGCAAGAAACTAAAAAATACAAGTACTTATAGAGTTTAGGATACTTAGAACTAGAAAGCATAGAAAATAGATAATACTTAATGAGTCAAAGCTGACCATTAAGTGTACAAAGACTAAGATAAGTAGATTCTTCATCTTCATATTGGCTAGATTCTTGAGAGATTGGAGTGGGCTTTGATTTCATCAAAAGGCTAATGATAAAGAGTGTGTGGGCTGGCCTCATTAAAAACTCTCTTGAAAACCCATTGGGACAAAAACCAAGAGGAGGGAAAAAGAGTACAAGTCCACACACCTCTTGATGAATGCTCAAGTGGCTTGAATCACAACCAAGGTGGCTGGATTAGCACACTCAAGTCAGCCCTGAATATGGTGTAAGAGAGGTGGAATGCTTGATGGAATCTTGCTTGCTTGGATCGAAATATCGGGCCAAGGGGCACATGTAGGTCTTTGTCGCTTGCTTCCTCGGGTTCATGTTGCTCTTGGCTCCCTCTTTAGCTTCCTTAAGCTCTGGTTCAAGCTGCTCCTCCATCTCCTTAGCTTCTTCAAACATGTTGCTGGTCATGATCTCATCATCCTCTCCCACTTGAGAAGGATTTGACCTCAAATCCGCTTTCTTCAGCCAAAAAAGGAACTAGATCAGTTGTGTTGAAGCATGAGCTTACGCTTGTACTTACCTTTGGAGGTCCAGCTGGTAGGCATTATTGTTAAGTTTCTTGATGACTTTGAAAGGACCGTCGATTCGGGGCATGAGCTTGGACTTTCTTTGGGAAAATTTTCCTTTCTCAAATGTATCCAAACCAAGCCCTTCTTCAAAAATCTTTTCCTTTTGGCCTTTGTTAGTGTGCTTAGCATAGAGCTTGGTCTTGCTCTCCAAGTTGATCCGAGCTTTCTCATGAATCTGCTTGACAAGTTCAGCTTTCTTTTTCCCATCTAAGCTAGCTCTTTCACTCACGGGTAAAGGCATTAGATCCAAAGGTGATATAAGATTAAACCCATAGACAATTTCAAATGGAGAATACTTAGATGCAGAATGTCTAGCATGGTTATAAGCAAACTCTACATGAGGTAAACATTCTTCCCAAGTCTTTAGATTCTTTTTAATCAATGCACGCAACAAAGTAGATAAAGTTCTATTAACTACCTCGGTTTGACCATCGGATTGTGGGTGACAAGTTGTAGAAAAACAAAGCTTGGTTCCTAACTTAGACCAAAGTGTTTTCTAGAAATAGCTAAGGAACTTAGTGTCTCTATCCGATACAATGGTCCTAGGCATACCATGGAGTCTAACAATTTCCTAAAGAACAATCCAGCTACATTCATGGCATCATCGGTTTTATGACAAGGGATAAAGTGTGCCATTCGTGAGACTGGATTTTAGACTTAGCTCGCTTTCAAGTTGTGCATCTTTCACAAGCTTTCTACATCTCTTCTTCCATGCGGCCAAAAGAAATGTTCTTGCATCACACTCAATGTCTTAGCTACGCCAAAATGTCCCATGAGACCACCTCGTGAGCTTCCTTGACAAACAAATCTCTTAAAGAAGAGTTAGCACACACAATCTATTTTCATAGAAGATAAAACCGCTATATTGAAAGTATTTGCCGCTACCAAACTTCTCACAAGAAGCATAGATGTCTTTAAAATCAGAATCAGCAGCATATAAAGTCTTGATATACTGAATCCAAGTAGCTTAACTTCTAGAGAATTCAAGAGAACATACCTTCGAGAAAGAGCATCTACATTACATTCTCCTTACCTTTCTTGTATTTGATCACATAAGGGAAAGTTTCGATGAATTCAACCCACCTTTATGCGGTATTTTGTTCAGCTTTTGTTGTCCTTTGAGATGCTTGAGAGATTCATGGTCCGTGTGGATAACAAACTCCTTGGGCCAAAGATAATGTTGCCATGTTTGCAAGCCTCGAACAAGCGCATAGAGTTCCTTATCCTAAGTGGGGTAATTGAGTGTGGCTCCTCCAAGTTTTTCACTAAAGTAGGCTATGGGCTTCATTTCCTGCATAAGAACAGCGCCAATACCAATTCCGGATGCATCACATTCAATTTCAAAAGTTTTATCAAAGTTAGGGAGAGATAGCACCGGAGAGTGTGTGAGCTTGTCTTTCAAATCTTGGAAAGCGTCTTCTTGAGCTTGCTCCCACTTAAACCCAACGTTCTTCTTGATAACTTCGGTGAGTGGAGCTGCTAGAGTGCTAAAGTCTTTGACAAATCTCCGATAAAAACCGGCAAGGCCATGGAAGCTTCTCACTTCGCCAACGTTTCTAGGACTCGGCCATTCTTTGATCGCTTGGATCTTTTCCTCATCAACCTTAATGCCATCTGTACTCACAACAAAGCCTAAGAAGACAAGGTTATCCGTTCCAAAGGTATATTTCTTAAGATTAGCATACAAGGTTTCTTTCCTAAGTACTTCCAAAACTTTTCTAAGATGCTCCACATGATCGCCTGCTACGGCTATAGATTAGGATATCATCGAAATATACAACCACAAAATGACCTATGAATGCTCTAAGAACATGATTCATTAGTCTCATGAAAGTACTAGGTGCGCTTGTTAATCCAAAAGGCATGACTAACCATTCATATAGACCATGCTTAGTTTTAAATGCGGTTTTCCACTCATCCCCTTCTTTCATTCTAATTTGATGGTATCCACTTTTAAGATCTACCTTAGAAAAGATGCTAGAACCATGCAGTTCATCAAGCATATCATCTAATCTAGGTATAGGATGTCGATACTTTACAGTGATATTGTTGATCGCACGGCAATCGACACGCATTTTGCTAGGAATTTCCCGCGGGAGTTTGGTTAATATTAAAACATTCTTTAAACACAAAAGAGTAGGGATGGCGAATAACTCCTTTGTTGAGGCTCGATCATAAGATTGGCCGTTGTTTGAGCTTGGATTCGAAGTGGTCTTGTTTTTTCTTCAAAGTGATCTGGTCTAGATGAACCTCTTGTGGTGTTAATGGTACGAGAATGTTCCTCTTGCCCTTGAACTCAAAGGTATACCTTTGGTGAACCCATCATGCATTACTTTACGATCAGATTGCCAAGGTCTTTCAAGAAGTATATGCCCAGCTTCCATTGATAAGATATCACATAAGACTTCATCTTCATATTTTCCTATAGACAAGGGAACTAAGACCTGGTTCTTAACTTCCAACTCTCCCTCATCATTAGCTCTCTTAATGACCGCTAGCCCAAGTTTTTCAACCATGGACTCACTCGCAACATTGGTGCAACTCCCCCCATCGATCACTAAGCTGCAAACCTTTTCTTTTACTAGACAATGAGTATGGAATAGATTCTCCCGTTGCCCATTTTTCTCAAAAGTAGTATGCAGATTCAAAGTTCTCCTTGTGACTAAGAGTTGTCCTACCATTGGCATTGCAACATGCTCTTCTATGCACTTCCAGAATGTTCTTCTTCCGATTCTAGCTCTCCATTGGCTCGAATGACTATGGTTCTCTTTATTGGAGCAAGCGTTCAATAATGACCAAAACCCTTAGACTTGAAGCATTGTATTTCCCTGGTCTTGGTGCTTGAACCCTTATCAATGCCCTTAAGACGTAGCTCTTCTGTCTTAGGTTTAGAAAGTGGCTGGTGTCCTTGATAGTTTTATCCTCGGTTTGTCAATCTCTGGAAACATAACCGGTTTAGGGTTCCTTCTCTAAGTTGTTTCTCAAACATGTTAGCTTTATGAAGAAGCTCTTCCATTTCCACATAATGATGTACTTCAAGCCGTTCCATAATATCCCTATTAAGACCGCCCATAAATCTGGCCATAGTAGCTTCACCATCTTCTCGAATATCGGCTCTAAGCAACAAAGTTTCCATCTCCTTATAGTAATCTTCCACGGTTTTACTTCCTTGAGATAGATTCCTCAGCCTTAGATGCAACTCTCTATGATAATGACTAGGTATAAACCTCTTCCTCATAATAATCTTCATTTGATTCCAAGTTTCAATAGGAAGATCCCCAACCGTTCTCCTAGAAGTTACCAACTGATCCCACCAACTTAGAGCATAATCCTTGAATGCGGTTGGAGCTATCCGAACCTTGTGGTCTTGCATGAATTCTCTGCAGTCAAAGACGATCTCAATCTTTTTTCTCCCATTCTAGATATTCTTCTGGATCATTAGTTCCATGGAAAGATGGAATCTCGATTTTAAGACCGAGCTAAGGGGTCTCGGGAATTAGTTTGGTTGATCCTAAGGGTTTGTTCCTCTCTTGGTCGTCTTCTCCTTGAATGATGTGATCTAGAGGCATGACTATAGTACTGCTCAGCCTCAAAAGGTTGTGATTGCCTCCTAAATCGGTCCCAATGGGTTTTGTTGGTAAGGTTTTTACCGAGGCAAATGGATCGCATTATCATCGGCCCATTTAGTTGATTTTCCGCAAGCCCAACAACACATTTTCGCCAAGGAGTTCAAGAGACAGTTTTGAATTTTAAAACTCTGATTTTAATGTTGTCTCTTTCTCTCTCCTTCATGCAGACTATCACTTGTCTTTTAATTATTTTGTTGGACAATTTTCGGATAGAGCTTGTTTTATTTGTTGAACAAAAACTTGAGAGTTTTCTTTTGATATTTCGGGAAGGAAATATTCTGTTTTCTAAACTTCTTTGTGTGAATCCTTGGAGTTTAGGAGTTTATTAGACTTATCATAGATCCTTTCACAGATCTGTGTATGCCTCTCAATCCCCTATCACATCCATTCATCCCTTTGAATCTGTTGAGAGTGACCTTAGTCCAGCAACAGCTTCACCATCGAACCACTTCACCATCCATTCAATCGGAACTGTTGAGAGTGACCTTAGTCCAGCAACAATTCCTCCATCAATCTATCATTTAGGATCTGATTCACCTGGGTTCCTATATCATCTGGTATCAGAGCTTAAACGCCTCCTAATCAGGTTTATCTATTCCTTTTACTTCAGTTTAATTGCTTTGTGTGTGTCTGCTCATCTCCTTAATTTCAGGAAGTTAAGTTGTTTTCGCCTGTAATATTGTCTGAATTTTCATAAATAATTAGCGGTGATAAAATCATGAGACCAGTTGCATCTGAACTTAGGACAAGTCTAATATTTGCTAAAATTGGTTTCGGAATTTTTGGAGGTGTTTTGATATTTTTTCAAACTGAATTTCGAAAGTACAGTCGCTGTTAGGATTAACGGATCCGTCATCAAAAGTTGTGATGGTGTTGATTGTGTCTTCCAGTTTCCTTTACAGGAAAAACTTGAGACATAGAGGATCAGGGAGCTAATGATTTGGCTCAGGCTCTTGCTGCTATTCAAACTCAGCTACAGACCCTAGGAGAGCGCATAACTCGAATTGAGCAACTGCCACCACCAGCACGAAGAGCTCATATCAAAAATATCCACCCACACCGAGTAAATCTAGAAGTTGTTGATGAGTTTGACTCGAAGAAGAACCACCAGACCCTGAACCAAGGCAGAGAAGACAACCGTGCCGTGACAGAGAAGCGAAGGTAGATGCACGACATAAAAATAATGACATCAAGCTCACTGCATCCACTTTTGCTGGAAAAGTTAATCCTGATGCTTATCTTGACCGGGAAAGGCATATGGAGTACATCTTTGAACATTACAATTATTCTGATCAAAGAAAGGTGTCTGTAGCTGCTGCTCAACTTAGCTAAAATGCCTTTAGCATGGTGGGGAGGAGACGTGTCCGAGGGAAGAAGGCATAGACATGGACAAATTACTACTTGGGCAGATATGAGATTTGCTTATGAGGAAGAGATACGCCCCTGCATACTACTATAGAGAGCTGCAAAAGAAATTCATAAAGCTTACTCAAAGATTCAGATCCGTGAGAAGAATATTTTGACGAGTTTGAAACACTTCAAACAGATCGGGAGAGTGAAGATTCTGATGAAACTCTAATGGCACAGTTCATTGATGGTCTTCATGATCGAGATTGCTAGAAAGGTGGAGAGACAGACTTACCATGATTTAAACGAGCTGCTGTACTTAGCTACTCAGGCTGAGCAACACATTAAAAGGAAAAACGATGTCAACAAGTCGTAGCAAACCTTTTTTGGAATCAGCAACCTCAAAACGTTTTAGACAAAGGAAAGAATATTGAAGCGGATTCTAGATTCAAAGAGTCTGCACCAGAACCGTCTAAAGTCAATAAACCAGAATACGGTAATACTCAAGCTCAACGAACTAGAGATATAACTTGTTTTAAATGACAGGGAAAAGGAAATTACGCAAGGGACTACCCAAATCAGAGAGTTATGATTCTCAAAGCAAATGGAGAGTATGAATCTCAAGATGAGGCAGAATACGAGCAAGAAGAGTCTGAAGAAGATATTGTGGATTATGCTGACACCGGAGAGATGTTAGTTACAAGAAGAGTACTTCGCCTTTTTGAACCAGAAACTATTCAAAGAGAGAATATTTTTCATTCTCGCTGCACAGTTAACTCCAAGGTATGTAAGCTTAATTATTGACGGTGGTTCTTGTACTAATGTAACAGCAAATATTTAGTTGATAAGTTAGGAATTCCAAAGACCAAGCACCTCGCCTCTTATCGACTCAAATGGCTGAATGATGACACCGAGCTTAAAATTTCCGAGCAAGTTACAATTCCATTCAAGATTGGTAAGTATGGATCAAGTTTTGTGACGTGAGTGCCTATGCAAGCTGGACATTTGCTGTTAGGGCATCCGTGGCAATTTGATAAAGAAGCATTACACAATCGGGCGGACCAATCATTATACCTCTCTCGCACAACAACAAGAAGCATAGTTTCGCGCCATTGACACCTCAAGAAACATTTGAAATGCAACAAACCATGTCCAAAGGAAAAAAGCTAAGTAAACCAATCTTTATATCACACCTAATACTGTTTTGAAATTTCTTGAATTAAAAAAAGAGGTGCTACTAATGATCTTCAAGGAAGGTTTGTTTTCAGGTCAAGAAGAACAAGAATTACCACCAGCTGTTCTAGAGCTACTTAACAGATTTTCTAATGTATTTCCTGAAGAAATTCCGCCAGGACTGCCACCAACAAGAGGAATCGAACATCAAATTGATCTAGTCCCTGGAGCACCATTGCCAAACAGAGCGACTTATAGAGTTAATCCGTAAGAAGCTAAAGGAGTTGGAAAAACAAGTTCAAGACTTGATGTCGAAAGGCTATATGCTAGAGAGTCTAAGTCCATGTGCTGTTCCTCGCTTCTAAAGTGCCAAAAAAAAGATGGAACTTGGAGAATGTGCTGATTGTAGAGCCATCAACAACATCACTGTCAAATACCGACATCCCATTCCAAGGTTGGACGATATGCTAGATGAGCTTCATGGAGCAACTATCTTCTCAAAAATTGATTTAAGAAGCGGATATCATCAAGTGAGGATGAAGGAAGGAGATGAATGGGAAACGGCATTTAAAACCAAGAGAGGTTTGTACAAGTGGCTGGTTATGCCATTTGGACTCACTAATGCGCCAAGTACATTCATGAGAGTCATGAACCATGTCTTACGGGCAGACATCTGTAAGTCTGTGAGTAGTTTATTTCGACGATATTTTGATTTATAGCTCTAACCTTGCAGATCACTTGAATCATCTTGAACAGATCCTTGAAACACTAAAGGCTGAAAATGCAAATCTAAAGAAATGCACGTTTTCTCTGATCAAGTTGTCTTTTTAGGATTTGTTGTGAGTTCACAGGGTTTAAAGGTCGATGAAGAGAAGATCAACGCGATACAAGAGTGGCTCGACACCAACTACTACTCGGACATGTGAGGAGCTTCCATGGTCTGGCTAGTTTCTATCGGAGATTTGTAAAGGATTTTAGTACCATTGCTGCACCCCTAACCTCGATGATCAAAAAGAATGTGGAGTTCAAATGGGGCCGCAAAACAAGATGAGAGCTCTTATTGGGGCGACTTTTTTATACCGGTTCCACATATGTTCCAGGGTTCCAGATGGCATCCACATATCGATTTGAAGCTCTCAGAGTCTAGTTTCCAGAACTCCAAAGATCACTCCAAGACTCCAAACCAATCGACCAGAATGCCCCAACACTGAAGGTATGTTGGCTGGACCTTTTCTAGCCGAGCACACTAAGTGGCCACCATAAAGCCCAAGTTCGTGGGCCCACTTATCCATGATCGTTAGATGCTCTTTTCCCACTCTTCGCTTTTTGTCCCACTGGGTTTTGCGAAGATGGGTTTTAACAAGGCCAAACCTTTTGCAATGTCATTGCCCATCTAATGACTCTCTGCAAGGCCACCAGACTAAGCTCAAGGCCTCTTACTCATCAGTTTATTTTTGGACTTATGTTACAAGGCCGATTTGTTTTAGGGTTTTATTTCTTTGTTTCTTTATCTTATGTTTCTTTTAAATACTTGGAGGGTTGGTCCTGAATGTTACACGTTGTTTTTTTGAATAAAAATTTGTTGGTTTTTGTTTCACAAAACCCTCAGCCTATCTTCTATTTTCGTGAGCTAAGTCCGATCTAGAGAGAATCCCTTGAAGTATCGATAGGCTTTCACACCTATTGTGGTTCACAACGATCCATCCTCACTCCACCCTATCCCGCTGAAGACAAGGAGAGACCTTAGTCCAATTGTCAAAGACACCTGCCTAGATCTCACCCTTCTGGATCAAGTCTTGATCGGATCTGTCCCTCCATGCCAGGCTTGTATCATTTTTGGTATCAGAGCTTCAAAAAGCTCCTATATCTGAGGTGTACTCGCTCCTTTCTCTTTGTTTTAAATTTTCAGAACCAGCTTAGTCTTGTTTTAGGTTGTTAGATCGAGTCTTGCTTAAGTTGTTCGAGTTTTGTTGCTTAGTTTTCTTGATATCCTTGCTTCAAGTTGCATCTCCTAGTTGTCGAGTTTAGGACTGAAATTGTTAGGGTTTTTGAAGCTTGTTTTTCGTGGCTGCTAGGTTGTTAGGAGTAAAAAAAAAATGAAAACTAGGGTTTGTGGTTTACCGTTGTTTTGTTTCCATTTTTGTTTCGTGTCTGTTTTGTCCGAGTTTTATAAAATCCAAAAAATCTTCAAACAAATTATTTTCTTTTTGTTTTTGCTGTCTTAGAGTCTTTAAAACCTATAAAATTTTTATCCCAGAATTTAGAAGTCCGCTTTGGTATTTATTTGAGAATTAAATTCAGCACATATCAAAACCGCTTCTGGATTTTGACCTGTTTTGTTTGAATTTTATCAAATTAGAAAATTTCCAAAAAAATATTTTTTTCTTTTTGGATTTCGTTAGTTTAATCTCTTAAGAAATTTTAACAAGTGGAATTTCAAATTTTGGAGTCCATTTGATATTTTTTCAAAGTTGTTTTCTAAACTGTCTTCTGGATTCCATTGATACACTTTTGAAATTGTTATGCAGGGAACTATGGAGAACGCTGGAGCTCCCCAAGACCCCAACATCCTCCTCATGCAAGCTATCACGGCCATACAACAACAACTACAAAAAAGTAGTACAGAGGTCTCGACCACATGGAGCAGCCCCCAGCCAATCCCCCATCAGGGGCCAAGAGTTGAATATATTGAGCCTGAACCACCAGACCGCTTCATTGAGAACCACGTAAGCATAAACCATGGCTGCAAACAACAACCATCAGATCGCTATGATTATTTGGTGCCTAAGATTTATACATTTGCAGGGAATAGCTATCCGGAGGACTATCTAGGAGGGGAGAGAGACATGGATGACTGGTTTTCGTATCCACAACTATCCCAAGGAAGAAAGGCTAGCATGTGCCATCAAACAACTCACCAAAAACGCATACTCTTGGTGGAGGCAAGAAAAATATGAACGGTGGATGTATCAGGAAGGCACAATCACCATTTGGGAAAATCTGAAATGGGTTATGATCAGGAAGTATGTCTCTACACGTCACTTAAAAGAAACCAGAGCACAATATCCGCGGAGATACTCAAGCCGTAACACTAAAGAGATGAGAAAACTAATGCCACCAGAAAATCAACTAGACTTGCTCCAACAAGTATTCATTCAGCCAGACAAGAAGCCGGAACCTATCATGAAGAAGAAGAATGTTTCTCAAGTCGAAGTCAATGCTCAAATTCCTCGAGAATAAAAGAAACATGAAACAAGAGTTTGTTTCCACTTTGAGAAGTGACATGGTTTGATCTAAAATTTCTCCATCTGTTTTAAATAATTCCATGGCTGTTTTAATGCACTTGTCTCTTCTGTCAAAAAGTGTTGAAACAATCGCAGATGCAAAGGAGAAGTTAATAGAACAACAAGAAGTGTCCACAAAGGAGAGAGAGCCTCTCGACCAGATCCAGAATCAGGGCTGCTTATTCCAACTATCCTGCTTCCGGTAAAACCAAGCCCCGCCCGCTTATCTGCCCATACCAGGGGAGTGACATCTCAAAAAGCCTTGGAAAAGAAGAATGTTCTCAGCCAAGAAGAATTTGTGCAAGACAAAGGCAAAACCTGAACAAAACATTGTGCAAACAAAGGCTAAGATAAGTTCCAACTACAGACACATTGGTACCTAATTTATCCACCACTTGTATGATGCACCTGTTCATGTCAAATAGAGCTGAAAACAGGTTTTATTAAGGACGCAGAGCCATAAAAGAAGAACCACCCACAATAAAGCTTACAAAGGATCGAAGAAGAACGAGGAAGCTCTAAATCTTTGCAAATCAAATCCAAGGACCAGGAGCATGTCAAAGTTGCCAAAGCCTCTTTTTTCGCTCAAAGATGCAACCACCGGATGCATTGCTTATGTTCAAACCAGACTACAAGAACCAGCGAGGGCATCGAGAAAGACAAACAAGAGAATCTGTAGGACACCATCAGTTTATAGGAGATCTTAAAGGTCTACATCAGACTCTGCATCGAGGATGGCCACCAGCAATCTAGTAAGAGCTGAGACACCAAACTTGTACACACCAAGCTAAGTATCTCTGTTCCTAAAGCTGATCTTTTTTCATAACAAGGATATGATATGCTAGTCTTTGTCAAAAGTGTCAAGTCCAGATTTCAGAAAATCCTTGAACTACACAACAAAACCAAAAGTTGAAATAGGAGACAAAGAATTCAAGGCACATGTAATGGACCAGCAACAGCCCCAAGGCGCGGCTGTGTCAAAATGATCAAAGACAAACCACCAGATCCAACACCACCCCCATGTACCGTGGCTGCATACGGAATACAAAAGAGACCATACTCAGTAAGTAACTCCTTAATTAGATTCATTTCTAATGATTCTAAAAGTGTTATAACGGACCTGTTAAGTTTAGAAAAGCTTGATAAAAACGCTGGTGTTTCACCGAGATATTTGGGTCAAAATAATTGGTTTGGTACACAAGTAAGCCCCGAGGAAAATTCTATATTCAATCAACCTTGTTTACCAGTTTAATTCCATCGCTGGATAACACACTTGTTTCTTTCCAAAGGAGTCGACAGGAATAAAAGATGAGCCACCGACATTAGAACTCAAAACCCAGCTCAAGGAAGAACTAACCCACCTCTTGTATGTGTTTATAACAATGAAGGAGTCCCATTCATCCAGCTCAAAGGAGAACCACCAGATGCACTGTGCACCAACAAACCCCCACTACCCCGAGGTACGGCTTGGGACTCCCTACAAAGAATGAAAGCTAACTTGCTTTCTCTTGGTGCAGATTAGCAAGTTTTGGGGTCAAAACCTTTTGAAGAGGGAGGGAGTAATGAGGACATCGAACCAGCGACCCAAATCATCCAACCACCCCTTCTGCCAAGTGGTCCCATGACTAGAACCAGGAGCAAGAACATGGAAAAGAAGTACAACATGTTCATGGACCAGCGGTGGAGGGAACGATTTCTTTCAAACGGACACTAGGCCGCCAGGCCCATCCGAGAGCTCTTATCGGGCCAACTCTTTTTATACCGCTTCCACATATGTTCCAGTATGCATCCAGAAGGGAACCCGATATCAATTTGAAGCGGGGTCTAGTTGTAACTCCAAGAATCACTCCAAGACTCCACACCAATCGGACCATAATGCCCCAACACCAAGATATGCTTGCCGACCCTTTTCTAGTCGACAAGACTAAGTGGCCATTCATAAAGCCCAAGTTTCAGGCCCACTTATCCATGGTCGCTTTCAACACATCGAGACGACTTAGCCCAAGGAGGTCATTAGTTGGGTTTCAGGGATCGCTTGTGGTGCTCTTTTTCCCACTCTTCGCTTTTTGTCCCAATGGGTTTTGTGAAGATGGGTTTTTAACGAGAGCAAACCTTTTGCAATGTCATTGGCCCAGCTAATGACTCTCTGCAGCTCCACCAGACAAAGCCTGCTCTCTTACTCATCGCTTTATTTTCGGATATATGTTACAAGGCCCATTTGTTTTAGGGTTTTATTTCTTTTGTTTCTTTATCTTATGTTTTTTTAAATACTGGAAGGCCAATCCGAATGTTACATCGCTTTTTTTGAATAAAAATTTGTTGGGTTTTGTTTCACAAAACCCTCAGCTCCTCTTATATTTTCGGGAGCTAAGTCCAATCTAGAGGACTGAACCTTTTGAAGTATCGGAGCAGCTTTCACACCTATTGTGGTTCACAACGATCCATCCTCACTCCACCCTATCCCGCTGAAGACAAGGAGAGACCTTAGTCCAATTGTCACAAAGACACCGGGTTCAGATCTCACCCTTGTGGATCATGGCCTGAACGGATCTGTCCCTCCACGCCAGGCTTGTATCAGGTATGCTTACATGGAGTGCCGAGGACCATTGTATCCCATCGCGACACTAAGTTCCTAAGCCATTTCGAAAACGCTAGGGGGAAAGTGGGGAACCGTTGCTTTTTCTCAACCACTTGTCACCCCCAAAACAGAGGCTAAACTGAGGTAGTAAATTGTACTCTATCTACTTTTCTAAGAGCAACGGTTGGTAAGAATTTACGAAATTGGTTATCATGCTTACCTTTCATTGAATGTGCTTATAATCATGCCAAGCATTCTGGTACTAAATTTTCTCCTTTCGAGATTGTTTATGGATTTAATCCAGAAACTCCAATTCATTAAATATCTCTCCCCCGAGCTGTTTACTCTAATGGAGGAGAAGCCAGAGCAGATTTTGTGAAAAAGCTTCATCAAAAGGTCACAAAACAATCTGGAAGAGAAGACCGAGAAATACAAACAACATGCTGATAAGCACCGAAAGGAGGTCACATTCGAACCAGGAGATGGGGTTTGGTTAAGATATGAGGCATGAGAGATTTCAAGAAAAGAAAATCCAAGCTCGCACTAAGAGGCGATGGACCATTTCAAGTGCATAGAAAAGATCAACGATAATGCTTACAAGCTTCGATCTACCAGGTCAGTTCACTATTTCTCATACTTTCAATGTTACCGATTTAGCTCCTTTCCATGCAGATTTACCTCGTTCTGAGGTCGAACCTTTTCAAGAGGGAGGAGATGATGAGGACATCAATACAAGCTCATCTGAATCAAAGCGAAGAAGTCTGCATACACATAGCAAACCATGGAACAAGCACCAAGAACAAAGAGCTGGAACAAGGCGTGAGAGAGGAATTTATCAAGTCCATGAACAGCCTCATCATTACATGGAGTGCAAGAAGACATGCAAGAATTACACAAGAGTCATACGACACCTTTCTTGCCGTTCTTCAAGGAAACAAGGAATTTGCTATTTTTACTATCACCAAGCAAATTCAAGAGGCTCTAAAGAAATCACTAAATGGGTGCATGTGGCTCCATTTATGCTCCTTTTTCCCTTCACCAATTTTTGTCCAAATGGGTTTTGTTGGTAAGGTTTTTTATCGAGGCAAATGGATCGGATTATCATCGCCCATTTAGTTGATTTTCCGCAGCTCAACAACACATTTTTCGCCAAGCAGTTCAAGAGACAATTTTGAATTTTCAAACACTGATTTTAAATGTCTCTTTCTTCTCCCTTCATGCAGACTATCACTTGTCTTTTAATTATTTTGTTGGACAATTTTCGATAGAGCTTGTTTTATTTTTTGAAAGTAAACTTGAGAGTTTTCTTTGATATTTCCGGAAGGAAATATTTTGTCTTCTAAACTTCTTGTAGGTGTGAATCCTTGGAATTTAGAGTGTATTAGACTTATCATAGATCCTTTCACAGATCTGTGTATGCCTCTCAACCCCTATCACGCCCATTCATCCCTTTGAATATGTTGAGAGTAACCTTAATCCCGCAACAACTTCACCATCAAACCACTTCACCATCCATTCAATCAGAACTGTTGAGAGTGACCTTAGTCCAGCAAACAATTCCTCCATCAATCTATCATTTAGATCTGATTCACCCTAGGTTCCTATATCAGAGGTTGTAGCTGCATCATCACTTCAACCTTGTCTTTATCTACCTCCTATGCCTTCTTCGTAAATCTTACGCCTTTAACACAATTTCCTCTCTAACCATGAAATGGAACTTTTCCCAATTCAGAACCAAGGTTAGTTTTTCACATCGCTCGAAAGTACCCTCACAAGTTTAATGCATGATGAGAAGGAGGAGCCATGAACAGATAAATCATCCATAAAAACTTCCCACCATTTCCTCTATTAGGTATGAGAAGATGGAAGTCATGCACATGCTGAAAGTCACAGTTTACAGAGTCTGAATGGCATTCTCCCAGATGGAAGGTTCCATACGGGCAAGTAAACGAGTTTTTTCTTGGTCCTGGGTGCACGATCTGAAAACCCATTCAGATCCGCTGAGGAAACAATAAGTAGGGGTGGTTTGCTAGCCTTCCAAACATTCGTCAATGAAAGGTAGGGAAGTGGTCTTCCTAGTCAGCAGCATTCGCTTCTAATCGATACACATCCTATGACCAGTTATCATTCTAGTAGGAATGAATTCATCTTTATCAGTTTTTAAATCTGGTAATCCCCTTTTTGGGGACGAGCGTAAGTACTATCTGGAGATCGGGCAAATAACGCCAAAGATTTAATAGTTTGAGGATCTCTTTTCACTACTTCCTTCAGGTTCGGGCTTAGCCTCCTCCGGGGTTCTATGGTAGAGTACTATTCATTCTCGAGGTGGATCCTATGGGTGCATAAGCTTAGAGAGATGTCGTTATGTCATCCAATGAATATCCTATTGCTTTTCTAAATTTTCAGAATGCAACTATCACCTGGTTCAACTCATCGTTGCTTAGCTTATCATTTACTATGACAGATAAGTAGAATTGGGTCCCGGTGAAAACTTATTTTAGCCCTTTTGGTATGGTTTCAGCCTTCACTCAGGTGCCTTTGAGTTCCGCCCAATCTTCTGCTGAGATGGGTAACTCGGCTGCAGGATCGAGTGGTCCTCGACGAGTCGGGCATTCTTGATGGGCAGTAGATGGACTGAGGTGGATGACTTACGAGGTCGACCGAGTGAATATACCTCGTCCGAAGTCGAGTCGCCTACCTTGTTCAAGTTTTCAAATATCGAGACCCTTCCAAGATTCTCATGGAATCCAAGTAATTTTCATAGCTTTGGGCTTCTTTGCGAGGAGAAACCGCTTATTACTCTTTGTAAGGTACCTCGATGGTTTGTTTCAGCAATCTCATCAAACAAGTCTTCGGATAGATGATCTAACTCCTCAATCCAGAAAGTCGTTTCATCTATTGTAGGCTTCTTCATACACAATGATCACAAATTTCATTGTAAGGTCTTTTCCTGGATCGAGATATATCTTTCCATTTTCGACGCCTTATTAGTGCTTCCTACAATGGCTAGAAGGGTCTTCCTAAAATCAATGGGTCTCGTGGTTCTTCATCCATTTCTAAAACCACAAAATCAGCTCGGACTTCCATGTGTCCCAATCGAACGGTAGTCCTTCAAGCGTCAGGCGCAACCCGATAAACCCATCTACAGGACCAAAGAGATGTCAGGGCTTAAATCTGCTGAATCCCTAACCTCTACACTACTGGAAGGGGCATGAGGCTGATAGACGCCTCCTAAGTCGTAGAGGCATTCTCGAAGACTAACGGTCCTATCGAAAGGCAAGGTGAAAGTAACCTGGCTTGGCTGAGCTTCTTGGACGACCTCATTCTGTTGGACGATAAAGCACTGCACTCGGGTGAGTTAAGGACTACCATTCCTGACTCCCTCATTTGCTTCCATGATACGATCCTCCAGAATCGGCACTTTCGGAGGGCAAGATGTAAGGAGTGGGATAGATAGACAGATAGAGGGAGTGAATGGATCGCACCAAGGTCAGGGAAGCGCCTTGATATTTCCTCAATGACTTTTCCAAGATATGACACACTTGAAAACGCCAAGGTTTCAATCATGGATACGCATACACCCCTTGATTCGTTCGCCAAGGATACGACTCACCAACAATCAGTTTTGTTCTTCAAAGAACACAAGAGAGAAAACACTCTCAATTTTAATAAAAAAACTTGGTTGAATCCAAAATGATGCTAATCAAAAGAGTTTTAAAGAAAAAATGAAGTAAAGAAAACTAGAATTGATTCATAGAAATTAAAGAAAACATTAACTAGTTGAAAATATCTCGAGTCTCCTGCCACCTCTTCCAATCCTTGGCCGAAATTAATCAGGTAATTTAGTGAGCTGGCTGATTTAATCTCTCCTCGGGCTTGAGACTTCAAAAAGATAATTCCAAAATTTATGGACTTGAACTTGGACCAAACTTGTTTAACTCTTTGTGACTAAGATGGATTGTAGAGTGACCCATTTGCCTCATTAAAACCTTCCTTGGGAAAACCCATTGGGAAAACCCAAAGGCCAGGAAAAAGAGTACAAATGAATCACCCGCTATTAGTCCACCTTGAGAAACCAAGACGGTTTGATTTTCCTTGTTCTCTAACTGAATTTTAGTCGGTTGAACTCGGAGCGAGTAATGCGGAGATGGCGCTCTGAAATTCTTTTTTGGCCTCGATCTTGTCATTGGTCCACTGGCACGCCAAAGCATCCCTAAGTCCGCTTGCTTCGTGAGCTATCCATGATCACATCATCCCCTCCCTCGAAAAGGATTTTCCTCAAATCTGGAACATCTGCAACAAAAGGGATTAAGTCAGGAACGCTAAAGCTTGAACTCACATTGTACTTACCTCGAGATCGAGTTGGTAAGCATTATCGCTGATCCTTTCTTTAGGACTCGGGGAATGGACCGTCAATCCTAGGCATCAACTTAGACTTCCTCTCACCGAAATCTCTCTCCTTCCGAGATGTAACCAAACGTGATCTCCTTCCTCAAAAATCATCTTGCCTGCCGTTCTTGTTAGCTTGTTTAGCTGACAGTTCGCTTCTCCTCTATGTTGTGCTTTACTTTCATGAATCTGTTTAACAAGTTCAGCTTTTCTTTTTTCCCATCCAAGCTTACTCTTTCACTCAAAGGCAATGAGGTTAGATCCAAAGGAGATAAAGGATTAAAGCAGTAACAATTTCAAAAGGAGAAAACTTGGTGATGGAATGCACAGATCGGGTTATAAGCAATTCAACATGTGGGTAAGCATTCTTCCCAAGTTTTTAAATTCTTTAATCAAGGCACGCAGTAAGGTAGACAAAGTTCTATTAACTACTTGGCCAAGGCTTGATTGAGGATGACAAGTAGTTGAGAACAGCAACTTAGTACCTAGCTTAGACCAAAGCCGCCTTCCAAAAATAACTCAAGAATTTTGTATCCCTGTCACTGACTATAGTCCTAGGCATTCCATGCAAACGAACTATTTCTTTTAAAGAACAATTCAGCACAGGAAGCATCGCAGCTTTTAGATGACAAGCAAGAAAAATGTGCCATTTTAGAGAACCCATCGACAACAACAAAGATTGAACTTTTTCCAGTCCTAGTTCTAGGTAATCCAAGCACAAAATCCATAGAAATGTCAGTCCAAGGCTGATCAGGAATAGGCAAAGACGCTTACATACCTTGGGATCTGATTCTTCGATTCGCTTGGTTTGCGACGCGATTTATCGCCCACAAATTCTTTCGATGTTCTCTCTTCATTTGCGCCAGTAGAAGTGTTCCTTGCATCACTTTTTAAAGTTTTGGAAATCCCAAAATGCCCCATCAAGCCCTCCATGCGCTTCCCTAACTAACAAATCTCTCACGGAACATTAGGCACACATAACCCATTTTCATAGTAAAAGAACCATCATGCCCAAAATATTTCCTCAAAAGCAAACTTATCACATGACTTAAAAACTCTTGAAAATCAGAATCAACTTGATAAAGATCTTTAAGGTGTTCAAAGCCCGTAAGTTTAGGCATCCAAAGTAGAAATCAAGGCTCTTCGAGATAAGGCATCAAGAACTATATTTTCAGTTATTTGTTTGTACTTGATCACATATGGAAATGTTTCGATGAATTCCACCCACCTAGCATGCCTCTTGTTGAGCTTTTGCTGACCCTTTAGATGCTTCCAAAGACTCGTGGTCAGTATGAATAACAAACCCTTCTGCCAGAGGTAGGGCTGCCATACGCTTCAAGAATGCCCTGTGACAAGCTTTGCATAACCTCTTGTCAGAGGTTGATAGCTCAATGGAGGCCTCCAAGCTTCTCACCGAAAAAGGCAATGGGCTTCTTCTCTTGCATCAAGACAGCTCCAATACCTACACCAGATGCATCACACTAATTTCAAAAGTTTTAAGAAAGTTCGGGAAAGATAAAAAGTGGCATTGGGTGAGCTTTATCCTTTAACACTCGGAATGCTCTTTCTGGTGCTCTTCCCATTTAAATCCGACATTTTTCTTGATCACTTCAGTGAGAGGAGCAGCTATGGTACTGAAGTCCTTCACAAATCTCCGATGAATCCCGCCAAATTCATGGAAACTTCTCACTTTCCCACGGTTCTTTTGACCGGCCATTCTCTGACAGATTGTGACTCTTTCTTCGGCCCACTTTGATGCCATCTCGCACTTATGACAAAAACCTAGAAACACAAGGTTATCCGCATAAAAGGTGCATTTCTTCAGATTAGCATAAAGCTTCTCTTTCCTAAGTACCATCAAAACCGATTCTAGACGATTTATGCTCTTCTAAATTTTTGCTATAAACTAAGATATCATCAAAGTAAACAACAACAAAAATTCCAATGAAGCCCCTTAAAACATGATTCATCAACCTCATAAAAGTACTAGGATGCTGGTTAATCCAAATGGCATAACTAACCATTCATAAGCTATGTTTCGCTTTTAAACGCTAGCTTCCATTCCACACCCCTCTTTCATCCTAATCTGGTGGTATCCACTCTAAGATTTATTTTCGAAAAATATACTAGAACCATGCAGCTCATCTAACATATCATCTAAACGTAGGAT